>VDFB02193867.1:277492118-277641944 GCA_007258455.2 Sequoia sempervirens | reverse complement strand
TGCTATCATATTATACTAACTATTGAACTTGAGACTTCACATGTAGCTTTTCTAGTAATCTTGCAACCCTATCCTATCTTGCTTGCTCTAAATGACTCATTCAACATGCTTGATTGTTGCTTAAACTATTTTTAACTATACATTCGAAGTTTATCTTAAGAACTTCCTTAACAACTCTATATATATATATAGCCCATTAGAACAGCTGAAGGAATAATCAACTCAACTTCCCTTTAGATGCTCAATTTCGTTTTGTCTAATATGGCATAGTTTTATAAATAGTTGATTGGCACAAATATGTGGTCTTATTAGTCAAGTATTGCAAATTTATATATTTTTTGGAGAGCCATTGTATGTAATATTTAAGGCCATAAAACTTTATGCTTATTGGCCATTTGATAGAACCTTTAGGTGTTGTTATTAATTAGTAACAACATGTAATGGTGCTATCAAGTGGTTAATAGGCACAAATATTTATAACTTTGTTGTTCAAGCACTTTACATATGTGGGTTTTGGTAAAGTAATTTTGCATACTACTTGACCAACATGGTTATAACTAGTAACAACACCCAATGGTGCTATCAAATGGTTAATAGGCACAAATATTTGTAATTTTGTTGTTCAAGCACTTTACATTTATGGATTTTGGTGGTCATTTTGTATACTTGACTAATATGGCTATAATTAAGAGTAACACCTAAATATGTTATGAAATGGCCAATAGACATACATATTTATACTCTCGTTAGCCAAGAATTGCACATTAATGATTTTTTTTAGAAAAATCATTATATTTAGTACTTAGTGGACATAATTACAAACATTTGTCTATTGCCCCTTTCATAGCATCTTTAGGTGTTAATAGTTTTTGAAAAAATACAAGTGTGATCATTTAAAGAGTTTTTGGACGATTCTATAAGAAAAAATGACTTTGAAGGTATTATAATTTATTAACATTAATGATTATTTCCAAATACACTAAAGAGCGATAGTTAAAGTATTAATCATACATTAAGTTTTTACAAATTAAAAGAAATACTAGGCCTATCTACTTTCTTGGTGCTAAATACACATAACTATAAGCATCATCAAATGCTTAAATGCACTTGAAAGTTGATTGCTTATTTATTATCAAAATCTATTATTATATAATTACAATGTGTTGGTATAATACAAAATAGGATTTTTTTTTTGTCAAGTTGTTATCCACAAGTTGAGATCGCCATAAAAAGTAGTTGGAGGAAACTCTTCAAATCTATAAGTCTAAGATTTCACCTTTGATTTAATGCAAACGAAGACTACTTGTCAAAGGTGAGCGAGAAAATGAGGTGATTTGGGAGTAGGCTATTTATTCAAAATTTTGCATGATTTTGCCTTCAAATCTACATTTTTCAATACATGATCATATTGTCCCTCCTTTGGGTGTTGTGAAAGTATTGAATGATGATTGAGGGATGTCAAGTTTGAAATCGATGTCAATGTTTTGATTGAGAAATGTTCATACCTTTGGCAAATTAAAACCATGTACTTCAAATAAAATGGATTTGGTTAAAGATCATATAAAATATACATGTATATTATACATTCTCATATAGGGGTTGTAAAGGAGGGGGACCGACTACTCAGGACCCTAGGTCAAGGGAGGGTCGAGAACAATTAGTTACCCTGATCTACCTCACGCTGAGGGATTGTCTAAGATAGGTTTAATGTTTTAAGAGGGTGAAAAGGAAGGGCAACTGATTTGCCTCTTTCCTTTTGTCAACTCGAGAATTTAGGAAGTTAGGTGAGTGGGTTTTTGAAGTTTAGACTGTAACTTAGGAAGCTCTCTGCCAAAGGACTCCAACACAGAGGATGAACGACAACACGAGGTGCTTGTGTCCTAGTCGGACGTTGGCATCCATACAGACAAAGAGCATAAACTACAATCTAAGAACTTAGAAAAATCTACTATTAACCCAACAAGTGTAGTTTGACGATGACAGAAAGCTGAAAACAACTAAATGGCTAAAACATCAAGAAAAATACTTTTTGATAAATATATTGATTAAGAATGGAATAACAAGCAAGGGTGGTGGAAATGCAACTTATGGTTGATCCGGCCTCCTGCAAGCTCCACACGAACAAAATACCTACACACAACAGAACGAGGAAAAATGTTGGGGTTGTTTCAATGCTTGTCGTAGTCAAACCCCTGTTTCGGTGTTCCCACCTCCACGGACAGCCAAAATAGCATTGATAGAGAAAATACAATAAAGAAAGATAATGAAGTAGAAGTACTATGTGTTATGCTAACAACAATATGCTACGAAATCAATACAATGATGCTAAATGAAGAAATATCACCTCCCCAACAAGATGCTCTCAAGGCACGTGAAGGAAGATGTGAGCTCACAAGCTTGTGAATGCCAACGTTTCCACAACAATGAGAGGAGTAAAACTAGTAGAGTGTCAACTTGGAGCTTCAAAAATGGTGAAAATGCTATGAAATGAAGCGTCAAGAATTGTGAAGAAGATCGAATGAGTGTGTAGAGGATGAATTGAATGAATGAGAGTCTTTTGAAGATGACATGGGAACCAAAAGAGAAGTTCAAGGTTGGTTGAAGGGGCAGAGGCATTATGTTTTGTCGCCAATGGAGAAGTGTAACACCTTTGCAGATTCTAGAGGCAGGAATCTGGTCAGGACGATAGCGCGCCACGCTAGTGTCCTTGACAGAAATTTGCCCATGACACTATAGATAGCTGCCAAATGGATGGAGAGCGGACGAAGGACATGGAATAACATCATCAAGTTTGATTTTTCTAAGGGGTGTGAATGGGGAATTTGCAAGGGGTATTCACGCCATTATATTTTTCCCCCACTTTAGCGAGCATATGTGCTACCAAATGTGAGGTAAAGTAGATCAAAAGAGTTTAAAGATAGTATACTTGAACCGTCAAGGAAGTAGATTGCAATTCGACACACCCGAATGCTTAGGAAGAGGGGATGTCTCCACAGGTACTTGGTCTCGAGGAGAGTTGATCAAATGCGTCACAGGTCTACTGACTTATGGAAATGTGAACAAAAGGCTCTGCAGGTGCTTAGTCCTACAAAGTCGAACAAAGAGATCCCATAGGATGAAAACACTTTATAGGTCCTTGGACTTGCAAGGAGAAGCCTTAGGTGCTTGGTCCTGAGGGAGGCTATATGTGAGGCTCCATAGAGTTTGATGGTCCTTTATAGGTGTTCGGTCCTATAGGGTTGATTGAAAAGCAACTTCAGAGGTGCTCCTGCAAAGCGACATGTTAATTTGCATACAAAACATGTTAGATAGCAAAAAGCCACACAGACAGACAAATAGATAGTCATGCAGACAATCAACAACTGAAGGAGAAGCTTTCAAAGGGGTCCCTCGAGAACCCTTCAAAAGAAAAGGGGTCCACTCAAGGGACACTCTGTTTGAAAAGCGATAACATTTTCACCAATGATTCTGGTATCAAGGAATCCTTTTGAAATATTTCTTTCATCAAGGAATTCGAAAGAAAGAATACTCCCTTGCAAGGGAAAGGTTTTAGACTTCATCAGAAAAAGTGCTCCCCTCTCGAAGGCAAGTTTTAAAATTCTATCTTATGAATCCGTGATGAAATAAAGATTCCATTAGGGGTCCTTGTTGAAGAATGCAATTTTTGAAAAATATTTTGAAAAATAAGATATTTTCAAGGAGGGATTTTGTTGGCCACTGAATGCACTTTTTTGAAAATCGAAGCAATATGATAGCCCCCCTTAGGATGGTGCGTGCTAAAATTAGAGGCACGTGACATCCTAAGGAGAGAAAAGCAAGAATAAAAGTGATGTTGTGGCCCACGAAACATGATGAGATGTAACCATGGTAATGTTGTCATGCACGCGAGGGACAACACATAAGCACCACAACATCACAAAGTAAGCAAAGAGAGAAAGATAAAAAGAAAGGACAAATGACATAATGAACAAGAGACAAGGGGGATTTGATATTTTGGGGTCCGAGTTGCTCATAAATATAGATAGATAGGTGTAATATATAATATATAAATGAACTTTTATCAACCCCCTACTATATCAGATCATGTGAAGAAAGTTATGTGAAAAAATAAAAATAAAAAAAATTGGGTCAACATGGAAGGGAGGCCTAAATTCCCCCAACTTTTTGCATCGTCCCCAATTGTCGAAAATCAAAGCACAACAAAGGAAGAATGATGTAACAAATAGAAGAAGTTTATGACACAAAAACTCTTGTATTCGAGCACCTATGAGGGTGACAAGGGTCCTCTAGGAACATGTAAAACAAGCACGGGGGAACACAACACACACACAAATATAATCTACAGGTAAAGAAGAGGTGCCCTCCTAGTCCTTATCAACCAAAAATTTGTTCTCCCATTCTAGATCATTATAAGGGTAAGGCAGACGAGCCTGCAAGGGCGGGATAGCAAGGGAATCACCCTCCAACTCTCCTGCGACAAGAGTTAAGGAAGAGGGCCCCTCAAGGTCTTCTTCACTCAACACTTGTGAGGTAAACATCATTTATTTTGCAAAAATCATTGACAGAATGGAAACATTGTCTATCAAGTTGAACATGCACTCGACGGGAATGCCATGTGTCAATTGAGTGAGCAATGAAGGAGGCATTCGAGATCCACTGATAACCTCACCGAAAGACTCGAGGGCAATGACAAAATCTAGGGACACTAGGGTTGCCTCCATCACTAAGACGACACAAGCCAATGCAGAACCAACTTTCAAAGAAGGCAATCCCTTCTTCTAACTCCCATTAGAAGCAGGGTCGTCCTCCAAATTGCACTTCATCGGAGGATGGGAGATCCCCACAAAAGAAGTAGAAGGTGAGGAAGAAGTAGAGAACGTTGCAATGGACACCATCGAGGTATTTGACATATCCATGGGCTTGGAGAAAGGTGGGATGTCCAGAAGGGACATTAGAAGGGGAGGTTCAACTAAAGGAGCAATGAACACTTGCACCCTCTTAGGGTGAGGATAATACATGCTTGCAAAGGGAGCCGAAAGCAAGATCGAGGTGGAGGGAACTTAAGCAGAAGGGGTGAAAGAGGACACAACATAAGACATCGAAATAGGAGTTGCTGGCTCCCCTTCCTCCTTTTACAAGGTAGTCTACTTAGCGGCCAGAGCCTTCCTTCGACGCTTACACTCACGTGCAAGACGATTTCTTCAGCTCTGAGAGCTAGAGACCGTAGCTTGAGGACGAGCGGAAGGCACCTATTCAGTCATCAAGTGTCCATCATAACTGTTTTTGGCAGAGTGAGTGACTCCTGGATAGGAACAAGAGGAAGAGATGCAAGAGAAGAGGCAACAACAGACAAAGAAGTAGACTCAAGTGCCTCAACAATGGGCTTCTTCCCATTCGCTACCTTAGAGGTAGGAGCAGTAGGAGGCCTCAGAGGCCGAAACATAGAGGCAACTCCACTAGGATCCTTCCCCATACCATATACAGTGGGCCGAGTCTGTGGGAAAGATAGGAAGGTCGAACACCTAATGCTTGGCTTTACGCTAAGCATGCACCATCAGACTCCCCATAAGACGTATAGGGGCAGAAGTTGAAGGTGCCACAACAGGGCAAGAGGCAAAGGCAGGTGGAATTGTAGAGGAATAGGAAGAAGGGCCTTGAGCGAACTTCTCTTTTTCAAGCAACAGAGGTAGCCTTATGCTGCGCTATCATGGAAGCCTTAACTGAAATAGCATAGGGAGAAGGAGGATGGGTCACTTTCAGTGCTATGCCCCCATTCTTGTACTTTAAGTGCGATACAACAGCTCCGTCCTGGGAGGGAGAAAACCAACAGGAGTAGGCCAAAAGTGATCGAGTGAGTAGGCTCCATGTGCCACCATCGGTTTGTAACCAGTGTCGTGGACTACATGCACAAAACCCACATGAGAGAAATTCAAGCATTTTTGGATCACCAAGGGGATTGCATTCATGGAAACTAGCCAAGGAATGCCTAGCTTCACTCTAAACAAGTCATACACCAAGATAATACCAAAGAGGGCATTCATAGTCCTCGGCCCAACTAGGACTGACAGGGTGATAGAACCAATGGGTGGAACGAAAACCCTGATAGGGTGATAGAACCGATGGGAGGAATGAAAATCCCATCATGCATATGTATAGTGCTTTTAGACTCAGTGTATCCATCCTTATGTAAAAGATTATTAACATGATCTCCTTCATGATAACATTAACCCACCATGTAGGGTCAAAGAACACTAGTTACAGTGTTCCCATTGATATGAGTGAGAATGTACAAAGGAGAGGGTTCTCTATTAGCATTCATTGACAAATCTTGCGAGGTAAATGTTATAGCAAGAGACCCATTTGCAGGCTACATAGATGGAATGGGAAGATGCATGAAGGAAGCCATCTCTATGTATGCTAGAAAGGACTTTCACAGAAGCCCCCAGGGGTTTCATAATTAGACAATGACCTATTCAAGGTTTCACTTCATAATGTTTAGAGACTCTTCTTAGCTATGCCACCAGGGGTCAAAGGTTGGGTTGCAAGGCTAGGCACCCCACAATGCACACACCTACAATACACCTAGAACACGAGAGGAGATTCCTTCAACACTACGAAACATAACCATAATAGTTCACGTCAGGTTCACCAAAATGTAGAGGAGGGGGACCGATTGCTTAGAACCCCAGGTCATGGGAGGGTCTAGAACAATTAGCTGCCTTGATCTACCTCACGCTAAGGGATTGTCTAAGATAGGTTTAATGTTTTAAGAGGGTGAAAAGGAAGGGAAACTGATCTGCCTCTTTCCTTTTGTCAACTCGAGAGTTTAAGAAGTCAGGTGATTGAGTTTCTGGAGTTTAGACTATGATGTAGGCAATTCTCTGCCAAAGTACTCCAGTGTAGAGGATGGACGACAACGCAACATGTTGGCATCCCAGTTGAACACTAGCGTCTGTACGAACAAAGAGCGTAAAGTATAGTTAACCTACTATCAACCTAACAAGTGCAGTTTGACATGATGAGAGAAAATTGAAAACAACTAAATGGCTAAAACAAAAAGAACAATACTTTAACTTGATAAATAGACTGATTAAGAAAGGAATAACAAACAAAGGTGGTAGAAATGCAACTTACGGTCAGTCCAGCCTCTCGTAAGCTCCACACAAACAAAATACCTACACATAATAGAACGAGGAAAAATGTTGGGGTTGTTTTGGGGCTTGTCGTAGTCAAATCCCCGTTTCGGTGTTCCCACTTCCATGGACAACCAGAATAGCAACGATAGAGAAAATACGTTAAAGAAAGATAATGAAGTAGAAGTACTATTTGCTATGCTAACATAATATGCTACGAAATCAATACAACGATGCTAAATGAACAAATATCACCTCCCCAATAAGATGCTCTCAAGGCATGCGAAGGAAGATATGAGCTCACAAGCTTGTGAATGCCAATGTTTTCGCAACAATGAGAGGAGTAAAACCAACAGAGTGTCAAATTGGAGCTTCAAAAATGGTGAAAGTGCTATGAAATGAAGTGTCAAGAACTGCGAAGAAGATCAAATGAGTCTGTATAGGATGGGTTGAATGAATGAGATAGTCTTTTGAAGATGAAATGGGACCCAAAAGAGCTATTCAAGGTCGGTCGAAGGGGAAGAGGCGTTATGCTTCGTCACCAATGGAGTTGTGTAACACCTTTGCAAATTCCATAGGTGAGAATCCTGTTCGGACAGCAGTGTGCCGCACAGATGTCTGCACACTGCGCTAGCATCCACAACATAAATTCCTCCACTGACACTATAGACAACTGCTAAATGAATGGAAAGCGAACGAAGGATGTGAAATAACATGATCAAGTTTGATTTTTCTAAGGTAAGGGGTGTGAATGGGGAATTTACAAGTGGTGCAAATTCACGCCATTACAAGGGTTAAATTCCATAGTTATGTCATAATTTTGGCCAATAAAATAACTTCAATTGAAACTTGCTTTTGATTGAAACAATTTTGGCTAGAAAGGTTTCAACCAAAACCACATGGCACCTACATGGCAAAAGTGGATGAGGTAGAAAAATTTTCGCTAGAAAAGTTTTTGGATGAAAAGGTTTTGGCAAAATAGTTGGTGTGAATAAGTCTTGTACCTAGTTAATTCCTTTACTAGGGACTTAGGGGACTTAGTTCACATGTTAAGTTTACTTAGGATAAAAGATTCTCTCTAGAAGTCTTAGTTGTCTTATCTAGACAAGTCTTAGTTGTCTTATCTAGACAAGACTTAATTGTCTAGATTTCACATCTTCCTAGGTAGTTATGAGTTAGTTGTTTCATATGATAGGATTAAGACACTTGTCATGATCTCGTCTAATCCTATTTCTCATCCTTGCTTTTATAAGCAAGGCATCTCTAGCATATTTTGCAGAACATTGTATTGTAGTAATATTGCATATCGTATCATATTGAATTCTTGTTTGGTGGAATAACATCTTCCATTGTTTCTTTTCTCTATTTCTTGTGGAGGTTATTTGGTGTTGCAGATTAAAGATCTTGGTTGCTCACTTCAACATAGTATCAGAGCTTTGAATCTTGCAAGCCCCTTCCATTTTTCATTAGAGAGTTTCTACCATCAATTTTTTTATTGTGATTTGAGTTTCTTGTATGATCTTGCAAATTCCTCGTATGCTCTTCTCTTGTGTTACAATACGATCTTGAGAATCAAAAAGGGTTTGTAATTTTTTTTTAATCCTATATTGCATATATGCATTTTGGTGAGATTTGGTGATTGCAACAATTTTGGCTATAGTAGTAGTATTTTGGGCTGTCCCATTGCGTCCAGGAGGCTTGAGAAAGTCAAATTTGGTTTTTGTTTCAATTAATTTGGTCACTATTTACAATTTTGGCAAACAAGGGTTTGAAGTTTAGATTTGCGAACAACTTTTATTAGAGGCATTTTTGACCCAACCAAACCTTAACATTGTGTTAAGAAAGCCTAAAACCATTATCATAGGTATCTATTTTAGACAGAATTTTATTTTAATTTTATTTTGCCGAGGAAATTACGTCATTGCAAGCCTAATCTTAGCTAAGGTTTTCAAAATTCATAACTTTTCACCACAGTGTCTATTTTTCACAAACAAGATATCGTTAGAAAGCTAGTTTGATGAACTTCGCAGTGGTGTAGGTGATTTTTTTTTATTTTTCCATTTCTTTCCAATTTTTTCAGCCCAAAGGTACAGGTGCATTTATTACTTGTAATTGGAATGACTTTTGCATAAGAAGTCAATTTTTTTTTGAAATTGCTTAGAAAATTGCAAGGAATCTGTGTGTAACCTTCCTTTTTAGTTTTTGCAAGCTCTTTTTTTTGAAAATTGTAAAAATCACTGTGTTATAAACAATTGATTTGAGCTTGTCACTTGTACAAATTGCAAAATTTCTTCATTGTAATTTGCTAGGGGGTTGCAAATTGAGTTTTAATACATTCTAAGGGGGTGAAAGACACAATTTAAGTGCAATATTATCTTCTTTCTCTTGGTATTTTTTTTCCAACATGATAGATCTAAGGCAAATTGAACCACTCACTCCACACAATTATCATACATGAAAGCTAATAATGACTCAATTGTTACAATCTAAGGGTCTATGGCCAATGTTAGATGCAGACCAACCTAAGTGCACAAGGGATTATGAAAAATTTATCCATAGATGTAAAATGGATGAAGAAAAATGGCTCATTGGTTTACATGTATTTGATAATTTGTTGTTTCATATTGCAAAGTGTAAAACACCTAAGAATGTTTGGGATAAACTTGAAGAATTGTATGGTAAAAGTAATTAGTTCAGATTCTTGCAACTTCAAGCGGATCTACAATCACTCTCTCCATATGCATTTCCTTCAATTTAGGATTTTCTTGCATAATTTAAGTTGATTTTGTCACAATTAAAAGGATGCGGGCATGACAAATATAGTGATGAATTTATCTTTTTGATTTTGTCCAAGTTAAGAGGCCTTTATCAAGTGTTTTCTTCTACTTTCTACTCAACTATGGATGCCATGGGGAAAGATTATAAAATTCCTTCATTTGAGTTATTTTGTGAGCATCTTACTAGGGAGGAGGCCAAATTGATTTAGTTGGATGCACTACCTAATTCTAAGAATCATGCTCTAATGGCTCAATCATCCAAGGGTAAAGAAAAGAATAAGAAGAAGCCCAAGGCATAATCATCTTTAGGTAGTGAGATTCCCTCCAAACCAAAGCTGAAGAACAATTAGATGTCCAATCCATCTCCTTCTACCTTTGGAGATTCTTCTTCCAAGAAAAAGAAAGGAGATCCTTGTTCATTTTGTGGAAAAATTAGGCATGATGTGACTCATTATTTTAAGAGATTAGAAGCCTTGGAGGAAGCTATGAAGAAGCATAACAATTCAGTGTCCAAGCCTTCTTCCATGGGCAAAGGACAAACTCTTTCAACACAGGCCATTCATTCATCTTCAAATAGTTGGATCCTTGATTTAGGTGCTTCACATCACATGACCAATTCACGTGATCTTGATTCCATTGTTCACACTTCTACTTCTCATATTGTAGTTGGGAACTCTTCACAGATTCAATTTTTGGGGAAAAGCTCTGTTTAGATGCTAGATGGGTGCATTGAGGATGTTCTTCTTGTTCCTGATATTCCAGTGAATCTACTTTCCATATATTAGATTTTTCATTCTGGAGATGGGAAGTCAGTTGAGTTTACTCCACAAAGTGTGACTATTAGACAATTGCAGGATCCTGAGAAGATTGTTGCTACAGGGATAGTTGATCATGAGAACCATTTGTATCGGTTTGATGGATTTGAGTCTTCATCAGGTTCATGTTTTGTTGCTCATGCTAATTCAATGAGCAAGCTTTGGCATGAAATATTTGGGCACTTGAACTATAGATATCTTCAACAGATGCAAGTGCATAACTTAGTGGTTGGTCTTCCTAAGATCTCTTGCATGGATGGTTTTTGTCAAGGTTGAGTTCTTGACAAGCAACATCAAGATACTTTTCCTAATGGTCAAGCTACATGTGCAACCACACCCCTTGAGTTGGTCCATAGTGATCTCATGTCATTCCCAACTCCTTTTTCAAGGGCTAAGTATGTGCTCACTTTCATTGATGATTTTTCCCGACGCACATGGGTCTACGTTTTGAAGCTCAAGAGTAAGGTTCTCACCATCTTCAAGACCTTCAAAAAATTTGTGGAGAAGTAGTTAGGTTTTTCTCTTCGACAGATACACATAGATAATGGGGGGAGTATGCCAATTAGGTAATTTAGGATTTTTGTAGTGATCATGGTATTCTTCATTAGCGCAAAGTTCCTTATACTCCTCAACAAAATGGTGTGGCAGAGAGAAATAAAAGGAATCTCAAGGAGATGGCCAATTGCATGATTCAGTCTAGGTCCATGGATCCCATATTTTGGGCCGAAGTTGTCAATTGTGCCAACTATATATTTAGAATCGTACGCCCCACAAGGTAGTGCAGAATATGACTCTTGAGGAGGCTTGGTCTCATCACAAGCCTAATGTATCCTTCTTCAAAGTATTTTATAGTGAGGCTTGGGAATTCATTTCAGATGGTTGGCATAAATCAATGGAGAAGAAGAGTCAACGATACATCTTTGTTGGCTATTGTTAGGATGTGAAGGCATACAAATTGTTTGATCTTGACACACGAGAGGTTTATTTCTAATGTGATGTTCAATTTGCCGAGTCCTTCACACAAATAGATCCTCCTTCAATTTCTTCTTCATCACAACCTACTCAATATTCTTCAGTTGATGATGCTTTGGTACCTGAAGAATATTTTGCTGATGGTCTTGATCCACCTCCTCTTTCATCCACTAGGCGATGATGGGCTCATGTTACTCTTGAGGAAGTTGGTCCTCTTGTTGGTGATCCCACAGAAACTCGCCACACTCATTCTTAGACTTCAAAAATTAGTCTTTTGAGTCATGTTGTTTCAAATGATCCTCATAAGTTTTCAGATGCTTCAGGTATTCCAGAGTGGGATAATGTTATGGATGATAAGTATTCTTCTTTGATGAAGAATCATACTTGGGCTCTTGTGCTTCTTCCTAAGGGAAGAAAGTTGGTTCGATGCAAGTGGGTGTATCGTACCAAGTATGCAGCCGATGGTTCTATTGACAAGTACAAGGCTTGTCTTGTTGCAAAGGGGTTTTCTCAGGTTGAAGGAATTGACTATTATGAGACCTTTGCTCCTATTTCCAAGATGGATTATATTCACCTTGTCCTTGCTATAGTTGTATCACAGGGATGGTGAGTGTATTAGATGGATGTGAAGAGTGATTTCTTGCATGGGGATCTTCATGAGGAGATCTATATGGAGTAGCCACTAGGTTTTGTGTAGGACTCTTCACTTGTTTGCAGGCTTTGACATTCATTATATGGTCTCAATCATGCCCCTTAGGCTTGGTATGAAAAGATGGATAGTTTCTTGCTTGCTTTTTGCTATAGTCATTGCCATTTCAATCCCACAGTTTATACTCTAAGACATGGAGATGATCTACTCATACTTATCCTCTATGTGGATGATTTGATTCTCATAGGGAGTTCTACTTCCATGATTCATAGTACATAGCGAGCGTTGATGGAGCAATTTGAAATGATCAAACTTGGTCTTTAGGTTCATCAAACTTCTGAGGGGATCTTCATTTTCCAACAGAAGTATGCTCTTGATTAGATTCAGAGATTTGGCATGGCTGATAGCAAGCCTGCCCCTACTCCATTCCAGTTAGGTGTTGTACTATCTACTAGTTGCACTACTCCTACAGTTGATCCTACCTTATATCGACAGTTGGTTGGAAGTATTTTTTACTTGACATATAGTCGTCCTAATATTTCCTTTGCAATTGGACTTGTCTCTCACTTCTCACAGGAGCCTCATGAGAGTCATGGGAAGGCTGCCAAATGTATCTTGAGACACATTTAGGGCACTACTCATTTCGGCATTCATTATACATCAGGAGCTTCACAGATTGTGGGATTCACTGACTCATATTGGGCTAGTGATGTCAATGATCAGAAGTCTACTTCTATATTTTTCTTTTGCCTTGGTTCTAGTCCAATTGCATGGTCATGCAAGAAGCAAACTGCTATTACATTATCATCGAAAAAGGCTGAGTATCGAGGTGCAGTTCTTGCTAGTCAGGAGGTTTTGTGGCTTCGTTAGTTGATGATTGAGTTTGGATTACCTTACACTCAGTCCACTACTCTTTTGTGTGATAACTAGAGTTCCATACATATCTCTCACAACCTAATGGAGCATCTGCATGCTAAGCATATTAAGATCAACATGCACTTCATCAGGAAGCTCATCTAGGATGGTGTTCTCAACTTGGAGTATTTGCCTACAAATCAATAGGTTGTAGACATCTTTACTAAACCTTTGGCATCGCCTCATTATCTTCAGTTTCCATTGATGCTTGGGGTGAAGGAAGCTGTCCTTGGGGGCTCTTGAGGAGTCCTCCTTCCTTCTTCAGTTTTCTTTACATCTTTTTCTCTTTTGGAGATGGGTTTTCTCCCACAAGGTTTTTATCCTTTTCTTTGCTTATGAGAGTTTTTTGTTTTCTACATGGGTACCTTATCAGACCTTGTTTCTAGGACCCATATTTTGTATATTTACATTGGTTTGTTCCCCCCTAAGTTGCACTTAAGGGGTGGTGTTGGTGTGAATAAGTATTGTACCTAGTTAATTCCTTTACTAGAGACTTAGGGGACTTAGTTCACATGTTAAGTTTACTTAGGATAAAATATTCTTTCTAGAAGTCTTAGTTGTCTTATCTAGACAAGTCTTAGTTATCTTTTCTAGACAAGACTTAGTTGTCTAGACTTCACATCTTCCTAGGTAGTTATGAGTTAGTTGTCTCATGTGATAGGATTAAGACACTTGTCATGATCTTATCTAATCCTATCTCTCATCCTTGCCTTTATAAGCAAGGCATCTCTAGCATATTTTGCACAACATTGTATTGTAGTAATATTGCATATTGTATCATATTGTAATTTTTGTTTGGTGGAATAACATCTTCCATTGTTGCTTCTCTCTATTTCTTCTGGAGGTTATTTGGTGTTGCAAATTTAAGATCTTGGTTGCTCACTTCAACAAAAACCTTAAAAGAAAAAACTAGAGGGTGCCATTTTTGTTTTGCCTAAATCAATGTCATTGAGTCAAGTTCACTATAATTACATGCTCCAACTAGCTTTCTAGCACCAACACTTCTTCCTCTATGTGCTTAAATTGAGGTAGGATTTACAAATATTTTATTATTAATTTTTTTTTAATATTTATTATAAATTAGACTTTTTAAAATATTTTATATTTGTACATATGTATGAAATATTATTTTGATTTGAATGTAAACCCTGAATAAAACCTAAACTATAATTTTACCATGAAAACCATAATTTAATTTTAATATGGATCCTAAATCTAAAACACAAACCCTAACTTATTTAATCCTAAATCCTAAATTTGATATTATTTATTATATGATGTATGTGTTTATATTTAAATTTTAATTTGAAACCATAAGTACTAAATGCAAAACCTTAAATTGATTAGTATAAACCTTAAACTAACTAACCTAAATCCTATTTATTAGCATTTTATCTGATACATATACCCTAATTAATTCAACAAATTAACAAATCTAATTGATATATATCAATTGATACCTAAACACTAAATTAATTCAATTAATATGATCTACTAAGATACTAAATTAATGATTCAATTGGTATGATATTCAATATATATATCATTTAACGTAACTGAAACCATTATTGAATGATTTTTTTGTCTATGATAAAGTAAGAATCTTTAAATTAGGGAATTTTTTTTAAAAAAGTAGTTTATCAATGATAACTTTGTAATAAAGGGGGTGTGCAAGACAAGGGAGAGGTCATGGAAGACAAAGGGAGATAGTGGTGAAGGGATTAATTGTAAGGATCCTTCTTCCATAAATATAGGTCGAGAGGAGGAGGATAGTTTGGGAGCAAGTTTGTGGTGAACAATCAAGGGCTAAAGAATGTTTTGGATTCAATAGGTCACAGGGTTGATAAGCAAAAGACGATGTAGAATTATGAAAAGAAGAATTGTAGGATATTGATAATCAATGCCAAAGTGGAAATAGACTCAAACATATCTTGTATCAATATCCCTAAAAATTTCTTGAACTAGATGGTAGAAAGAATAAAAAATAAGATTGTGAAGTTTATTGGGATTTGTCCTTCCATGGAAAGAATCAAGACTTGGATCAATAAGAAGAATTTTACCTTCTCTAAAGGTAAGTTTATTGGATTTAGGTTTTATACAAATCATATTTAAGTCGAAGGTGAATCACAATAACATTCTTAAAGGAGGCCCTTGGTTTATGGGGAATGTAGGGCAAGTTACATTAGGGCCTAATCATTGGGTTTTGATTTGACCAAGGAATTGATCAAGGAAGTGCCAATATGGATTTGTACGTATAAATTACCACAAGAATGATGTGAATTATGGTTAAAGGATACTTTTAGGGTAATTAGGGTTTCATTTGGGAATTTTATCTGGAGCTCCTAAGCCACCAAAGGGGGGTAGTTGGCCCCACTTATGCTAGGATTTGTGTACAAGTGGACTTCAGTAAGCCCATCAAACACACAATCAAATTGAAATCAATTTTGGAAGAGTGGATTCAAGACATAGATCATGAATTTGTATTGATTTGATGCTTCATGTGCTAGAAAGTAGGGCATATCATGAAGTGGTATAGCAAAGCTTGGGTAAGGATGCTAGTATTCCATATTATGAAGACATCAGTGCAAGAGAAAAGAAGCTTAGAGATTAATCTTTTCCTGGAAAGAGGATTGGAGATGAAACTTCTATAGATGAGGAGGCCTTCCACCCTAATAAGAAAGAACATGAACAGATAGTAGAAGAAAAAAGACAATTGGTCACAAAGCATAGAGAGGAAGAAACAAACCAGTATTTCTCAAGCCAGAAAGTAGGGATCTTCAAACAACTAATAAAAATGGATAAACAATTTAACCTACTCAAACAACTAATGAAAACATTGGGATAAACAAGGCAAAGCACCACAAGTCATAACTATAAATAAAGAGGATAGACAAAGGAAAACCCACCCAATCATGATCATAGTAAACATAGATAATAAAAAGATAACAAATGCAATGGTAGACCTAGGAGCTAATATCAACATGTTACCAAAACTAGTATGGGAACATATAGGCAAACCAACACTACAACAAACACCATACAACATAATTCTAGCAGATGGAATTGGAATGAAAACCCTAGGTACCTAGAAGCAGGTGGAAGTTAATGTGAAGGGGATAAAACATATAGTGGACTATGAGGTAGTTGTAATTAAAGAAACATTTGACTCATTTATTTCCCTACTAGGACTTAGATGGTTCATAAATGCCAATGGAGTTGTAGACTCCCATAAAGAGGAGATATCATTTGCTAATAGAAATAGGATAGTCCATATCCCCCTAGAAAAAACCAAAATGAAACATACATAGAGGAGATAAAACTAGAGGAGTACAAAGACTCTGACAATAAAAACCTATATACAAATTCCAAGCTACCAAATGACAATTTAGAAAATCCAAATTCAAAGGGGAACTTGAAGTTGAGAGTATCACATACAACACAAGCAGTGAGGAAGTGCTAGATGCTTGGATGCAAGAAGAACCAAAACTTCATTCCAGGAGAATCACTGGATTCCACATAATTTTCATGATTAGGAAGGTCACTGGAGAACGCTATGCATTCTACTATATTTACAAATAATGTACAACAAAATAATTGCAACAAACTCGAATACAACACAAAACTTATATCTAAAAATACTAGACATGTAAGTCACATTTCAAGAGGAATCTCACATATTAAATTAACCAAATACTCAGGCATTGGGGACTTATTGTCATTCCTCACCAAGATAGAAAGGATTTTTCAAATGAAGGATATAAGATTGGACATATTGAAACAAAAATTTATCTATAATGCTACATGCTGGTGAAATGCACAAAAAAAATATTGGACACATTGACCAATATTTAAAATCTTGATTAAGACAAGGTACCTATCATAAGAAGGCAAATATAAGGAAATACAAAAATATAATGGAAAAATCCCACCAGAGGAACAACTTACTACTTGCATTAACACATGGAAAGAAAATAATGAATATGACAACCGAATATACATACAATTATTTTATTGGACACTCATACCGGTGGTACAAACGTGGTACATCAACCAAGAACAAAGCGAAGAAACCAATAATTGGGAAGAATTTACAAAAGACTTTATTCACACCTTTCAATTTCACAATGAAAGCATAAACATACATAATGCATTGATCAAAATAAAAGAGATCATATTTACACCAGAGGAAATTTGAGAAGTACTGGTACCGCATAAATCCACACCGCCACCAAAATCAGAAGGCATCTGGAAATATATAGAATGAATTGATAAAGAGATTAAATTATTAGAAAGAGGATGTTTCCTAACAAAGAAGGACGATGAGGATGTTAATAATATAGACATAGAAATTCAACAAGGGGAAAGGGAAATGGAATCTCCCATTGAGGCCAAGCAAAAGTATTACAATCAACCAATTAAACTAAAAGAAGAAAATATTGGAAAACAAGGGGATCCTAAATTAGCTAAGATAGGAGATTACTGGGATGAAAAAGTAGTGATGCAAGTTGCATAAATGCTATCTAAATTCAAAGAAATTTTTCCTATATAGATTTAAAAGGCATAAAAGAGGAATTAGGAGTTATGAAAATATAGTTGAAAGAGGGAGATAAACTAGTAAAGAAAATTCCCTATCAATTAAACCCTAACATGAAGAAGGTCAAAACAAAAATAGACAAAATGTTAGAGGCTGGGATAATTAAACTAGTGGAAGATGCAAAGTGGATAAATCCCATGGTGATACAAAACAAAAAGATAGGAGAAATAAGGATTTGTGTTGATTTTAGAGAATTGAACAAAGCATACATCCATGACCCTTTTCTAACACCATTCACAAAGGAAATCTTGGAGTTAGTAGCAGGGAGGGAAATGCACTCATTTACTGATGGATTTTCAAGATATCTCCAAGTGAGAATAAGTGAAGAAGACTATCCAAAAATGACATTTGCAATAGAATGGCGGTCCTACATGTATACGATAATTCCATTTGGCTTGAAGAATGCTTTTGTGATATTTAACAAGATTATGATGAATGCTTTCAAATAATTTATACATGAATTCCTAGAAGTATATTTAGATGATTGGAAAATTTATGAATTGGTCAAAGAACACATCCAAGTACTCAAGATGATGCTTACTAGATTCCAAAGCATGCAGATCACCCTAAATTTGAGAAAAATGTGTATTTGCGGTACCATATGGTACACTATTAGGCCATATCATGTGTAAAGATGGGTTAATGGTAGACCTTATGAAGGTTGCATTAATAATGAACTTATCACCACCCAAAACACCTTTCGAAGTAAATTTATTTTTGGGATACACATGATATCATCATAAATTTTAAAAGGATATGCCAGAATAAGTATCCCTATGGAGTAAATACTCAAAAATAAATTAGGTAAAAGCATTGAATGACCAAGGAATGTTAGTAAGTATTTGAAACCCTGAGAAACAAAATTGTAGAAGCACCAATGCTCATATTCCTAGATTGGAACACACCCTTTCATGTCCATGTAGATGCCTCAAGAATTGATATAGGAGCAATATTAGCTCAACCTAATGGAAATAAAGACCACCCTATAACATTTGCAAGTAGAAAAATTTCTAAGGCAGAAAATAATTATACCACTACTGAAAGAGAAGCCTTAGCTATGGTCTACGCACTACAAAAGTTTAGACATTATCTACTATCAACAACATTTAAAATTTTCACAAACCATGAACCACTAAAATAATTGCTCAATAGACTTGTCATACAAGGGAGAATATGTTGATGGTTACTTCTATTTTAGGAATTCAATTTTAAGATAATGGTGAAACCTGAGAAAAAAAATCAGGGACCAGACTACTTATCTAGGATAGAAACAAGAGAATAGCTAGAAGACCAAAAAAAACCTACCTGGCACACACCTATTCAAAATAAATGTGATACTAGAAGAACTCCATGACATTGCTATCCTCTTATCAAAAGGTGAATTCCCATCGGATATCTCACCGTAGGCTAAGGAATCACATGCACGAAAGTCCCTATCATACACATTGATATAAGGAGAGTTACATCACATAGGGAAAGATGAAATAATAAGAAGAGTGGTATTTGAGCATGAAAGAGAAGCTATCCTGAAGGAATCCCATGAAGGAATAACAAGAGGTCACAAATTTGTGAGAAAATAATTAAAAGAGTTAAATTAGTTGGATTATACTAGCCAACACTACACAAAGATGCTAAAGAATACACTAGGAACTGTGACATATTCCAAAGGGTGGGGAACCTACCACAAGAGATGAGATGCCATTAAAACCAATCCTAGCACAAATACCATTTGAAAAATGGGCTGTAGACTTTATAAGATCAATCTATCCATTGACTAGGCACTCCAAGCAAAGATTTATCATCATCGAAGTTGAATACTTAACAAAATGGGTAGAAGTAGAACCCACTAGGGATTGCATTGCTAAAACTATCACAAGATTTCTATATGAAGATATGGATGCCCACTAACAGTAGTAAGTTATCAAGGGAAGTACTTCATTAATAAAGTAATTGTGGAGCTATTACAAAACTTCATGATTACACACAATAGGAGCTCACCATACCACCCTCAGGAAAATGGAGCAAGTGAGGCCTTAAATAAGATCATTGGAACCACACTCACAAAAAATTGTGAAGGTAATCAACTATATTGGGACATTAAGATACTTGTTGTACTCTAGGCTTATCAGACATCATACAAAAGGACTACTAAGTTCACACCATTTCAATTGGTTTGTGGGACTGATGCGGTAGTCTAATGAATTTTATAATCCAAAATTTACATACCACACTAACTTTGTGGTTGAATGATGATGAATAATTGGCACAAAGAACAAAAAAACTAGAAAAGTTGGATGAGGATAGATTCATTGCAGTATATAATCAAAATGTAGAGAAACAAAGACAAAAGCCCTGACATAGTAGGAACCTCTACACAAAATATTTTTAAGTATAAAATTTAAAAAGAAAGGAAAATTAAAGGTGAGATGGCTAGGATCATGTACTCCATTTATGAAATCACAGACTCAACAACAATGAGGTTAAAGAGATTAGAAAAAAATCACATCACAAGATATGTGAATGATGAAAGACTTAAACATTACCACCTACCCAATGGATAAAATTATAAAGCCTAAAAATATATAAACTATATATTATGTAACATAGGTAACACATAATTCTAAATAACAAAAAACAAATCATTAGCAAACACAAGACTTCAAATGGCTACAAAAACTTGTGAAAGCTAATAGGAAAGTGATATCAATGTGGCTGCAAAAAACAAAGCTATTTAACAACCTTGCAACTCCATGCAATTCACTTTGCATTCCAACACTTGTGCTAAATTGAGCATTGCTACAATATGCCACACAATTCTTAGAAATGACAACCCCAACTCTAGTAGATGTCATAGAGAAACCCTGACCCAAATACAAAAAAGTACCCATTCAAAGCTATGGAGGTTGATAAAGTTGGTACATTTTCAAGCATTCCAATTGATGTGGTATACATAGAGGATGTGAAAAAATACATTCATGAGCCAATAGCAGAAATTGACCATACAAAATTTGAGGAGTTGAGGCAAACCCTAATCGCTGTAGACCAAAGTTTGTATTTACCATAATATCAAGAGGTGGGAAGAGAACACCTTGATGCATGGAAAGATTACCTAGATTTCTATGATGAGCACGATTGGGTTATATTGGTGCTAAGAAGATTCCATGATGAATTCATTTATCTAGAAAAACAACACCACATTACAAAGGAGGCAATTCATGCAGTGACAAGACTAAGCATGGTTGGGGAAGTCTCGACAAATAAATCTATAAAGAATGATGTCACATAGCTCACAAGTGCAACACAAGATAGATAAATCCTAAGTTTCTAGGCGATTACAAACCCTAGAGTGTGGTATGCAACCATGGGCATCGACTAGAAAGTTTATTATGTAAATAGGGAGGATTCAACCACCGCAACAACAATCCACACAACATACTAGGTGGTGGTAGAGGGGAAAGACTTTGACCTTTGTGAAGTGATGAGGGAGTAGCTCATGGAAAGCCTACAAATGATAAAGACCTCTCACTACAACTTCTGCTATGACGCACTCCTGATATGCCTAGTGTTCTACTTCCTCAACAAGATACTAGGCTTTAAAGGCAAGGCATGACAAACCCACATATCGATAGCTACCCAAATAAAGATGCATACCCAACAATTTTTAGACAAACAAAGTTATAACACAACATATTGGGGCTTCTTCAAGAGTTTCCAACAATAGATACAAGGGGAGAAAATTCCTTATGAATTCGTGAAGCAATACGTAAACACAATTACATTTTTAGTAGATAAAGATTACACCTACACAGAAGTAAAGCCAGGAACAACATGGATCTCAAAACTTCCATATGAGGTTTAACAAAAGGGGGTGAATTCATATGCAAAAAAAATCCTAAGCAAGCCAAAGGATCCAAATGCAGAGAGATTTGGTACCTACAAGGAGATAATGAACCAAATCCATAAGAAGAATGTGGAGGAAAAGTTTGAAATGAACAAAGAATAGCTACAAAAGTAGTGAGGTATCCCACTAAAAGCTACCAAAAAACCATCATCTTTAGCACTAGCTTCAAAAAAATGCACACCAACCACACAAAGATCTAGAAGATTACATGGAGTAGCTAGTACTCAATCAGAGGGCCTAACACCCTCTTCCTAGATAGTCAAAAATCTGAAGGTTTAGGAGGTACAAGAGGTAATAGAGGCACTAATACAAATGAGTGAAAAGAAGAAAGGACACAAGAGAAGGCCTAAACAAGTAGTGAAAATAAAAATCATTACTTCTGTGATAAAGGAGGAAGATGAAGAAGAGGTGGAAGAAGTACAAAATCCTCCACAAAAGAGAAAGAAGGAACATACAATGCAAATCCAATAACTGGAAGCAATAGAGCAACCAAAACCATCCATCGATGCGATGGTGACTACAAAAGCCATCCTCTATCATGGTATGCTTTTGTAAATATTATCTATGTATGATGATGTAGATGAAGTAAATAAGAATAGGATCATACAAAGTTTAATAATGTATATAATAAAGTTTGATAAAATCCTAGAGGAGGTCATCAAAGACTTCCCACAAGCCAATTTTTTCACAATCTAGGAAAGAAGGGAGAAATACCTTAAAGAAGAGGAAGACATAATAGACAAGGGAATCATAGAAGTAGGGCTAAATCTTACCGCAGATCAAAAGCAACAACTAGTACAAGACCAAGCCTAAGAACTTCAGATAAATTAGAGAATAGATACTTTAATGGGGGGAAACAAGAAGTCACAAAAAATAT
The DNA here is from genome assembly GCA_007258455.2 of Sequoia sempervirens. NCBI lineage: Eukaryota > Viridiplantae > Streptophyta > Pinopsida > Cupressales > Cupressaceae > Sequoia > Sequoia sempervirens. The sequence continues at coordinate 277,619,311 of VDFB02193867.1, read as the reverse complement.
AGGAGGAAACTACCATAATAACCAAACAAATAATGGATTCCATGCTTAAGGAGGAAAGGGAAAAGCAACAAGCCACACCATCACCTTCTCCAAAAAGAATTCCACCAAACATACATGTGGAATAGGAACAAACAATAGAACATGAACAAGAAGAGGAAGCAACCACATCAGTCTCTCCTATCCAATTCATCAATGATTTTCTAGCGCAACAAAAGCAAGTTCAGCCAACACCCATCCCTCAATTGATAAAACTTCTAGTGAAAAGGTCACAAGTAAATCTAGCTAACATCTCACCATTGCAAAAACTACAACTGGGAGATATTTTTCATGCCAACACAAGGGAAGAAATCCTACAACAATATGTAGAGAATGTGGAACAATTGGAAGAAGCAGTACAAAATTTTCATATCTCCCTTCCATAGATGCTAAGGGACACCCGCTTCCCCTACCACAACAACTTAAGCAGTTAGTGGACAACCTCCATGTAGACCTCAAAGCTCAAAAAGATAGAATCAAACAAGAGGTTGAACAAGAAATTTTAAAGAACATAGAAGAAGCTATGAATAAATGTGTGGTAGCCCATTCAGAATTGGAAAAACAAATAAAGAAGGTGGAGAGTAGCATCATAGAGGATAATTTACTCTATCAATTTTGTCTTCAATGGCCTATCCTTAAAAAGGAACTTAAGGAATAGATAGCACAACTAGAAGGTTAGTTAACATAAGAAATAACATCATATGATCCATTGAAAGATATGGATGGAGCAATAAGGGCTCAATTGAAGAACACACATACTTAGTTGTAATAATTGCAAGATTAAAGGGAAAGCATAAAGAAGCAAGTAAAACAAATAAGAGACATAATAAGCATCAAGATTGTTCACCAATGCAAAGTACTAGGAGAATCCAAAGCTTCTACACAAAAAATACAAATCCATACAAATCTTATAGAGCTAGAGACTACTCAAATCAACACACAAGGGCACATAAAATTACTCCAACAAGAAAAAAAATGGAAAATTGCACTAGGGCAACTGAAGGTCATCTACAAACACATTCTCTTAGGTAAGTGAAGCATGTCTTGAGCACAAGACATAATTTTGAAAAGGGGGATGATGTTGGTAGGGTACAGGGCATAAAGCAAAACCTACTACAATCTACTGCAAACCATGTGTGGAGCATCTAGCTGACAAAGGAGATAGGTTAAGGGGTACCGTATAAGGGTCTTATCTCTATAAAAATACTAGGCATTGATATATGTATGTAATAGATAACAAAATATGAGATAGTTGTAGATATATGATAGATAAATACTGTACTATAAAGTAGAGAGGACAAGATTGTACTAGGCATTGATATATTGGAGTTATAAGGATTCAATGGATATATATTTTATGGATGATCAATGTTTATATTTAAGTTATATGTATGCTACTATTAGATAGAGTTCCCTACTACACTTTATTGAGTTCTATCATTGTACCATTTGGGGTATAAACTGACTACATAAGGGATATTAGGGTACAAATCTTAAGACTATAACTCCCTATTTCCTCTATTAACAATGGCCATGGAGGTGGACAAAGATGGGGAATTCTCAAGAATTTTAATAGATGTGGTACATATAGAGGACATGTGGAAATATATCCATGTGTATATAGTGGAAATCAATGACACAAAATTTGAGGAGCTCTGACAAACATTACTAACTCCGGATTAGAGCATATATCAACCACACTACTAGGAAGTGGGATGAAAGAATTTGGATGTATGAAAAGAATACCTAGAATTATGTGATGAGCATGATTGGGTTAGGTTAATTTTGAGTAGGGTACACGATGATTTCATCTATCTCAACAAAACCTACCAGATTAAAAAGGAGGCAATCCACATAGGAACTAGGCTAAGTATGGTAAGAGAAATTCCAACCAAGAAATGTATAAAGAATCACAAGGTAATAGAGCTTACTAAAGCCACACTAGATGGATGAAACTTGAGTATCTAAGCAATCACAAACCCTACCATGCGGTATGCCACAATGGGTATCACATATAAGATATATTGTGCAAACAAAGAGGACTTTGCAACAACATCTACAATCCACACTGCCTATCAAATTATGGTGGATGAGAAGGATTTTGACCTCTATGAGGTGATGAGTGAGAAACTAATAGAAAATTTCCAAAAAATCAAAACCCTTCGGTATAAATTTTGGTATGATACATTACTTATATGCCTAATGTTCTACTTCCTAAACAAATTACCCTCATTCAAAGGAAAGGTATTGAAGATAAACCTACCTATAGCAACACAAATCAAGCTCCATACTCTACAATTCAAAGATAAATCGACATACATTTTTGCATATTGGGGCTTCTTGAAAAGCTTCCAACAACAACTAGATGCTAGAGAGTGGATCCCATATGATTTCATCAAGCAATATATCAACACCATCACTTTTTTGGTGGATAAAGACTATATGTATATGGAGGAAGTGGATCCAAGAACAACATGGATTCCAAAGCTCCCTTATGAGGTTTCATAGCAAGAAGTAGATGCATATGCCATAAACATCTCTAGCAAATCAAACGACCCAAATGTGAAGAGATTTGAGACATACAAAGAAATTGTGGACCAAATACATAAGAAGAATGCATAGGAGAAGTTAGAAAATAATAAGGAACAACTAAATAATCAATGGGGAGTCCCACCAAAAGGGCCAACACAACCTTCCTCCTCCGCACCACTTTTAGAAACCAGCACACCAACAACAAGAAGGTCCAAAAAGATACATGAAGTGGTCAATGCACAAGATGAGGGACCCACTTCAACCTCATAAATAGTAACTACCCCAGATTTGTGTGGAGAAGAAAACCTACAAGGAAAGGCATACAAAATTAGTAAAAAGGAAGATAATCTAACTTTTTAGAGGAAAAAAGGAAGAAGAAGTTGAGGAAGTACAAAATCCTCCACAAAAGAAGAAGGAGCACATTGTAGAAATATAGCAATAGGAGGTCTCAAAAAAACCACAAAAGGAAATTGATTTTGTGGCCACATCCAACACCATTATATACCACAATATATTACCGTAAATCCTAACGATGTATAAAGAAGTAGATGTGAAGAATAAGGAGAGGATAATACAATGCTTGGTAAAATATATCATAAGATTTAATAAAAGTTTAGAGGAAGTAATTAAAGGATTCCTAGAGCTATCAGTTGTACACTCCAAGAAAAGAGAGAAGAAACCTTGAAAAGATGAGAAGAAATAAGGGATAAGGCAATACAAGAGGTAGGGACCGACTTGACCACATAATAGAAGAAGTAGATAAAACAAGCCCAAGCTAAGGAACTTCAGACAAAGTAGATGGTGGATACCTTATTGGAAGGGGAACAAACATAAAAATAGAAGGTATAGAAGTAGACAAGAGAGTTGACTAAAAGGTTCCATGATTCCCTTTTGGAAGAAGAGAAAGAAAGAAAGAAAACAACACCTCCTCCAAAAAGTAGCTAACCAAGTGAGAACGATGACGAGGAATAAGAGGTAAACACTACAAAAGCCTCTACTTCTCAATCCCCTATCCAATCAATCAAATATTTTCTAGCGCAATAGAAGCAGTTGTAGCTAGCACCCACACCACAAATCCTATAGTTGCCAATAATCAGTTCCCAAGTGAACCTCTCCAAAATCTCCCCATTATAGAAACTTTAGTTAGGGGACATATTTTGCACCATTGCAAGGGAAGAGATATTGCAACATGTTGAAAATGTAGAGAAATTACAAGAAGTGGTGAGTATATTACAAAACACCATATACAAATACAAAAATTCAAATAGTTGGTGGATGATGTATAAGTGGACCTACAAGCATAAAAGGACAAAATAAGGTAGGAGGCTTAGGAGGAAATCCTAAAAAATAAAATAGAGGGGGCCACAAAGAGGTGTACGCGAGCTCACTCACAATTGGAGGTACATATAAAGAACATAGAAGGGAGTATAGTGGAAGCAAATGTACTCTATCAATTTTGTCTCCAGTGTCCCAACCTAGCCAAAAACCTCAAGGATTAGATCACACAACTGGAGACCCTAATAGTGCAGATTTCATCCTCATATGATCCACTAAAGTATATATGGATGATGCTATAAGAGCACATACAAAGTGTTAGTGCAGCTTTTTATTTTATTATTGGGTTAATTTATTTTCCCTTTGTCATAGGTTTGTCCTACACTTTAATTAATATTGCTGAGGATAATAAAGTGAGTTTATTATTTAATAAATAGGAGATAAGTGATGTGGTGTCACCTTCCTTAAAGGGTGGAACACTTTCCACTTTTGGTGGCATCCTCCACTTTTTGTGGAATTCTCCACTTTTTGTGGTTAATTCCTATTAGTTAGATTTTCCACCTCCATCCTCTCCTTAGTTCTATATAAACTCACTACCTAGCTTGTATTTATATATTCTTGTATAATTTTGCATACATTCATCTTGGAAGCTCTTAATGCAATTCTATCATCTTGATATTGCATAATCTCTCAAAGTTTTGGTTTGCATCATTTATGTTTTTCCAATTTATGTAACTTTGATTTTCTTTGAAAAAGTTCCTTTGATTATTCAATCTATTTCAAATTTCTAACATGGTATCAAAGCTTTTTTTTTGAGAATTCTAAGTTCATAGATCCCTAATTGATAATTTGAGCTTTTTATATGAGATCTTGAAAACTTGAGTATGTTGTTCTCTTGCATCATATGATGACCCAAAGAAAAAGAATTTTTTGATAGAAATACTAGATTTGGAGTTTTATCTTTGTGGATTTATATTATAGGTTCTTTTAGGAGAATGTTTGTGCAAATATAAGCTCACTATTGAGTTTAGAATGTCCCAGAAAGTGAGATCTAGTTTTTGTTTCACTCAATTTGGTCATTGTTTGATATAGTTGCAAACTAGGGTTTGAAACTTAGATCTGGTGAAAAACATTTTTTGGGAGCATTTTTGGCCCAAACGGAACTTGCCATTGCATTTATATGGCCCATAAACCTCTATTTTCATATAAAAAATTATCCATTTTAGATAACTTTAATTTTTGACAATTTTTTATTTTTCTAGGAGGGTTGTCGCTTCATGCTAAATTCAATCACTTAAAAGAAAAATCACAAATTTTCGTCACGGTGTCTATTTTTGGAAAATAAGATATTGTTGAAAAGTTGGAGACAAGAAATTTCCATCCACAAAGGTACTGAAAAGAAAATTTTCCATTTTCTTCTAGATATTGCAAGTTGAAGCTATTTGTTGTAAATTTCTTCAAAAAATCAAACTTTCACCCAAGAGATCTACTTTTTGAAAATGAATAGGTGTTGGAAAGGTATTGAAGAGAAATACACAACTATAAGGATATTTTTTCAGATTTTGTCTCAAGTTAATTTTATATCAAAATTTGTAACTTTGGCTATTTTGAGCCTATTGAGCATTGTATCTTGGAAAAGGCTTTGTAATTGTACTAAACTATAAAGTGAAAACCTTATAATATTTGGGGGGGGGTGATTTTTGATACTAGGAAAATAGGTGGAGTGTATTGGTGTCTTTTGCACTCATTCTTGGGGGATTACACATGCACTTTATAATCACAAATTGAGGTAAGTTTTCATTTATGGAGGGGTTAAGCACGTCTCTTAAACATTATTTTCATCATTTTGTTGTCAAGCTAACTTTAGAGAACTATTTATCCTAGAAACAAGGGATAAAGAATCACTTCCTTGAGCATGATCTATTTCCCTATCTCCTTGGACTCATTCTTAATCCAAGTAACTATGATCAAGAGAGTGCATGGTTTAACAATAATGACATGGTCTATGCATTAATATGTCTTACTATTTATGAGGATACTCTATATCACATAGAGCACATTGAGTTCCCTTTCACTTCTTGGACCATCATCCAATAATTGTATGGAGAAATTGGATCTTCATTTGAAAGTGGTGTTTCCTCAGATAACCAAGCTATTATAGAACTGAGACTTATGTTTCCCCATCTTGTGTAAGAACATCTTGTGTGAATGATCAATTCATTGATACCCCAACAACAATACCTGTTGCTACTTGAGATTCGAGAGATGCTTCTTCGAGAGCCTCCAATAATTCATTGTAGCAGGATCATTTATGTCTTTTGGATTTAGTCCATTGGGACCAATTTCTACCAGAAATCTCTTTCTTGTTTGTAGAGTCCCTCATTTTGGATGTAGATGACACTATTGAGGATATACATCTTATCTTTGAGGAAAAATATTTGGTCCTTGCATTTGTTGCTACTACAAAGTTCAGTGTTGCTTATTTGAAAGCTTCCAATGAATTCTTGCAATAGGATATCTATAGTCTTCCTAATTTAGCTTTGTGGGATGATTCCTTGACATTTATTTCAAACTTGTTTGTAGAGTCTCACATTTCAAATTTGGATGGCACATTTGAGAGGTTATCTCTCCTCTTTGATGACAGTCATTGTACAACTATTATCAAACTATCATTGTCTTTGGCTTGTGTTCTACATCGGTCTCTAGGAGATTTTGATTTTTTATTTTTAGTATTGTGGCCTAGAATATCTGATTTGATTGTGACAACCTTCAACATTGATATGGGGATACTTGAGATGAGTTCAAATATTTCATACATTTTGCACTTTCTTCCTGTATATTCCTTTCATGGCTTGAGAGATAGCTTGCATATACCTTTGGTTTTGTTTCTTCCTAAGGGGAGGAATGTTGTTTGATGGTCGTGGACCATCTTCTGCATCCAATTTTGAGCATAAACCATTGGACCTTTTTTGGGGGCTACTTAGTCCTCTTCTTCTCTCTCTATTTTGGGGGGTGTTCTCTCTTTATTTGTGGGGGATTCTTCTTCTATGGGGGGGGGGATTTGATATGTACATAGGTACCTAACACGACCTCATTTGTTGAGACCCATCATCTTTTACACCCTCCTTGAAGCTGTGCTTAAGGGGAGTGTTAGTGTAGGTTTTTATTTTTCTAGTGGGTTAATTTATTTTCCCTTTGTCATAAGCTTTTCCTACACTTTTATTAAGATTTCTTATGTAACTCCCCCGTCGAGAACCCTAGAGGACAAAACCTAAACAACAAAAAATAAGACAATTTTTTTTTTTAAAAGGTGCAATGTTGCGCAAATGAAATTGAACATAACCTTAATTATTATCCACAGGGGTAATTGGTTTTATTACTCTTGGAGGAAAAACTAATTTTGGTTTTGCTTTCCGTGAATGTCTGGCTGGGGGTTTTCTTGAAGCTTTCTCTATTTTTCTAGAATTGGAGAAAAAAAAACTGTGCCATAAATGTGAGATGTATTAGTTTCCTTTGGGGTTGCGTGGTAGGGAATTACATCTTAGGATAATAAAGTGAGTTCATTATTTAATAACTAGGAGATAAGTGATGTGGTGTTCCCTTCCTTAAAGGGTGGAACACTTTCCACTTTTGCTAGTATCCTCCACTTTTGGTGTTTAATTCATATTGGTTGAATTTTCCACCTCCATCCTCTTCTTAGTTCTACATAAACTTACTACCTAGCTTGTATTTGCATATTCTTGCATACTTTTGCATACATTCATCTTGGAAGCTCTTAATGCAATTATGTCATCCTGACATTGCATAATCTCTTGAAGTTCTAGTTTGTATCATTTATATTTTTCCAATTTATGTAACTTTGATTTTATCTTACAAAGTTCCTTGGATTATTAAATCTATTTCAAATTTATAACACAAAGAACTTGCATACTCAACTACAACAAGTCTAGGAGCAAAGGGATCAAATAAAGATGTAGATCAAACAACTAAGGGAGACAATAAGTATAAAGTTGGCACACTTAACAAGAATTTTGGGGGAAGCAAAGAACATAGCACAATAGATACATATTCCAAGTAGTTTGGAAAAGGTAGAGGAAACACACATCAATGCTTAAGAACACATCAAAGTCTTATAGCAAGAAAAGCAACAATGGGACACTATACTCACACAGTTGAAGGTTATTTACAAACACATTCTTCCTGAGAACTAAACATCATGTCTTAAGGACAAGAAATAATTTTGAAAGGGGGATGATGTTAAAAGGTGATAGGGTAATGACAAATCCTACCACAAGCTACCACATAGGACTTTCAAAACCAAAGGTCAACAAGGGAGACTAAGTGAAAGGTATTCTATAAGGGCCGTATATCTCTAGGAGATAATATAAATATATGTATGTAATAGATGTAGGATATATCAGATAAGAATATGGACATAGAATAGAATATAAAACAGAGTAGAGACTAAGACCTATATGTATGAGCCTAGATCCTAATACCTACAATAGCACAAGAAAGAAACAAAAAATTAGATCAAATGCAAGCTAGAATATAGATTCCTCAAGAAGTTCATTTAAATTGCAAGAGAAAGAGGAAATGAAATGAAGAACACAACAAAGCTTAAAACATGTCAAATCCTATTCTAAAGCAAAACAAACTCTTAATCTCTTGAGGGAATTGGTGCCAATTTGATATGAAAATTGGCCCTTTCCCAACTCCAATTATGCAATGGTGAATTGATGATGAAAGTTGATCCACTTTGATGAAGAGTGATGAGTGCTCCAACATAAAAATTTGCATAACCTAGCTATAAACTCAATAATATGGATGAATATGGCTAAAGATTTGAGTATAGTAAGTTTACTCAAGTTATGGATGATCAAATGAGGAGATTAGCCTCTTATTTATAGAATATCAAGTTGAAGAGATGTCCAAAATAGAGCAATGTGGGACTAAATTTCATCCAATGGCAAAGTGCCACTTGTCAACATGTGAATGGTTGAGGAATGTGCAAGTTTTGGCCAATGTGCCAATAAATGCCAATATTTGAATTTTGAAATTGTATTAATGACAAGGTGGAGGGAGAGTCAAATGGAGTTATGGCCACTTGGCTCAATGCAAAAGGACTTGTAAGAGGGAGTGAATGCCTTGTTGGAAGGACAAAGTCAACTTAGATTTGAATTTCAAACTTGAAGAATATTCTCCAAAGATGCCATTTTGAAGATAAATAGAGATTTAATAAATCAAATAACTATTTTCATGTGCAAGTGGAAAAAGATGGAGGATGGGACATGAGAAGAGATTAAATTAATCAAGGTTAATTAATTTAATGAAGGATTAAATGATGTGACCTATTTGACTTAAATTTATGGATTGATTTACATCAAATATGAGAAGAATATGATTTAAAGATTTAGTTAAATATATTTTGATTTATTTAGCTAAAGGGGGTGATGTTATCTTAAATTAAACAAGGTTTGATTTATTTAAGTTAATAGATAGACTTTAGAGATTTAATAAAATAAAATTGATTATTTAATTAAATAGGATAATTAGATCAGGTTGATTGATTTAATTGACAAAAGAGAATGACTTAATTAAATTAATGATTTATTCAATTAAGGGAGGAAAATTGATGAATTTAATCAGATAAGGACATTCGATTAAATGGTTAGAGCGAGGGATGATTCGGGATGAAATCATGTTAGTGATCAGGATCAGATGTCCAACGCCAATTAGTACATTTTACACGTCTACACTATCATTGTATTTGTTATATGATAATTCCCAATTTCCTCTTGCCAACAGTCCACATTCAACGGTAAACAACACTTCCATTGGTAAACTATATATCCATAAGTGAACATGTATTAGTGCATGTGAAATATTTTACTAGGATTTTAATTAGCTGATAGGATTTTTATAAGTGGACTTGCAAGTCCATAATCAATCACCAAACCTATCTCATGGTTGGAAACCAATTTTGCTAATTGTGAAACCATATTTAGGTTCACTTATATGAAATAGCTATACAGACATACAATATGTTAAATTATGCTTGAATTCCCAACATATATTATGTACTATATGGGTTCCACCCTTGATCATTTAAGAATGTTTTATACTCCAACTCAAGAATCAAGCATCATTAAAACCCCAATATTTTTAAATTTACTTTCACTTATGTTGGCTACCAAATTGGCACTTTGAGGTTTTATTAATATGAACTTGACTTAGAGCCCTGAAAAGGTGCAATAGCTTCCAATGACTTGAGATAACTATTTCGTGTAATGAATAATCTCTCTATGAATTTTATAGAGGTACAACTCCATCTTATATTTTCAATAAAATCCCAAGATAATTCTGAAAATAAATCAACTATAAGCTTTTAACTTGAAAGAAGTAAAGGTTGGTAAACTCAATACCATAAAACTCTTGAGACTAGATGCAATGAAAATTAAGATATCATAATTACTAGAAAAAAGACTAGCATATACCATGTAACATACAAGTAAGCAAATTTCGATCCAATATAACTGAAGAATGAAACCAATTATAGAGATAAAGAAGTCATGCGTTCACATAGGAATATAATAACTGAATGAGAATAACTTAAACAAATAGATTTAAGATATTGAAATTATCTCCATAAAACCAAACACACATAGATGAATAGAGGTTTCAATGCAGTATGCTATATTAAAATTAAAAATATTCAGTTCAAAACTGCCAAGAAAGATCCTTTGTCTTAGTTACAAGAATATATAAGCGGATGAGTAACCACTTTTTTAAAGATAACTGCCCAAAAATAATTCTTTTTCAAATAACCATAAAATAATGAAAGCAACTAAAAGGTCATGATAGTGGTGCTTCGTTAACATGTTCCTTAGTTGACTGGGCTGATGACGTGGCAATCTTCTTTTGAAAATCCTGGAAAGATTTTATGATAGCTAGCATTTCTTTATGCTAAGGAATGATAACATTTCCAACTTAGAGCTTCCAGGCTGCCTTGTTGTCTCGTCCTTCTTTGAGCCTCTTCTCATAAGAAACCACACACTTAGCCTATTAAAATAGGACAAAATCAACCCCACTAAAGTTTTTGAGGCTTTTTTTGAACAAGACAACTAAGAGTGGGGGTGAATCAATTTTATCAAATTTGAACTTCTAGAATTTTCACTGAAAATTAAATCAATCACAAACCCTTTATATTGCTAATATGATTAATCACTAAGTGCAAAAGTAAAAATTGAAAAACATCACACATGCACAATAACACCATATTTACATGGAAAACCCAATAAGGGAAAAACCACGGCGAGGATTAGCTCACAATATAGAGAATATCAAAACCAAATACAAAGGCGCACTGCCAGAGAAGGATCACTACCAAAATAGGACTTACTGTCTAGATTATGACTCACTGTCCAACAAGGGCTAAACACCCAGAGGGCTCACTGCCACACAAATACAAAGAAGATAGAAGAGATTCGTTATAGAAAGAAAATAGTTTCAATTCAACATATATTTCCACCATAACTCTCTTAACAACTTGGAGACATGCATGAATAATAGAGTACATATTTAACTTATTGCATTGAGAAAATCAATAATTATATTTCACACTGATCTACACAAATCACATTACATACACACTGATTTGCATCTATATCACATCTATCTTGCTCTATTTATTTGCACACTCTCTCACCAATATCTCATCCTGTATTTATATCATCTTCAACTTTAAAACATATCCAAAGTCAGCCATACACCATTTAAAAATTCAAATTAGGTTGTTGCCAAATAATTCTACGATGGAATTTAGAATGAGGATGAACCAAACATATGCTTCAACATGCTTCCATAAACTTCGTAAGTAGTGCTAAACACAAGGTCGACCAAACCAGTGTAAAACACATAAATCAATTAAGCACACACAACCTTAACATGATCCAATCTTTCCAGATAACAAAATTAGCTTGAACATGATCATATCAAACTATCTTTAGATCCACAAGTCATAAGACTCAAACAAGAAGAAATCTGGAGCAACTACATTTCTCCTGGACCTCAGCCAGATACATAGAAGAACACAATTCATAATTGGTGAACATAACTCACACTGTACAACAATCCAATAGCCCAAAATATGGATATAGCAACTTCCAATAGCCATGATCATCATATCTGAACAACACGAACATAGGATCAAATACTAGAGAAAAAATTGAAGCAAACATTGAACACCTTTAATCTTTCTTCATTACAATTTTCTCAATATCCTTGACATAGATAGTCAATAATCTTTATCCATGATATCAATGAATACAACCAGTTGAAAACTAGTTAACCAGTTGACATCGATGACACCACTTTCATACTTACAACAATCTCCCCCTTTGCCATTGATGGCAACACATTATGTGAAAAACCATCAAAGACAACACAACAGTTTTGAACACACTTCCTCATGATTTTGCTTTCTCCCCTTTAGTATATACTCTCTTTTCACATCTTTCTCTCCCCATTTGACATCAATGGTAAAGGAAAAATATATTTTACATTGATTTCCCCTTTAACATTAAGAACAAGAGTATGACAACACATGACATGACACTACTTACTCCCCCTGAGAGATAGCCACCAAAAAATTAGTCTAAAAGAAAGATAGATCCATAGATCCACTAGATTGATGCATATCCATATGTATCTAGTTCAATAAAGGAGGGGAAATTAACCCTAACTTCTCCCAGAGATACTAAAAAGTATCTTTAGGAAGAGCCTTCATGAATATATCAACAATCTAATCCTTCCTCAGTACATACTCAAGATTTTCTTCATTCTCCATAACCTTTTCTCTCAGAAAGTGATACCTAATAGATATATGCTTTGTCCTTGAGTGCATCATTGGATTATTTGAAATGTTAATTGCACTTGTATTATCATAGAAGATGGAAATAGGATCATCATATATTACTTTGATATCTTTCAATGTATGTCTCATCCATAAAACTTGTGTACAGAAAGATACAACAACAATATACTCAGTTTCAATAGTAGATAAGGAAATTGAATCTTGCTTTTTACTCAGCCAAGCCACCAATCTGCAAGCAAGAAAGAATGCACCACCACTTGTACTTTTTCTATCATCTACACAACTAGCCCGATTTGCATCAATATAAGCACTTAGTGCAAGATTAGTATCCCTAAGATTACTATAAGCCATAATTCGGAGTGCCACTCAAATATCTAAATATACTCTTATCAACAACAACATGTGTCTCTTTAGGGTCTTCTTGAAATCTAGCCACAAGAAAAATTTCATGCATAATATACAGTCTAGTAGCAGTTAAATACAACAATTCTCCAATCATAAATCTGTATTCGATCTGATCAACCTTAGGTGAATCATCATATTTAATCAATTTGCAACCAATCACCATAGGAGTGCAAACCAGTTTGGAATCATTCATCCCAAACTTCTTCAACATCTCTCTTACATACTTTGACTGTGAAATAAAAACCACTTTCTCTATTTGATTAATTTGTATCCCAAGAAAGAAATTCATCTTTCCAAACATAGACATCTCAAATTATTTTTCATCTCTTCAACAAACATCTTGCACATAGTTTCATTTCCTCGAAAGATAATGTCATCAACATATACAAATACTATCAAGATCTTGCCATTTTCAATTTTAAAATACAGATTACTATCTGTCATACCTTTATTGAAACCTTGCTGAATCAAATATTTTTCTAACCTTGCATACCAAGCTCTAGTAGCTTGCTTCAATCCATATAGAGCCTTCTTCAATCTGTAAACCATATTCGATTGATCTGACAACTGAATTCCTTCCGGTTGTTCCATGTAGAATTCTTCTTCTAACTCACCATTCTTAACATCCATCTGATAGACCTTGAAATCTTTATGAGAAAAAAATGCTAAAAACATTCTAATAGCTTCCCATCCTTGCCACGGAGAAAAAGTCTCTGAGAAAATATATACCTTCTACTTATGAGTAACCCTTACACACAAACTAGCAGCTACTTCTAACTTCTTCACCATTCTCCATTCAACTTGTTTGAGATACCCATTTTGATCCAATTATGTTTTTATCTATCAATCTAGGGACGAATTCCCAAGTTTTATTCTTCTCAATCTGCACGAGTTCTTTCATAGATTCCATCCAATGCTCATCTTTACATGCCTCACTTACGATCTTTGGTTTAACCTCAGAAAATAAACATAGATTTATCTCACCAGTAGTAGTAGCTATGCTTCTTGTCAATACTCCTTTCCTCTTGTCTCAATGATTTAATTTTGAATGATTTTTACGTACATATTTAGGTGTCTTAGGGGACACCACCAAATATTTTTCTTCTTATTCATTCCAATTTTCTTATTCTCCCACAACTTCTTCAACTCTTATGCAATCAGGTTCATCAAATACATATCCATCAACTTCAATTGAATTCTTCATTTCTTCATCAACCTTAACAGTTTTGCTTTCTACAATCTTTCTTAGTCTTTTATTGGAACATCTATAAACCTTGCTCTTAGTAGAATATCCAAGAAAAATAACTTCATCACTTCTAGCATCAAACTTCCCTAAATTTACTTCATCTTGTCTGATATAGCATTCGCTTCCAAATACCTTGAAATAATTAATAGTATGAATTCTTCCACACCATAGCTCATCGGGGGTCTTAGAACTATTAGCTCTTGCTTGAACTTGATTGAACACATAAACGACAATTTGAATAGCTTCTCTTCAATAAAATTTTGGTAGACCAACTTTAGTAATCATTGATCTAGCTACTTATTCAATCGTTTTGTTCTTTCTTTCAACAACTCCATTCTGTTGAGGAGTTCTAGGAGTAGATTTAACTATCTTTTTATTCCATGAACTTCACAAAACATGTTAAACTCATGGGAGGTGATTTCACCACCTCTGTTAGACTTGAAGCATTTTATTTTCAAATTTACTTCATTTTCAACCATAGCTTTGAATGTCTTGAATCTATCTAATGCATCTGATTTCTCTCTAAGAAAAGTAACCAATGTATACCTAGAGTAATCATCAATAAAAAGCATAAAGTACCTTTCACCTTGTATACTTCTGACTCTTGTAGGACCATAGAGATTTGTATGAATTAAATCCAATAGTTTAGTAGTAGATTTTTCCTTTGACCTGAAGTTGTTTCTTACTTTCCAAACTGACAATTCTTGTAAATAGCATTAAAAGGCTTTGTAATCCTTGGAAAGTCTCTTAAGACTTATACTGCACTGATCCTCGCAAGGTTATCAAAATTTATATAACACATTCTTTGATGCCATAACCACTTTTCATTAATTTGAGTCATAAAGCAACATCCATCAACACCCTTAAGTTGATATATATTTCCTTCAGACTTCTTTCCTTCAACAATCACTGTTTTAGATCCTTTCTTGATTTCACATCTCTCATCCTCAAATACAAGATTATATCCTTTACTACACATTTGTCCAACACTCAAGAGATTATGCCTTAAGCCCTTAACATAATAGACATTGCTAGTATTATGCTTGCCATAAAAACTTACCAAACCTATCCCAAAATTTTTAGCACTAGTATCATCTCCAAACATAACTAAGCCTCCATCATATTTTTCAAGTTTTAAAAAATTACTCTTCTCACCGGTCATGTGATGTGAACAATCACTATCAACAACCCAGTAGTTATTTTCTTGTTTAGCATGTAGGGCAGAGATCATAGTATTTTCATCTTTCTCTGGAGGACATTCCTTCACTGTTTTCGGACTTAGCAGTAGATTCATCTTTTATGGCCAGAACAAGCATTCATTGTCATCAAAATCTCTATAATTAGATTCTTCATCGGAAATACTAGCATCATCATTCACATAATATGCTCATTGATCTTCTTACCTTTTTTTTCTTTACTAAATCTTTATTTTTCTTCTTAGCTCTTTTCAAACATCTTGAAGCATAATGACCTATTCCTCCACAACTAAAGAATTTAAAGGGTAAATTACCTTCATACTTATTAGAGCTTTTCTTCATCCTTCTCACAAAGTTAGCTTCTACTTCATCAAAGTTTTCTTCATCCAGTCTTTAGCTCTTGTAGCCTTAAAGTAATTTCAATTTGGATCCATTTCTCAAATTTGGTTTTCTCATCTCATAAGATGTTAGAGTTCCTAATAACTAGTCTTTAGTATAAGTCTTGTAATCTACATATTCTTCAATAGCTGATACCTTTTCATTGTATGCATCAATAAGAGTTATAAGCATCTTCATCACAATCCTGGATTCATCTATTGTAGCACCAAGTCCTCGCATTCCACCTACCAGCTCATCCACTCTATGTGCATAGGATTTAATGTTCTCATCTTTAGACATATGCAGGACCTCAAACCGTGCCTCCAAATTTTGCAACTTTGCTTCTTTGACCTTTGCATCTCCTTCATGCATCTTTTCTAAAGCATCCCAAACTTCTTTAGCAGTCTTCAAATTTTGCACTTTAATCAACTTAGAATGTGAAAGACTATTCTTCAGAATCGACTTCACCTTATTGTTTGCTTCATGTGCCTTGATTTCATAAATTATACTCAAACCGTTAATAGGAGGAGTGTAAGCAATCTTATAATATTTTTCAACATCATATCCACAATACTCTAGATATCCTTCCATCTATAATTTCCAGATAACATAATTATTTCCATAAAACCTAGGACAATCAAAAGTGATCTTACTTTCCATCCTGGACCTTCCTTAAGTAGTTAAGATCTTCTCTAAGGAACCGAGCTTTAATACCAATTGTTGAATAAGACAACTAAGAGGGGGGGGGGGTGAATCAGTTGTATCAAATTTGAACTTCTAGAATTTTCACTGGAAATTAAATCAATAAAAAATCCTTTATATTACTAATATGATTAATCATTAAGTGCAAAAGAAGAAACTAAAAACATTACACATGCACAATAACACCATATTTACGTGGAAAACCCAATAAGGGAAAAGCCACAGTGAGGATTAGCTCACAATATAGGGAATATCAAAACTGAATACAAAGGCTCACTGCCAAAACAAGACTTATTGTTTAGATCAAGACTCACTATCCAACAAGGGTTAACCACCTGGAGGGCTCACTGCCACACAAATACAAAGAAGATAGAAGAGATTCATTATCAAGAGAAAACTATCTCAATGCAACAGAGATTTCCACCAAAACTCACTTAACAACTTGCAGACATTCATGAATGATAGAGTACACCTTTAGCTCACTGCATCCAGAAACTCAATAATTAGATTTTGCACTGATCTGCACAACTCACATTACATACACACTGATTTTCATCTTTCTCACATCTATCTTGCTCTATTTCTTTGCACACTCTCTCACCAATATCTCATCTTGTATTTATATCATCTTCAACTTTGAAACATATCCAAAGTCGGCCATACACCATTTACAAATTCAAATTAGTTTGGTTCCAAAGCATTCTATGATGGAATTTAGAATGAGGATGACCCAAACATATGCTTCAACACACTTCCATAAACTTCGTAAGCAATGCTAAACACAAGGTTGACCAAACCAGTGTAAAGCACATAAATCAATTAAGCACACACAACCTTAACACGATCCAATCTTTCCAGATAACAAAATTAGCTTGCACATGCTTATATCAGACTATCTCTACAACCACAAGTCATAAGACTCAAACAAGAAGAAATTCAGAGCAACTACATTTCTCCCAGACCTCAACCAAATACACAGAAGAACACAGTTCACAATTGGTGAACATAAATCACAATGTACAATGATCTAGAATCCCAAAATTCAGATATAGCAACTTCCAAAGCTATGATCAACATATCTGAGCCACATGAAACATAGGATCAAATCCCAAAGAAAAACCTGGAGCAAACATTGAACACCTTTAACCTTTCTTCATTATAATTTTATCAATATCCTCAACCTATAGAGTCAATAATCTTTATCCATGATATCAATGACAACAATAACCAATTGGAAACTAGTTAACCAATTGACATCAATGAAAAAAATTTCATACTTGCAACAAATTTTAACATTGAAAGGTCGAGTATTAATGACATCATTAATCATCTTTTTGAGATTCTCCTTCAAAACCTTTACATCTTCATCACTACTTCCGTCTTTTCCCAAAGACTCTAGAATATGCTTAGAAAAATTCTTGCAGACCTCTTCATTGATTGTATTTCATTTTGTTAATATTTTACCAAATTCTTGTAAGCTTTTCTTAACCACACAGAGCTTCCATTCCATACTCTTTTCCATATTACACAACAACTATCAACAACATTGGGAAGAATCTATTCACTAACCAGTTTCTCAGGTCCCAGAATTATCATTCCCTTGAAATCACCTAAGGTGTTCGTCCACATCGTGTCTTCATTTTTTCCTGAGGCAATGTCCTTTTCTACATCCATCTTCAAAGTAAATGAATTTTGATGTACCTTTTGCACATATGAGATAAATTAATTTTCTTTATTCAAGATATTTTCAGTCCATTCAACTATAGCCTTTCCAAATATCTTGTAGTTCTATATCTTACTTACCACTTCCTTTTCGACTATTGACATTGGATCAAATTCAACTTCAACTTGAGTGATAGGCTGAGGAGTGATGTAAAAGATAGACTTCAAACATTTAGTCAAGACTCTGGTTTGACTTTTAAATTCATCTTTTCTCTTTTTTTCCTTAGCATTATGTTCCACCAACCTAGCTACCATTACTTGAAAATTATGGATGTTTCCATCCCTTGTAGATGACCTTGGGCTTACTCTGGTGATATTGAAATCACTAGCCATTTCCTAATTAAATTCTTTCTGCATCGAAGGGTGAGCATGGATGTGGTTTTTATTTTCTTAGGTTTAGGAGTTCTTTGGATTAATTGATGTACCTTATCTTTCTTTGAAAGACTCAATTGAACCATCTTCCTTTTCTTGACAATGTTTGTTCCAACCAGGAGGAGGTAGAAGCGGTGGAAATTAACTTGGAACTAGAGGAGCCAAACAAAGTCCTTCTCAATGGAGGAGTAATATAATTCTCATGTTTTGGAGAAGAGGATTGAGCAAGACCAACTCTAGGAGATTCATGTACCTCTCTAATAGGAGAAGATATATGAGAAGAAGAAGTAATTGCATGAGATGGAGAGGTAGAGACATTAATCATTTCTTACTCCCATGTAGCTATGGCTTCATCATTGTCTTGTCGAGGGAGGTCAGGAGCATCTTCTCCACACGTTCTCTCTGGTAAATCTCCTTTAGGGAGCTCATCATATCCATCACCCTGAATTCCTAATGGCACTTGAAATGTAGTAGATGATGATGTCCTTGAATTCATCAAAGGTTGGATACTTTATCCCTAAGTTTGAATGCTTTGTGACCTAACAAGAGGATGTTTTCTTTCTACCCTCTTCTTGGCAACCCACTCTCCTATCCTCTTCAAGAAAACTACAGTCTTTGCCTCAATTGTTTCTATTTATTTGATACTCTAATCCATAGGACGATATGATGAATGTAAACATGTTTGATAAAAATGGAATCCACTAAATTTGATTCATCATCCTCAATATCTCAGACATCCCAGTTTAGATTGAAAAAATTTATTTGTCTCAAAGAAAACCTCATCCAACACCTTCTCCTTACTTCATACTCATTAGCACAATCAGCCCTATAATCTTCCAGGTTAGGAATGTGATGAAAACTAGGACCTAGTTGCAAATTGTTCCTTACAAAGTCTTTGATATCAAAAGGAAACTTTCATCATAAAAATATAGAGTATACTTAACTAGGTCCCTTTCAATGTTGAGCGTATCTAACATAAAGTTACATGAGAAATCACCAAGTCCAACAAGAAATTGTATGCCGACCTTCTTTCTTTCTTGTCATCTTTTATTCACCTCTGTTAGCTATCTATAGAATTCTATTAATATAAATTTATCTTCGGCATACCTAGGGAGTTTTAGTTGAGAACCATAGAAAACTCCAACCCTAATATATGAGAACATCTAGAATTGTATGAAATGGATCCCATAAGTATCAATCA
Source organism: Sequoia sempervirens (assembly GCA_007258455.2). NCBI lineage: Eukaryota > Viridiplantae > Streptophyta > Pinopsida > Cupressales > Cupressaceae > Sequoia > Sequoia sempervirens. The sequence continues at coordinate 277,599,371 of VDFB02193867.1, read as the reverse complement.
ACTGTATGGCTTTAGGAGTGAGCCTTAAGCCAACATACTCCTGTATTTCATGAGTTACACTCATGGTAAAGGTATCAATAATCCTCTTGTGATGAAAGTAGCTCTTTTCCAATTGCAGCTTATCATAGTAGTCAAAGATTGGGACTTCCTCTCACAGATATGAACTTGGTCTCAAGCTCGGCCATGGTCTTGCATTAATAATTTTATAAATCAGGTATGAGGACATATAAAAGAACCTGTTAAGTTGTAAGTGGATGATAATGTGATGTATTTGATCACTGATAAGTTGAGCCCAATCCAAGAATTGTGTTCCCCCAAGTATAATATAAACAAATAAATACACCCACTCTTTGAATTCATGAGCTTTTTCATTTCCCTCCAACCTATGCAAGAGTAAAATAATATCAAAAATTATCATTTATGAAATGGTTCCTGTACAATTTCTTGGGAAATTGGGATTTAACCTTCATAGGTCCAACAAGCCATTCTCTAGCAATTATGTTCCTATAATAACCTTTCTTTTATGAACAAGAAGTTTGCAATATAGTAAAATAAAATACCGAGTACTGCTCTCTCTTCGAGATTTTCAGACATGAGGAAAAAGTGTCTCTTTGGATTTTCACTACCAATCTATTATCATTGGTCCTAAATTCTCATGTCTCATAGTCATAATGTTTAATGCATTCCACTATTAAATCCAAAAATTGAATTGCAAGAGGAAAAATGATTGCTTGCAATAACTTGCTTTCAATCAACCATTACATAATGGGGGGAGGGTTAGGCTTTCCAATTCTCTCCCAAAACTTGTCTAAGTTCACATTCCCTAGCTTGGTATCTGCAATTTATGGCATGGTACTGGTTAGGCTAGAAACATATTCATAGCCTTGATATGTATATTTTATTATGGCCAAAACCCTAGGATATATGCATAATTTGCAAGGGAGGACTTATGCTAGTATAGTTCTTTACTTAAAAATAGAATTCCTAACAATTTATAGCTTGTTCAGGTAAAAAAATACCTTTAATGCATCTTTAGCTCCAAGAACTGACAGCTAAAAGAATTCGTATCTCTCCTTTACTCCAATCATTTATCCCATCTCGACTAAAATATGTATTTCTTAATGGATCAAAACACTTTAAAACATCCCATAATTAATGTTTGAGTGGATGGGTAGTTACCACATTCTTTTTTTGAGCTTGGTATGTTTAACGCTTCATGTCTATCTTCATTTCAACCACTTTAAATATTTGAAAAAGGACTGGTTAAGAAGCACCTTTTCAAAAAAAAATTGTAACCTCGTCGGAGGCTGAAATAGGTTTCATAACCATTGTGAAATCCCAAAACACTTTTTCCTTCAATTATTCTCCACATCATTCCTTATAATAAAACCTTCATCACTCCCAGACAAAAAGGGAAATTTTTTTGACAACTATGTCGGAGACCGATGAAGGTTCAAAACCTTCATGAAACTCCAAGATGATTTAAATATAACTTCAACGGAACTTACAAAAGTTGGGATAACTCTTTCAAACTCTGATAAGCCCTTATGAAACTGACAAAGACCAATGAATCTAAGGAATATATTTCAACATATCAGACAAGAGTGAGGCTTTAACAACCTGGGTGGGGGCCGAAGAAGTTTTGAAAACCACAAGAAAGACAAACAACTTTCATACTTAGCCAAAATTTCAGTAAGTGAACACATTTTTGCAAAGGGACAAAAAACGTGGTAAAAATTTCCAATAAATATATTGAAGTAGTAGTTCACAAAGACTGGTTTTGGTTTATCTCATTTTTAAGGAAATTTTTTCTTTGGTGGGGTTCTGTAAAATTTTTCCTTCAAACTTCAGCATTGGCGACAACACAACACAAATTGTGTAGAATCTAGATGTATGTCACTTTCCTGTATTTCAGAGCACTCCATGCTAAAATTATTTATTATTAGTTGATTGAAGCAACCCAGCTTTCATTTCACACATCTGAGTCGATTGTAGCAATAGTTGTAGGGAGATTTATTAATGCCATTAAATATCTTTTCTTTGAATCTATTTAAGTTTATAGATTTTATTTATTGTGAGTTGATTCAAGCAACCCAACTTGTGTCCCTTGCTGTTATTTCCCACCACCTCTCATCACCGGTTGTAGTCTCCATAAATATGATGGAGGTGAGTTGACCAATCTATCAACTTTCATTTCCCATTCCAAGAAAGCTAATTTGTAAGAGATAGTCAAGAAAAGTTTACTTGCACCTCACCAAACAAATAGGTTTCATCTTGTTATTTTTTGTATTTCTATTTAAGTTTTTACTGTGCTACGTATAAAATATGGAACAATCATATGCATTATTTAGATACTACTAATTATTCTGACAAGCTCCTTCCTAAAGAATTCAAATATATTATTGATAGATATTTATTTTTTAGAAGCCAAATAGAGTTCCCTCTTTGAGGTCCATTCAAAATTTTAATGAGTTTGGACTAAGTTCTTAATTGTCAAATCACCCACCTTATTTCACTACACTAACGAAGATTCTAGATAAAGCACCAAATCAAGTAGTTGCTTAAAGAAGGGAAGATTCAACTTAATAATACTTCTTGATTTTTTCCCTATTTAGTGGTGCCAAAGAAGGAACATAATGAGTCAAATTAGCCACAAATGATCTCCTAGACTAGCTTCACGACCATATAATATCTTTAACATTATGTTTTTTAGCGTTCAAAGCAGAAGCAAGTTGACTATGACATTCATTAGTTTTCACTTTGTAGTTAGTCTAAATGTTCAAATCAGAAGCTTGGATTAAAGGTTTCTTATTTTTTTAGCCATTTTGGAGCAATTCTATTGTTTCAGATAATGAATCACACTTTCTGAGACACTCTTGATGACCAATATGGAAAAAATTGGTTGTCTATCATGTTTCTCCTATTCTTTTCATTTTTAGAGTGCTACCCATACATTGGTTGTCTACTACACCATAGTCCATGCTCTCTGCATTTACCATAAGTAAAATATGCAATATAACAACTAATTACATGTTATTCAACATATATACAACTAAGCCACTCATGCTTCTACAAGGCATTCTTATTTTGAAGTCTCATATCAGATTTTGGTTGCTCTTCTAACTTTAGAATGCCCCACTAGCAAAAAATGTAAGATATGAAAGGTAAGCTATACACATCAACATCATAATACATGTATGTATATTTAATAAAAACAAATTATTAGTAGAAACATTTTTTCTCAAAGACCATATACATAGGATACAAAAAAGAAACACACCATTCATTCAGTTTCATACTAGTGGCTTGAGCATAATTTTTTTTTCCATCAAATATAGTATCCAACTTCCTTTTCTCCCTAAAGCTGGTAGAACAACTCCACAAACCATGGGCTTTCTAGCCCCCCTTCCTCTTATTTGTTTTTGGCTGTGAATTTTCTTGTACCAATTTCAATGTAGTTACTTCTTCAACTGATTCACAGTTGTAAGAGAGGGGGACAAACCATGTCAAGGCTCCAAGTCATGGAGAGCCGAGAGTGGAGGGCTGCCCTAACTTACCTCACTCTAAAGGGATGTTTTGAGATGAGGATCAAGAATGATGAGGACTATAATGTACTTCAATCACCCTACAGATCCTGAACTTAGGTTTGGGCTAGGCGAGCTAGTTTTTAGAGTTAGTACTGTGCTTCAGACATCTCTCTTTCTGAGCACAACAACACAGTTCTAGGATGACAACGCGATGTGCTGATGTCTCTCGAGCGCATTGACGTCTGTATAGTCAAAAAATAGTGAACACAATATAAACTACCGAAAAACAAACTGACATGCTAGCTAGTTAATCCTTATGGTAAAAGAAGAATGAGGAAGTATAGGAAATAGAGACTAAAGTGATAAAGCAAGTAAACAAGAACTAGGGTGATGAAGATAATCTCACAAAAGTTCCCATTCACCAACTAGCTCCATACGTACTTTCATCTATACATAAGTAAGAAGAGGAAACTTGTTGGGGCTATATAGGGGTCTGCCTTAGTCAGACCCCTGCTTTGGTGTTTCCACCTCCATGGACAACCAGATAACAATGAGATAGAATATACGATAAAGGAAAGAAATACAGAGCAATACACACTACAAAACAATACAATTCTACTCAACCAAATAAAAAAGGAGAGGAGTGAAACGTTACCACCTCCACCCAAAAGCTCACTAGCTAATAGAGGAGAATGCGGACTTGACAAGGTCACCATAACCTCAACTCTGATGAAGGGAGGTCTCGCAAGACACCAAGTCCATAGTGCTATGGCTTTCTACACACTTGCTATATGGAGTTGATGGAGTGTTGCTGCTGCAATGAAGTGTTGAAGTGCTACTTGAGAGTGAAGTGAATGTTGGAAGTGCTAAGAGAATGCCAATCTGTTGCTTAGAGGATTAAATGAGATGAATATGGATGAATTTGAAGGAGAAGTGGGAAGAATCTACCATTTTCAGGGTTGGTTGGTTGAAGAGGGATGTTGCAAATCAACCCCAATCGAATGTGTAATGCCTCTGCCAACTTCAAATGTGGGAATCCATCAGGGATGATAGTGCACCGCGTAGACGTCTGCACACCACACGTGCATCCCCAACAAAAATTATCTCACCAACACAACATACAAATTCCAAATGGAAGGAAGGTAATCGAGAATTTTGGAATTTCACCTTCGGATTTGATTTTCTAAGGTGAGGTTGTGTAAATGGAGAATTTGCGTAAGGGGTGCAAATTTTCTCCTATACATTTTTCCCCCACTTTAGCAAGCACAAATACTGACGAGTGCTTTGGTAAAGTAGAGCAAAGAGTTATTAGCTTTCCTTTGTGCTCAATTATTTAGCTTTGAGGATTTTAGTATAGTTTGAATTGATTTGAATTGCCTAACTACTACTCTCATGTATTTTTATTTGAGCTACAATTTATACTTGAACTGTCGAGGAAGAAAACCATGATCTGGTGGGCTCGAATGCGCAAGATAGGCAAAGGACTCCACAAGTACTCTACCTGAGGAGTTTCAAACAAAGAGACTCCATAGCTCTATAGAACTATGAAGCTACACAAGGTACACTAAAGGCCCTCAGACCAATGGTGGATAAATCTTGTAGGATGAAAGCGTCTCACAGGCCTGCAAACTTGTAAGGAAGCAACCCCCAAAATCTGTCACATGAAGGAAGCCCTGAGAAGCAAGCACTTTATAGGCCCGCAGACCTGCAAGGAGGTGATCTCCAAGATCTCTCACATGAAGGAAGCCCCAAGAAGTAAGCGCCTTATAGGCCCACAGACTTGGAAGAAGGTGTCCCCCAAGATATCTTACATGGAGGAAACCTGTAGTGCCTATAGCACACACACCCCGTTCAGAACGAGGACCCTCTCTCTTTTCGCTTTGTCGAGTCGCTTTTGCTACCGCCTCATTTTGTGTGCCCCCTATTTTTGAGTCTTAAGTGGTCAATGAGTCTTAGAAGGATCATCTTGAGTTGACCATGTTTTGCTACCCTCAAATTTTCAAAGCCTTTGGCCTTTGCGGGATTTCCCTAGTTGTTTGCCTTCATGCTTTAAAGCTGCCATCCTCTAGGCACTGTGGGTTTTCCCATGCAGGCCACTCTATGCAGAGCGTTTCCTTCCTTTCACCATTTCAAATGGTGGGCTCTGCGCGTCCTCCTACCTGGTGGGGCCCACACCCTCTTGTGCCATTTCCGATTGCTGGCCTACCTGACGGCCAAGTCCAGGGAGCCGTTCGCTCTGCGGACTCCGCCTTTCCTGCCACCCTTCTTGAAACACACGCTCACCAACTATAGCCACCATCGTACACACATTAATGGCATGCATTAAATGATGAAAATCCTATAAATAGCCCATTTCAAGTTGTCATTTTGACTGCCAGGAATTCCAAGAGTTCGTCAGAGCCTCCCGCCAACGCCACTGTTGCACTCACCAAGCTCCATCGCTGATTTGAGGTCTTTGCTTGTTGTTTCTTCATCGATCTCGTTAGGTTGTTCAGGTTGGTTTTTTGCTGCTAAGTCATACTTTGAGTTTTCCTTAATTTTCATGAAAGTTGCTAAGTTTTGGTAGGAGAAAACTAAGGAACTAGCTAGAACCAACCTCGGCGGTCAAAAACCATATCTTCGAATCTTGAAAAACCTTTGAAAACCTTCGCTGGATGCTTGTGGGACTTGGACCTCCCGTGACTGTTCTTGAACTAGGGCGTTCATGCCTTGCGGGCCCGTAGCATGGCCATCACCGTTGCCTTTCCCCTAAAATGTTTAAAATTCAAAAATCGGCAGATACTTTCATTGGACCCACCTTCGGAGGAAGACACCCCTAGTCGGCCATCCTAAACTTAACCAAAATTCATAAGCCCAAAGAAGAGACCCTTTGGGCCTCTCGGGTCCGATAGCACAGACCTCTGCCTATGAAATGCCCTTCAAGCTTCACCATTCCAAACAACTATCTGATCACGTCTTCCTGATAGGTGGATCCCGCCCTAGTCATCGCCGATCAAACTTAACCATGGAAAATGCTTAAGTCTAGATGCATTGCAGAGTTCTCCTTGTAGACTTCTGTCTGTAGATTTACACCCTGGTTCCATTATTTTGAACGGCCTTTGAGGCTCGTCTATCTACCCGACGGACCCCACCATTAGGTCTGCCATCTAAGTTAAAAAAAACAATTAATGCAATGCAAACCTTCCTTTGCGGGTTTCCGCTCCCCTTTCGCCGCCGCATTAACAACTACCCAAGAACAACAAAAACCTAAGGTCCTCCCGACGAGCGGATCCCTACTTTAATGATGCCATTTGATTGCTCTGTGCTAAATGACTAAGTGGTCGGTCCTTTCACGAACCTTTCCCTATGGAATTCCATGCATGACCCACCATGGTCAGTTCACCGTTCCAAACGGCCTTGGGTGACCGTCTCCCTGTCTCGCGAAGCCCACAATTTCCATCTCCGTTTGATCCCAAATGCAAAATAACCAAGTATCAAGCCATAGGCGGGCCGCCTCTTGTGAGCAGCCATTTGTGGACTTCCATCCTACTCCCGTCATTCTAAAATGGACATTGACCCTCATTGGTCTGATACACGGGGTCTGGCCCCACCGTTTCCCTTTAACTATCCAGTAACAAATGAGAAAAACCAAAGCCCCTCGTGGACTCGATGATGCAGACCTCCCTAGGTGGACTTCCATCTTGCCTTTGTCATTTCAGATGGCTAACATACAATTCCTTCCTGCACCTTCTAGACCACATTCATTCGAATAGCCTGAGCTTTAATGTTAGAGCGATGTCGTCCATCAAGTCCGTTGGTGCAGGAGCACTGAGCACCTGGCAAGGTGCAAGCTTATTTTTTTAAGTTTTTGGTGAAAATCCTTTTGTTATGTTTTGTGAGGTCTTAAATACCATCTATATTGTGGTTGGGACCTTTTTGGTTCTTGGGTAAAAGTTGCATATGTTTGGAAGTTTGAGTTTGGGGTATTTCCCTTCAATAGAAAAAATGTTGCAAAACACACTGTGTTTTACAACAGCTTGTTTTTGGCCGCTCTTAGGCTTGGAAAAAAAAACCTAACTGATTTCCTTGCATTGTAAAAGTGTTTTCTCGACCTTGGATGAAGGTTGGAAGTTTTTGGAAACGTTTGAAAAAGTTATGCAATAATAAAAATATAGTATTTCTGTGTGAAAAGTTTAGATTTTCTCTTCTTGGCCACGTGGTTGCTGTCAAATGGATTAGAGGAAGTATTTTATAGTGTATATAGAATGTATTGAAGCCATTAGAGGCTCTTTTTTTTCATGTTAAACTCTTTTGTTCATCACTTTCATCTTTTTTGTAAATACTGTGTTAATTTCTGTTTTGCTGTTTTGTCTGGTAAAGGTCAGAAAAATGGAGTTTTAGCTTGTTTTCTGTCCGTACCAAGGAGTATGGATGTAGTGGAAACAAAGATATACTCCATCCTTGTACATAATGTAAATGTAGGAGTCTTTTTGAGTTCTTTGGTGGCTAGAAAATGCATGCCCTAGGCGAGCCAGAGTAGGCCCGGTTGGGGTAGTCTTGAAGTAAAATTTCCATAATTTGTAGGGGAACAAAGATCTGAGTGAAATTATTTTTCTAGAATTTAAAGGAAGGTCTTAGGCGTGCTGGGAAGTCAGGAAAGAGTTCTGGAAGTTCATCTTATGAGAGTATTCTTTGACAGTCCTAAATCAGCTCTATGAAATTTAGAAACCCTAGGGTTCTTGTGCATTTTTGTGTCCAGACAGCATACACTCTGAATAGGCTTGAGACCGCCAGATTCTTGGAGGTGAGGGTAGGGGAATTACCATTCCTAAGTCAAGAACCTTGATCCTTGGTGGGTTTAGAATGAGGAAGCATTAAACCCCTATTTTAGAGACCTAATTGGGAAAGGCTACTAGCCTTTTTAAGCCCTAGGAAGGAAGCTTGAGGAAGCGATGGAGAGTTGGAGGATTGTGGTTGCAAAAGGACCTTAGATTGGTCATTTAGAAGTATTTGAAAAAAATTTCAAACCCCTACAAGAACCTTGAATAAGTTTGAGGCTATTAGACCTTTAGGGCAGATTAAGGGTCTAAGAAGAGAACATGGTGAAGCACCAAGTTTTGTTTGGAAAACGGACAGCAAGTGGATAGAAGAGTGATTGGTCAGTCAACCAGGGGTTCCTAGGCAGAGGCAGGGACCTATAGGTTAGCTTGGTGGAGCAAGGCACCAAGGGGGTCTATTGAGGAAAGACCAAGAGCAGGAATTAGCAAGTAATTCCTCCAATCCCTCTCCCTATCATCCATGGATCTTGCATGGCGGGATGCCACTTGCGGAGCGTCGCTCTGCTAGCGCTGTTTTAACGGTGGGGCACTCAAATGACCAAACCACCCTATGCCTCCAAACACTTTGGGTCCTTAAACCTAAAACAAAGACTTAACATTTCTAGAACTTCAAAGAAGATTTGACCTAGGTGCTAAAATTGCCTGACTTCTTTAGTGGACCCCACCTTGTGACCAAATCTTGATGCGGGTTGGGACATGCGGGCCACTGTGCCCTGGTTGCCGTTTGTTCAACACCGCCTCCAAAATGGTTGCTGACCCAGGGAAGTTCACACGCTTGGGCCTGCATGGCCATAACTTCCCCAAAATAATGACCAATGTTGATCCGAAAGAGATGTTAAGACCTTTGAATGATGAGCTACCTAATCTAACATTGTTTTTATAGGATTTTGGCTAACGCTTCTCATGTTTTTACAATTGAATGTGCTTACTGCTGTCTTGCCTATAGGATATATGGAACCAACTGTAGGACCTTCAAAGGTGGTTGTCAAGAAGGAAAAAGACAAAAGAGTTACAGTGTTGCCCACAAGAGGACAAAATAGGCTAAAAGAAAAAATGTAATTTTAAATTATAAAATGTTTTGGGGTAGGTGAAACCCTAATTTGTAGTGAATATTGACCACACAATAAGATTAAATCTTGGCCATTCATTTTTATTTTTGAAAACTATAAATAGGGGGTCTCCTCTCATTTTCAAGGGAGAGTTGAGTTGTTGTAAAGACATGCTGATGGAATTTTAATAGAAGTTCATTGATTTGGTGGATTCTTGAGTTCCAAATTCATGTTGCATGATTCTTCTTCTCATAGTTAGTGAATTTGGATAGATTTACTTTGCTTTTCTATGTGTTTTAGCTTGCTTTGGTAGATTAGATAATTTTGTTCATTGGTTTTGAAAAATTCTGCTGTGTTGATGCCCTTCCTTGTTCATTCTTTTAGCTATTTATTGATGATAAATTGCAGTGTAAAGCTAGTTTGAACATTATATAACTGTTGCACTTAAATTCTATCTCTTGTTCATGATTTATGGTGAATGAAAGGTTGAAAATCTGTAGACCTTAGAAGATTGCATGGGTTTCATGAGACTATGAGTTGATTTGGTTAAGTGGAACTTTGTTTTGGGAAGGCTGTCCACTGTAGGGTCCTCCATTATCACTATTCATTGGTAGCTTTAGATCTAGGAACTTACTCCCTTCCCTTCCCTTTTGAATTTTCTTTTAAATAGTAACTTAAGAAAAAGTTTATTGCACATTGTAAAGCCAAATCAAAGGATAAGCAATGGAGTTTTAGACTACTGTCCTGAACTTGCAGCAGTAGGGCAACACTTCAAAAAATTTATAAACTCCATTCATAGAACCAACTTCCTATGCTTTGTGAACCATAAAGGCCAATCCTATGTTACCAACAAAACACATTAGCCAATTGAGATATTCCAAGCATGTCATGACCTGATACCCGAGAGACCTTGGGGTAATTTTCAGCAACTTGTTGTTGGAGATTGCCTTTCAAGAGAGGTAGTGCATTCGTGTTCTACCTATGTTGAGAAGGTGCAAAAACACCCATCAACATAACTGGCGCTAGAAGAAGGGCCTTTGAGTTGAGCTGGATCGAATTGGGTCATTCTCCTGTGAAAGATTCCAAAGTGTTTTAAGATCAACACCAAATAGAGGGGAATTTCAAGCACTACAACCCCTTACAAGGGCTAGGATTAAAAGAGGGGACGTAGCCTCTTCTTCCTCTTCCATTCCATCCACTTCACCTTCATCTTCACCTCCCTCCTCCTTCCATTCTCCCCATACTCATCTTTCCATTCCCACTTTCACCTCTTCCACTCAGCTGCCCCAAACTTTATTTCAACCACTCACTTCCCACAGCCAGGGTGTTTCCCCTGTCCATGCCTTTCAAGTCCAAGGCATAGTCCCAACTGCCACTGCCCCTGTGTAGCCCCAAGTTCCTGTTCAACAAAAAATACCACCTCCACCTCCCCTCATGGCTTGGTTGGGGAACAACCCTTCTCCATTGCTGTTTAGTGCTTACCATGACATGCCCAAGAACCCAGAGGGCTTTTGTATGAAGTTCAATCCTTGGGATTTGTAGAGGACAAATGAAGAGCACATCAAAATATTTCAAACAACACTGAAGGATATGTAGATTGACCATGAGGACGTGGCATGCAGACTCTTTCCTTATTCTTTTGGGGAAAATTCTTTCTACTAGTATATCAACCTACCCACTAGATCTATCATCACTTGGGATCTCCTGAACAATGCATTCCTAAGGAAATATAAGATTCCGATCAGCCCCTCAAAACTATATCAGCAATTCATGGCAATTCGTAGGGAAGTTAACGAACCGATCAAATCCTTCAATGATTAGTTTCACTAAGCATACACGAGGTTACAAGCTCCATATGTGCTCAATGATGCTGCTATCCTTCCTGTTTACTACACTGCCTTGGACAACCTCACTGCAACATTGGTAAAAAGAATGAACCCACCACCAGCCCGATTGGTGGATGTTTATGCCGAGGCAGTTGTAGCCAACACCAATTTGGTACAACACATCTTCGGTCTGCTGCTCTCCTTGGGGAAGGTTTCTCATCCTATGTGAGCTCAAGGGCTTAATAAAGCTCTCCGACACCAGATGCCTCTCATGAATCCAGTTCTGCAGTTGCCCATAGTTCCTCACCCAAGGCAGCCTATGAATCAAGCACCTCCCATGCCTCGTTACTTGTAGCCACAACAACAAAAAACTTACTCACAACAACCTCAAGTTCCATTATATCTACAAGGGTCAGAATTCCCACCTACTCAACAAAACTAGCTGACAACACAACTCGTCTTTCTACAAAATCAAACACCATAGCCAAATAATGTTGAGAAAGATTGGTTAGATGAGCTAATAGAGATGATCAGGAAAATGTCCACATAAATGACTCATCTTAGGAACCAAAATAATTAGCTGCAAGCTTCTCAGTGCAACATTTAGGCCAACCTCAACTGAGACAACAAGGATAACCGCGAGGCAGGTACCTCATCAAGGAAAAATTATGAATGGGGGTAGAGCTCCAATCATAATTTTGAAAGGAGACCTTCCTAGAGGTAGAACCAAATGTGGAATACAAGGCCAAATAATGGAGGTTTCCCCACTCCTCTTGATTAGCCTGCTAGTATGGAGAAGACAACCAGTGGAGTGTATCTCGCCGAAGCTACTTTATCTAGATGGTGCCAGATCCATAAAACGAACAGATACTCTGAGTTGGATTGCCCCAAGTTCCTCACAGTTGTGGAGATCTTTCAAGTGGAGGTCCAAAACACCATTGATAGTGTGAGCTGCAAAGACATAGTCCTGTCAAAACCATATGACTCTTCTGTGCTCGTAGTCAATCAAGCCCCATTCCCACGAGACAAAAGCAACGAACCTGAGAATGAGGCTACCTTCCCGAAGAACGAAGAAGTAAAAGAGGTAAGTAACGAGGAAGCTTTGTCTCAACTCTTTAATTCTATAGATAATGGCCCAATAGATGAAGAAGATTCTCATGAAGATGAAGTTCAAATGTTCCATTAGAGAGCCTCTCCCTACAACTTGAGGAATAGACAAGCGGGATGACCTTTCACTACTTCCACCCCGCCTAATAAATTTAGCACCCCACCTGATTCTAATGCTAGCAACAACCCAGGCTATCCCTACATGCCTACACAATACTTGAACAAAAAAAAATAGCCAAATCAAACTCAAAACTAGCTAGCTAGTTCTTCCATAGGTAGATCCTTCAAGGCTAAGATTGAGCAAATGGGTGAGTGCGTTGCTGAAGAATTTAAGGTCAAAATCAGCTTGTTCGCTTTCGAGTTACTTAAGGTTCCTATAGTTATACATGCATTCTTCAGGGTAATTAATGGGACCCCCTCCTCCAAGGCAACACAAGAAACACCATCTAAGAGGGTCTCTTTCGAAGAGCCCTCACATGAACATGTAACTCAAGAGATCATAGGTAAGAAGAAAGATGTCCCCACCAATTAGCAAGTTGAAAAAAACCTGCTAAGGAGAAAATTCAGGTGCAAACCAAGGAAAAGACCAATGAAAAGGACAAAGGTCAAGTGGCCCAGGCTAAAATTCCTATAGGACTCTTCCAGGGAATGTTTGAAATGCCCCCTTTCGTTACCACTATCCAGATATTCGGGAAGAACCTGCATAATTATTTGATTGACTCAGGAGCATCAACTAATGTCATGACTTTGGTTGTATGCAAGGCTCTTGGGATTGTCCCCACACCTTCTAGAAGAAAAGTAACTCAATTGGAAAAAACTGAGGTCAACATAATTGGAGAAATCAACTATATTCCCATGTAGATTACTATAGATCTGAGGGTACAACAAGTTATTGACATTCAAGTTGCGGATATTCCTGACACATACAAAATAATCTTGGGATTAGATTTCACCTAGCATTGAATGGGTATGTCATGACTGACTTCTCTCACATGTGGTTGCCATGGAAGGGATTTCCAAACCAAATATGCATAGATTGAGAGCCATGTATGAAGTTCATGATTACAAAATATAACAAAACTAATGAGGTGTTGTTTGCTAAAACCGAGTTGGGAAATTATTCCCCCATAACATATCAGGAAGAATTGGAGCCTCAAGAAGAAGAGATGACTGAAGAGCTCTTCTTGGTGCTATGCAACCCTCCGAACAACTTAGCCTATGCACCTCAAAGCATAGAAATGCTGGTAGAATCAGATGATGATGAATGTTGCGATGATGAGAATTTGGGATTGCTGAACGAATTTCAAGACTTCATGGAAAAGTGCATACAAGATCAACTTAGCCTAGGGGCAAGGATGGATTTCTAGGAACTCTTGCTACCTAGTTGGTGCAGAGTGCATTATGCTGCCCACTCAAAATTCGAGTGCTGCTTGTGTTAGACAGTAGTAGAACATGTCAAAGGATAAGACACTCCTCAAAAGGAGATACCAACAGGGCCGCCTGCCTTTAATCATGCTGAGCCAATACCTACTCCAACAATTGTAGATGTGAGGACGTAACCAAGGAAGAATGAACGCATGGTTGGCCTCAAAGTCAGGGAACCTTCCAAGTTTTGGACACTATGTTTTGATGGATCCAAATCCAAGCAAGGGGTGGGATTTGGGTTCAAACTCATCAGCCTTACGAGTAAGACCTACTTTGCTGCTCATAGACGCCAATTCTATTGCACAAATAATGTAGCGGAGTATGAAGCATTAGTTCATGGAATCTTAATGGATTTAAGGAAGAAAGTTCTAATGTTGCAAGTCTTTGGTGACTTAGAATTGGTAGTAAAAAAGGTCAAGAAATTATATTCATGCCATGACCGAAGACTAGCAAACTATAGGCATAGAGTTTGGGATCTTCTAGAAAGCTTGGATGCCTTTAATATCTAGCCAATCCCTCATTCTCAAAACCACACTGCTGATGCCTTAGCTCAAACAACCAGCATGATGCAACCCCTCTCTTTGTCTAGCCTTAAAAGGTTCACCGTTGAGCTTACTTCCACCCCATCCGTGCCAGATAATGTTACTCATTTTCAGGTGTTCAATGATGACAAACATATCTTGGAATTTATCACCAGTTTTGATGTGTTTGCTACTCAGATAATTGATGAAGCCAAGCTTGAGGAAGTTGAATTAGATACATAATGGATTATCAACCTTTAGATGAACACTATTCCAAGAGGTATGGTTCAACTTGAACGTATATTTGACCTAGATCAGATCCAAGACCAAGATCAACAAGCAAAGGATTCCATCAACAATTAGTGTGACACACACAACCTCAGGACAACTGAGGAGGTTAAAAATGTATTCATTGGTAAAGTCTAAACGTTAGAAGAAAGAAAAGGAATCATTGATGCTTTGCGGAAGTATCATGATGTAGTGGTGTGGAGCTATGAATATTTAAAGACATATGATACCTCCATCATTACATACACTATACCTCTCAAATTGGATGTATGACCATTTCGACAATGACAACGTCCAATCAATGCCTTATTAGAGCTGATAATCTGCAAGGAACTGCAAAAGCTGCTATCAGCTAGGATCATATTCCCAGTCGGGCACTCCACATGGGTGGCCAATTTGGTCCCAGTTAGAAAAAAGAATGGAGAAATCAGACTCTATGTGGATTTATGCAATTTGAACAGAGCTTCAAAGAAAGACAATTATCTCATTCCCTCGTTAGATGAAGTGCTGTAGATTATTAATTGTTCATAGATGATGTCCTTTCTAGATGGGTACTCTGGGTATAACCAAGTAATGGTGCAGTACAAGGACAAGAACAAGACAACGTTCACCACCAAGTGGGGGACCTTTGTGTATAGAAGAATTTTGTTTGGACTCATCAATCATCAACACTGGTGCCACTTTCCAGCATGCAATGGACATAGTGTTTAATGATCTGATCATAAAATGCATCATCATTTATATGGATGATCTTACCATGTTCTCAAAGAAGCGAGGTGATCATGTTTCTAACATGTGTAGAGTTTTTTAGAAATGAAAAGAATTTGGGATTTCCCTTAATCTGAAGAAATGCATCTTCCAAGTTACAGAAGGTAAGCTGCTCGAACACGTTATTTCAAAGTGAGGAGTTTCCATAGACCCAGAGCATTATTGGCATATGGATTTAGGAGATTGTTCTTGGCTGCTAGTGTTGTCATTGATGGCAATTGGAGTCAGTAGCATGGTCCGCAGTTTAGAGGTAGTTCATATTGGCAAGGAAAGTAGAAGATAATACTCTACTGACAAAATGTATAAAGAATAGAGTATCCAGTTGGTAAGTTGGTCTGTATACTTCACCGGATCATTATTTTTTTATGTGGATCCCCAGGGATGCTTGTCAATCATGTATGCTATATGTTTGATAAGTTTTATGATATTACACTGATCCATGTACGAGTTTAGAGATTCGGTAGAATAATTTATTGATTATTTTCTCACAGTGGCCGACCTATTGCGTATGGCATGTTCTGGATGTATGAGGAGTATGTGTTTAACTATTTCTTATATTGGGAATTTTGGTTTGGGTCCCTACTATAGTCTAGCCAACTTGTGTGGGTATGCATTAGTTCTAATTGGTGTTTGGAGCCGACTTGTGGATAAGTATTATATTTTGTTTCAAGCCAAGATACAAAAATAAAATTCTTGTTAGCAGATATATTAGTGAGATCATTAAGTCATTTTAGGTGTGTGATGTTTTGATACAAGAAGTGGTGAAAAGGTGTGTGCAAAAAAGTGCAAAACAATTGCATGAGGTACTATTAGAGGATTTGTCGAGAGAATTTTGTTTGTGCAATAGAAGGGTTTTTGCAGAGTAGAGCAAAGTAGAACAGAACAGAAGTGCAAATTGGGTAGAAGGTCCATGGTTAGTCTTCATGTGCTTCATTGGAATTGAATCCAGGTATATAGAGATGCTATTTTCTTAGTTCATATTTTTAATAGCTTCATTCTAAACTTCTTTTGGACAGTGAGTCCTCTTTTGTATTTTGAGTAGTGAGCTCTAGGCAGTGTGCTTGAATGCAAGTGCATTCCCCTTTTTATCATAATTTTAATAGAGTATACTTTGTGGACTAATCTCCATTGTGGTTTTTTCCCTAACAGGGTTTCCATGTAAAAATCTTGGTGTTATGGTGTTCACATTGTCTTATTAATGTGCATGCATGTTTCCTTCTATTTATTTGTTGTGGATGCTATTAGAAGTTAAAAAAATGTTGATAGTTTAAGATTTGATTTGAGATTCAAAATTGTGGAACACTGATTCACCCCCCCTCTCAGTGTTCCTAGTGTCCAACAATTGGTAGTAGAGTAGGCTCCTCTTCTGAATTTAACAAATTGAGGTGGATCTTGGATTACAATGGATGCAGGTGGTCTTCAACAACAACTTATGGTGGCACTTGATGATCTTGACTAGTCTAAAGCAGAGGTCATGGAACTAAAAGAAAATCTTGTGGTTGCCAAAAAAATCACTCAATCACCAAAGGATAAAATAAATGAATCAAGGGAAAAGAGGAAAGAACTATGTTGTCAGTTGAAGCAAAAAGAAAGCAGAGGCCCAAAATATGTTCATTTGAATCAAACCCTAAGATAAATAATAGAATAATGTGAAAAGCTTGCTAAGGACATACTGCTCTGAAGCTTGAAAAAAAATCTAGGGCAATGAAGTTAACTAAAGAGACTGAAGAAAGAAAGAAGAATGAGGATAATTTGCACCAGTCCTTGAAAGAGAAATCTGAGGAATGTAGTAGAGTAAATAGTGGATTCATTCAACTAGAGATTGAACTGCAACAATCCAGAAACAATGAACAAGAGCTTGGGAGATAGGTAGTTATTCTTAGAGATGAGCTTGCCACTGCAAATGAGTTTAAGGAAAAGTTCAGGATCAGTTCTACTAAGCTTGATGAAATAAATAAAGGAAAAAAGGATGCAAATGATAGGTGAGGTCTTGGCTATGAGAAGGATGTGAGCTCTAGATCTAAACAGAAGAACCCTAAAAAAAAGAACAAAGGAAAAATATATCTGGTAAGACAACCTAATGCTCAGAAATTTAATGGATATTCCTTTGTTTGTAGTAAATTTGGGAATATGACTTCTCAGTGTAGAATTAAGATAAGTTTTGGCAATCCATCATTTTTTGATCAATTTTTTAACTACAAAAAGTTTGGTCATAAGTCATTAGAATGCAAAAGCATGTCTGTCAGTAAAAGGAATGTTAAATGTTATATATGTGGGAAGTTTGGAAATGTTTCCAATCAGTGCAGATCAAGAGGAAATTAGTGGAATAGATGGTATAGATAGAAATATTTGGTATGCTACAATTGTAACAAATCTGGTCACATTGCAAGAGTCTCTAGAAATAGAAACATGAATAAAAGAGGTTTGAAATATCAAGGTAGAAATTCACAAAAAAGTGACAAAGGAAAAGGAAAAGCATCTATGGAGGAGATAAGAGATCAAATGAGAAAAACATGGGTAAAGAAGAATGGATATGATGAAGGTAATAAGATTGTATCGAAAGCTCCCTTTGGTAGTTCATCTGGCAATTGATTTCAGGTCATTGGCCTAGGGGGAGTTTTTCATGAAAATATTTGTCCCCCTGTGTGTAGTTGGTTCCAGATTGCAGGAAGTTGTTTGCATTTATTTTATTCATCCTCAAATGTATTGGTGATCACCTCTTGAAGGTTTGCAGATGGATTTCTCTCTTGTTGTTTGGAAACAGTGTAACTGAAACATCTAGGGAAAAGCATTTAATGCGATAAGTTAGGAGTACAAATTTATAAAAGGGAATTTGAAACCCTCATTTGTCACCATACACAAAAGGAGAATAGTTGGAGAACCCTTTTTTCAGCAATTTCGAAGGGGAAAAAGTCAAATTAGCAAAAAATTTTCTAGGTATTTCTATTGATTATCAATTTTATACTCATTCCATGATCGGTAGAACTGTTCAGTATGGAAAATGAAACAAATTAAAGGAACTATAATTCTGGATGAGTATAGTAGTCAAAAGGTTAGGGATGAAAGAAATTCGCTGTCTCACATTGAATTAAAGAAGCTTGGAGGAGTGAAACACAAGAATCTGGATATCTGGAATGAATTTCCTCATTTCATCAACGTGGAGGTTGTTCGGTTTATCTTGAACAAATTGGATGGTGATATCCTTACTCTGGATAAACCCTATCAAATTTCTAAGGATGTAATAAAAATCTAACAGGGTTGTGCAATGTTGGTGATGTCCTTAAAAAGAAATCGATTCGAAATGTTGAAGTCGAAGCCCTAACTGGTGTAACAGGAGATCATAGGGCGTTGATAATTACATCGATCAAAGACCCATTAACAAGGTATATTGCACATGGAATTTCATACAATATTTTCTTTAGAAACTGGGAAGGATCAACATCGACAAGTGTAGTCCATATTACGCACAAGATGATAATAGAAAATGAAGACTTTAATCTCTGTGGATTGTTGAAGGATCAACTAATGGAGAATGTGCAATTTCCAAAGGACATAGATTACTCTTTCAGGTTTGGTACCTTGGCTATATGCATTATGATGTATTTCCTGAATTGCTTACCTCTAAATGAAAATGTAGTATGGAAGCAAAATATGCTGGTATGCAAGCAAATCTTTGAGCATTTCAATTATTTTGAAAATGGTGAACAAGTTTATGAGAACTTCTTTGGAAATATGTTAAGAAAGTTTGGTATTCCTCCTCCGGTAAAAGAAATCGAAATTGGATCATCCTCCGACAAGTCAGAGAAAAAGTAGAAGAGAGAAAGAGAGTTGGCTCGTGACACTCCTCTGATGTCTAAGTCAACAAAACTTGAAGGAAAAGGTAAAAATTAGATAGTTGAGGATATAGTTGATGAAGACTCTGAGGAATATACACTAAAGGATCAACCAAAACCAGTTGAACCGGTTGTGGTTATTACATATGAAAGCGATGAAGAAGGTGCCCTACTCAAAGACAAGATATTGTAGATTGTTCAAGAAGAAAAAGGAATGCAAAAGATAACTGACATATGGATGAATGGTCCATCATATGAATAGGACCTCATTGAAGACACTCTAGGAAGATACTTTATTGATAATAACATTGATCTGAAAAATTTTGCAAAATGTGCTTCCGAAAGAATTTATTGAATGTATCAAGGAGGCTATGGACTCTGTGTCTCAGGACAGAAATGAAGAGGAAATAATCTCTCATCTGAAGATGCAGTTTAGGCTATCTCTTGCCAAACTGAAGAAGAAAATGAACATACTAAGACAATGCATTGACTCAACGAATAAGATCTTCAATTACTGTCTTAGGTGGCCTCACGTGGTTGGAAAATACAAGGACAAGTTGGAACAAATTGAGAATGAGCTTGTCAGAATTGGACATGACTACAATATGGTTCAGGACAAGGATGAAGAAGTGAAGAAGAAGATTCATGAGCTGCAAGTTGAACATGCAAAGATTCACTCTGCCAAAAACACTCTTATGGACTCCTTCTGGAAAGTGAAGGACCTGACTGGATGCAAATTAGAGCAAATGGTTGAAGTTTTAAAGAAAGGAGAAAAGCTAGAAGAAACCATTACCATTCTCGAATCCCTTGTTCAAGTCATTAACAAAACATCATAAAATAATAGTCTGATAATTGCTACTGGGATTGTAGTGGACTCTTGGAAGAAATTTATCCCTGAAATGAAAGAAAGTATAAAGTAATTTCCTGATTTATGTGGTAGTTGCAAATTCTGCAAATTTTGATCAATTTCTACAATCAAAAAAGGGGGAGAAAATGCAGTAAGGAAGAGTATAGTAAATAAGATTAGGAAAGTAGTGGAAGTTTTTTTGTCATTGATGTCAAAGGGGGAGAGAATGCAGTGAAAAATTCCTTGACATCCTAAGGGGGAGCAGTGTTTTGTTGAAAGTGTTTTATAGTTGTTTCGTCATGCTATGAAGTTTTGAATTTTGGTTTCGACACTTAGTCATTTTTCACTAAGTGTTGCCATCAATGCCAAAGGGGGAGATTGTTGGCATATGGCTTTAGGAGATTGTTCTTGGCTGCTAGTGTTGTCATTGATAGCAACTGGAGTCAGTAGCATGGTCCACAGTTTAGAGGCAGTTCATACCGGCAAGGAAAGAGAAGACAATCCTCTATCGGCAAAATGTATAAAGAACAGAGTATCCAGTTGGTAAGTTGCTCTAGATACTTCACTGCATCATTATTTTGTTATGTGGATCCCCAGGGATGCTTGTAAATCATGTATGCTGCTACGCCCTTAATATTAGTGTACATCAGGTTATGAATAGTCGGCTTGTGGCTATCTTAACTCTCTATTAAGTCATATTATCATTAGTATATTGTTATTTAGTTGTTTAGGTCTGCCTAAGACTTATATAGGTGTGTCTAAGTCGGCCTAGGTGATATCCTAGGCATAAATAGGTATATATAGGAGGTTGTGAGTCTTATTTCATCATCAAGTTGTGAAGTGTGTTCTCATTAGAGATATTTGGCAGTTTTCCCCCTCAAAGTGGCTTGTTATTCTTAGTTATTATCAAGTATTTGCAGCATATTTCATATCATATTCTTCTATTGTGCAAGTTATTTTATAACAAGTGGTATCAGAGCATGATCTTGGCACTGTAGAGGCAAGGTTTTTTCTCAATTTTGGAGGCAATTTTGGGAAGAGCATATCTTTCAGATTTTGGTGAATTTTTTTCTGATTTTTAAAGGGTCTTTGAAGAACATATTGAAGAATATACAATACAGATTTCAGAATAATTGGAGCAGAATTAAGAAAATTATTGCAAAATTAGGGTTTCTACACTATTTTTTTGGAATCTGCATATCTCACATTTCTTGTCGAATTGGAGTTTTATTTTTATTGGGTTTTTGAAGACATACTAAAGAAGATTACAGTAAAATTTTTAGAGAATTTTAGTTTCATTTGTGTGACTTATTTCAAAATTAGTGGTTTCCATCATGACAGGGCCTGCAACAAGGGGCAAAAAGAATGTTGTCACTCCGGGGAAGACTCCTGATAAGGATGGGGTAACAATAGAGGATATTACTCCTAATGAGGAAATCAATAAGGTCAAGGAAGAAATTTCCTCAATTAAGATGGATATATGTGACCTAAGAGGAGATATATCGGACATGCGAAACATGTTAAGCACCTACATGGCTGAACCAAGAAAGGAGTTCTCAAGTGCCCAAGGTGAAAATTATAGGTCAGCTACCATTGACACAAGCTTTAGTACTCCTATGGGATCTAGGAATTTATTTCCAAAGGTGGATATGCGCAAGTTTTATGGCAAGGATCCTCTAACATGGATAAACCAAATGGAGATTTTTTTTGAAGTACACCAAATCCCAAATGGACAAAAGGTCACGATGGCTTCCCTATATCTAGAACCAAATCAATTCATTTGGTATCATTGGCTTTGCACTCATCGAAGGAAAAAGGGGCTCACCGTCTCATGGTCAATTTTTACAAAGGAACTCCAAGCACAATATAGCAATAGCGTGACAGACAACTTCTTCAGCCAGCTAGCTAATCTTCAACAAATAGGATAAGTTAAGGATTATATTCAGAAATTCCAAAATCTCTCCTTAAGAGTGGATACAATTATGGAGGAAAACTTGAATGAATTATTCTTGGGTGGTCTCAAGGATCACATTCAACATGAGGTACGCATGTTTAGCCCTAGCTCCATAAATGAGTCTTGTATCTTAGCACGTAGGGTAGAGGAGAAGTATTTGATTCCTAAGAAGCAAGGGGCTAATGTGACAAGAGAGAAAGGATATTCAACACAACCTACTAAGTTGAATCCACAAAAAATCAAGGAAAAAAGAGAAAAAGGGTTGTGTTTCATTTGTGATAGCAAATATAGTCGAGGACATAAATGTTGTGAAAAAAAAATGTTCTATATTGAAGGTCCAAGTGAGGAAGAAGAGGAGGAACCCATACTAGAGGATGAAAGGGAGTCAAATGAGGAAGCACATGATTCTCAACCAATAATTTCTTGTCATGCACTCTCAGGTTTCAGTGCTCCACAAACTCTCAAGGTGGTGGGGTTCTTAAAGAAGCAGTAGGTAACAGTATTGATCGACTCAGGTAGTACTCATAATTTCATCAACAAAAAGTTAGCTACTCGTCTAAATTGTTTTATATATCCAGCTCCAGAGTTTCAGGTTTTGATTGCAGATGGTGGTAAAGTTAGTTGTTTAGGGAAGTGTCATAGCATTAAATTATCCATGGGAGATTATCAACTTGATACCCAAATGTATGCAATATCCATGGGTGCAACAGATATTGTTTTGGGAGTATAATGGCTTACTATATTGGGAACGATTGAGATGAACTTGCAAGAACTATTCATGAGATTTCAATCAGAAGGAAGGCTAGTAGAGCTAAGGGGGTTGAAGAAAAAATTACCACAAATGGTAAACTCATATCAAATGAAAAAAATTGCTTAAGAAAGGAGTGGATGGATTTGTGACCCAACTATGTTCATTAGAAGTCTCTCAATCTAATGCTCCTACTCATCTAGATTTGCAAGCTATAATTGATCGTCACTTAGTTGCTCTTGGAGATATGCCTAAAGGAATTCCTCCTAAGCGGGATCATGATCATGCCATACAGTTAGTCCCAGGGAGCCAACCACCGAACATTAGGCCTTACAGGTATCCACACATACAAAAGAGTGAGATAGAAAAAAATGTTGAAGAGATGCTAGAGGCAAGAATTATCAGGTATAGCCAAAGTGCTTACTCCTTGCTCGTGGTGATGGTACGTAAGAAGGATGATACTTGGCGCATGTGTCCAGATTATAGAGTGCTCAACATGTACACCATTAAAGATAAGTTTCCTATTCTAGTCATTGATGATTTGCTAGATGAATTGAATGGAGCTATGTATTTTACCAAGTTAGATCTTAGATCTGGTTATCACCAAATTCAGATTAAGGAGGAAGATATTTGTAAGACAACATTTCAGACTCATGAGGGTCATTATGAATTTTTGGTGATGCCATTTTCTCTACCAATGCACCATCTACATTCCAAAGTTTGATGAATTCCATTTTTAAGAAGTTCTTGAGAAAGTTTGTGTTAGTACTCTTTGATGATATTTGATTTATAGCAAGACTTGGGAAGAACATTTGCAACATGTGGACCAAGCATTACAAATACTTGAAGATCATAAACTCTATGCTAAGCCATCCAAGTGTGCTTTTGGTCTTATAGAGGTGGAGTATTTGGGACACATAGTTTCACATGAAGGAGTAAAGGTGGACCCTAACAAAATTAAGGCTATCATGGAATGGCCTATTCCAAAAACCATTAAGAAACTGAGGGGTTTCTTGGGATTGACAGGGTACTATAGAATATTTGTGAAGAATTATGGTCGTGTAGCAACACCTCTCACCACTCTATTGAAGAAGGATTCTTTTCATTAGAATGAGTCTGCCAATACAACATTTTAGAGATTGAAGGAGGCTATGTGTACAACTCCAGTGCTTGCCATTCCTGACTTCACCAAGGATTTCATTGTGGAATGTGATGCTTCTGGAAATGGGATAGGAGCAATGCTCATGCAAGAAGGTCAACCGATTGCTTTTGAGAGTCGTCAATTAAAAGGTAAGAATCAACTAAAACCTATTTATGAGAAGGAAATGCTAGAAATCCTCCATGCAGTGAAACAATGGAGGCCTTATCTATTGGGTAGACACTTCAAGGTTAAGACATATCATGATAGCCTAAAATATTTTTTGGAACAAAGACTATCTTTTGAAGAGCAACAAAAATGGGTCACTAAGATGTTAGGATATGACTTTGAGATTATATATAAGAAAGGGAAAGAAAATATTGTCGTAGATGCACTTTCAAGGAAGGATGAGAAAGATGAAGCCTTATTGTGTGCCCTTTCAATCTTACAAGCAAATTGGGTGGAGGAAGCCAAAGCAGAGTGGCAAACTGATGTTGTGACAAGTAATCTCATTGAACAATTAAAAAGTGATCCTAGTAGTTTAGATAAGTTTTGTTGGAAGGGAGATACTCTTTGGTATAAAGAGTGTTTGTATCTCTGCAAGAATTCCACCCTTAAACACAATATTCTCACAGAGTTGCATGAGTCTCCAGTGGGTGGTCATTCAAGATTTTTGAAGACATATCATCGAGTCAATACTTTTTTTTTTGGGAAGGGCTAAAGGCTGATGTTCAAAAATTTGTGGCTAAATGTTTGGTTTGTCAAAGGCATAAAGGGGAGACAATTAAGACACCAGGTCTCTTACAACCCTTATCTATTCCTAGCCAGCGTTGGGAAGAGGTATCCATGGACTTCATCACAGGGCTTCCCAAATCTAAAGGTCATAATGTCATCATGGTGGTAGTTGATCACCTCACTAAATATGCACATTTCATTGCATTATCACATCCTTTTACAAGTGTTGTGGCAAAAGCTTTTTTGGAGAATATCCAAAAGCTACATGGTACACCTAAGGTTATTGTTAGTGATCGTGATCCTATCTTCACTAGTCACTTTTGGAAAGATTTATTCTCATGTTTGGGTACTCAATTGGCTCATAGCTCTTCATACCACCCTCAATCAGATGGGAAAACTGAGGTTGTTAATAAGTGTTTGGAAGGATATCTACATTGTTTCACTTCAGAGAAACAGTCTCAGTGGGTAGATTGGCTACCACTTGCAGAATGGTAGTATAACACTTCTTTTCATAGCTAATCAAAAATGTCTCCATTTTTGGCACTTTATGGATATCATCCTCCTTCCATCACATCATCAATAAAGGTGTCCCCGAGAGTTTAGGTAGTAGAAGACCACTTGCTTCATCAACAACAAGTACTTTCAAGACTCAAGGAAAATTTAGCCACGACACAAAATCGAATGAAACAACAAGAAGACTAACATCGTAGTGAAAGAAGTTTTGAAGTTGGGGATTGGGTCTTCTTGAGATTGCAGCCTTATAAGAAAATATCACTAAAGCAAAAAAAACATAATAATAAGTTGTCTCCAAGGTATTATGGTCCATACCAAATCATGCAAAAGATCGGTAGTGTTGCCTACAAGCTTGAGTTGCCACCAACAACAAAGATACATCTAGTTTTTCATGTTTCCTATTTGAAGAAGGTCATTGGGCATAATATTCCCACTCAAACAACACTAATAGAGCTCGATGAAGAAGGAAGAATCATTTTGGAACCAGAGTGCATTCATCAAACACACACAAAGAAGTTGAGGAATAGAACTCTCACTGAGTATCTCATCCAATGGAAGAATTTACCAGTTGAAGATGCCACATGGGAGGACGAGGAGTTCATTCAAAAGTATCCAAACTTGATTAGCATTGAGGACAATGCTTATTTGAAGAAGGGGGGCATGCTACGCCCTTAATATTAGTGTACATCGGGTTATGAATAGTCGGCTTGTGGCTATCTTAACTCTCTATTAAGTCATATTATCATTAGTATATTGTTATTTAGTTGTTTAGGTCGGCCTAAGACTTATATAGGTTTGTCTAAGTCGGCCTAGGTGATATCCTAGGCATAAATAGGTATATATAGGAGGTTGTGAGTCTTATTTCATCATCAAGTCATGAAGTGTGTTCTCATTAGAGATATTTGGAGGTTTGCTCCCTCGAAGTGGCTTGTTATTCTCAGTTATTATCAAGTATTTGCAACATATTTCATATCATATTCTTCTATTGTGCAAGTTATTTCATAACATATGCTATCTGTTTGATAAGTTTTATGATATTACATTGATCCATGTACGAGTTTGGAGATTCGGTAGAATAATTTATTTCTTATTTTCTCACTGTGGATGACCTGTTGCATATGGTGTGTTCTGAATGTATGAGGAGTATGCGTTTAAGTATTTCTTATATTGGGAATTTTGGTTTGGGTCCCTACTATAGTCTAGCCGACTTGTGTGGGTATGTATTAGTTCTAATTGGTGTTTGGAGTCGACTTGTGGAGAAGTATTATATTTTGTTTCAAGCCGACATACATAAATTAAATTCTTGTTAGCGGATATATTAGTGAGATCGGTAATTCATTTTAGGTGTGTGATGTGATACACGAAGTGGTGAAAAGGTGTGTGAGAAAAAGTGCAAAACAGCTGCATGAGGTACTATTAGAGGATTTGTCGAGAGAATTTTGTTTTTGCAGCAGAAGGATTTTTGTAGAGTAGAGCAGAGCAGAATAGAGCAGAAGTGAAAATTGGGAAAAAGGTCCATGGCCAATCTTCATGTGCTTCATTGGAACTAAATTCAAGCATATAGAGATGCTATTTTCTTAGTTCATATTTTGAATAGCTTCAATCTAAACTTCTTTTGGACAGTGAGTCCTCTTTTGAATTTTGAGCAGTGAGCTCTAGGCAGTGTGCCTGAATGCAAGTCCATTCCCCTTTTTATCATACTTTTAATAGAGTATAATTTTTGGACTAATCTCCACCATGTTTTTTCCCCTAACAGGGTTTCCACATAAAAATATTGGTGTTATGGTGTTCACATTGTCTTATTAATATGCATGCATGTTTCCTTCTATTTATTTGTTGTGGATGCTATTAGAAGTTAAATATTGCTATTGATAGTTTAAGATTTGATTTGAGATTCAAAATTGTGGAACACTGATTCACCCCCCCTCTCAATGTTCCTAGTGTCCAACAAGCATATCCAATCCCTCTTAAAGATCCAGTTTCCAGGAAACAAGAAAGAACTTAAATCTTTCTTCGGAAAGATAATTTTTGTTAGGAAATTTATCACCGGCTTTGCTGAAATTGTTAAGCCGCTTAACGCCATATTGAAACAGGATGCCAAAGTTGAGTGGACTCCAGAAGCAAAGCAAGCCTTCGAAGAAATCAAGGAAGCCATTACTGAAGCACTTGTGGTAGTTAGTCCTGATTACTTGAAGCCATTCTACATATACTCATTTGCTTCAGATCACTCGTGTGCCAAAATTTTGACTCAGAAAGATGATGAAGGGAGTGAACACCCGATCACCTTCATGAGTGCTCCCCTAAAGGATGCTAAACTATGGTATCACAATGTAGAAAAGTATGCATATTCTCTAGTTAGAGAAGTTAAAAAATTTAGACAATACATAATGCGGAACAAGGTATTTTCCATTGTGCTTGACCTAGCAGTGAAAACGTTGTTGATGCAAAATGAGTTGGGTGAAAGAAGAGAAAAGTGGGTCACCCTACTGTAGGAATATGACATGGAGATATAGCCAATGAAATTAGTAAGAGGACAGACCCACACCCGAACAATAGCTGAGATAGTGGTTGAAGTAGGTCCAAAACTCACGGTTTAGTAGTACCAACTCGAAGACGTCTCTCCCGAAAAGTGGTATGACGATATTGTCTACTATTTGCTGAATCACAAATGCCTATCCCTTCTACAAGGGGTCCAAAAGTGTGCTCTCATACTCAAAATTAGTAGCTACATGCTGTGAAGATCTATACTTTACAAGAAGAATCATGAAGGTGTCTATCTGAGGTGCCTTGGCAAAGAAGAAGCGGTGCAGGTTCTAAAGAAATTTCATGATAAATTCAACACCAGTCATGGATTTGGTTCCTCAACGACACATCAGATCCTACGAGTAGGTTACTATTGGCCAACCATCTTCAAGGATGTACATAATCATGTTCGTACATGACACGTCTATTAGACCGCTACGACAAGAGAAAGGAATGTTGCTGTCCTGCTGCAACCAGTCTTGGAGGTAAGATCATTTGCGTAATGGGGTCTCAATTTCATTGGTTTGGTAAGCCCACCATCATCTGTGGGTCACAAGTACATTCTAATCACTTATGATTATTGTACTAGATGGAAAAAAGCTATTGCATGTAGACAGTGCACCACAGAGGTAATTGCTAATTTCCTTGAAAGTTTTATTCTAAATTGCTTCGGTTGCCCATATGCCTTAGTCTGTGATAATGGCTCTACCTTTTCTTTGCTTAAATTCGCTAGTTGGGCCTTTGACTATGAGGTTTCCCTTAAGTTTTCATCCAACTACTATCTCCAGGGCAATGGCCTGGCAGAATCTACAAACAAGAACGTCATCACCATAATCAAAAAGCCGCTTGATAGAAATCCTAAGGATTGGCACACCCAACTTCGTTTTTCCATTTGGGTAGATTGCACACGCCACAAGGCCTCCTTGGTTGATTCCTTGTTTCACCTCATTTATGGCTTAGAACCCATATTCCCCATTCACCTCAAGATCCCAACCCTCCAATTCATTAACACTTTTTACGAAGAAGGGGATTGGCGAGAGGCCTGCTTGACTGAGTTACTTCACTTGGAAGAAGTACACAATCATGCCATTGAATTTTTTTCCAAACATCAAGGTGTGGTCAAAAGATGGTTCAATTGACGAGCCAAAGAAAAGGCCTTTAGAATTGCTGATCTGGTCTGATGTTGGGACAAGGCCCTTGGAAAGAAAGGGGGAAATGAAAAATTTGACAAGCTCTGGCTTGGCCCCTTTCAGATTATTGAAATCCTTGGTGATAATGATTTCCACCTCAAGACATTAACTGGTGAAGATGTCATGTTGCCCATCAACAGGCAACACCTCAAGCATTATTTCCAAGCTTGAGCTCTCTCGAGATGTTTCTGTAAATATCTATATATAGGTTAGTTTAGGATACTTTTGGTTCACCTTTGTTTTGCTGCTTTGCGTCACTTTTGTTTTGCTCGTTTCCCGATCGCTTTTGTTTTACTGAGAGTGTCTCTTTGTTCTTGATGCAGTGGCCACGCTTGTTCAATGGATGGTTTACTCTATTGTTTTCCCTTCATGTTCTTCGGATAAGCATTCACTCTTAACCATTGGTCTCTGACTGCTGCTATGGGGCGGTCTCCTTAGTTGAACATTGACTTGACCTACAACATGACCCTTAGTTGAATCTTATCACATGTTGTCTCAAATCTTGCACAACATAAATATTAATTGCTTCTAAAGAGCTGTGTAGTGGTTGTTATGATGACCTAACAAGTGAAAATCATAAGTCTGCTTCAGTGACCACTATGGTCCCAAGCCCACTATAAGCTTTGATTCTTACACGGTTGAGTGAAGGAAATAGTATCAAAAGGATATCAAATGGAAACAAGAAGAAATATTCAAATCAAGCAACCATGTGGGTGTGCGGAAAAATCTACCGAGGCTATGGATGTCTGGCCGACAGTAGAACAATGTTCATGGGGTCACAGTGACAACTTTTTCAGGGCTATGGATGCCTGATTGGTAGTGGAGTAATGTCCAGGTTACTTTTGGAGTTAGATGATTCATAGCTTGTTCAGTTTAATTAATTACCATTTGTTATAGTCTCCAAAGAAAATGAATGAATTCACTACTCACACACACTTCCGAGACGCTTTCATGATTTGATTCAACCAAGGATCTCGTTCTCCTTTGAGTCCCCTAGTTCGCTTTCAGAAACCGGCCCCTAGTTTGCGAAACCAGAGATTCTGGGTTATGAATGAGCATTTATCCTTATAATACTCAGGAGTGTTCCCCAGCGGAGTTGCCATTTGTTGTGCCTATAGCACACATGCCCCATTCAAAATGGGGACCCTCTCTCTTTTCACTTCACTGGGTCATTGTTTTCTACTGCCTTGTTTTGTGTGCCCCTTATTTTTAAGTCTTAAGTGGTTAATGAGTCTTAGAAGGATCATCTTGAGTTGACCATGTTTTGCTGCCCTCAAATTTTCAAAGCCTTTGGCCTTTGCAAGATTTCCCTAGCTATTTTCCTTCATGCTTTAAAGTTGTTGTCCTCTGGGCATTGCGGGTCCACCCATGCAGGCCACTCTATGAGGAGAACCGCCTTACTTTCACCATTTCAAATGGCGGGCTTTGCGCGTCCTCCTGCCTGGAAAGGTCTACACCCTCATGTGCCATTTCCAATTGTCGGCCTACTTGATGGCCAAGTCTGAGGAGCCATCCGCTCTGCGGACTCTGCCTTTCCCGCCACCCTTCTCGAAATGCGTGCTTACCAATCACAACCTCCATCGTACCCACATTAATGGCATGCATTAAATGATGAAAAGTCTATAAATAGTCCATTTCGAGTTGCCATTTTCATCGTCAGGAATTCTAAGAGTTTGTTAGAGCCTCTCACCAATGTCGCCGTCGCGCTCACCGAGCTCCTTCACCAATTTGAGGTATTTTCTTGTTGTTTCTTCATTGATCTTGTCAGGCTGTTCAAGTTGGTTTTTTGCTGCTGGGTCATACTTTGAGTTTTCCTCGATTTTCATGAAAGTTTCTAAGTTTTGGTAGGAGAAAACTAAGGAGCTAGCTAGAAAAAACCTCGGCAGTCAAAACCCATATCTTCAAATCTTGAAAAACCTTTGAAAACCTTCACTAGAGGCTTGTAGGACTTGGACCTCTTGTGATCGTTCTTGAACGAGGGCGTTCATGCCCTGCGGGCCCATAGCATGGCCACCACCATCGCCTTTCCCCTAAAATGTTTAAACTTCAAAAATCGGCGGATACCTTCATCAGACTCACCTTCGCAGGAAGACACCCCCTAGTTGGCCATCCTGAACTTAACCAAAATTCATAAGCCCAAAGCAAAGACCCTTCAGCCCTCTCGGGTTTGATAGTGTGGGCCTCTGCCTGTAGAATGCCCTTTGAGCTTCACCATTCCAAATGACTATTTGATCATGTCTTCTTGATAGGAGGATCTTGCCCTAGTCATCACCGATCAAACTTAACTGCACCAAATTCTTAAGTCCAGACCCATTGCAGAGTTCTCCTTGTGAATTTTTGTCTACGGATTTACGCCCTGGTTCCGCCATTCCGAATGGCCTTCGGGGCCTATCTGTCCACTTGGCGGACCGTACCGTCAAGTCTGTCGTTAGAGTTAAAACAAAGCAATTTATGCAATGCAGACCTTCCTTTGCAGGTTCCCGCTCCCCTTTTTCCACTGCATTAATGACTACCCAAGAATGACAAAACCCTAAGGTCCTCTTGGCGAGCGGATCCCGACCTTAATGATGTTGTCTGATTGCTCTGTGCTAAATGACTAAGTGGTCGGTCCTTTTATGGACCTTTCCTTGCAGACTTCCATGCGTGACCCGCCATGGTCAGTTCACCATTCCAAATGGCCTTGGGTGACCGTCCCCCTGTCCCATGGAGCCTACAATTTCCATCTCCGTCTAAGCCCAAATGCAAAACAACCAAGTATCAAGCCCTAGGCAGGCCGCCTCTTACGGGTGGCCATTTGCAGACTTCCATCCTACTCCTGCCATTCTAAAATGGACATTGAACCTTGTTGGTCCGCTACGTGGGGTCTGGCCCCACCGTTTCCCTTTAACTATCTAGTAACAAATGAGAAAAACTAAAGCCCCTCGTGGACCCGATGATGCAAACCTCCCTAGGTGGACTTCCATCTTGTCTCCGCTGTTTCAGACAGCTAACATACAACACCTTCCTGCACCTTCTGGCCCACATTCATACAAATGGCCCGAGGTTTAATGTTAGAGCGATGTCCTCCATCAAGTCCAAAAATATCACATGACTGGATGCCACCTACGGAGCGCCACTCTGCCAACGTTGTTTTAAAGGCGGGGCACTCAAATGACCAAACCACCCTCTGCCTCCACACGCCTTGGGTCTACAAACCTAAAATAGAGACTTAACATTTCTAGAACTTCAAAGAAGATTTGACCCACAAGCTAAAATTGTCTAACCTCTTTAGTGGACCCCACCTTGTGACCAAATCTTGATGTGGATTGGGACATGCAGACCGTCGTGCCTTGGTTTCCGTCTATTCACCACCGCCTCCAAAATGGCTACCGGCCCAGGGAAGTCTGCACCCCTGGGACCGCATGGCCATAACTTCCCCAAAAAAATGGCCAATGTTGATCCAAAAGAGATGTTAAGACCTTTGAATGATGAGTTACCTAATCTAACATCATATTTACAGGATTTTGGCTAATGCTTCTCATGTTTTTACAATTGAATGTGCTTACTGGTCTCTTGCCTACAGGATATATGGAACCAGCTGTAGGACTTTCGGAGGTGGCTGTAGAGAAGGAAAAAGAAAAAAGAGCTACAATGTTGCCCACAAGAGGACAAAATAGGCTAAAAGAAAAAATGTAATTTTAAATTGTAAAATATTTGGGGGTGGGTGAAACCCTAATTTGTAGTGAATCTTGGCCACTCAATAAGATTAAATCTTGGCCATTCATTTTTCTTTTTGGACACTATAAATAGGGCGTATCCTCTCATTTTCAAGGGAGAGTTGAGTTGTTGTAAACACATGCTGCTAGAATTTTAATAGAAGTTCATTGATTTGGTGGTTTATTGAGTTCCAACTTCATGTTGCATGATTCTTCTTCTCATAGTTAGTGAATTTGGATAAATTTACTTTGTTGTTCTATGTGTTTTAGCTTGCTTTGGTAGATTAGATAATGTTGTTCATTGGTTTTAAAGAATTCTGCTGTGTTGATTCCCTTCCTTGTTCATACATTTTGCTATTTATTGATGATAAATTGTAGTGTAAAGTTGTTTTGAACATTATATAAATGCTGCACTTAAATTCTATCTGTTGTTCATGCTTTATGATGAATGAAAGGTTAAAAATTTACAGACCTTAGAAGATTGCATGGGTTTCATGAGACTGTAAGTTGATTTGGTTAAGTGGACCTTTGTTTTGGGAAGGCTGTCCACTATAGGGTCCTCCATTATCACTATTCATTGGTAGCTTTAGGTCTAGGAACTTACTCCCTTCCCTGCCCTTTTGACTTTTCTTTTAAATAGTAACTTAAGACAAAGTTCATTGCACATTGTAAAGCCAAATCAAAGGATAAGAAATGGAGTTTTAGACTGTTGTCCTGAACTTGCAGTAGGAGGGAAACACTTTAGAAATTTTATAAACTCCATTCGCATACCCAACTTCCTATGCTTTGTGAACCATAAAGGCTGACCTTGTATTGTCAACAAAACACATCAACCAACTGAGATATTCCAAGCATGTCATGAGCTAACACCCAAGAGACCTTGGGGTAATTTTCAACAAATTGTTGTTGGAGATTTCCTTTCAAGAGAGGTAGTGCATTCAAGTGTTGCCTGTGTTGAGAAGGCGCAACATTGAAGGGAGGCCCAAATGCCCCCAACGCTTTGCATCATCCCCAATTTGCCGAAAATCAAGCACAAATATGAAAGAATGATGATGCAAATAGAAGAAGGCTTACGACACAAAAATCACTCTTGTATCCAAGCACCAACAAGGGTGACAAGGAAATCCAAGAACACATAGCATGTTTACGAAGGAACACATTATGACACACACACACATCTAATATAAAGATAAAGAAGAGGCCTCCCCCTAATACTCATCGACCAATAGGAATCAGCTTCCCAATCTAGATCATTATAAGGGGAAGGAGGATGAGCCTACAGTGGTGGAATATTAAGGGGAGGAGCTTCCAAGCCTCCCGCAACAAGGGCTAAGGAAGAAGGCCCTGCAAGGTCTTCTCCAAGTTAGGCTCTTGTGGAGCTATGGTTAGCGATTTTGCAAAGATCATTGACAAGGCCGAAACTTCATCCAGAGAGTTAAACATGCACTTTACAAGAGTGCCATTTCGTACCTCAACGAATGGAGAAGGTTGCACCCGAGATTCACTGATTGGCTCACCGAATGACTCAAGAGCAGCAATAAACTTAGGGGAAGCCGGGATTGGTTTTGTCACTAGGACAAAACAAGATAATGTAGGACCACCCTTTGGAGAAGGTGGGCTCCTCTTACGCCCTCCATTACTGGAAGGGACATTCTCTACCTTCTACTTCATCGGGGTATGTGAACTCCCCACAAACGAGGCAAGAGGCACAAAGGAAGAGGAGGAGAAAACTGTGACAGATACCACCAAAGTATTTAGAATATCCACAGGTTTAGGGAATGGTGGGATGTTTTGAAAGGACATCAATAGGGACAGATCCATCGAAGGAGTGATAAACACCTGCACCTTTTTGGGGTCAGGCACACTCATACTCATAGCATGAGCTAGAAGCAAGATTGAACTAGATTGAATGGAAGTAGAGGGGAGGAGAGAGGAGGACACAACATGAGGCTCTGAAGCAGGGGTGGTCGACTCCTCTTCCATATTTTGCAAAGCGGTCTGCTTAGCCACAAGAGCCTTTTGCCAATGCTTGTGCTCACGCACAAGGCGGTTTTTGTGACTCTTCGAGCTAGAGACTAGAGGTTGCGAAGGGATGAAAGGCTCTTGCTTAGCCATGGCAATGTCCATTGCAACTATTTCTAGTGGAGGGATAGGCTCCTGAATGGGAACAGGGGGATAAAATTGAGAAACAATAGGGGGAGTTAGCTCTAATGCCTCAACAATGGGCCTCTTCCCATTTACTACTTTAGGAGTAGGAGTGGTGGGAGGCTGTGGAGGACAAGACATAAAGGATTCCCCACAGGGACCCTTTCTTCTGTTATATTGAATGGGCCTAGGCTCTGTGGGCAAAACATGAAGCTTGAATGTAGGACGCCTAGGATTTCGCCAAGTGGGCACCATAGGATTCTCTTTCAAGCACAAAACAAAATTTGATGGCACCACAACAAGGCAAGAGGGAGTGTTAGGTTGAATAGTGGAAGAGGAAGAAGAAGGACCTTGAGAGGGATTTTCTTCTCTTCTACGGGCCTTGGGTGGCATCATTGTTAGCTTTCAAACACGCCTTATGTGAAACAACATAGGGCGATGGAGGGTACCTCACTTTAGGCGTTAAACACCCTTTCTTGTACTTTTGATATGTCTGGTACAAGAGGTCCTTTCTAGGTAGGAGAGGACCAATGGGTGTAGGCCAAAAGTGATCTAAAGAATAAATACCACACACAACTGGTGGTCTATAACCGGTGTCATGGATCACATGCACGTAACCCTCATGAATAAATTTGAAACATTTATACACAACCGAGGAAACTACGTTCATAGCTACCAACTAGGGGATACCTAGCTTTACTATAAAGAGTTTAGACCTTGGGATTATGTAAAACAACAAGTTCACGAACTTAGGTTCAACAAGGACTCACAAAATGATACTACCAAGAGGAGGTATAGAAAGTCCATTATGTGTACGGATGGTGCTCACAGGTGCGTCATACCCATCTTTATGCAGGAAGTTAATTAACATGATCTCCTCAGTTATATATTCACCTGAGACATGGGGTCAACAAGAACACCTACCATAGTGTTCCCATTGATTCACGCAAGGATATAAAGACGAGATGGTTCTCTATTAAATCCCATCAGCAGGTCCTATGAGGTGAGGGTAAAAACACAAAGCTATGTCATACTTTCAACCAACTTATCAACATAATTGAATTTAAGTATTTCTAACTAAAAATCAATTTTGGTCAAACATATGATCTAGCAAGATTCATTCTAGCTAAGTTAGACACTTCCACAACTTTTTCAATTAAAATTGTTGGCTAAAAATATATGGAGCACCACTTTGAGTTCAATTTACCAAAAAATTAAAATTATTTGAAAAAATTGAAGTTTCAATAACTCCTACCAATGTAAATAACATTTAAAAAAAATATAAAAATACCCTTTTGTAGATCCATAAGTGTAGTTTTCAAAAAAAAATATTTTTTATAGTTTAATTATTATTTATATTTTAAATTTTATTTTTACTAAAAGTAGGTTATCAACATAAAATATTAGGTTGATTACCATGCCAAGGAAAAATACTAAATAAAAAATATAAAAAAATATGATGCACTAGATAAAAGAATCTATTTCAAGATGGTATATATTTTTTCCATTTTAGATAAATATTTAATATGAAAGTTGACGTCCGATGGAAACAACTATTTTTTGATTCACACACATTTTAATATTTATTTAAAAATATATATTTATCAAAATTAGAAAAAAATATATCCATGCACTAAAGTTTCAAGTTATAAATAAACATAAAAAATTTGAAAGAAAAAAGATAAAATTTACTATAAAAAGTTTGATGTCTCATGCAACTTAAATTTTCAGTATTTTATCAACAACTAAATTATAGTGTTAAATTATTAAAAACTATTTTAAAATAATTTTTTTAATTTTTTAAAAAATATAAACATAAAATATACTAAAAAATACATATTTTACTAGTTTACATCATTTCAAAATTCAAAACATATATGCCACTTTTTAGTGATTCAAGTTTAAAAGTTGGATCAGTGTTTACCATTTCCTTTATAAAGTGTGACACAACTTTGTGCTTTTACCCGTGAAGGTTATACCTGTACTACTATTCGTAGGTTGCACAGAGGGGATAGGAAGATGTAGAAAAGAGGCCATGGGGCACACTAAACAGTACTCTCACAAAGCACCCCAATCATTTGAAATAGGATGGTGACCCAATTAAGGTTTCATTATGCAACACTTATGGAACCTTCCAAATATGCCTACTAGGGGTCGCAAGTTGGGTTGCAAGGTGAAGGGCCCCACAACACTCCTAGAACACGAGGAATGAAGCTTTCAGTACTGCTAAACGGAACCAAAATGGTTCACGTCAGGTTCACCAAAAATGTAAGAGAGGGGGACCAACCATGTCAAGGCTTCAGGTCACAGAGAGTCGAGAGCGAAGGGCTGCCCTAACTTACCTCACTCTAAAGGGATGTTTTGAGATGATGATTGAGAATGATGAGGACTATAATGTACTTCAAACACCCTACAAATCTTGAACTTAGGTTTGGGCTAGGCGAGTTGGTTTTTGGAGTTGGTACCGTGCCTCAGATAGCTCTCTGTCTGAGGACAACAACACCGTTTTTAGACGATAATGCGACACACTGGAATCTCTTAGGCGCGTTGGCATCTGTATGGTCAGAAAATAGTGAACACAATATAAACTACCGAAAAACAAACTGACAGCCTAGCTAGTTAATCTAGACGGTAAAAACATAATGAGGAAGTACATGAAATAGAGACTAAAGTGATAAAGCAAGTAAACAAGAACTAAGGTGACGAAGATAATCTCACAAAAGCGCCTATTCGCTAGCTAGCTCCACACGTACTTTCACCTACACACAAGTAAGAAGGGGAAAATTGTTGGGGCTGTATAGGGTTCGACCTCAATAGGCCCCTGTTTTGGTGTTTCCACCTCCACGGACAACCATATAGCAATGAGATAGAATATGTGATAAAGGAAAAAAATACAGAGCAATACACACTACAAAACAATACAATGCTACTCAACCAAATCACAAAGGAGAGGAGCGAAACGTTACCACCTCCACCCAAAAGGTCACTAGCCATTGGAGGAGAATGCAAATTTGACAAGGTCACCACAGCCTCAACTGTGATGAAGGGAGGTCTCGTAAGACTCCAAGTCCACACTGCTATGGCTTGCTTCAAACTTGCTATGTGGAGTTGATGGAGTGTTGTTGTTGCAATGGAGTGTTGAAGTGTTGTTTGAGAGTGAAGTGAATGTTGGAAGTGCTAAGAGAATTCAAATCTATTGCTTAGAGGATGAAATCAGATGAAGATGGATGAATTTGAAGGAGAAGTGGGAAGAATCTTCCATTTTCGGGGTCGGTTGGTCGAAGAGGGACGTTACAAATCGACACCAATCGAATGTGTAATGCCTCTGTCAACTTCAGACATGAGAATCCGTCAGGGATGAAAGTGCACCGTGTGGATATTTGTGCACTACACATGCATCCCCAACATAATTTCTCTCACCAACACAATAGATAGATGCCAAATGGAAGGAAGGCAGTTGGGTGATGTGGAATTTTTCCTTCGGATTTGATTTTCTAAGGTGAGGTTGTGTAAAAAGGGAATTTGTGTAAGCGGTGCAAATTCACTCCTATACAACAGTAAAAGGAAAGTACATTTAAACAAATTGCATGGGGATGAGAATAAGGTAGTTATCCATTTATCAGGTGTTCGCTCCCTACTAGTTTTTTGCTTCGTATGGACCTACATTACTAAAGCAGTATACATTACTAAGGAAGGCATGTTAAATGCCTAAGCACTAAATGTTTTTACCTTTATGTCCATAGGATTATTTATTCCTAAGTCAATCTTAATATTATTATAATTTATGTTATGCTTGAAGTACTTAGGATTAAATAAGGGTAAAGTAAAAAATTACATAGGAAATTTTTCATTGAACATATAATAATAAAAACTATAAACAATGTAGCATTATTTAATCTCATTTCCTAATGTTATAAAACAAAGATGTTGTGTAAGAACTCGTATCTTTATAGCCGGATTTATAGGTAAAATCCATCTCAAGTGAGCAGGCATCACCATATCCTCAGTGTTGGGATTAAAGTGTTTCAACCTTTTCAAGTCCTAACATTAATGTTGTTAATTAATTATTTATTTTAGCCCATGCTTTTTATTTTATGTCATTCTTGTGATGTCAATTTGTGGGACCTACTTTTGTGAGGTGGCAACTTACATGGAAAGTGAATAGGATGACATGCATCCTAAATTGGTGGAAATAGGCATCCCACTTTGTGGACCCCACTATAAGCTATTTTAGTGGAATTTGTCATAAGTTGTAAGTGTTGAACTATGACAGTTGCTATGATGGATTATGACATAAATATGATAGCTTGTATGATAGTGTAAGAGTCAATACTAGTGAATTTGTGGTAGGTGTCAGTCTTGCATGTGGTAGGTGTATTGCATGTTGAGATGACTGAAATTTGTTGTAGAAATTTATGTAGATGGGTTGTATGTTGATATTTTATGACAGTTGCATAAACAGGTGAAGATAGGTGCCTTGCATGCTATCCTTTCTATTTGCATGCATGCAGTGAAGAGGATGTTGACATGTGGCTTTTCTAGGCATCCATATTGGTGCTCTATAAATATGGGCATTTGCTAGAGGAGTTGTATGAGGAGAATTTTTAATTGCAGGGTTATGCTGTTGGATTTCCTCCAAAAGAGCAAGATGTAGTCTCCATGTTAAGGTTGTGAGCCTGCAATGTATTGTAACCGTATTGTTGTAGATTAATACATTGGTTCGATGCTTTAGAGTGTGGGGCTTTTTACCCAAAAGGGTTTTCCCCACGTATATAGAGTTTTCTTCTCTTCTATCTATCTTTCTTTTGTTCTTCATGTTTCTCATTCTTAAATGTTAATTTATATGATGTTATGTTGCTAAA
The DNA here is from genome assembly GCA_007258455.2 of Sequoia sempervirens. Taxonomy (NCBI): domain Eukaryota; kingdom Viridiplantae; phylum Streptophyta; class Pinopsida; order Cupressales; family Cupressaceae; genus Sequoia; species Sequoia sempervirens. The sequence goes on along the minus strand of VDFB02193867.1, from coordinate 277,559,860 downwards.
GTTTTCTTAGATTTGGAGCTACATCATCTTTCCTCTAAGGGTTAATGCATGGAAATTTAACTGCGTCCATTTTCGCTTTAAGACATAGTAGTATGTTCTTATATCAGGGTATTGAAATATGATTTGTTTAACACAATATAAGATATTGAAGTTGCATACTGGTTCTCGAAAGGCTTTTCGAGTTTTCCATTCCCTTTCATTTGGTATCAGAGCTCAATTCTAGACTTGCATGTGCTTGCATGTGTATGTTTGTAAGTTGCATGTACTTACATGTGTGTTGCATGTACTTGCATGGACTTGCATGTGTATGTTTGTAAGTTGCATGTGTGTTGCATTGATGCAAGAATAAACAACCCATCCAAAAACTCACAAAACACAAAAGTTAAACAAAGAAAATCAATTGCATTCAAATCTGAAAATGATGTGCAACATGTTGAAATAAATACAATATTTATTCCATAATATGATCAGCAAAACTTTTTTTACAAAAAATGGCTCTCCATGACCATTCTCTCTCATTTTTCCTCAAACTCAGTCTTCATCTTTGCTTCCTGCAAGATTTGAAAATCTGCTCTCAAAACTTCCATACTGCTATCTTCATCTCCACCTTACTTTCATGCAGCTTCCCCAGTTCTCCCTCTTTCCTCCTCTTTTAAAACTTTTTGAAATATGAATTAAAAGGAAATTAAATGCTCACCCAAAGTGGCATCCCACTCCCTCAATAAAATATACATTTTAAGAATTTAAATTTCTACTAGAATCTTCTATGTTCGACATTCAAACCTGCTTTCACGTTTTTCTGAAGATGGCCCCCAAATTGGAGGTCTAAACATAGAGTTTTTAATCAATAAAGTCAAAAATACTTGCCTCTTACCAATCCATACCCTTGTGCCTTCAAATTAATGACAATATCCATGTTTTCGGCTCTAAATTTGTCTTTGTAATAGCTAAAATAAATAATTATCATTTCTTGTTTTACCTAGAGCAATTACATGGTGAAAAGGTGAAGTTACGCCAATAATTCAAAATCCTTTGTCACTGCCCATTTTGACTTTTCAATTTGCTTCAAAATATGAATATGAGATAAATAAAATCCATCAAACATTACTTTCTGAGACTACATAGATAATTTGGAAAAAACAGTTTCAAACATGTGACTTCAACGCTGCACAACAAGTGTCGAAAACTGACTTTTTTGCACAACTCTTATCCAAAAGCTCATATTCACATGAAACATTGTCCATACATGAATAATATCATCAAGATGATTACCTCCAAAGGATTTTTCTCCAACATTTAAAAATATTGAAAATTAATTATTTTCATAAAACTGCCTGTGGGAGCCTTAAAACTGTGACAAAGCAAAAACTCAAATTTTGAAAATTAAATATGTGAGAGGTTTTATAATGCAAAGAGATGCCTGAAAAGACCACAACACACCAAAACTGAAGAAAATAAAAACAAATATTTTTGGCCGATGCAAGATCGCTTGTGGACCTGGATGCTCTTGCATCAGACACGTTAGGTAAGAAGTTTGTGAGCATAGGCTCACAAAAGTGGAGTTGAATGGTAGAACCATTCTTTCAGATTGCAAACAATCTGCAATGAACTCCATCGATATCCAAAGTGCACATGAAGTCTTTTCTTCTTCCTCTCCCCCCAACATCTTGCTGGAACTAGCTTCGCTCTCCTCCAACAACTCATCTTACCATTATTCTCCTCTTTCATGGGTCTTGACCCACCAAAATCTGACCACCACCAAATTATTTCATCATACACATCAACACCTGAAACATACACAAATTTGCCCCTATAACTTCTGCATATAAATTTGCAACCCCTGAATGCCAATCTATTATTACAAATTCCTTCTTCATATCTACTAACTTCTCACTTCTCTCTATAACATCCAAATCAATTTCTTCATCACACAATGTAGAAAAATAAAAATTTACCTCTTCATCAATTTGATGCTCCATATCCACCTGTATGTCCTCATTATTCTCTTTCTTTGCTGTTGCAACTTCTACCTCATCATGATCATCTACTACAATTTCTTTCACTGGGTCTACACTTTCATTATTCTCAAGTTTTTCATTTGATTTGAACATCTCCTCTATCTTCATGATCTCCTCTACAAGCAATGAATCTTCTTCATTAGGTTCTTTGTCAAACACAGGAGCTCCACAAATCTTTGTATTATCATCCTTCTCTCTTGGGTTGCAACATTCATTTTCTTTTCTCTTCTTCTCACTGTCATATTTCTTCTTCTCACTTTTCTTCACCAACATCCTCTCATCTTTACTAATATTCTTCTTCAATTTTTCTACACTCATCTTGATGTTTCTCACTTCCCCATGGACCATTTATTCCATCTTCTCAAACTTCTCATTTTCTACCTTCTCCCAATATCGTTCCTAGAACAATATTCTTGCGTGTATTCTCACAACCCATCCCATCTTGTTTGCTGCAATTTCACCTCAACTTACATGCCTCTACAACTTGTCCCTCTTGGATCTCAATTCTCAAGACTCCTCGCACACCTACAACAATTATCTCAAGATTCTCGGACAACTCTACCGTACTTCCTTTATCCATCCATCGGTCTTGGCATAAACTACCTCACGTTCGACGATCTTCTTATGCACTCAAAACCTCTAGCTTTGATACCATTTGATGTAAGAACAAACAACCCATCCACAAACTCACAAAAGACAAAAGTTAAACAAAGAAAATCAACTGCATTCAAATCTAAATATGATGTGCAACATGTTGAAATAAATACAATATTTAGTCCATAATATGACCAGCAAAACATTTTTTACAAAGTTTGGCTCTCCACAACCATTCTCTCTCATTTTTCCTCAAACCCAGTCTTCATCTATGCTTCTTGCAAGATTTGAAAATCTGCTCTCAAAACTTCCATACCGCTATCCTTATCCCCACCTTACTTTCATGCAGCCTCCCCAACTCTCCCTCTTTCCTCCTATTTTAAAACTTTTTGAAATATGAATTAAAAGGAAATTAAATACTCACCCAAAGTGGCGTCCCACTCCCTCAATAAAATATACATTTTAATAATTTAAATTTTTGCTGAAATCTTCTATGTTCAGCATTCAAACCTGCTCTCACGTTTTTTTGAAGATGCCCCCCAAAATGGAGGTCTAAACATAGATTTTTTAATCAATAAAGTCAAAAATACTTGCCTCTTACCAATCCATACCCCTGTGCTTTCAAATTAATGACAATATCCATGTTTTCAGCTCTAAATTTATCTTTGTAATAGCTAAAAGAAATAATTATAATTTCTTGTTTTACCTGGAGCAATTATATGGCGAAAAGGTGAAGTTACGCCAATAATTCAAAATCCTCCATCACTGCCCATTTTGACTTTTTAATTTGCTTCAAAAGATGAATATGAGATAAATAAAATCCATCAAACATTACCTTTTGAGACTACATAGATAATTTAAAAAAAAGGTTTCAAACATGTGACTTCAACGCTGCACAACAAGTGCTGAAAACTGACTTTTTGCATAACTCTTATCTAGAAGCTCATATTCACATGAAACATTGTCTAGATATGAATAATATCATCAAGATGATTACCTCCAAAAGGTTTTTCTCCAACATTTAAAAATATTGAAAATTAATTATTTTTGTAAAACTGCCTATGGGAGCCTTAAAACTATGACAGAGCAAAAACTCAAAATTTGAAAATTAAATCACGTGAGAGGTTTTCCAATGCAAAGAGATGCCTGAAAAAACCACAACACACCAAAACTAAAGAAAATAAAAAAAAATATTTTTGGGTGATGCAGGATCGCTTGTGGACCTGGATGCTCCTGCATGATGCATGTACTTGCATGTGCTTCATGTCACTTGCATGTGCTCACATGGTGATGCATGTGGTGTTTGGGGTTCTGGGTGTTTCTTCTGTTGTGATTTCTTGGCTTGGAAAGCTTAAGGAAATCTATTTTGAAGGAATTGGCTGATTATTAATCCTTGTCTGAGTGGAAGTTTTGTAGTTGATAAATTGTTTTTTGGAAATAACAGACATTGTCAAGAATGGAGAAGATAGAGTTTTATGGAGTTGATCATGTGGTTACATTTAAAATGTTGTTGATTTGAAGCTCCTGATTTGACAATTGAATAACCCTTATGCATTGTGATTATTTTTTCATTATGTGATTGTGTGCAACGTAGTTTTCATATTGGGTGTATAAGATAGACTCTTTGGTTATATGAAGAGAATTGTGTTGTTATGACTTCAGTTTGGTGTGCCTATGTTGGGTGTTTGTTTTTAACCCCTAACATTGGAAGTCATTGTTTCAATAACCTCGAGTACATGTAGGCTATGAACTTGATCATTAGATGATTTGAAAGCTGCTGGAATAGCCTATTTATATCTTGGATGCTTGTACATGATGGTGGTTGTGGAGTTGGCCTACAAATTGTCCTGGAGTTCCTAGACCTCTTCTTCCTTTGGTTGGTTGTGCTTGCATGTCTAAGTTTCATGTTGGTTGGATATGAGGGATTTATGGATTTTTCGTTAAAAATCTATGGTTATGCATATTCATGATATTCCATTGTTTTGGTTTAGCTATTATAGTGGTTTACATACTTTTGGGTCTTCTAGATGTTAAGTGGATATGGATTTTTATGTGTGTTACAATTACGGTGGATTTGTAGGTTTTACATGGTTAATCAAAACTTGTAGTTTTGTAGATCTATAGATGGACTATTTTTTAGATTATTATTTTTGGATGTAAGATAGTTGCAGGTTTGCATGTATGCTTCATGCATGTTTTGAGAAGGTTTTATAGTTCTTCCTATTTTCTAAAAAGTTGTGGGTTCATGTAGATCTTGAGTATTCACTTGTTTAGATGAAATATGTGTGATCTATTATTCTGTATGTTTAAGTGGATTTAGATTTACATAGAGATGGTTTTTTTATAGGTTTTACATGTTAACAAAAAATATGTGGTTTGTATATCTGTGGAGAATATTGTGTTTAGGCTCTTAGAGTTTTCTAAATGAAATAATTGCATATTTACAAGAATGCTTGTTTAGTTGCTTGACTATGGTATGCAGTTGTGGATTTGTTTGGAAAATCAGGTTTGGTGGTGTTCTAGTGTTTGAGTCTTGAAACCTACATGTTATCTTCTTTGATATCCTAGTTTTTCATGTTACTAATGTGATGATGAGTTTGCATGCTTCAGTGTTTGAAATCTATGGGTCATGTAGTTGTATGGGTTGATCACCCATTTGGTTGCAGTGGGATGACTTGGATGTGGACTGTCTATATCCACGAGATTGTTTTGTCGCTAATGCAAATTTCATCAGTTGAGTACCTAATAGTCAATTACGGGGACTTGTAGCATGTTGTTTATCTTCTTAGCTTGGAGATCTTAGTTCTACTTATATTTTATGTTGCTGACTTTGTATTTTATTGTGTTAGTGCCATGGACGATCTTCATTTAGGACATGGTTTTCATGATTCTTGGAGAGCTTGGTATCACTATTTAATGGGAGCTTTGGTAGCGATGTGCATTCGTCACTTGGTGATGGATTATTTTCTTGAGTGTTGCAGATGTAACTAGGAGGAGCTCTTAGATCCTGTTGCTGCATAAGGGTTCTTTCACATTTGCATAGACACTATTTGGAGATGGTCATCTTCATGAGATTGAAGATGTGTGATACCTTAGATCCATGGAGGGATCTTGGAGTCTTTGTTTGGGGTGTTGGTAATGCTTTGACAGGTGATGTTGGTTTAGAGTATGTTGTTGGTATGTCATGGTATACTCTTGTTGGTGTATTAGAGTTTTGGCATATTACATTGCTCTTGAGACCATGGTTTGTTCACTCAGAGCATATGATCTTCTTTTGAGGAGATGTGAGATCATGATGTCATGTTTTGGGTTTCTCATTCCATGGTTGGAGCTTTGATATTGGTTTGGTTAGTTCTCATGGTATTGAGTACCTTGGTCATGTGCTTGAGAGCTTCATGTGAGTGCAACATTACATTCGGAGTTTAGCATGGATTTATCACTTGCAGATACTCATGGATACTTAGAGACTTGGGTGAGGCAGTTGTTGTGTTATAGCAGAAAGATCAAGGAGCCTTTCACTTGGTTATGGATGTTAGTTCATGATGGACTTGAGAGGAGGTTATTCTTGGATAAAGTCTATGAGGCTTGGTATATCTTGGAGGAGCAATTTCATTCCCCACTCCTAGTCTACTCAGCAAAAAATCATCTGAAAGGTATAACCCATTTTGTTTTTAGATGCATTATATTTTATGTTTTGTCTTCTCATAGAGATGGATCTTGAGCTATGCTTTCTGGTTCTGGAGGGTTCATTTGAGGAGTGTTCAACATGTTTATCTCCCTAGGTATTTGTTTTGTTTCATGAGAAGTTTTGGAGATGTTATTGGGATGTTGATATGGGAATAATTTTTGAGTTTGATCTTCCTTGTTTAGAGAGAGGCTTACATCCATTTTGGTGACATGATATATACATGCTATGCTTTATCTAATGATATTGGATGATTGGGTGTTGTTGAGGCTTCTTTGGGGTTGCGAAGGAGATCTTACTTGGAACAACTTGGAACTTTGAGGTGTTGGTAGAAGGACATGATTGGGATATGATTTACAAGTCTTCTCTTTGTTCTATGGCTTCTTCTTGGAGGTTTATGTTCACATGGTTTAGTGTGGTATACTTGGGAGAGTTATGGTGACATGTTTTTAGAGACTTTGCAGCATCTTGTGTTGCATGTGTAGATCACTGTGATTTTTCTTTGTTACTACATGATTTAATTATTAGCCACACTTTAGTATAAGTGTTGATTGGTAGGCTTGATATGCCATGGTCTATTTTCATATTTGACATTACCCATGTAGTGGGAGTTCCTGGATGTGTATTTTCTTCATTGATAGGTTTGACACATGGAGCTTGTGATTGCAGTTTATGGGTTGGATATGTTGTTGGCATAAGTTCTACTAATACTTTGGATACCTTGTGGTATGGTAGATTGGATGTCCATTAAAATTTGTTGTGGGTGCTATTTTTGGTCTTGTGGGCTTATTAGTTGGATGAGGGCAACCTATTTTGGTTGTTGTTCTACTTGATGGTTTATCTTGTTATCTGGAGGTTTCTTTGGCTTCAAAATTGTGTTTTGGTTACAATCTTAGAGTTGGTTGAGCTTCTGTTTAGCTCATGAGCACAATAGAGTTGTTGTAGTAGCCTACAACCTTTTCATCACTTGGATTTGATGCTTGTGTTCTTGCTTCATATGGTGGACATCTTGGATGTTGCTGTAGGTATCTTTTTAGTGCACAAGAGCATGTTGGAGATTCATGTGGTTTTATGGATGGTTGTGATGATGTTATTTGGCTCCTAGTAGTTAAAATCTTGTTTTACTTTTGGCTCTTGAAAGGTCTTCAACAACTGGGAGAATATTGGGATTAAGGTGTTTCAACATTTAAAAGTCCTAGCATTAATGTTGTTAATTAATTATTTATTTTATCCTATGTTTTTATTTTATGCCATTCTTGTGATGTCACTTTGTGGGACCTAATTTGGTGAGGTGGAAAATTACATGGCAAGTGACTAGGATAACATGCAACCCAAATTGGTGGAAATAGGCATCCCACTTTGTGGACCCCACTGTAAGCTATTTTAGTGGAATTTATCATAAGTGTTGAACTATGACAACTGCTATGACTGATTACAACATAACTATACCAACTTGTATGATAGTGTAAGAGTCAAGACTAGTGAATTTGTGGAAGGCGCCAGTCTTGCATGTGGTAGGCATATTGCATGTTGAGAGGACTAGAATTTTTCATAGAAATTTATGATAGATGGGATGCATGTTGATATTTTATAACAGTTTCATAAGTAGGTGAAGATTGGTGCCTTTCATGTTATCCTTTCTGTTTGCATTCATGCAGTGAAGAGGATGTTGACATGTGGATTTTCTAGGCATCCATATTGGTGCTTTGTAAATATGGGAATTTTCTAGAGGAGTTGTATGAGGATAATTTTTAATTGTAGGGTTATGCTATTGGATTTCCTCCAAAAGAGCAAGATGTAGTATCCATGTTAAGGTTGTAAGCCTACAATGTATTATAGTTGTATTGCTGCAGATTAATACATTGGTTCGATGCTGTAGAGTGTGGGGATTTTACCTAAAAGGGTTTTCCCCACGTATATCTTATTTTCTTCTCTTCTATCTATCTTTCTTCTATTCTTCATGTTTCTCATTCTTAAATGTTAATTTATATGTCGTTATGCTGCTAAAAATTTCTTAGAATTGGAACTACATCATCTTTCCTCTAAGGGTTAATGCATGGGAATTTAACTGTTTCCATTTTCACTTTAAGACATAATAGTATGTTCTTGTATCAAGGTATTGAAATATGTTTTGTTTAAAAAAATATAAGATACTAAAGTTGCACACTAGTTCTTAGAAGGATTTTTGAATTCACCATTTCATTTCACTCAAAGAATTTAGCTATACTCATTTATTTTGTAATTTTCTTTGTGCAAGTAATTTGGGAACACAACAACCTCTATGGAAAATAGGAAGTCGTTAATAGAAAGAATGATGCTAGGTCATCTAAATGGAACCACACTTTTATTACATAGCCTACTACAAATAATTCTAAAATCTAATGTTCCTTCATATATGCATTTTAACTTCAAATACATTATTGACTTATTACATAGCCATGAGCACAAGCAAAAAAATAAAAAAATAAAAAATGATGAGAAAAATGGTTTGAAATAAAATAACTAAACTACTAAAATAAATAAGGTCCTCACTTTTCAGAAATCCAAATCAATGTCCTCATACTTGTGTATGCTCCAATTCTTTTATTAGACACAAGATCATCTTGTAACACATTCCTTTCCAACTACTTTTAATTAAGTACTTGTAAAAGTCATTCTACCATATGGTGTTTGAAGAAGGTAAGAGTGAGTTTGGTTCTTGTCATGGTCAAGCGACAAGATGAAAGAACGTCACTTCAATAGACCAATGGGCCAGCTATATTAGAACACATTGGATGATCTATTATTTCAATAGACCAATGAGGCAATTGTATTAGAATGCACTAGATGGTCTGCTATTCAACAATATGAATCTATGATGATTGATTTAGAAAAATCGTAGTAGGAAGTTTCATAATGCAAATATTCACTTGATAAATTCTTGGGTCGTTGTATGTTTAATTAAATTTTATTTAATCAATATTAGATTATTTGATTAGGTTTCCTAAAAAAAATAGTGCTCAACAATCGACCAAGTGTGATCAGGACATAAAGTAACAAAACCATCTACAAAATTGTAACAATGTTTAGTATTCTTTACCTTGATCCCCATATATTAGAACAAATGATGTAAAATTTTTGTACTTTCCACAATTTTGTTAGTTCCAATTTTTAAAAAATGAAACTAAATCCATTCTTCCCAAGAAAATCCAACTTATGCCTGAGTTGGCTCATCTACCTATTAGAATTATGTATCACAAGCCAACATTAAATCAAAAATCAGTGTTCGTAATCAATCCATCATTTATTCTAGACCATTATGTTACAAATAAAAAAATGGGATAGGGATATGTACATAATAACATTAAGGTGAATTCCAAAACAATCTAGATCCAATTTCCCACATGAATCTCCCACTTTTGTGATAAAAAAGACAGGTTTGTGTCAAGCAATATATCAATTTTTAGTATATCTCTATGACAAAGAACCTTGCTAAATCAAAAATAATTTCTTAGCTCATTCATTTGTCAGTTTCCTCGCGTTAAAACACACTTTGGTCAATATGTAAAGTTAAAAATCATATATAGAGAGTGCAGATAAGTGAATAATGGTTTCTCTTCAAGCAATTACATATATACTCCACTTGACTCATTTGGCCCCTAGAATATTTCTATCTGCAGCTTCCAAATCTTTGCCGATTATGTGATCCTAGTTTAGCTTACAATGGATTTATGGAATTGTGACCATTTTTAGGTAGGTCATGTAGCTCCATTAGTTGAACTATGTGTTGCTTATTTGCTACAAAATAAAACATATAAGCTTGAAATCAAGTCATAAATTAAATTGCTAGTTCTTATGAACAAAACCTTCATTAACTCATCAAATTATCATTACACACATATAAAATCAAGGAACAATCAACTTTACAAACCTTTTTCTGCTTGTTGGTATCCTTCATGAAGCTTTCTCTTAGTAGCTTCAACCCTCACACTTACAAACAATTCATGTGAAGATCATAGCTTCTAAAAAACCAATTAGCAAGTGATTTTATTTTAGAATGGTGGAATCTTTAGTCTTCTCACAAGTTCCAATACATATATATTAATGTTAAAAAATTATGTATGGACAAACAAAAAGATTTACTTGTTGTGGAAATGGAAGTGAAAAACCCACAAAATTAAAATATTGTTAGCATAAATTAGTTGCAAAGAAATACAAAATTAAATTAAATGGAATAATAGAATAATAGACAAGACATAGATTAACGTGGTAACACCTTGACAATATGCCAAGGAAACATCCACAGTCAAAGTATCAATATTCTTATTACTTAGAGAAGCTGATTACAAACTTCACACAACTGCTGCTCTTCAATTACAATTCATTACAATAATGGTTTCTCCTTCAAGGTATATATATATATATATATATATATATATATATATATATATATATATATATATATATATATATATATATATATATATAATATCTTCAACCTATGTCAAACTTAGAAAAACCTAGCTTTGTTTTTATTCCTGTGTTTTTATTGTTTTGTTTTATCTTTTGTTTTATTTTATTCCTTTATCTTTTCCAAAGATAAAATTCTTATTTCTTTCTATTTTGTTGTCATTATCCAACAATCTCCACCTTGACAACAATTTACTTGATGCTTGCTCATGCCCATTCATCACCTTTTCTACAATCCAAGAGAAGTCAAACACCACTTCAACTTCTCTAACTATATTGGTTTTGTAAATATGTCTGCACAATTTTTTAGTGTATGAACTTTCTCAAGATCTACTCCACCTCCATCAATAACCTGTCTTACAAAATGGTATTTAATTGCAATATTCTTAGTCCTACTATGATAAGTTGGATTTTTAGTTAGATGTATAGCACTTTGACTATCAAAAAATACAATCACTTTGCCTTGCACTTTTCCAAACTCACCCAAAAGGCCCTTCAACCAAATTGTCCCTTTGCATACATGTGAGGCAGCCATATACTTTTCCTCAGTAGTAGATAAAGCAATTTATTTTTGAAGCTTTGACATCCAACAAATAGGCCCTCCTGCAAGAGTAAATACATAACTTGATGTAGATCTTCTTTTTTCCAAATCACTTGCAAAATCTAAATCAACATAACCACAAACTAAACCACTACAACCATCAAAGGTGATACAATAATCACTTGTGCCTCTAAGATATCGAAGCACCCATTTCACTACTACCCAATGCTCTTTACCTAGATTTTCCATGTATCTACTAACAACACCAACTGCATGTGAAATATTTGGTCTTGTACATACCATCGCATACATTAAGCTTCATACTCCATTAGCATATGGTACATGGGACATATAATCATTTTCTTCTTTATTACTAGGACATAAACTTGAAGAAAGATTAAAATGAGAAGCTAAAGGGATATTTACTAGTTTCACATTCATCATACCAAATATTATGAGGATCTTCTCCACATACTTCTACTACAATAACCAAAGCTTACCATGTTCCTTGTCTTTGTGTATTTCCATGTCGAAAATTTGTTTTGCTACTCCTAGATCCTTCATATCAAAAGTCCTAGCTATTTTAACCTTTAACCCATTGATCTTAACTACACTTTTACTTTCTACAAGCATATCATCAACATATAACACCAAGATAATGAATAAAGCATTTTTCAAAATTTAAAGTAAAAAAATTTGTCATACTCACTCCTTGTAAAATTTTGGCTCACCATGAAGGAATCAAACTTCTTGTACCATTTCCTGGGAGACTGATTTAGGTCATACAATGAATTTTTGAGTTTACAAAAAAATTTCTTGTTGCGATCTTGAACAAACCCTTCTGGTTGTTCCATATATTTCTCCTCATCCAAATATCCATGTAGAAATGCTACTTTAACATCTACTTGCTCCAAATCAAGATCAAGTAAAGTAACAAGTGCTAAAACAAATCGAATAGAAACTAGCCTAACAACTAGTGAAAAAAATTCATGAAAATCAATACCTTCCTTTTGAGAATACCCTTTTGCTACCAGTCTTACTTTGTACCTTTCAACTTTATCATCAATACCCTTCTTCAATTTGAAGAACCATTTGTAATCAACAACTTTTCTACCCTTTGAGAGTTCTACTAGGTACCATGTTTTATTCTTCTCCAAGGCATCCATTTCTTCTTTCATTTATATTTTCTATTTAGCATTTTCAACACCATCCATTGCTTTCTAATAACAACTAGGTTACCCATAATTAGAAATCAAACAAATAGATGAAACATAATCATCATACCTTTTAGGTGGGTTTTTGACCTGTGTAGATCTCCTTAGATCTAGTTGTGGAATTTCCACATTTTCCTGTAGATTTTCTGCATCCTCATCTTCTTCTTTAGAAGCTTCTTGCTCCTTGTTTTCTGTAGACGAATGAGTTTCCAATTGAATTTGTTGATGTTGAGGTGCTTGTTCCTATTTCAAATCAACTTCTACTATATTTGATTTTATGAGATAAGATTCATCAAATACTACATCTCTGCTAATAATGATTTTGTGGGTAGTAGGGTCCCACAATCTGTATCCCTTAATTCCATCACCATAACCAACAAAGATATTTCTTGGATTTTGGGTCTAATTTAGATTGCTAATCTTTTGAAATAGGAGCATATGCATCACAACCAAAAATTTTAAAATTTGAATAATCACAAGAATGACCTGTCCATACCTCTTCAAGAATCTTACAATCTATTGCAACTGATGGTGATTGGTTTACTAGATAACAAGATGTAGAGACTACTTCTACCCATAACTCTTGCTGCAACTTAGTATTATTGAGCATGCTCCTTGCTCTCTCTAGAAGAGTCCTATTCATGTGTTCAACAACACCATTTTGCTGAGGAGTGCAAATTTATAGTGGTTTTATGCCCTTCGATCCCAACTTCCTTACAATAATTTTCAAATTCCAAAGATGTGAACTCACCTCCATTATCTATTCTTAAACACTTGATTGATATGTTCTCTTTTCAACCAAAACTCTAAATTGCTTAAATACACTAAACACATCAATTTTTTTTATAAGAATATAGACCCACACCTTTCTAGAGTAGTCATCTATAAATGTCACAAAATATGATGATCCTCCAAAAGAAACTATAGGGGATGGTCCCCAAACATATGAATGAATATAATCTAGAACACCCTTACTTGTATGACTGCATAATTTAAACTTATGTATACATTGCTTTACATAAACACAATTCTTGCATAAATTTAAATTCAAAGATTTTAGATTTGTAAGTAACTTACAATTTAAAAGTACATTCAACCCTTTATCACTCATATAACCTAGTCACTGATGCCATAAATGAGTAGATTCATTTATTTCCTCAAATACCACTATCACTTTATTTATTATAGTACTCCCTTATACCTTTTAAAGGTTTCTACTATTTATAGCTTTCATAACCACCAAAATGCCCTTGGACACTTTCATTGGCCCAACTTGACTTATAAATTTATAACCTCTAGAATCCAAAACTCCCAAGGAAATTAAATTCTTTTTGAGTTTTGGTAGATGTCTTACCTCTATTAATGTCCTCACAATACCCTCAAATATTTTAATCTTAATGCTCCTAGTCCCAACAGTCTTACAAGAAACACTATTTTCCATAAGAACAACACCCCCATAAATAACTTGGTAAGAAAAAAACCATTTATGTGGAAACATGTGATTAAAAGCACTTGAATCTAATACCATTCCTCATGATACTATAAGGAATTACAAATAGATAAAACTTCATCAAACGTACCTAAACTTGTTATTGCATTATGTTGTCATTAGTGTTGTCATTGATGTCAACCTCTAGTATGAATATATGTTGAGAAGATGTGGATGGAATTGAGTAGGTGTTGCATATGGTGTTGAGTAGGTACTTTAGATGTAGCAAGGCTACTTGGTTTCCAAGTGCTTTGAGAAAAAATTCTTAAAGATTGTACAAGGTGATTGGGAAGTGTTCTATATTTTGCTTTGCATTTCTTCATTCTTTAATATGTGCTTGTGTGGTTTGAAAGTGATGATTAGAGGTCTTCAAAGGTGTTATATATAGTGTTTCAAGTTCTAGATCATGCAACATTAGAAGATATATTTGACAGTGTGCTGGATTGTTTTTGGCTTATGAAGCAAGATGTCTGGAAGAAATGGAAGTGCTCCACATTTCTCCAGATTGAAGTTTCTTGTCTTGCATATTTAGGAATGTGCTAATATTTCCTATACCTACCTTCTCTTGGTTTGTTTAGTGCTCAACTATTCCGTAAGTTTGGTTCATGAGTTGTATCTCTATGATAGGTTGACTGGTTGCACAAGATGATAGTATTCTCAGTTTCATGTGTTTGCACCAGTGTTTTTGGATGTTTTGTTGGTGTTGGAATATTTCAAGATGTTGTGTGATGTTTCTACATAGTTTTCAAGATGTGTTCAACCTTGGTGAAGTGTGATTTTTTTTTTCTTAATAGTGTTAATGTTGGTTCGGCCAACCTAGTGTGTTAGTATTGGTTGTGGACATGCCTCATGGTTTGTAGAAGCTTGGTGTAACATGTCAGTGTAGATTTGAGTCCTATTTAACCATTGATGTGGTCCTCCATCACTTCTTTCCATCACAGAGGTGTTTGGTGCTGACCTATTTGGTGGTTGCACGTTTGAGGTGCATACATTTCATTGGAGCCAACCTAGTGAAGGTTATTTGAGGTTGCAGAAGATATATATGCAAGTTCAAATATTTGGATATGTTTGTGGTGTGGAATTATGTGAGTGTGATCATGTGTTGAGATTTGAATGCGAGCATGAATTCCTAAGACTACTAAAAGTAGTGAGTAGAAGGTGCCTACAATTTAGTGTGCTAGAAGTTGCTAGAGGCAGTGAATGGAAGGTTGCAGATGGTAAAGATAAATTGTGGTAGATTCTCTAGTTGCTCTGAGGTAGTGAACCTCCTTGTAGTTGTTCTTTGTAATTTGAAAGAAGTGATCTTCTTGGGCAGTGAGCCTTTCTCTGTTTTGGATAGTGAGTCCTCTGGGTAGTGAGCCCTAGGTAGTGAACCTCTTGTAATCGGTTTTGGTTTTCATATAGCGAGTTAATCCTCACTGTGGTTTTTCTCTTATAGGGTTTTCCATGTAAAAATATGGTATTCTATTATGAATGTGTTGTTTCATTTGTTTAATTTCATGCTAATGCTTAATGAGGATTTGAAGGTTTTAATGCATGATTGATTCATCCCCCTCTCAGTTGTCATGTGTGTCTAACAATTGGTATCAGAGCATAGGTTCCATGGAAGAAGCTTAACTACTTGAGGTAGATCCAGATGGTGCATAGGAATGGTGTCAAAGCTCCTATGTTTGATGGAACAAATTATGCCTTTTAGAAAGCCAAGATGGAATCCTTTCTCATTGCATTAGGGTTTGACATATGAAAATTACTAGAAAATCGATATACTATGCCTAATACTCCTCCGACAAGTGAAGATGAGACCAAGGAGTATGAGAAAAATGGAAAAGAAAGGAATGCTATTTTGAGTGGGCTTTTAGATTTAGAAATTTTGTGAAGGTGATAAGCTGCAAAATTGCTAAAGAGGTCTAGGAGAAGCTAAAGAGAATTTATGAAGGAGATGATAAGGAAAAACAAGAAAAGATGTAGGATTTTAAGGCCAATTTTGAAACCCTAAGGATGCTAGAGGATGAAGATATTGCAAGCTACATTCATAGGATGGATGGAATTGTCAACTCCATCAATGGTCTTGGTGGAAATATGGAGAAAAATGAAGTTGTGAGAAAGGTATTGAGAACTCTTCCTAAATCCTATAGTGCTAAAGTTTTTGATATTGAGGAAGCTCAAAATATAGATCAATATTCTAGAGATCAATTGTTTGGCGCTTTAACTACTTTTGAATTGAGAGAGTTTGAAAAAGATGCTCCAAAAAAATAAATTGCTTTTAAAGTCAACAAGAAAGAGAGGAATGATGAATTTGATCTGGATGATTTTGATGAAGTGGAAGTGAATTTTGTAAGAAGATTAAAAAAGGGCACTAGAAGATATAGAGTTAAGTTACCTTTCAAGTGTTTCAATTGTGGAAAGATAGGTCACTATCCTTCAAAATGTCTAGATAGAGTTTCAAAATGACAAACATAAAGATCATAAAGGTAAATCCATCAAGAAGAGTTATTATGTGAAAGAAGATAGTCATGATGAGGAATTATACTACCCAGATAATGAAAGTGATGAATGCCTGTTCGTGGCTTTGAATGTTTGAACTAATTCTATTAACCTTGAGAGATGTGTGAAGGAAATTGCTTTGAAAATAGGTCATAGTATTGAAGGAACTATGTTGATTGTATTTCATGCAAGAGAGGAGAGAAACTATTGGATAATTGACAACAAATATTCAAATCATATTGCAAGTGATAAGAGTAAGTTTGTTAATCTTAAGAAATATGATGGTGGTTGTGTTAGGTTTGGTGATGACACATTTGTTGATATATGTGGAAAAGGTTTAATTAATTTTGATGGAAATCATAATACAAATTATGTTCTTTATGTCAAGTGTCTTTGGCATAATCTTCTCAGTGTAGGACATATGTGCAGTATAGGATACAATCTGGTGTTTCAAGATGATGGTTGTGAAATTACAAAAAGAAGATCCAAAATCTTAGTTGTAGTAGGAACAAGGACATAAGGAAATGTTTATCAGCTCAAAGTGCTAGTGATAAGTGATCTATAATTCAAATCAATGAAAGTTGGTTGTGGCATAAAAGAATGGGTCATATCAATTTTGATAGCCTAGTGAAGATTAGCTCTACTCATGCTATGAGAGATTTTCCAAGAATTACAAAGCCTATCAGTGCAATTTTTAAAGAGTGTTAGTTTGGAAAATCAACAAGGAACATGTTCAAAACTAAGGAACATTCTATTGTAGGACCTTTAGAGTTGGTGCATACAGACCTATGTGGACCTACTAGAATAAGAAGCCCTCAAGGTGATAGGTAGTTTATGATGTTAATAGATGATTACTCTAGAATGACTGGGGTGACCTTTCTCAAAGAAAAATTAGAAGCTCTAGATAAGTTCAAAGCATTTAAATCTATGACTAAGAATGAAAAGGATTTGAAAATAAAGTGCTTAAGGTCTAACAGAGGTGGTGATATAACCCCAAATGAGTTTAATAGTTTTTGTGAAGATCATGGGATAAAAAGACATTTATCAACTCCTAGGACTTCACAACAAAATGGGGTTGTGGAAAGGAAGAACATGATAGTTCAAAAGGTAGAAAGAACCATGTTGAACGAAGCTAATCTACTAGATGTCTGTTGGAGAGAAGTTATTCATACCATAGTTTACATTCTCAATAGAGGACAAGCAAGAATAAACAGTTCAAAGACCCTCTATGAGCTATGGTATGGAAAAAATCCTACTGTGAAATATCTCAAAGTGTTTGGTAGTAAATGTTATATCACGAGGGATTGATGCAAGATCAGATGAAGGAATATTCCTTAGATACTCTTCAAAGATCAAGGCATATAGGTGCTACAAAAAGAGACTAAAGAAGATAATTGAAAGTGCAAGTGTCAAAGTGGATGAAGAATCACATCAAAACTTAGTGTTGATAAAAGGATATGAATCGGATGAACCCCTTTGCAGAGAAGAAGAAAAATAAGAAGAAGAAGAAGGAAAAGAGATGCTAGTGGAAGAGGAAGAAGCTCCAAAAAAGAATCCTAAGACTCCTAAGTATGTGTAGAAAAATCATTTTGAAGATTAAATAATTGGAGACAAGAGCAAAGCTGTGTTGACAAGAAGAAAAGCTGCTACGACAGAGGAATAGGTAAACTCTTGTTTACTCTCTAAGATAGAACCAAAAATAGTTACTGAAGCATGCAAGGATGAAAATTGGATCAATGCTATGGAAGAAGAATTGAGGAAGATTGAGAAGAATCAAACATGGGAATTGGTCCCAAGAGCAACAAACAAGAATGTGATAGGAACTAAATGGGTTTTTAGGGACAAGTTGAATGAGGATGGAGAAGTTATCAGAAACACAACTAGGCTTGTGTGTAAAGGCTATGCACAAGTGGAAGGAATATATTTTGAAGTGAATTTTACTCCAATAGTAAGAAATGGGGCTATTATGATTTTTTTGGCTTTTGCAACACATAAATATTTCAAGGTATATCAGATGGATGTAAAGTATTCATTTTTGAATGGTGAGTTAGAAGCAGTGTACATTGAACAACTAGAAGGTTTTCAGCTATCAGAAGATCCTAATATGGTTTGCAGGTTGAAGAAGACATTATATGGGCTCAAAGAGGCTCCTAGAGCTTGGTATGCAAGATTGGACACATACTTATTGTAGCAAGGATTCAAAAAGTTATCATAGAAAATAACCTTTACTTAAAGGTTGAGAAAGATCAAATCCTAATTGTGGTGGTGTATGTTGATGATATAATCTTTGGAGGAAATGAAATCATGTGCAATAATTTTGTAGAGGTGATGCAAAATGAGTTTGAAATGTCAATGCTTGGGGAGATGAATTCCTTCCTTGCGCTACAAATTAGTCAATGAAAAAAGGTATATTCATTTCACAATCAAAATATGTAAAGGAAATGTTAAAGAAGTTTGGAATAGAGGATTTTAATTCAATATGTACTCCCATGGTTACTGATTGTAAATTAAGCAAAAATGATGAATCTCCTAAGACAAATCAGACTAAGTATAGATCCATGATTGGTGGATTACTATATCTAACTACAAGTAGACCTGATATTATACATGTAGTATGCCTTGTGGAAATATTTCAAGAAGATCCTAGAGAGTCACATGTGGTAGCAGTAAAAATAATATTCAAATATTTGAAGGGCACTCTGGACTATGGTCTATGGTATTCTATGGATACTAATTTCTCTTTGAGTGCTTATATAGATGTAGATTGGGTAGGTTGTATGGGTGGAAAAAGAAGTACAAGTGGAGGTGCTTTCTTCCTTGGAAACAAGCTAGTTTCTTGGTTAGGTAAGAAGCAAGATTCAGTGTCATTATCTACTACAAAGGCATAATACATTGCTATAGCATATTGTTGTACACAAGTGTTTTGGATGAAGCAAGCATTGAATGATATCAAAATATAATATAATGAACCTATACCTATCTTGTGTGATAATACAAGTGCTATAAAATTTTCAAAAAATTTAGTAATCCATTCAAGAACAAAGCATATCTCTATCCAATATCACTTTCTAAGAGAGAAAGATACTGAGAAGGAAGTGAAGTTGGAGTAGGTGCCTACAAAGGATCAAATAGAAAACATTTTCACAAAGGCTCTTCCAAAAGATACATTTGAGTATCTTAGACATAAGCTAGGGGCTATTACCCTTCCTTTCAACTAGATGCATAAGATTTTGCATTTGTCCAGGGAGAAATTCAAGATGTATTTTTTTTCCTAGACTGATGGTGGGTACCTTTTAGGGGGAGCAAGTAGTGGTGTTTTTGGTTGGTGTAGTCAGGGGGAGCCTATCTTGTACTTGAGGTGATGTGTGTAGGTGTTGCCATTTTCCATTGATGTCAAAGGGGGAGAGAGAATTTTTAAAAACATAGGAAAAGAGGGGGAGAGAGAAGTATGAAAAATGCAAGGAAAGAAATGTTCAAATAAGGGAGAGAGTTGCTTGAGTATTGGAGATACAAAGTTTCTTTTGTTGTTGATGGGTTTTTAGCAAATGTTACCATCAATGACAAAGGGGGAGATTGTTGCACTATGTTGTCATCACTATTGTTATTGATGTCAAGTTCTGGTATGGATATGTTGAGAAGATGTGGATGGTGTTTAATGGGTTTTGTAGATGGTGTTGAGCAAGTGCTTCAAATGTAGCAGGGCTACTTGGTTTCCAAGTGCTTTTAAGAAAAAATGCTTAAAGATTATATAAGGTGATTAGAAAGTGTTCTATATTTTTCTCCACATTTCTTTATTCTTGAAGATGTTCTTGTGTAGTTTGAAAGTGATGATTAGATGTATTCAAAGGTGTTATATCCAAAGTTTCAAGTTCTGGATCGTGCGACAGTAGAAGATATGTTTGATAGTGTGTTGGACTATTTCTGGCTTGTGAAGAAGGATGTCTGGGAGAAATGGAAATACTCCACATTTCTCTATGTTGAAGTTTCTTGTCTTGTGGATTTGGGTATGTGCTAATATTTCCTGTACCTACCTTTGCTTAGTTTTTTTAGTGCTCAGCTATTCCACAAGCTTGGTTCATGAGTTGTATCTCTATGGCAGGTTGACTGGTTGCACAAGATGATAGTGTTTTTAGTTTCATGTGTTTGTGCCAGTGTTTTTGGATGTTTTGTTGGTGTTGGAATATTTCAGGATGTTGTGTGATGTGTTTAGCCTTGGTGAAGTTTGAATTTGGTTTCTTGATAGTGTTAATGTTACTTTGGCTGACCCAGTGTGTTAGCGTTGGTTGAGGACATGCCTTGTGGTTTTTGGAAGCCTAGTATAGCATTTTAGTGTAGATTTGGGTCCTGGTTAACCCTTGATGTGGTTTTCCATCACTTCTTTCCACCACAAAGGTGTTTGGTGCAAACCTATTTGGTGGTTGCATGTTTGAGGTGCATACATTTCATTAGAGCCGGTCTAGTGAAGGTTATTCGAGGTTGCAGAAGATATATATGCAAGGTCAAATATCTATATATGTGTGTTTTGTGGAATGATGCAAGTGTGATCGTGTGTTGAGATATGAATACGAGCATGAATGCCCAAGACTAGCGAAAGTAGTGAGAAAAAAATTTCTACAATTTAGTGTGCTAGAAGTTGCTAGAGGCAGTGAGCTGAAGGTTGTGGATGGTAAAGAGACATTGTGGTGGATTCCCTAATTTCTTTGCAATGGTGAACCCCCTTGTAGCTATTTCTTTGTAATCTAGAAGAAATGATATTTCTAGGTAGTGAGCTTTTCTCTTTTTTGGATAGTGAGCCTTAGGCAGCGAGCCTCTTGTAATTGATTTTGGTTTTCATAGAGTGAGTTAATCCTCACCATGATTTTTACCTTACAGGGTTTTCCACATACAAATTTGGTGTTGTATTGTGAATGTGTTGTTGTTTCATTTGTTTAACTTCATGCCAATGCTTAATGAGGGTTTGAAGGTTTTAATGTATGATTGATTCACCCCCCCTCTCAGTTGTCATATGTGTCTAACACTTGTCTCTACTAGATTTGATTCCTTTTTGGAGTCATCATTTCCTTCTTTCCTCTTCCAACAATCTTTCTTGAGATCCCCTGATTTATTGCAGTACCAACATTTTCCTTTATCCTTTTTTCCTTTTGACTTAGATTTGGATGTACCTCTCGAATCTTCTCCTTTTTTGTGGATTGAACCCTAACCACCATTACTTTTGACATGGAGGTTTCTATGTTAGATTTCCCCCACACCTCTTCAAACAACAAAGCTCCCACAACAAAATCAAATTCAAGGGTTTCAGTTGTGCTAAAGCTAATAGAAGTTACTAAGTGATTTCATGATTTAGGAAATTAACATGATAATGTAACTGCCTTGTCTTCATCTTTGACTTTTACACCCATACTAGCTAATTGACATATAAGTCTATTGAAAATATTTAAATGATCAACAATTTTATACCTTCTTTCATTCACAAATTATACAACTGCCTCTTCAAGTAGATCTAATTTTTCAAAGACTTTGTCATATAAAGACTCTCCATTTTACTCCATAATCATACTGTTGTTCCCTCTCCAACAATATTGAAAAGAACATCATCTACTAAAAACAACCGAATTGTGCTAAGAGCTCTTGTATCAAGATCTTCCCAATCCTCATCAGTCATATTTGTAGATTTCTTTGACTTTCCTACCAACACTTTGTGCAATCCTTGTTGCACTAACAAATCACACATCTAGAGCTTCCATAGCTCAAAATTATTCTTCCCATTGAATTTCTCCACCTTGAATCTTGCATTAAAAACCTTTTCCATCTGATGCTATAAAATAAAAACCAAATCCTAACACAAATGTGGAGAAATAAGTGCTCTGATACCACTTGTGGAAACGAAAGTGAAAAACCCACAAACTTAAAATATTTCAACACAAATCAGTTGAAAGAAATATTGAAGAAAATTAAATGGAATAATAGATAATAGACAAGACATAGATTTACATGGTAAAACTTTGACAACATGTCAAGGAAACATCCACAGGGAAAAAGTATCAGTATTCTTATTGCTTAGAGAAACTGATTACAAACTTCACACAACTGCTGCTCTTTAATTACAATTCATTACAATAATGGTTTTTCCTTCGAGAGAGCAAGATATATATATAATATCTTCAACCTGTGTCAAACTTAGAAAAACCAACTTTGTTTTTATTGTTTTATTTTATCTTTTGTTTTTTTGTTTTATTCCTTTATCTTTTCCAAAGATAAACTTCTCCTTTTTTTCTATTTTGTTGTCATTATCCAACATTACTCACTTTAAAGAACCATCAAAGTACAACATTTTTACATTAGTGTCTTAATATTGCAATTCAAGATTCAGATGTTTTAAATAGTTATGAACATAAGAAAAATAGGCTATTCCTTACTCCCATATTTTTAAAGAAAGCAATATCAGCTACTCAATAGATTATTAAAATGCTCTCATCACACAATTAATAATAAGAGTTACCATTCTCAACATAAAAATA
Source organism: Sequoia sempervirens (assembly GCA_007258455.2). Lineage (NCBI taxonomy): Eukaryota > Viridiplantae > Streptophyta > Pinopsida > Cupressales > Cupressaceae > Sequoia > Sequoia sempervirens. The sequence goes on along the minus strand of VDFB02193867.1, from coordinate 277,536,868 downwards.
GGCTAAAGTGCAATCCTTTCTTACTATCAATTCAAACAAAGGAATCTGAGAATTGCTTTGTAATTTGTTTGACAAAATCTAATATCAAAAATAGAATGCAAGAGACAATTATTTACCTATAATATATGTCATTTGTAGCTTCAAAAATTAAAGTCTAAGCACTTTGGAATAACTCGGAAATACCTTTATTTAATTTAGATTGATAATTATGACAACGCATTTCTTACCACATTCCTTTACATGAAAAAAAGATCTAAAAAGAGAACCGAAAAATCTATTAGCAAAAAATCTTAAGAGGTGGAAAAGTATCACGTTATGAAATAAACATGTGGAAGTGAAAATGTTTTTTTTATTATGGATTTTTTGTTTTGTCTTCATTGTTTAATGTCAGTACAATTAAAATAAATAAATATGAAAGATAGGGTTTATTTGATTTTAAGTTTGTGAAAAGGTTATCAATGTTGATGTCTTGTTAAACTACTTTGTTATAGTATGAAAAAATGATGATTTATTGAATATTTTTTAAGTATGATATTATATTGATATTAGTTAACATTAGGTACAATCTCAAATTTATTTCATTTAGGAATGGAAAATATTGGTCAATGTACATACATCATTGAGATATCAAGTAGCAACAATTCCCTAATCTTCCAATTGACTCATCTCCATCGATCAATTGGGATGGAATTCCTACAAGTGTAATTCAAGTTTTTTCGAGTGATATCACCATTGATTGATTTGACCTTATACAAAAAGCAAAGAAAATTTTTACACATACATAGTGTGCAAGGTTTTGAAATTTAGTCAATGGAAACAACACTAAATGACTTCCATGCAACTTGTGACAAGTTGGTTGGCTTTTGCACTCTTTTACGATAACTACAAGCTGATGAGCATTATGGACAAGATGATGCTCCATACATCAAACTTGCATTCCAAAACTACCTGAACAATATTTAAAAAACTTTAGTTTCACAAATATGTATATATCATGTAATATTGTAATGTGATTACGAGCTCTACCAACTATGAATAGTGTATTTTTTTATTTAGATTTTCCTACCATAAATTCTAGTTTTCTAGTACTACGAACAAGGTAGTGTGTCTTGCATTAAAATTGCATTCCAAAAGTAATTTTGATAGTATGTACTGCATGTCTACTTCAAAACTATGTAAATCGTATGTGATATTCTAATGGTATTATGTCCTCTATTAACTATGAATATGTTTTATTTGCACTTGGTGTTTTACATATGTAAAATAACGATACTTTTCTTTCATTCTTTCATTCTTACATTTTATGTTGTCGATTTCCACCTACGTATCATTCCTAATACTTTTTCTCCAAAAATAAGTGAGGTTGTTGTTTACACATGATTATAATCACCAATACAAATAGAAAAATATTTCACTACTTTCCTTTTTAGTAGGTATAACCAAATTATTTTTTGTATCTTAATACATACATAAAAAAACATGTGGAAGCTATTTATTTAAATGTATACATTTAATTTGTCAATCGATACTTAAAACCCTTTCACATATAAGTTTTCAATGCTTTATCAAATGCATTAACCCTATTTTCCATTATAATAAAAATTAGATACACCCATTATTTATTCCAATTTTTAACCTTGTTCAATTATAGTATGTCAATTAGTTTGAATCAAAAGTAGCTTTTATTTATAATAAACATTAAATTTTTCTACCTTACCATCGAAACCATATTTAACAAAATTATTTGTTTGTTTTGTCATGGACTTGTTCTCACTACCTTTTTTACTCTTTCTTTCATTCATATGATCAAATTTGTTTCAACCAAATAATTCCTTGTGAGAACTACTATATAATCATTATCTATAGGTATGTTGTCATTTCTTTATTTATTCTTTACTATTACTGTTTACCTTCTCTTAATTATCTTCGATCATCTTCATTGTAAAAACTATAATTTTTGTGCATATGTGTATTTAAGCATTTTTTTGACAAGGACAAAAAAAAAAAACTACCATTATGGTTTGAACATTACCTTTTTTTTAATACTTCATCCATTTTTTAGAAAAAGAAAATTTCATGCTCTTTTCTATTTCATGATTTTACAAAAACATCCATTTTTCAAATTGTATATTTTACTTATAAACCATAGACTACTTACAAACTCATTGGATTTTACAGGAATATTTCATCTCCCTTAAGTTATGTCAATCTCTTTGATGCTAAATACAATCACATACAATGACAACAAAGGCATACATCCATGCATCAAACCCCCAAAAAATGATGTTTGGGATACATGCATCTCTATGCAAACAAAGTGATACCTCAACTATCACTCCTATTAAAAGTTTGAATCCATTTCAAACAAGGTGGGAAACAAAAGGTCGTGTAACTATGAAGAAAGAGATCCACTAGTTCAACACAAAGGGCACATATAAGTTTTCAGCTTTGATATTACAGATAGTGAGAACACTGAAGTGCATGTCACTTGCTTCAATGAAGTTGCAGTCCTCCATTTCATAAATACTCACATTGGGGATATATATACATTATTTGGTGGGATCATCAAAGATGAAAATAAGTTTTACAATAAGTTGAATAGTAAAATAGAAATCAGTTTGATGGATGATTCAAAGATCACTCTTTCTGATGATGACCACTTAATTCCAACACATCAATTTTCTTTCACACCCATTAATGAGATCATGAATACAAATAATAATTATTCTATTGATCTTGTTGGAATTGTTATATATGTGGACCATACCTCTACAATAAGAAGAAGAGATGGCATAGAGGTTCTTAGGAGGATCCTCAAATTGATAGATATGTCTAACCCCACTATAAATGTGACTTTGTGGGGATGCACAACTCAAAAGGAAGGTACACAACTTCAAGAAATTTGTACCATCTACAAAATTCAATTGTAATTTCAATTAAAAATGGTCATATTATAGATTATAATGGTAAGTTGGTGAGTGATCTAGTCACTACCTAATTGTTTATTAACCTTGAAATTCATGAAACAAAACAGCTACAATCTTGGTTTGTGCAGAATGGGAATGATGTTCTCACATCCACAAAAAACATTCTAAATGCTCCTCTACTTCTTACATGAAAGAAAAATTTCAATATCCAAGAAGAGTCTTCAAATATAACAAAAACCCTCCAGTGCATTGTAAAAGAAATAATAGTATTTATCAAATCAAATTCATTCTGTTATTCAGCTTGCCCTATTGAGATGGAGGGAAAAAAATGTAAGAAAAGAGCTCTACATAATGATGATGGAAAATGGAATTGTTCAAAGTGTGAAGCTACCTTTGAAGATTGTAATTATAGATATGTTCTTCAAATTAAGCTTCAAGATCACACAAGTACTATATAGGAAAATGCTTTTGAAGAAGCAACAACTAAACTCATTGACATGTCTGCAGAAGAATTGTATATGCTATAGTTCAATCAAAATGCTCAGGAAAATAGTGAAGAGGTTATTCAGAATGTACTATTAAAATAATTTCTCTTCATCATATCAAGTAGAAATAAAATCTATAATAATGAATCATGGTTGAAATCGACGATCTCAAAAGTTGTTATAGTTGATTTCACAACTGAAATAATTTTTTTCTTAAATGAAATTGTTGATTTGTGCAATTCTAACAAAAAAAACTTTCAAAATAATGTAATTATCCTTTGATGGTTATTTTACCCTACCTTTTTGTGTTCTATTTTGCATCAATTACTATCGAGTTGATACTTTCCCTTGTGTAGGGTTTCAAGATTCCTTCAAAACTTGTTTTATACATTTACTATAAATAAAAAAACACATGCACATCCAAATTATAAAATTGGAAAATGCACACTTCAACATATTTATTTCGTACACATATGTTTTCAATATTATCTTATTCATCTAACATATAATTCAAACAAAATAGCATTTGTAATTTTCAATTTTTTATGATTTTTCAATATACAAAGTTTATCGAAGTATATTTATTTTATTTTGTTTGCATTCTAGATGATGGACTCCAATATGCAAGATTTAGAAAGATGACCAACCAAGAGTAAAATCATAGACCTACAATCTCGTAAGAGAAGTCACTTGTATTATGCTCATCATAGAGAAGAAATAAGTGTTTTTTGTAGCATGCAATGGACACAATACTTTATTAGAAACATTAGATCAATCAATACCTAACCACATAGAAGCTTCTACAAGCTCCCAAAATCAACAAACTTTCCTTCCCATTGAATTAATTTCTTCAAATATAGCACATGGAAATATAAAACAATATGAAATGTACATATTCCTAAATAAATGACACAAAACACAAATTCAAATAACATGGATATGAGATGGTCCGCCAACTTTATGGAGGTGTCTAATTTTTTTAAAAAATGAATAGATGCATTGTAAAAATTACAAACATGTATTATATGTAAGGAATAACCCTGGTATGCATCTTTGTTCATCAAACAACAATCGTACATGTAGAAAATACAATTATGAGAAAGACATACATTGATTCTCCACAACTAACAATATGGATCCATGTGATCAACCAAATGTTTTGTGAGTTCTCACTCAAGTAAAAGTGATGCTCATTGCACATGTCAATCCAATATTGCAAGTTACCCATGCTCATGGTGGATAATACAAATATAGTGGTCACACAATTAGCTTACCACAAGATATCACAACAATAACAAAATATTTGCCACAAAATCAAAGGCTTGGATTTATTAATAGTCTGAAGAACTAATACACATGGGAAGCATTATCATTTCTATGTTAGTAGAAGTCATGTTCAAAATGCACTAGCCTAAAAAATACAATATGAACCATACTACAAGGATTTTGAGATCAATGTCGATGCATTATCACTACTCCCTAATTCTACTACAAACATTTTGGAAATGCTTCATACAATTCAAAGTGAGAATGAAGAACCCATATAAAAAATGTTGAAGTTGATAATAGTCAAGATGATCTAGAAAGTGGAACAAAATATTCAACATCATTTATTGTAAGACTATCAAATAAAAGTCGTGAGTTACAAAACATTAAGGAATATTTACAAATAGAAAATTAAAATGATACCATCATTGATTGGCCACTCATAAGTTCAAACCCTATAATTGAGTACACTACTGAGGGCTTTTTCGACATGGCATTTCCCACACTTTTTCTAAAAGAAAATACAATACCCATGCAACCATGAGCTAGGGAAGTGCAACTTCATGAATATGCCTTACATCTTATGTGATACCATGATAATAGATTTGGAAAAAATCCATGATTTAGATACTTCCTTCTAAATCTTATGATGAGGCATCATATCCAAGCACTTGCTTCAATGTTTATCAAAAGAAAAGTTGAAGATAATATACCTACCACTATTGAGTTCACCTTCATGCCCACTTACATAAACTACTAAATAAACAATTTGTCAAAGAACTAATGCATTTTGGCTCTACCTTATGAGGGACACAATTGTATTGGAACAAGTTTCGTGGCAATCTAACACACATGATCAACCAAATAGGTTCCCCAACATTGTTCTTCACATTGAGTGCAACAGATACAAAGTGGCCTACATTACACAATCTTTTTGCAACTGTAAATACATCTACATTAAAGTCCCCAACAAACATCGTATAGATAGTGTGATTAAAACCCACACACCACATCCCAATATCTACATCAATGATTCATAATATTTTGTGAAGAGGTTATTGAGAAGCTCTTACATACAACAAATTATTGGTATAGGTATGAATTGAAACATTAAAGCTCTATACATGTACATGGATTCTTATGGCTAGAAAATGCACTAGATATGGATACACTCGATTGGGAAAACAATGTAGAAGTAGATATAGCAAAATAATTCTTTGATAATTATGTCATTTCTTGGAACCCTCACTCTAAATCTAAAATGAGAAATATCATACATAGAAGTCCAATGGATGATCCATGCCTACTAAACACATCTGGAATATTCTCTACTGATCCTTGCATTGATTATGAAGAGTTAGTTAATCATGTACAACAACGTGCACTAAATGCACTAAACGAACATGCCTGCATAAAAAAGGGTGACATGTAGAATGCAGATACAAAGCTCCATAGAAATAATGCATAAAATCCACTTTATCATGTGATGAATCAGGGAAAAAATCTTATGATCCATCCATATATTATGACAGGTTAAACATTCATAACCCAAAGATGATCTCAATATGGAAAGATAATATTTATTTCCAACCCATCATCTCATGACTTCTAGTTCTTAAATACATTTCGAAGTATGCATCTAAAGATGAAAGAAAATAAGAGTTGTAATAATATGTTGGAAATAATATGCTCAAATGAAACATTAAAGACCAGGCTTTGAAAGCATAGCAAAAGCTCATGGAAAATATTGTTATTGAATGAGATGTAGGAGCCCAAGAAACATGTCATATGCTACAAAAATTACTTCTCATGATTTGTAATCAAAATTTTGTATCATTGAATGTAGGTAAAAAAGTGTACCACTTCCTAAAGAAAATAATTGATGGTAGTGAGATACAATCTAACTACATACATTCCTACATGCATCGCCCATGTGACTTAGAAATGGTAACATTAATAGAATCAAAAAGATCCTTTACATATACTGCTTCTCGTAGAGGATGCAAATGGATAAATAGAAAAGAGCAAGAAATTGTGCAAGTATTTCCATATTTCTATACCATTCTACAAGAATACTCTAAATAAATTTTGAATTTTTTTGTTGGAGTGAGTTACTTCTGTATAAACATTTTCAACAAATAGACAAAGATATAGGCCTTACCAAAGAAGAAATCACCAATAATTAGAAGCAAATGAATGCACAAAAATACAATGCATGACATGTTAGTCACACTAAACAAATTGAAGATGTCCTTGAAGAGGAAAAATATTTTGATGAAGATATGGAGAATCAAGAAACTCTACAAATGAATGAAAGAGAGTTATTATCTCAATGGGGCCTTGCTAATAATATCAATTTCAATGAAATTGAAATCTTAGGTCGACGTGATTTTGACAAAAATAACAAATGGGAATACACAATGTTCCTACAAATTTACATGATGTTGCAATTCAATTTTTTCACACAAACAAGATACCCCAATAAGATGTTCATTCCCCTTCAAATTCATACAACCAAAACTATACATTATCGCCAAAACAACTAGCACTTACTATAATTACAAATCACTCGATAGTAAAATGCTCTAAACAACCGCTCCATATGGTCATACAAGCTTCGACTATACATGCAACCCTCAAGATTCCAATTAGATAAATGAAACTATTGCAAGGAAAAACATTGACAACATTTCAAGAAGACATGAAAAATAAAAAATACATTCTAATTGATGAGAAGAGCTTCATTAGGTCAAAACCGTTGTGTAGTTTTTGCACACACGCCCCGTTGAAAGTAGGGACCCTCCTTTGCTTTTTCTCTTGTGCTTTAGCCCTTATATTTTGAGGATTTTTATTTCCTTGGCATGAGCTTAAAATATTCATCTTGCTTTCTTAAGTGTTTTCCCCAAGTTACACTTTGAAAATCTTAAGTTCTGGGTGAAATCTGGGTTTTTGCTCTGTTTCGGAAATTTCCACCTCATCCGGATTTTCCCAGATATCACTTAAAGCACGACGGCTGGTGTTTTGCACTATTTTCTAGAAATCTTCTCACCTCGTGGAATTTCGCATGGACCAGATTTTCCCGAAATTCTGTCTCCTTGTCAAATTCCTGGATTTTGGGTTTGGTCTATCGTTTTATGAATGTTGATGCCCTTGAGTGAATTCTGAGTTTGGATCCATTAATGACTAATTTGAGACAAGTACCACTTGAGCCTGGGTCCTCAAATTTGTGATCTTCGATCAATTTAAGCGAGATCGTTGGAGAACGTCGAGATCTAGGTTTTCCCTTAGTTTCAGGATTTTCCTGTGTTGGCGGATTTCCCTAGTTTTTCTTGTCCTCTGCGTTTTCCCAAAAATCCAGAGTTTTGCCTGCTTCGCGGATTTCCACTCCCTCTGAATTTTCCCGAAATTCCCGTCGCCCCTTCATTTTCCAAAATTTTTGACTGTGGATTGTTTTCGCCAAAATCCGCCTGCCTTGAATTTTTCCGGAATTCCTCTCTGGCCTGGATTCCGCGGAGGGGTGAAAATCCCGAATTGTGTGGAAATTATGCATTAACGATATTTCGCGGGATTTTGATCTTTGCTTGGATTCATTTGAATTTTGAATATATTATTGGTGCCATGCTAATCTTGATCCTCATGATTATTGATGCTGGCTTTTGATGAGTGCGGGCTGGATTTAACAAGGTCGTTAAGGAAGTTCTGGAGGAGATTAATTCGATTGAAGGTTCAGAACATTTATTAATTCACTTGTGGTCGACTTGGAGAGTATTTTCCTCAAGATGCTAGATAAATTAAGACATGGATGAAGGGGCCAGTTAATGATCGATTGCATTGGGAATTGTACTTCGCATGCATTGGATTGAGTTGCACTATAAATCCCAGGCCGACCTGGATGAATCCCATGCATTTAATGCATATCTTATCTTATTTCAAATTTCTCTTGGCCGACCTGTCTGGGGCTATTTTATTATTGTAAAATATAAATTGGGCCGACATGCTTTGGAAGTTCCTATAAATTTGGCATTTCGCCTCATTTGTAACATATAGAATAGAGCATATAGAATAGAAAAGAGCAGATTAGGTAGTAGAGCAGAATCAAAAGTTAGTCAATTTTTGAGCAAGTGCTATAATAGAACATTGGAATTGTTGTTGTAATTCGGTGTTGTAATTCAGTGATTCAATACAATTGAAGACATTGTGATTTTCTGGTGATCTCTTTTGTGTTGACTTATCTTGCATGGTTCTTATGATTCTATCTTTAAAATTGCTCAAGGTTATTAGATGTATGTTAGATTTAGACTTAGGCATGATTCAATGGTGTTTATGATTTGATGCTTGAAGTGTTGCAGTGATCCTTGGTCCATACTTTTGCAGCTAGCTGATTGTTAGTTGCTTTGCAAAGTTAGCCTGGACCTTATATCTATTGTGCTTAGTTCAATTGTGAAGTTTATTCATTTTGATTGCAATTGGGTTGTCTTGGATGAATTTTCATAATCTGAAAATCTTTAATACCTTAGAAGATTGCACTATTTCTATAAGATTGTAGATTTCTCTTGGTTAAGCAGGAATTAGTTTATGAGGGATTGGTCCATTTCAAGTATTTCATCATTTGCATTATTAATCTTAGGTTTAGTGTTAAATCTAGAAATCTCTTTGAAACCTTATCTTTTGTTATTTCTTTTATCATTTGGGTTAAATTTAGAATTGAAGTATCATCATATTGCCAGATCTGATAAGTTAAAGATTTAGTATTTGCTAGTAGTAAGGTCCCTTTGTGATTACAAGGATTTTCACATATTATTTGAGCTATTTATGCATTGTCAAGACCTGACATTAGAGAACTTGGGGTTATCTCTTAAGGCTTGCTGATAGAGATTACCTTTCAAGAGAGATATGATATTATATTTTGTTTGAGTTGTTGCTGTGCAGAAAACATCATGAACAGATTGGCGCTAGAGGGAGGGCCTGAATAAGCTAAGTTGGATCAATTTCTGTCTACCATCTCTCCCGAAAGATTTAGAAGAAGAACCGGATATACTCTAGGAGAAGAGGAATTTCAAGAATTGCAAGCCCCTACTAGGACAAGAAGGACTAGCAGGAGGGAAGAATCATCATTCACCCAACCATCTCCATCATCCCCATCTTCATCAAGCCCATCTTCATTCGATTTTGAAGCCATCCCCTTTCAGCAACCTCAATCAACCATTACCACCCCCACCTCCACCAATGGATTTCTTGGCGAACAACCCCTCTCCCTTATCTTTCAACTACAGTCCAATGCCTAAAAATCCTGAGCTTTTCTGTTCCAAGTTTCACATTAATGATCCCAAAAGAATTGCTGAGGAACACATCAGGATTTTTAAAACTACCCTTAAGGATAGGGGGATTAATCATGAGGATGTTGCATGTAGACTTTTCCCATATTCCCTTGGGGATGAGGCATTTTGTTGGTATAACCATCTTCCTACTGGGTCGATTACTACTTGGTTTCAGTTGGAGACTACATTTTTATAGAGGTTTAAGATCCCAATCAATGCTAAGGAGTTACTTCTGCAGTTTACTAGAGTCAAGAGGGAGGCGAATGAACCAATAGTGGCTTTCAATAATAGATTTCATAGGGCTTATGCTAGGTTGCAACCCCCTTATGCTATAGATGATGCTTCTACCAGGGAGGTTTATTATGAGGCTTTAGATAGTTTAACATCTAATTTCATCAAATGAAAATCAAATCCTCTTGGTAGCCTATTTGAAGCTTATGATGTGGCTATTAAAGTAAGTACAGATTTGAGACAACACTTGTCTAGACCCTTAGCTAACCAAACACCTATGTTGAGTCTAGTCCCTTAATCGCTCTTGGTTTCACACCCAGGTCATCCCTATCAAATTCCACCCATGCCAAATTACCCTCTAGATATGAATCAACCCGCATTCTTGCATCAACAAGCTAATATACCTGGTTACTTGCAGAGCTTTGAGAAATTTAATCAACCCTTGAACCATGGGTTCCATAATGTCTATGTGTAGAATTCATTTGGTATTGTTCCTCCATCAAACAGTGCAGATAAGGAGAGGTTGGATGCACTCACAGAGCTAGTTGAGAAGTTGAACACTGAAGTCACCTATCTAAGACACCAGAATAGCCAATCCCAGGCAGCCCAAAGGGGGATTCGGTCCAATTATGATGAAAGCAACAAGGATATGATGCAAGCTCAAGGGCAAAACTTTGATAGGGGACAACATCTTGATAGAGATCATGGAAAGCAACCACCAACTTAGAATAATGGAGAGGCCTTAACATCTCCAGATTAGCCGAACAATCAGGAGAAATCTAGTGAAGTTTATCTAGCAAAAACGGCTTTGTCAGGATGGTGCAGGCTTCATAACACTACTCAACATTATGAATTAGACTGTCAAGAATTCCAGACTGCTACATCTATTTTCCAATAGAAGGTTCAACATGCTAGCAACAGTTTGAGTGGATGGGAGATAGTACCATCTAATCCTTATGACATATCAGTTATGGTGGTGAATCATGTCCCATTTCCAAGAAGTGAAGAGAATTAACTAGAAGAAGAACAAGATAAAGGTGCGAAAATGGAGTATGCATATAGTGGAGAATTTGTAGCTCAACCTTTTGGAGGTAATGAGGAGAATGATAATGGTCCACTAGATTAAGAAGAGTATACAACTAAAGAGGTTCAAGCATTCCATCATGTGCCTACTCAGTATTTCGTAAGTGGAGGACAATCTGATGTTGATAAAGGAGGAAGTATTGACGGCAACAAGGATAAATTTGTAGTTAGCTATGAAGACAATTGTTCTACCATGACTACAAAGAAAATAGGAGAGTGTGTGGTAGAAAAACTCAAGAAAGTCAAAGTAAGTCTCTTTTCTCATGAGTTGTTAAAGAATCCTACAATTAGGGGTGCAATACTAAAGTCTCTTGAAAAAGATATGCTTTCTGAACAAAAGGGTGCTTCAGGCCATGTTGATACAAATACTTTTAAGGAGGTATTTCTATCTAAAACAAGTTTGGGAAATTATGTACTAACAGTTGACCCACAAGGATGGGAGGATGAGGAAATCCTCATGTTACATGATATGCCTATTCATAAACCTGACAGTGCTGAAGCATCGATAGAATTAACAAAGGAGGTGGAAGATCAAGTATGGTTGTCAGATCATGTGCATCAAACTACAAAGTGTGAGCTTCCAATAAAAAAATCTCAACAAGCCATCAATGAACCAACAGACACATAGTTTGAGGGAGACATGGTAGTAAAGGGTGAAGCAGCCCTGGAGGAGATTTCAATACAAGAACTTCAAAAACTTGCTGATGAATGTCTTGCAAGATGTCAAGAAGAACTTGATGAAAGAGTTAATATTTTGAGCAGTCATAATCTAGAACCAAAACAAATGCCAATAGGAGAGGAATTTAGGGAGTCCCTTCACTCATCACATTCTGTTTTTCCTTTTTCTATTGATAAATTTAGTAAAGAAAATTCACAAATTCAGTGTATTAATGACAAGATAGTTGATGTGATTTATATGGATGTGCATGGAAATCCAAATGGTGTTGAGAATAACAATGTTGCAACCATCACTAATGAGCTTGATCATCCTACTTTAAGTGAAGATGTGCTTGAAATTACTCTGTGAGGCCTCCTGAAAAACATCATGACGGGGAAGTTACTATGCATGATGGGGCTTTTACATTTTCAACATTGATCCCTCATGAAGAAGTGCACACAGGTGAAAAGTTCCATGTTTATACTTCTGAATCTTTCCAATCTCATTTTCACCCTAAATTATTCATTGAAGACTCCAATTCTATTTTGCATGTTTTGAATGCAAGAGGGATATTGCACCATCAGTGGAGACCTCCTTATGACATAGATATCAACTCTTCACAATTGAAGAAAGATGAATACCACATTCAGTCTATAGTAGTACAAAATCAGGTTGTTTCTTTACTTGCGAAATATTCTGAAGCTTATCAATTTGATTATGGTAATTTAGGAAAGACAACTTGCATATGGACTGATCATGGTTTCAATGAATTGCCTCAATTGCTAATTATTCCTGATTACAAGGTTGAATTTGAATGCTACTTTTTTGAGGTTTATTTTGCTGAGTATAAAGATGAATTGGCATTCTTGAGGACTATTACCATTACCTTGTTTCTTTTCCATGCATTGATGAACCGTATGGGGGTGGGTCTTAGTTCACCATGTTTGATAATGAGTTGTTATGAGTCTCTTTGTACATATTGCTAATTTGAATAAATACAAATTTCTCTGCTCTCTTTATGTTTTCTTTTATGCTCTTTCTTTCTTCAGATTAGGTTGCATTAGTTTAGGGTTTGCTTTCGGTTTGTTTTTGCTCTGCTCTTTCTTTGGGGGTTTTCTTGTTTTCTTTTGGGTGTGTTGCATCTGCATGGAAATCTTATTCATTATCTGGGACCGTTTTGAGTATTTGCTTGATGAACTTTAATCACATGTCTTGAATGGATGGTTGAGGTCTTTGTTATCGTCATACAGTCTAAATGTCTGATTTAAAGAGGATAGGTCACTGGTTTGATTTGAATTTGAAGTATTTTGAAATCTTATATCTTTTATACATCTTAAAAATCCTGAAGTTGCGGTAGGGTCCTTGTGAAGTCATGGTAGGTGAAAAATATTATTTTTTGCTTCAGCGCCATTGTGATTCTCATCCCTGAGTGTGAACTTCATTGTTCACAGATTGAAATAAAAAAATGAAAATAAAAGAATATAAAAAGAAGAAAAGAGAAAGTATTGAAAATCAAATGAATTCAACTTATCAGGGGTATCTGAATATCTCTATTAGGGCTATAGACGCCTGGCTAGCAATAAAGCTATGTTCGGGAGGGTTACAATGATAACCTCATTGGGGCTATGGACGTCTGACTGGAAACGAGGCTCTATCCAGGTTTATTTTGAAGTTAGAATCTTTACGTAGCCTGCTCTGACTAAGCTTGGTTTTTGCAGTGGCTTAAGGAAGGAAATGAACTCATGTGCACACACTTGGATTTTCAGTCTATGGAAGGTTCAGTCCACCTTTGGTTCTGATTCTTTAATCTTGCATTTTGATTTGTTTGTTTGATAGTGAGATCGAAACCAAAGATTCTGGGTTCATGATTCTTGTTCATCATTGAAATGCTCTGGAGCATTTCCCTAGCAGAGTCACCATTTGTTGTGCAATTTTTGCACACATGCCCTACTGAAAGCAGGGACCCTCTTTTGCTTCTGCTCTTGTTCTTTAGCCCTTAGATTTTGAGGATTTTAATTGCCTTGGCATGAGCTTAAAATATTCATCTTGCTTTCCTAAGTGTTTTCCCCAAGTTACACTTTGAAAATCTTAAGTTCTGGGTGAAATCTAGGTTTTTGCTCTATTTCGGGATTTTCCACCCCATCTGGATTTTCCCAGATTTCACTCAAAGCCCAATGGCTAGTGTTTTGCACTATTTTTTAGAAATCTTCTCACCTCGCGGAATTCTACATGGACCGAATTTTCTCAAAATTTTGTCTCCTTGTTGAATTCCCAAATTTTGGGTTTGGTCTATCATTTTATGAATGTTGATGCCCTTGAGTGAATTCTGAGTTTGGATCCATTAATGAATGATTTGAGACAAGTAGCACTTGAGCCTGGGTCCTCAAATTTGTGATCTTTGATCAATTTGAGCAAGATCGTTGGAGAACATCGAGATTCAGGTTTTCCCTTAGTTTCAGGATTTTCCTGTGTTGGTGGATTTCCCCAGTTTTTCTTGTCCTCTGCGTTTTCCCAAAAATACAGAGTTTTGCCTACTTCATGGATTTCCGCTCCCTCCAGATTTTCCCAAAATTCCCGTCGCCCCTTCATTTTCCAAAATTTTTGACTGTGAATTGTTTTCGCTAGAATTCGCCTGCTTTGAATTTTTTCGAAATTCCTCTTTGGCTTGGATTTCGCGAAGGGGTGAAAATCTCAAACTGTCTGGAAATTATGCATTAACGATATTTCACAGGATTTCGATCTTTGCTTGGATTCATTTGAATTTTGAATATATTATTGGTGACGTGCTAATCTTGATCCTCATGATTATTGATGCTGGTTTTTGCTGAGTGCAGGCTAGATTTAATAAGGTCGTTAAGGAAGTTCTAGAGGAGATTAATTCGATTGAAGGAAGGTTTAGAACATTTATTAATTCACCCGTGGCCGACCTGGAGAGTATTTTCCTCAAGATTCCAGATAAATTAAGACATGGATGAAGGGGCCAATTAATGATCGATTGCATTGGGAATTGTACTTCGCATGCATTGGATCGAGTTGCATTATAAATCCCAAGTCGACCTAGATGAGTCCCATGCATTTAATGCATATATTATCTTATTTCAAATTTCTCTTGGCCGACTTGTCTAAGGCTATTTTATTATTGTAAAATCTAAATTGCTTTGACATGCTTTGGAAGTTCCTATAAATTTGGCATTTCGCCTCATTTGTAACATATATAATAGAAAAGAGCGGTTTAGGTAGTAGAGCATAATCAAAAGTTAGTCAATTTCTGAGCAAGTGTTGTAACAGAACATTAGAATTGTTGCTATAATTTGGTGATTCAATACAATTGAAGACATTGTGATTTTCTAGTGATCTCTTTTGTGTTGACTTATCTTGCATGGTTCTTATGATTCTATCTTTAAAATTGCTCAAGGTTATTAGATGTATGTTAGATTTAGACTTAGGCATGATTCAATGGTGTTTATGATTTGATGCTTGAAGTGTTGCAACAATCCTTGGTCCATACTTTTGTAGCTAGCTGATTGTTAGTTGCTTTGCAAAGTTAGCCTGGACCGTATATCTATTGTGCTTAGTTCAATTGTGAAGTTTATTCATTTCGATTGCAATTGGGTTGTCTTGGATGAATTTTCATAATCTAAAAATCTTTAATACCTTAAAAGATTGCACTATTTCTGTAAGATTGTAGATTTCTCTTGGTTAAGCAGGAATTAGTTTATGAGGGATTGGTCCATTTCAAGTATTTCATCATTTGCATTGTTAATCTTAGGTTTAGTGTTAAATCTAGAAATCTCTTTGAAACCTTATCTTTTGTTATTTCTTTTATCATTTGGGTTAAATTTAGAATTGAAGTATCATCATATTGCCAGATCTGATAAGTTAAAGATTTAGTATTTGCTTGTAGTAAGGTCCCTTTGTGATTACCAACATTTTCACATATTATCTGAGCTGTTTATGCATTGTCAAGACCTGACATTAGAGAACTTGGGGTTATCTCTTGAGGCTTGCTGATAGAGATTTACCTTTTAAGAGAGATATGATATTATATTCTGTTTGAGTTGTTGCTGTGCAGAAAACATCATCAACAAAAACTACTATTGAAAATTGATAGTAGGTTACATGAAGCAATCCCCCATTGGAAAATACTTGCTTTGGTGGCATGTCTATAATTCTTATATGAGACCTTGCACAATTGCCACCTATTATGGATAAACCTATCTATGCACATCACACACAAATGCAAGAAATATATGGCACAAATTTAAAATAGTTGTTACATTACAAACAATATTTAGACAAGAAGGTGATGATCCAATTCAAATACAATTTCATCAAAAATTACAAAACATGTGCAATACAAAACCAACAGAACATGATTGAGACTTATTAATGACTCGCACAAACAAACAACTAACAAAAATTGAACAAGAAGATTTTGACCAATCGATACACTTATTTGCTACAAATGAGCTGGTAACATTACACAACAAAAAATGTTGAAATTGCTTAATCTAACTGTTGCACTCAGTTTTGTAGTAAATACACAACCTAAATTAGGTATTGATAATAGTGACGAGCAACTTCCCCAAGAGGTATTACTAAGAAAATGTCAATGTGTCATGCATGCAACAAACCTATGCACTTAAGATGGAAATGTAAATGGATCTCTGGAACATGTCAAAGATATTATATATCCCTTTAAATCTAAACCACTTGATTTTCCAACATATATTACAATTACATTCGATAACTATAATGGCCCACCATGGGATGAAACAAACCCAAAAACTATGCCAATACAACCTATATCGCGAGGTAATCGTAGACAGATACCACTATCCATGGCATCGACTATCACTATACATAAATCATAAGGCCTTACACTAAATAATGGCACAATCAATATTGGTAAAACTGAAAGACAAGGCCTCACATTTACAACAATGTCTAGAGTCAAATCCATAAAAGGCCTTCACATAGAGCCTACATACTCTTTTGATCGCTATTCCAAAATGAAAAAAAAATTCCATACAACATTATTAGAAAGAAAGAAGAAGCCCGCCTACAATTGCTCTCATGATAGCATGTTCAAGTATGCTCAATTAATTACACACTCTCAAAGTTATAAACTTTAAATTATTCCCTTCTTTAATAGAGTAAAATGTTGAAAGAACACCAATACACTAAGAGGGGGGTGAATTAGTGTATGCAAATATTTACCAAATTAAAACAACAGACAAGATTTAAGATCACACAAAAAAATCACACACAAATAAGACACCAGATATATATGGAAAACTCAATATGGGAAAACCATAGTGAGAATAGTTGTTAGGATCTACTATCCTAATCCAGTCTCACAATAAAAGATATTACATATGTTTTGTAAGCACCAACTTATAGGCACATTGACACCCAAGATAATGTTTTGAGGCACCAACCTCCAAGTACACTGCACACCTAAGACAATGTTTTGAGGCACCAACCTCAAGGTACACTACACACCTCATTGAGCACCAACTTAATCTTTTTGAGGCACCAACCTCTTCAACATTACAAGTTCATATATGTTGATACTGGTTCTTCTTCAACCTAAAATGCACCTTTTCAATTCATTAATCTAGAATCTCTTCCTCTGCTCTACACTTCTCTCAATTCACCATTACCAAGATCATTACTTTGATAGGTTTTCATCATAAACCTTATATTCTGCCACCAACTTGAAAAACCATGCAATTCAAAAACCTCTATGAATTCAAATGATATACATTTATGTCTCCACTATCCACAAGGAATGACAAAATTCTATATTTAGCAACCTCTCATGCTGCCATTTTGACTATGATAATAACTATTTCCATAGTTACACAAACCCTAACTGCTTCGCAGTCCCTTGAAACCATCACTTTTATGATTTTTCATAAATACATTTAAATCAACTCCATCTCTGTAACTTCCCATCAAATTTTATCTTCTGGAAGTAGCTATTTGCTTTCATTGAATATCGGCCATTGATCTTGCCTTTATTGCCATGATTTGATGGTTTTCATAAAAAAATACTTCAACTTTAAAATGCGACTGTTCGATTAAATTGCCTTTAAATATGCATCGTAGATCTTCTCTTTAACACTGGGAAAATATTTTTCTTTGGAAAAGCTTACATATCACCAACGTCATCATGGATACACGTTGACATATTGCATTCTCAGAGAGCCATCATAGGGACCCACCAATCCTTCTGCGAAGAAGCGAAAATATGACATCTATCTTGTAGATGTCATCTTAGACATGTGCCACCATTCCGTGTTTTCGCAAAGCTAAAATGGGAACCCACCATCCTTTCCATGGAAAAGAAAAAACTGTCCAATCTTCCTCTTGTTAATCGCAACCATCGATCTTTGCAAAGCAAAGCAAATAACATTGAACTTGGTCCCACTAGATAGGTGGCATGAGCCCATGTTTCCCCAAGAAAAAATATTGGGCCTACCACAAGTCTTGCAAACATGCGAAAACTGTTTAATCTACTTGAAAAGATCTTGGCCGTTTATCTTGCTTGGACAAATATTAAACTTGCAGACTTAGGAAAAATTAAAGTCCTTACTTTTCGGTCAGTCGGTAAATGTTAAAACAAAGGGGCCGATAACACGACGACCCATTGAACTTAAGTGATGACTTAAGCAACTAGTTATCACCTGTTTCTAGTCAACACAAAAATATAAATGCCTACGAACACCATGACTAAAACCTTTAGGGTTTTACTGAGAAACCCTAGTAATGGTTGAGAGCAAAGATAGTTTAATTTTGAGCTTAAGATTTGTCACCTAAACTTGTGAACCATACACCTGAGATGTATTCAAAAAACCTATATTAGATTTGTTGTTTGATTCCTCCGCAAACCACTAGAACTGCTTGCATCAAGGTTGTGCAACATTTGAGCAACTTTTGCAATGTTGCTTGACAACATTTGCAACTTTTCAGAACCTACAATAAGCAACTACAAGAAATCTTCTTGAGCTAGTCCACTGACATCAATGACCATCATGACTACCCTTTGACATCAATGATAATAATTCCAACATAAAATACTGAAACTAATCAATTACAAAATTTATCTTCTACAAGTGGACAATTGATGATTAACAAAAGAAAAAAACAAGATTTACCCTCCTCTCTTTTTTGTTTTGTTAAATTTACGTATCTAGTTAAATATTTACGAATTATGGATTTCTCATCTAACAGCATTGTGTTTCACTACACACAAATTCTAGGGCTTAAAAAGAGGACATTCAAAAAAAACATAGTGAAGCTCTTATGTTACTTTGACTAGTGCAAACTTCATACTAAATGTTCAAAGCATTCTACTCAACATTTTGTAACACTTCATAGACATTCCATGACTTTAAAAGAGGAGCTTCACAAAAAACAAATAGATGCTCTTACGTAACTTTGACTATTGCAAATTGGATAGAAATTGTTCAAAGAGATTTTATTGTTTACAAAAAAATAAACAAATGCCAACAAAATTATGTACCTACTTGTACTATACAATGCATACGTGTATATAAATATATTTTTATATAACCAATTATGTATTGTTACAATTCATTTATGCTTTTCCTTTCATTTCCTACCAGCGTCTCCCTTGAACCTCCCATGGATGCAAGTGCTAAGTAAATAATTTTGTATTCATTATCTAGAAAGAATTAATTGAGAACAAATGAAGAATTATTGATACATGGACGGCTAGTGGACCCTCTCATCTAAATAAAAAACTCAAATTCAAATCTCCAAAATAATATCTAAAATAAAATTATAGACTGTTTTACTTCGCCTAACTTATAGGTTCTTACTCTAATTCTGTATGTCCCCAAAGTGCACAGAAACGTACACGATCCACCTCAGCGTAATGATTTAAGCTTTCCCCTCCAATTGTCGTTTCTAAGTCTTCAGTAGGTTTCCGTATTTAAGTACGTACTGACACGAGGGAGGGATTTATTAGGTCTGAATTGTGATTTGGAATGCATCTCTCTGCTGTCATATTCTTCACGCATTAATGGAGGAGTGTGCGTTCCCGTTGAAAACTCTGGCAATAAAACAAGACACGCATCAAGTTGTCACCCAAATTACAGCTCTTGTCTGGTTGTGGATAGATAATTAAGTGTTTGAATGATGAGGGCATCTGAAGCCACGTTCCAGACTTGACTGCACCACAATAATTCCTCACGTCTCTCTCCTCCCTCGCCTACGCCATGTCAATTTTTTGCATTGCAGACAAATACGTTGGGGAGTTTTCAATGTCGCTTTCACATGACAAGAGTCCATTAAAAGCAAAATTGAGCGTGCAGATAGAGTTGTACAGCTGGGTGAAAGTTTAACCTTATCCAACATCTCAACAAAAGTTATTGTACAATAAGGTGTTCCTGTTGATTTATCAGTCTGGAGATCTATCAAAATTAATAGCAGGAGATCTGATCTGGAGAAGAGTCTGGAGACAAACTAAGTTGTTGAATGTCTCGATCCCATAGGCTGTTTAGTCTCGTGGACGTCATTAAAATCTTTCATTCATTCATTCACTGTCTGCTGGCATGCAAGTGTTCATTAATGGATTCAGCCAATGCCCACTATGGTCTCGGGAATGAACGACGATGGTACAAACTGTAGTATATATAGAACTAATTATCTCCTTGATGTACATTGTACGGTTACTGTGAACTCCTGTTTATACTTTGGATATAATTGCTCGCTGTTGAAGTGGGTCTGTTGGAAACATCTCAATTTTCCATGTTAGATGAAACAGGACCGTGCAGTAAGCTTTCTATTTTGTTCTGCAGGTACTTGAGTGTACACATGCCCAGGGACAGATACTGTTATGTTTGGAGAGAGGACCCACTGATTGTTAGGAGTATGCTGCTGTCAATCGGCTTTCATACATCACACAAGTTTTAAGAAAAACAAAACAATGGATGTTTTTCTTCAGGGATTTTCCACATTGGCAGTGCTAACTGGGAAAGCGACAAGTGAAAGACAGTTGTTATATATGGTTTTATTAGAAATTGTCTGATGATAAACAGCTGGATTCTGTAGGACTGGTAGTTTCTCTTGAACAATCTGTATAGTGGTTAATATATTAGCTGTTTTAAGTCTTAAAGTAACTAAATTTTCACAGTAAATGGATGTTTCTGGATTTTAAGTCTTATCCTGAAATTTTCTGGATTTAACTACTTTCTTATCTTAAGATTCTTCATGTAAATCGATGTTTCTAGATGGAACTTTTTATGTCTTGTCTTAAAATTTATGGTAACAGAAAAGAAAGTTGGTGACGGTCAGAACATATTAGTTGTTTATGTCTTATCTTGAAATTTCTGGTAAGAGAAGAGGAAGTTGTTGAGGTCGTATTCTTTCAAATGACAATTTTACTTAAACAACAAATTATACATTGTAGTGGTCAACATACTGGTTGTTTCAGTTTTACTTTAAAAGTTTTGGTAAGGAGAGACAAAGTTATTGAAAATTACTCTTTCTCTTAAATATTATTTTTTCAAATGCTTCAACAATTATTTGGCTGACTCTCCTTCTCAAATGTTGTCTTTTCAAAAACTTTAACAGATTGAAGGATTCATTTTTGTTTGGTTTACATCAATTGATGAGAATGATGGTATGTTCCATGATTATGACATCCACCAAATTTTGAAGCACGACTCTTCCTCTCGAATATTGTCTTTTCAAATACTAATAAACCAAAGGGTTGTAGTTTAGTCAATTTTGTTCAATTGATCAAAATGATGATACGTCTCTTGATTATGACATGCACTGAATTTGAAACCCACAACTCTTCCTCTAAAATATTGTCTTTTCAAATATTAATAGATATGTTTAACAACTTAATTAAAAAACTTCTAATTTAAATATATACCCCTTAATATTATAATTCTCCATATAAAAATAAAAAACTACCAATACTTATATAATCTAATTATTTTTATAAAATAACTTCAATATTCTACAAATATCAATCAAAATAATTCCTTAGAATTCTTTATATTGTTCCAAAATTTTATCCTTAATATCCCTATAAATTTTATTTTATTTTATGAAAAAAGAACAAAAATACCTTTCATGTTCATTACATTTAATGCATCAGATGGGATGGAGAAGTTTCATAGTATGTGTCACTTGTAGTTGGATTAATAATGGAGAAATAATGCTAAGTCACTTTTAAGGGGTCCTCCATTTGTCCTTATTACAACTTGACATTAAATAAGTATATTTTACTTTTATATGTTGATGTAATTAATGTGAATGGTTTTATACTCTACCATCATGGGTTATTGGATTCTTGATAATTATATTTAATGTAAATTTTTATATATTTATGTAAAAAAATAATTGCTTAATCTTAAGTGACATATTGTGTTTGACTCTATTCTATCTTAGAAAGATCCTAATTAAGTAAATGTAATTGAATTAAGAAATGTCAAGAATATTCTTTAATGTGTAAATTTGATTCTTGCATTGTTACTCTCCTAATTATTTGTAATGATTGTATGAGGCTTAAGTTGGACTCTAATGTTCTTTAGAGGACATGCACTTTGAATTAGAAATTTTATTATGAATTATTATTACATAAGTAGCATAGCAAATGCTTCTTGTAGAGTTATTTACAAAAGAAATGTTGTTGATTATAAGAAGCCTTCTTAATTTTTACTACGTGTAAATTTAGGATAATTGTTACGAGAAAAGGATCTTACAGTATTTTTGAGTATTTTTTTAATTCCTTATGTATTATATGAAGAAGCTCCAAACTTCAATTAAGTATATCACATGTGATGCAATTTTTTATTTTTTAAAAATTGTATGAATATTGCATAAGAAATTTGCATGCTATTCAATTAAACATTAAATTGAAAAAGAATGATATCTTTTTTTTTTTTTTTTTTGTGAATGCAAGTATTGTTGGAACACATTTACTGATGCACCAAAAGATCGACCTATTGACACTCGATACAAATGCTAGAGATAAACAGATCCATGGGAAGTAGTTAGTCCATGTCACAAATTCGAAGGGAAATGTCGACAATTAGTCCAACAATCCCCCCCTTAGCATCACCCAAGGGGATTCAAACTCAAGACCACAAATCTAATAACATTTGTTGGAACATGTTTGTTGTTGTGCCAAAAGATTAGCGTGTTAATGCTTGATACAAACACTAGAGATAAACAAATCCATGGGAGGCGATTAGTCCATGCCATGAATCTAAAGGGAGACATTGACGATTAGTCCAAAAAGTATCTTGTGTAGAATTTATATCTTCTAAAAGTGTGGTGTGTTTTGAAAAGGTAAATTTTGGATGTGTGTTTTATTTTTTTATGTAGATTGTATATGACTTGGGTATCCTTGAGCTTGGAATGATGAGAATCTAACCTTGGATTTTTTTCATTATTACAATTATGGTATTCACACTTATGTGTTTTGATCATATTATTACCTTGTTAAAGATCACTTCTAAATGCTAGTCACAACATGTGTTGATGTTAAGTAGGGACAATAGAAACTTAGGAAGTTATATGGTTCTATGTTATTATTTTATCCTAAAGAAATCTTTAGGAACAAAAACTTTATCATATGATTACACCTCTACTTCTCCTTTGTGGAAGAGCTCCTTATTTTGTTCTTTATGCTAGCCTATACCCAGCTATCTTAGTTGGTGTTTCCTACACCCCAACATATGATCTTGATTCTAGATATGGGCATTGGTTCCATTTCTTGGTTTTGACAATTGATATTTGAATTTGACATCAACATAGGATTTGATGCATATTAGTACAAGTTTTATCACAACCTTTTATTACCCGATGGGATGATCATATGGATAACAAATTTGTTTTGAGAGTCTTAGTAAATTATGAAAAAATTTAGCATTTTGATGCTTAGTAGTTACTAGATGCAAAAAGTTAGTTGTAAAAGAGCTCTATAGGCTAAATTTGGTATTTCACATCAATATCATTATACTAAAAAATATGAAGTTTAGCTTAATTCTCTATCACTTTGGAGTGTAAGCTTGTGAAGATGTAGCAATATGCTTGATGGATTGGTAATGAGGTTGAGTGAATGTGTGCAATTATCCTATGAAATAAAGATAGGTAAAGGCAATGGCTATATTTTAAAATAGTCTATGATAAATAAAATTATCTATAAGAAATAATTTATCATAAGCTATTGAAAATAATTTATAATTTTATAGGAAAAAAATTATAGTATTGCTATAAGAAATATTTTATAACAAAATAATATGACTATTGCTAAAGTAAGATCAAGACTATTAAAGTAATTTTAATAGTATCTAAATATACCAATTTATTGATAAAATAACTTATTAAGCCTTATCATAAATGTAATTCAACATAAAAATTTAAATACTATACTGACTAATCCACACAAACTCTATAAAATATAATATTAATCAAACCATACAAAATCAAATAAAGAAATAATCAACCACCAATATACTTAGCTCAACAAGTGGGCCTTTTCTTGCATTCATATGCTAGATATTATCTTTGGTAACATACATATTAGTACTAAAATTGTGTTATTTTTTGGATTATTACCATGTGAGTTAAATTATTTGCATCAACATTTCAAATCACTCTGTGATCCATCATTGGGATAAAAAGAGATAATTTGTAAGAGAAAAATGGGTGATTGCATAGTACCAAGACAGGTTAAAATGAGGAGGGGGGAGGGAGGAAGAGGTTTCACGAGATTTGAATTTGTCTTGGTCTGTAGTCACCCATTTTCTCCCACAACTCTGTTTCATCCCAATAATGGATCATAGAGTGTGATTTGAAACGCTAAAGCAAATAAAACTCATAGTAAAAAAAATCATAGGAAATCTAATGTATTTAATGTATTAATTAGTACTTCAAATCCCTTAACACCCAATTGACATAAAAATGTATACCAAATAAATGACTATATATATTCACTATACATTGAACACCAAACAATATACTAATCTTCCATTAAATACTCTTTGTGTTGTCTCGACAAAATCATATAGGGAATGATGTATAATAGCTTACTTAAAATGAGTCCACTTTCCTAGGATGACAACCTTAGCACAAGACTAAATTTAATTAACAAAATATTTTTGATAAATCCACATCTTAAATCTAGATTTGAAACATGTTATTCTAAAACTAATCAAAATATCTTTATCCACTATAACATAATATATCTCTTGGTTGGTTAGGAATTAGTGGTGACTAGAATAATTGTGATTCCATATTTTAAAATATCGTCAACAAGTTCTCCTTTTCCATTAATTTATTGCTATAGGAGAACTATCCATTTGAGATATCTTAAAAATTAAGATCATGTCATGCTAAAGGTTGGGAAAAAAGAGGAATTTAATAAAAAAAATAAAGTTAATATTTTCCTATTATTTTACCTTAAAATTTGATCAATATTCCTAACTTTATCTTAACCATATATGTAGTTCAAATGTATAAAAAGAAAAGTATGGTATGAAAATGGAATGTAAGGGTAGCTAACCTATTAAAATAAATGATTATAGAACATAGGAATAATGGATACATATTTCAACCTCATCAAGTAGTATGAAGGATATTATGTTTTTTAAAAGATGAAATAAATTTTGTTTATGCTATGTATTATTTATTACCTTTTTTTGGGTGTTCATGGGAAATGGATTCACAAAATGAAGTTTTTAGTTGAGAATAGTATTTTATATATGAACTATTAAAATTAAATAGTTATACTTGCTTTATGTGGTAGTAAAGCCACCAACATGGATATATGTGGTAGGAAGACCACCAAGTTATTTCTTATAATAGTGAGATCACTAACTTATGCTAATTTTATCTCAATTTACTCCATGTCAAGGAAAAATGTTTTGACATAAAATTGTAGGGTATGATATTGTGTCCATGTGTAGGAAATTGAGCCTATAGCTTTAAGACATTATTTCATGTTAATCCTAGAGTGTTGAATATTATGAGTCAATAAACATGAAGGCATGTATTGTCATTATTTTTTCTTGCCTACATGTTCTCTATGCAATTCCCTTAAGAAGGCAACGTTCTATAGAAAATGTAAATGATTTGCATCATATTTTTATGCCTACCTAAGTGCATATGATTTATGGCTTATGAAAGTTCCCTTTATATTATTTTTAACCATGAATCCCCTCCAAGTTCCTATTGGTAACATGATTCCTAGTCATGCGGTGTAATTAATTTTCAATTTTAAAATTATTATTTATTTTGGTTATTGATGATCTTTTCATAAATTACTTCTGAGAGATAGAAATGATTATTTTAATCATGGTATGTGAAATCTTAGCCAAAAATATTTAGTATTTATTTTCATGCAACTCTCATAGTTGTATTTGATTTATTATTAAAATTGTGCACATTAGTTAATTTCTTGATTGAATTAAAATTAATTTCATTTTTGGTATTACTGAAAGTTGTGGTGGTTATGTTAAATTTTATGTTTGTAGTTGTTGCTCTTAGATTACAATATTATTTTGTTGCCATGTCTAGTAGGGAAATCTAGTGAGATTCTATATAAGGAAGTAGATATGGGTAAATTTTGAGAATGAAGGGTAAATGTGCTTATGAATAAGGCACTTTTTTTAGAGCTACAAACTATTTAATAATCATTTTAGTGGTTGTTTTGGGCCCAAAACTTCAGTGATCCTCTTGAATGGCACATTTTCTAGATATAAATACCATTAATATTATAACAACTTTACCAACTACTAGATCCAATTCTTGAGGCTAAAAATATGACATTTAATGCATCCCTCAACTACTACAAGTGAAAAAAATGATAGAGTTCTTCATTTATTACCTGTAGGTGTCCCTTCAGTCAATGTTCCATACCTAGATCACAAATTTCTTGAGTAATCTTCATCCTTTGACACACGTGCCCACATGAAAATCAATACGAAGGCATGGGTGTGAAGTGTCAAACACTCTTCTTCTCAAGCATAATTTCTTTCAGGTTTCTATCTTGTATAAAGAGCAGTTCTATGCTCATTATCAAGAGTTCTTCTTCACTTTCTCTAGCAAACATGCATTTTCACATTTTGCAACTGTACATAGGCTTACACCTCTGTATTAATAAAAAATAATCTTTTTCCCTCTTCTCTCTCATATATTTGTTGTGTATACTTCCCTTACTTTCATGTATGAGTGCAATTTTATCAATTTTTATGCCTATATGCTATGTTAAATTGGTTAGTAGGCATTGCTTGTGAATGTTTTCCTTTCCTTTCAATATCTTGCTAAACCCTAACCTGAGTCATATTTTCCCTTGGAAGTCTATTAAATAGAGAATTGTGTATGTCCTTCTGATTATTTTCATTGATGCTCTAGATGTAATTTTTGAGTAGGAAGAAACATTTCTATCTTTGGTGCATCACCTTTTTCTATTTCCATCATTCCTATCCCTTTTCCTATGCAGTGGTTAGAGTAGAGATAGTGGTAGGACTTAATGTGTTGGGTTGGACCAACACATCTACACTTATGTTAGAAAAGGAAGCCAACTTTCTTTGAATTTATGACCTCATCTACAAGATCCCACACCTTGAGGTTAGTTCCATTGTGTCATTGGAATGCTAAATCCCATGTTTAGTAGGGTGTGATTTCACATGACAATAATTACCTATAGAGAAAACTATGTAATGGCACCAAAGACTTGGCCACATTGGAGAAAAGGGCCTAAGGAACTTGAAAAATAAAAACTTTGTTGAAGGGTTGTCTTATTGTAATCTTGAGTTTGATATCTATGAGCATTACACTTATAGAAAACAATTTAACTATGTTTAGTTTTACTTGAGTTCTCATAAATCTTATGGTGTATTGGATCATTCATTCTGATGTGTTTGGTCCTGTAGATGTTCTTTCAATTGAAAATTCCACATATTATGTTTCATTTATTGATGACTATAGTAGAAAGACATGAGTATATTTTCTAAAGAGTAAATCTAAAGTTTTCAATTGATTTAAAAAATTTAAAGCAATGGTTGATTAGCAAATTGGAAATAAAATAAAATTTTTAAGGACTAATAATGGTGGTGAATTTTTCTCTAATGATTTTGATAGATTATGTAAAGATTGTGGAATTCATAGAAAAAAGATAACTCTGTATTCTCCACAATATAATGGAGTTACATAAATAATGAATACGACATTGATAAAGAAGGATCCTAGGAGTATGCTAAGTGGTGTTGGTATCAAATAAAGGTTTTGGGTTGAAGCTATTTCCACTACTTGTTACCTGATTAATAGGTCTCCTACTTTAGCTCTTGTTGATAAGATACCTATAGAGGCATGGTCGAGTCACAAGCCTTCACTAAGATATCTTAGAGTTTTTGGTTGTGAGGAATATACACGTGTCAAAGGAGAAGGAAACAAAGTTGGAGAATAAGGTTGTGAAATGTATCTTCATTGGATATAGTTATGGTGTGAAAGGATATAAGATTTGTTCGATCCTATTGCACAAAAGATAATATATTATAAGTGTTATTTTTAGAGAAACTAATCCTTCTTCTATTATATTGCAGCTAGAAAAAAATTAATAGGATTGATGTGATTCAAATTCCCTCTACACTTGAAAAATTTGAATCAAGCCCCCTAGATAGACAAGGAGTTGAAGAGAGCTCATCTAGATTTGAATCTCTAGAAGAGGAGGAAGAAACTCCAACTTAGCTTTTGTAGGTATACAAGGTATAGACAACCACATGAAAGGTATTCACTTGATGATTAGAGATGTATTTTTTCTTTTAATACTAAAATGGATGAGCCTAGATTTGTAGAAGAGGCATTAGATATGAATGATGCAAAATCTTGGAAGATTGCTATGGATGAAGAAATGACAACTTTAAAAAAGAATGATACATGTGATCTTGTACCATTTCCTAAAGGATAACAAATTGTTGGTTGCAAATGGATGTTCAAGAAAAAGATTGGTTTAGATGAAGGTATCAAGAAGTACAAAGCATGGTTGGTTAAAAAAGGTTACTCTTAGGTCAAGAGGGTGTTGATTATGGTGAGATATTTTTTCCTATTTCAAAAATGACATCCATTAGATTTTTACTTTCTATTATTGCTACTTATGATCTATAGGTTGAGAAAATGGATGTGTAAGTGACTTCATAATGATTTGGAGTAGGATATTTATATGACACAACCAAAGCACTATGTGATGAAAGGTAAAATTGATTTGTTTTGTAAATTTAAGAATTTTTTTATGGTGTAGTGCCCCTCATGCTGTTCTCTATTTGAATGATGATTGTTCTATTTAGGACAGACATTATGACACTTTGTTGATGTTAGATTTACTACTTTGATGATATTGGATGAAATTTGATGATACTTTGATGTTCTTGATACTATTTGAGTTTATGCATATGCTATGAAAATTTTAAGGACTTATTGGTTTATGTGGATTAATTTAACTATGAGCACTATGTGTTTATCTGATCATGGTTAGTATGCGATCATCTGGTGATTGTTTGATGTTGTTTGTTATGTAATTGGTTGCTATACATTGATGTGGCTACGTGTTGGATGTGTCTTGGTGAGAGGAACAATGTTGCATTACTCATTCATGAGTACCCTACTACGCTACGATTTCCTTTCATGGCATGTGTCTGACTGTTTGATTATATATATATTGTTCAACCATTTTGTTTGATGTAGGTTGCAGGTACCAGGCATTGACTCCACCTAAATTGATAGGTCTGAGCATGCCTTAAACCCAATGGAAAATTGTTGAAAACAAAGATAACGTATGGTCCCCTACCCTTGCCATCATCCTCGACGAGGATGAGTACCCAATTGGTCACCCTATTAAAGTCTTGTATGTTGTTTGTGGTCAGTTGATCTCATTTTGAGCTTATCTATATTTAGGTGATTATTGTTGATACTTAGTTCTTAAATTAAAATTGTTAATTATGTTGTTTGATTAATTGTTGAATTAAATAAATTATTAAATGAAACATGTGGAGAGATAAATATATAAGTTGCCTTGGTTAATTAATTTAATTAAATTAAATTGCTAAGGTAAAAAGTATTTTTATAATTAAATATAAATATATTCATTATTAATGTTGAGATTAAATAAATTAAAATGTGGGGGAAATATTATATTTAATAAAATATTAAATTGGAAGGAAATAATGCATAATCAATGAAAACAAGTAAAAAGATAGAAAAAAAAATATTTGGAGCACAGGCATGAATTCAACTACTTGTTGTTTGGAAACTTGTTATTTTGTGAGATTTTTATCTAATTTTTGTGTTAAAAAATCATACAGTTTCAATTTGGGAATAATAATAATAATTATCATTTTGGTGTGAAGAGGGGGATCATCGATTTTGTTTTCAAACAAAGAACTTTGTTTGCGAGAATAATCTGTTGAATAATTATATTTGGTTGATTGTTTTTTTTAAATTTGAGTTTGGGAAAGTTATTGAAGTGGATCGAGAATTTTGAAGAGGTGGTGTTGTTGCAAAAGCTTGAACTCAGCATCAAACTTCATCTCAACTTGTGTTGGATTACAGGTTAGTTTTGTCTTTGTACTTTGTTTTGATGCTTTGCTCTATGTATCTGTTCTCTGCTTGATTGTTGGTTCTATATTTAATGGTGCATATTTTTATAATTTTTCTTTATTCTCTACTTGTGCAAGGCATTCAATTTAAGGAATTTTATGATATGCATATCGATTTACAGTGATAGCTTACCTTTGTTAGTCGAATTGGTTGCTGCCCATTGCATGTGCTTGAAAGTTTCTAGAGATCAATTTATAAAACCAATGGTGCGCCCTTTGCTTGAAAGTTTTTGTAGTCCTATAAATAAATCCAAACTTGGCGCCCCATATGCCCACCCATTGCATTTTCTTGAAAGAATTTAAAGCCATTCCTCTCTCACAATAGTGCACCTCTTCCTCTTTTCTCTAGCCACTACTTACAACCTTTTGATTGTTGAATATAAATATAAATGGTTACTAACTTATTGGTGTGACATTCAATGAAATGGCATTTGAGATACATGGTATTGGCTATAAGTGGACACTCTCCATTTAGCCTCATTTGATGATTAGAATTTATATGGCATTCAAGTAGTTAACATTTGATTTTATGAACTCAATTTATGTGCTTTTTGAATGGAAATCAATATCTATCTATTTCTATATATGACTTTTGGATTGCATGATAGTTTCCATGTGTTGCTATGCTACGTTTCATTCTAATGTAAACACCCCCCATTCAAAGAATTTTGATGTTCATTTAGATCCTTACTTGGTGATTGATGGGATGCCATATATAGGAAATTTGATTTAAATGCTCCGAAACTAGTTTTGATGGATATTAATATATTTCCTGAGATCGTTGCATATGTTTTTTTCATGATTGGCATTTTAAAGTTCTATTAGTTTTGGAGTTTGATGCATTATAAATGGTAATCAATTCATATAGTTCTATGGTTGATCTTATGCCTGTAATTTGATTATATGCAAATAGATGTATATGTTGATTGGGAATTCATTGTATAAGGTTAGGAAAGGAACTTGATTTCTTTTCTTGCTGATTGGTTATATATATATATATAAATATAAACTGAAACAATGAGTTACAAACAATTTTTAGATTTTAATTTATACATACATACATACATATATATTTATATGTGTAAACGTATTAATATTATGATTTTAGTAAAAGAATATTTTTCTTTGTAATTAGTTGATTTTATTAGATAAATAAAATTGGGAGTTCAGTAGGGAAATTGATTTATTTATAATTAGTTAAATTGAAGGATTACTGATTCAATTTTTTTAAATATGCAAATTAGATTGTCTTTGGCTAAATAATAAAGGTTGATTATTTTCACAATTATTTAATAGTTGAGTTGTAACTTTACTTTGTAATTAGCTATTTAGCATAATGGTTAGAGGTATGGATAGTAGGTAACATGAAAATAATGTCTTTCATGTATGTAATGTTGTTGATTATTTGTATTGAATACTATGTTTGATTTGTGGCATTGGGGTGATTTTTGTCATTTCTTAAAAGAGGGAAATCATTTGTGCATAGTGGTTAAGTTGGTTTCCAGAGGCTTAAAGGGGAATATATGGTATGTTGGGATTTATGATTGTTTCATTTTTAAGTGGTTGGTAATTTGCTTGAGGTGTGTACAAGAGGGTCTGTGAATGAGACATTTGAGTGAGAGGGTCAATGCCTTGCTCTGTGTGTGTGATTCATATGATGAGGTAAAGTGTGCAAGATGGTTAATTGCATTGCACTGTGTATGGATTATTATGATTGTGATATGTGAGCAAGATAGTTAATGCCTTGCTCTGTTGGATTCATATGATTATGTTATGTTTGCAAGATGGTAAATGCCTTGCTTGTTTTATAGGGTTTAGATGCAAGTAGGGGGAGCGAATCTCAATGAAGTCCAAATCCCAAATTAGTGACTTGGACAACCCATTGGAGAGTTGTAATGAGCCTTGCTCAAACTGATCACAATTTGCCCCAATTTGCAGCCTTGTAATTTCTTCAAACACTTTGTATGCAATGTGTAGGTGGCTGATATGTTGTTTTCAGTTTGTTGTTTGATGCAAGATTGAATACCAAATGATTTTTGGAAGCTTAAATAGACTTCTACAACTACTATGCAAGCATTTTGATGAATTACAATGCTCCTATGCAATTTAAAATGCATTCCAATGAAGAACTAAATTGCATAAAGTACATCTACAACCAAGAGGCATTTTGTCAAACACTTGGCATGTAAATTCTAAAACTGGTTCAATGCATAAAATCGACAACTTCTTATTACTCGTTCAATGCAAATATCTTTCCAATACAATGATGACATCAACTCAGCCAAGACTCTTGGCAAAATTACATAGACATCAAATATACCAACTGCTGAAAATGAATGCAACCTACAACTGTAACTTACAACACCTAATATGCAATGCTAATTGAATGATAAATGAAGGAAACCTGATTGGAATGTAGTTGTCTATTGGCTGGAGAGGAACTTGTAGTTAATGTTGCATCAAATGGTGCTTCTTGGAGACAATCAAACCTCTGAACCAGTCACCCCTGTAGATGATATAGTGGCGGATATGAAATTATTTCTAGCTTTATGAGGCTCCAAATCACCTCCCACATGCTTGTCCTTCCTTCTTGTGTCTAGTGCCACCCTTCTATAGTGAAATCGAATTCTATCTGAGCTCTCTTTTGCAAAAAAATGAATTGTTCACCAAGCCGCCCCTATTCAGGTCTGATATCAAATTTAAAATAATTGGCAGCTAATACAAGCTGTCTCAAGCACCAAATACTATCATTATACTCCCATAAAGTGGGTGCACCAAGCCTTGAGAAGAAATGATGCACATATGAAGGTCCACAAATAATAATAAACCTCCAATGGCGTCCCAACTATGACTGCAAATATCTGATTTATATCGGATCACCTCACAATTAAAACTTGTCCTTCTACTCAAGGAAAAATCGATGCAAAAGGAAAGAAGAATCAACACCAAATAAATAGCTATGAATCCCCAAATCGATTTTCTCCAAAATTTTCCAATGGCCACAAATTTTGCTCCAAATGAGAAGTCTAAAGTAACCTCTCCCTCAGCTGCAATAATTCAGGTGATATTTCACACCCTCAAAATTGCCATCAATAGGAAGTTTTCATTTCCTTTGATAAGTAGCAATCTGCAAAAACCCTAGGCTCCACAAGATGAATTGGCAACCAACAACAACATCAAATCTACTTGCTGAGAATGAAGCACAAGATGTCTATTTATTCTTTTTCCCCAATTTCTCCAGAAGCTTCTAGATTATTCTTTTATTTTATTTAAGTGACTTTATAATATATTTTAAAATCAAGTCACTTTATTAAATTAATTAAATATAAGGTCACCCTTTTAATTTTAATTTTATTTGATAACCTTATAATTAATTAACTTAATACCACTTAATGATTTAATTAAAGTAACTAACTAGTCATCCTCTTGAAAATCATTATTTTGGACAACTTAATTGATTAAATTAATTAAATCAAATTACCTCCAAAAACAAGGACATTATAGTCCGCCCCTCCTGAAATTGCTTGTCCTCAAGCAATTCACCACCTGGATCCCACAAGAACTGCATAATGTCCCTGTAATCACCAAACAATTCCTGCAACATTTGCTCAAACTGAAACTGTTGTATCAACTCAATACCATCACCAAGTGCTACAGAAGTATAAGCCTCAAGTGGAAGCAGGCCAAGAGACTGATCATCCTTGCCTCCAAACTTCGTACAAGATAAACTATCATCCAAACTATCCATCACATGTGCCCCTAAATTGTGCATCATGAATAGGTCATGTACATGAGAATAAAAAATGAAGCTGTAAGCATTCCTCACCATGCACACCTCTGAAATCTCCTTTGTGAGTCCCGTTTGCAATCCCGATGCACTAGTAGGATCACAAATACTATCAACAATGCTCATCTCAAGACTGGAATCAAGAGAGCTATCATCATTCAAGCCATAGAATGGATTGTCATATGACCAAGCGGCTTCCACCTTGAACAATGGATTGAAAATCATCTCATGTTTCTCCTGAATCACCTTCTCTTTTCTCTTACTGTCTAGCTCTCTAATAGAATGCAAACCTCCATCTGTAATTCCCCTCAATACATGCCTCCTACCATCAACCTCAAAAGACATCTCCATCTTAGGTACATCGAGGGAAAATACTCCCAAGTCCTGGAGCCACTTCATTCCCAAAACTATGTCCATTTCTGCTATGTTGACCACATAAAAATCTGAATGTAACTCATAGCTGTTCAATTTCAAGGTGAGATTAGCAACCTTTCTGGTGCATGCGAGGGCATATCCATCTGCAACTCAAACTCTGAATCCATCAAAATCCTCAACCTAAAGTCTGCACCGAGCTACAAAATCTCCATTAATAAAGTTATGTGTCGCACCAGTATCAAGCATAGCGATGCAACGTTGTCCATCAACTGTCCCTCTGAACCTGAATGTAGTCTCATCTTGAACATTGGCAAGAAACGCCATGGGAGCAGAAGTCTTCTGATCCTGGTCAAGTTCTGAAGCAACCTGCTGATCCACATCATCAGAATCGGAGTCCTCAAAGTATGCCCACATGAAACGGTTTGCCTTGCCCTTAGGCCTCAAAGGGAAATCATGATCCTTGTTGTAAGGCTCCTTGCACCAATAGCATAATTTCCTCTTCCTCAACTCTTCTCGTGTCTCCTCATCCATCATAGGTGCTGATTTATTTTTCTTGTCTGATTGTTGAGGAGTCTCATTGCTTGTTGAAGGGATTTCCTTATGCAAGCTCTTGCTCTTTGGTGCTGCAAACTCCATGCTCCTAGCCTTCTTCATTGCCTCCTGAAGAGTAGGAGGATCAAAGGCTTTTATCCATCCTCTCATAGGCTCCAATAAGCCTCCATAAATAACACCACTAGTCGTCTCTCTGAGATGTTGGGAACCATTACTGACAATCTCTGAAAGTCCCCAATGTAGTTCTCCAAACTCCCAACTTGCTTGAGTTGAACCAAATCTTTGAAGTATGATTCTGGGTCTTTCTTGTCAAAGTGTTCCACCAATCTATCCACAAACTCCTAATAAGATGTGATCTAATTATGCTGCAATGTAACTAACCCATGATACCACCATTTGTGCACTGCACCCTCCAAATGCAAAGTGGCATACTTGATGGCTTCCTCTTCTATCATGGGTCGAAGAGCCAAGAAAGTATCCAACTTATGAATCCATGACTGTGCAGTAGTCTTGCCACTTCCATCAAACATGGGCAAAATAAGTTTATTAGTAGCTTGCTTAAGATCCTTATTCTGATTCCGAGGTCTCCTCTCCTGTCGAGACCTATAGTAGTCCATCCTCGTTTGTACAAAATGATCAAAATGCATGAGCTCTCGAGCTCCTGGTGTCAATAGTTGCCATTCATCATGAGCATCCATATATGCATCAGCGAAGGTAGGCTCCTCAACATCTTCAACATTCTCTTCTACTGCATGTTCTTCCCTCAAGAAGGTGGGTCATGTAGGTCTATCTGTAGTGCGGGAAGATGCTCTTAGTACTCTCCTTGAACCTGCTATGCTCCTGTCATCTTCATGATCTTGGGGTTGCCTCCTAGGTAAGATCAACTGCTGTAGAGTGTTTTCAAGCTGCTGAAGTACCCCAATACCTACTGCTGACCATCCCTTAGACCCCTCAAGGTATCAAGTACCTCTCTATCATCATCTCTTCTTCCATTTCTAGGAGGACTTCCCTCTCTTCTTTCCTCCATAGGACCACCAATCTCTTTGTATCTTGTTGCAACAGCTGCTGATAAAGTGTCTGTTTTTGTTTTCTTTCTTCTCTAGCTGTATATCTCTTGGTCCTGTCACTTTGTTGCATAAATGAAGACAATTTCTGACCCAAAGGATGGCAGGAAACTGCTCTTGATACCACTGTAATGAGCCTTGCTCAAACTGATCACAATTTGCCCCAATTTGTAGCCTTGTAATTTCTTCATACACTTTGTATGCAATGTGTAGGTGGCTGATATGTTGTTTTCAGTTTGTTGTTTGATGCAAGATTGAATACCAAATGATTTTGAAAGCTTAAATAGACTTCTACAACTACTATGCAAGCATTTAGATGAATTACAATGCTTCTATGCAATTTAAAATGCATTCCAATGAAGAACTAAGTGCATAAAATGCATCTACAGCCAAGAGGCATTTTGTCAAACACTTGGCATGTAAGTTCTAAAGCTGATTACAATGCATAAAATCAACTAATAATCTAAACAACTTCTTATTACTCCTTCAATGCAAATATCTTTCCAATTCAATGATGATTTCAATTCAGCCAAGACT
Source organism: Sequoia sempervirens (assembly GCA_007258455.2). Lineage (NCBI taxonomy): Eukaryota > Viridiplantae > Streptophyta > Pinopsida > Cupressales > Cupressaceae > Sequoia > Sequoia sempervirens. The sequence continues at coordinate 277,499,941 of VDFB02193867.1, read as the reverse complement.
CTTGGCAAATTACATAGACATCAAATATGCCAACTGTTGAAAATGAATGCAACCTACAGCTGTAACTTGTATCTATTATGATGCAATACAATCTGAATAATAAACAAGGGAATCTGGATGGATGAAGTCGCCTAGCCTTGTAGATGTTGAAGCAACTCAAAATCAAGCCAAAAAGTCTCCTTAAAGACCAAATCGAACTCCTCTACTATTCACCCCTGTTTGCTGATGTATGCAAATATAAAATAAATCTGAACCTATTAATGCTCCAAATTGTCTCCAAAAGGGTCTTCCCTCTTCCTTGAGCCAAGCGCTTCACGCCTTGATGGAAATTGAATTTAATTTGAAGCTCTCCTTGCAAAATCGTGGCACTATGTATGCTGGTATGAACTTCAATTTTCTGATGAAAGAAATCTGAATCTTTACCACTTCGATACACCTCCAAATGCATTAATAAGAGAAGAGTTATAACCTTACAAATGACTTCTATACTGCTCCTATCAAATTACATCCAAAAATTGATGCTAAATAGTCCCTTTATTAACATAATTGAATTTCCCTGCCAAGCTGATAAACAATCATCAGTGACTGGATTTGAATCAGAATTCAACAATAATAGCTTTGTCCTCCAAAAATGCAAACAATGAGGAATGGAGATGTCAAAATATTCTCCAATGATTCCTCCAATATCTTCAAATGAATCTTCAGCAAAATTGGCCAAAGGCCACAAATTTTGTGCAAATGAGAAGTCTGAAGTAACTCCTCTCTCAGCTGCAATAATTCAGGTGATATTTCACACCCTCAAAATTGCTATCAATAGGAAGTTTCCATTTCCTATGATAAAAAGCAATCTACAAAAACCCTAAGCTCCAAAAGATGAAACAACAACAACCACATCCAAATCTGCCTGCCGAGAATGAAGCCCAAGATGTCTATTTATTTTTTTCCCCAATTTCTCCAAAAGCTTCTAGAATATTCTTTTATTTTATTTAAGTGACTTTATAATATATTTTAAAATCAAGTCACTTTATTAAATTAATTAAATATAAGGTCACCTTTTAATTTTAATTTTAATTGATAACCTTATAATTAATTAACTTAATACCACTTAATGATTTAATTAAAGTAACTAATTAGTCATCCTCTTGAAAATCATTATTTTGGACAACTTAATTAATTAAATTAATTAAATCAAATTACCTCCAAAAATGGGGACATTACAAGAGTTCTTAATTCAGTGATAACCTAAATAATGAATTGAGGGGACGAGTAATTTTCACATAAACAAGATAATGGATGCCTCACCCATGCCTGTGGTGCTCATTTAGGCTAAGGATGTGTAGAGAAGGCTTGGTTGGAAAGATCAACTTCCTTGTCCTCACGAAAGGAATGTTGGTTCTGCATGTGTCACCCTATGGGGTTGGGACCTAGTGAGAGGTTGCTAGGACAACCATAGATGGGGGCTGGGGTCTAGTGAGAGACTACCAGGACAACCCATGTCAGGACCAAGCAATGAAACTCTTCCCTATTGTAGTCTAGCATTCCCTATTTTTGTGTTCCCTTCTGATGTATGTGTGCCTCTGGAAGTGAAGTCAATGTTGTAAGCGGTGTATTTGTAATGTGATGTTATGTTGCACTTTGTTATGTTAGAGCCATGTTTAGTACTTTTTTGTTATCCCTCTATCTTCTTGACTATTTGATGTAATGGGACCTTATGTTATCTCCTAGCATGAGGGGTGGACCTTAGGGTTCCACATGGTTGGGAGGTTTGTGCTTTTTCCTCCATTGGGCTTCCCTTGTTGTTGTTCATGTGCGTGGAGGATGTACCTTGTGTAGCAAATTTCAGTTTAGGTATTAGTTTAGGAAGATAATATCTTATGTTCATGTACTAAACTTTTATATTTGTTGTATCATGTACTATAATAATGATGTATACTTCCCAATTGTATTCGGGAAATCATTATTGTAGACAATGTAATGATGTACCCTCACGTATTAGAAATTGTATATGTACTTGTTAGTTCTATATACATGATCTTTAATTATTATTTATCCAATGGAATGTTATGGAAATGTATGTTTTTGAAAGAGGAAAAAAAACCATGAAGTTTACAAAATAAAGAAAAAGTCAGTAAAGACAACATAGACGGAAAGGATGTAAAGAAATAACAGTAAACGACCATAGCCAGCAAAAAGGCCAACAAAGGCCACAAAACCAAAAAAACAAGCCAAAAAGCCAACAACAGCTAAATTTGAGTCTTTAAGAGACTTGCAGTCTCAACTTCCAACTCATTCATATCCTGAACCCCCCTCTACGATTTGAACCATCTATGTAGTGGGAGGCTCTTTCCTTTTGAGGTTGGCCCTGGTCCTTTTAGAAATACCTTGGTCCTCATTCTTGCTTTCCTTTTCCACTTCCAAGTCAACAACCAGCGAACCCTGTTGCATTTTTTTCCAGCTTTTCAAACATAGCATTGATAATAATGGCATTGTGCTTAGCCATTTTATGGTTTTTTTCCACAACTGTTTCAAGTTATTTTAAATTTTAACCATTTCCTCTTCTAGAGACTTGTACTTTTCCTCAATATCACCTCCTTTCTTACCAATACTATTCTTATTCCATTTCCTTTCATTGCTGAGAGCAGCCAACTTCAGCTCCAACTCCTCCGATTTGTTGTAAAAAGCCCTATTTCTGTGATTAAGCTCATTAATTTCTTGGCAGGCCCATTTCAAGACCCTAAAAATTTCACTAATGTAGTTTCTAGCAGAGGAAAAATAGTCTGAACCCAGCCTAAAATGAGGTTAACATCACCTGGGTTGAGGGAGCTAGTAAATCTAGTACCTTCAAATCTGAAAGAGACAGGAGGGGAGGGCACATAATTTCTACTAGCTTTAGGGTTCTCAACTTTGTCTTCCAAGGAGTCCCGCGGAGTAGGAGACCAACTTGTTGGTAGGGGATCCCTTAAGAAAAGTATTCTTTAAGGGGGCAGAGCAGTCGGGGAAGGTCTCAGGGTTACCTTTAGCAAGCTGGGGTTTTTTAGACTGGTTTTTCGTACTAGACATCTCAGAGGATGGATGGGTTTCTACAATTGCTGAATCTCTAAGCCCCCACTATTAGTATCATAGTCCTCAGACTTCACAGAGGCAACAGGGTTAGATAAAGCTTGCATGCTTTGATAGTGTTCATATATTAACCTAATAAGACCAAGATGAAGAATAGGGTATCTCCTGGGATTTTTATTATGGTCCTCAAGGCTATTAGTCAATGAACATAATAGGTAGTGAGGCATAGAAATTTGTACCTTATGGCAAAAGTGGTTAAGAATGGAAAAATGGTGCCCATACACTTTGGTAAATCTCCCGTCTAGTGTGATATACTCCATTATAACATGAAGTACCTTTCTCCATAGGGCCTTGATAGTGTTAATTTCAAAATAGCTGTTAGAGATTTTAACCAGTTTCAATTTCTCCTTGTCCTTCTTAGGAAATCTGATGATCGCCTCATCAAAAAACCTTTTGTCGCGATAAAACTTCACACCCTCAGTGGACATTCCTGTAATCTCCCCTATAATTTTCTCATCCAGCTTCACCTTCCTACCAAAGAGAATGATTTTTCCATTGTTCCATTTCTTCTTGAAGTAGTTTGTGGCCATAGAATCAGGCCCATGAAGTTCTTCTAGATATGGAACTAGACCACCTCTTACAATTTGCTCCCAAACCTTGTCATTCCTAGTGTGTACCTCATAGCTTTTAGGCTCAACTCTTTTCCCATTCCCCCCATTTTTTGTTTGCTCCTTACTACCGACTCTACCAACATCGAGAAGTTATGGAAATGTATATTGTTAAATCATGATTAATGTTTAGATCTTGTTAAGTAGGTTTGTTTGTAATGCAGTCATGGAACCTTAGAGGACATAACTTGAATTATAAGTTATGTTTAGATGTGTTTTACCGATCATGTTATTTCACTTAAAATAAAAATTATGTCATTATTGTAGTTTGATGTGTTGTCCTCTAAGGTTCTTTGGTAGGGTGTTACATATGGCCTCAAACAGAGTCCTAGGATGTGGTACCAAAAATTATATATATATATATGTCAAACTTCTAGGATTTAAGTGCTCTAAATCAGATCACTATGTTTATTATAAATATGACGACAATTGTTTCTTGTTTATTACATTATATGTTATTTATTGATAAAGGGAAAGGAACATGATTTTATAACTAAATTCTCATCTTAGAACTAAATTTGAAATGAAAGATCTTGGTGCAACTAAGCATATTCTTGGGATGGAAATTAGAAGAGATAGATTGAATATAAATCTATGGCTTAGCTAGAGTAAGTATGTTAGTTCAATTCTATAGAGGTTTAACATGCAAGATTCTAGTCCATTTTGTGTTTTGTTTATAATCAAAACAAAGTTATTTGTTTTAGGTTGTCCAACATCTCCATTGAAGATTAAATACATGAGAAGAGTTCCTTAGTAGAGTGTAGTTGGAAGTTTGATGTGTGTTATGGTCTGTACACTAGACCAAACATTGCTTAAGCAATGGTCCAATTATTTCCAGATATATGTCTAATCCTATTAGAGTTTATTGGGATGTAGTTAAAATATTCTTCATATATTCAAGTGGGATACCTTAGAGTTTTCCTTGTATTATCATGGTAATTTGATAGGAGACAAACTTTCCCTTGATATTCATGGTTATGTGGATTCAAATAGGGTAGGTGATGTTTATAGCAAATGATCCACCATCAATTATGTATTTACTTTATTTGGTGGTGCATTTAGTTGGATGAGTAAGCAACAAGTTGTGGTTTCTTTTTCCACTACCGAAGCTGAGTATATGGTAGCTGTTCACACTTGTAGAGAAGCCATTTTGGCTTAAGAGTCTATGCTCAAATATTGGAATAAAAGAAGGTTCAATGATAATTTATTGTGATAGAGTGTGATATGTCTAACTAAGAACTTGACATTTCATGCCAAAACCAAGCACACTGATATACAATATCATTTTTTTAGAGATATGGTTGAGGATGGTAGGGTGAAGTTGGTTAAGGTAGAGACTTTGATGAATGTTTCATATTTTTTAACTAATCCTATGAGAATAAATAATTTTTGATGGTTTTTAGAGTCTATAGGCCTCTCAACCCCTAGAAATTAAATCATGGTATTGATCCTCTTGTTGCTCTTGCAAGGTGTTCAACAAGTGGGAGATTGTTAGGAAAAGTGGTATCTCAACCTTACAGTTATAGGAGGTTAATATATTGAGCATGGGGGGTTACAAGGGGGGTACCCCCCTTGTGGGGTCTGAGGGTTGCATGTCCTAGTGGACATTTGGGGGTAGCACCCCTAAAAGCCACCTTCTATGTATATTTTATTTTTGTAAATCTGGACTATTCATCATTAGGTTTTAGATATGACGGTAGATATTTTCTTGGCTTGTCTTGCACTAAAAAACAACCCTATTTTATGAGGGAATTATATTATGATTATACATTGCGATGTATTAGGTGAGTTTGACAATTGTTGTGTTGCCTATGGATCTTTGGTTGGTGATACTCCTATGACAAGCTTGCTTTTCAAGTACATTTTAGTTTTTGTGATTTCTTAATAATATATTGGGTAGCTTTTGGAGTGTGGGTTTTCTCTCTCAAAAGGGTTTTCCCCACATAAATCACCGTGTTGTGGTATGCATGATATTATGTTTATTTTTGTTTAATTTTATGTAACTGTTGTAAAGATTTGTAAAGTTTTACATTATCCTCCTTTCAAGATTAGTGTAGGAAGTTATTTTTCTACCTTATATTCATTACACAAAATTTCATTTAGCATGTATTCAAGTTGATATTTTATAAAAAATGCGTCTCTATGGATGTAAAATAATTATGAAATGTGGGAAAAAAAACCACTATGAGATGTAACAATTTCATGAGGGGTTCATGAGTGAGTGAAGGAGGTAAAACTACATATTATCTATGTTCATCATACAATGTGAATTAAAAGGTAGACCATCACTAGGAATGAACTTATAAATATTGCAATCCATATAAACACCATTATGCTCATTGATAAATACAATTTAATTAAATATCTATCAGGCATGTTCATGCACACTAATTAACTTAGTGAAAGAGGCAAAAGATAGACATTACAAAATAAGGCCTCCATAGAAAACATATCCCTACTCTTAGTGTGATGCATGTTATGGAAATATCAAGAATAAAGAATAATATTTAATGAGAGGTATGAACCTAACAATTTGAAATATGCAGTATACAAAACAACCAAGAAAAAAGATATAAAAGATCTATAATGATAGAATATTGTAAAGTGTGAGGGTGGAAAGAGAGCTAAATCACTATGTATTCTTGAACACCAATTGGATTTAGTAAGCAAATGCATATCAAACCCTACGAAATATAGAAATCATGGGTAAAATTTAGAGTTATGTTAGATATGGAATCCCTAATATTGAGTAGAATCCTTAGAAGAAACCTATTTGTCATATAAAATTGAAGGGTTTCACCAAAATGTAAAGGAAAATATTCCTTCCCTAAGTTTAATCTAGAATAATCCAATCAAATGCACACAAATAAGAGTACATTAACCTAAATTAATAAATAAAGTATATTTTGATTATTATATATGGGCTAAATGTATTTCAAATTAACTATTAAAGTGCACAAACTAAATGCAAAGATGAGAGTTACTTAGCTTTGTGATTGAAGGATAAGTTCCCTTGATGAAGATTCTAGAATCTAGTTTATCATAATCCTAGAAAAGTGTGTTCTCAAACCATATCTTGCCTCATGATCATATAGTCTAGTCTATGCTATAAACAATTGAGTCTACATATTAGTGTTAGTTCCATACTTGCAAACATGTCTTGTATCTACAAAAATGGTTTCATAGTCTATATATCTTTACTCAACGGTTCAAGTAATTGATTTTTGTCTACTCTAACTTTTTTTATTGATCTAAGGACAAACAATATTTAAAAAAACCTTTGAAGGGTTGTTGTTGTTGTGTTACTTAGGGACATATTCTCTTAGGTTGACCCCAAAAATATATGTAAAAGATAGAAAAAAAGTTTATATCCATAGAAATGGTTCTAGGATGAATGTGCAAATCTATGTATACATTTTAAAACACCAAACTTAAGTGTTTCCTTCTTCAAATGTGAATGATAATGCTTAAAATGATCAGAAAGGAGATGATAGTTGAGGATGTAAAGTGAATGCAATCAAATAATTTTAAATACTATAACATATCATTAAATTATGCAAATTTGTGTTTAGTCAACTTTTAGAAAGAAAAGAATGGGTGGGAGTCTACCAAAACTTGAATTTGAATTTTAAAGTTGTGAGGGTCAAGTCTATGGATGCTGGGTTGACAACATGACTATGGAAATAATCTTAAACACAAATTAATCACATTAAGGAAGCTAATAGATACATGAGATTGTGTGCACAAATAAATGTGATTATGTGTAGATACGATGAATATATCGAAATATATATACATGTGAATAAGATAAAGAATAAACATATTAAAATATATATACATGAATAGAATAAATAGTTTGAAAAAAATTCCAATTTTATACAAAGTTTGCCATTTATCAATATACAGATGATTAAGACGTCCTCCTCAAAATATGAACAGAATTAAATAAAAAATATAAAAGTATGCAAATTTCACTATTAGAATAGTATTCAAAATTCACAGATCAATTATGGTCAACATTCTATCATTGTAGATAATTTGGCCTTTGAATTGTTGAAGCAATTAAAAAGGACGGGGTCTCCTAAGCGTACTGCA
>VDFB02193867.1:277457453-277492018 GCA_007258455.2 Sequoia sempervirens | reverse complement strand
GGCGTGGATTTTCTTTGGGATTCCAACTCAAAGGTTTGGAGTGACTTTTCAACTTCCAAAGATGTGCTTTTTCAAATAGTAAAAAAATTGGCATAATATCGAGCATGCTCCCCATAATCTTTGCACATGTTTCAATGTCAAGTAAAAAAACACCACAATAATGTTAAGCTCTCTCTTAGCTATCTAACCATGTAATTTTTTTCATTTTTGAGTATGTTAAGATTTTCATCTTTAATTTCTTTTGTTAATGTATCCATTTTTTTGTTAAAAACCAATGTGTGGAATTTTTTACTTTATTTTTTAACCTTTCATCAACATTTCAAATAAATTAAATTTTTAGAAACTATACTCCATTCTACACATTAAAAAAATAAGATATTTTCGATCAATTTTCAAAAAATTTAGGGTGGAGCACGCTCAATTTTCTATTTTTCAGGATTTGTCCACTTTGAAAATTAGTAAAAATCATATATTCGTTAAAAAAATAGTAAAAAAATTGAGCACAAACGACATGGTGTTAACTAATTATTCACCAAAGAGATTTTTGAAATACTAAAAGAAAGTTAACATTTTTTGGGAGTCACACCAAATGCTATGTTATGTTTTTTTGAAAAGGACAAGACCAATTTGTGTGGCCCCCATTTTTGAACCCCTCAATCTTTAGATTTTTTTTAGTTTAGAAAGTAGATTTGGAGCACTACAACTCTTATTTTTGTTGTATCTTAAAATTTTGTGTAACTATTTTCAATTTCTCATCCAAGGTTAGTCTTTCCTAATTTCAAAAAAAAAGTGACCATTTAACACCCCTTTTGGTCCCCCATCTTTTTGCACTTACTCATTATAAGATTTATCTTGGACTCCAAAGACTCATTCTAGGATGCCTAAATCTTTACCACTTGGAAGATAATTTAGATCAAATTGTACATATAGGTTCGAAGGTGGTTTTCATAGTCATATTGGCATAGAAATCTCCATTCAAACGGTAATGTATCAACCAAACTATTAACACTTATTATTACCAAGGGATGAAAATATTTACAAGTAGCACGAGGTACAAGGATCTTCCCAAAAACATCCCTATAATATTGTATTTATTCACTCAAATATTGGCATTGAAATCTTCGTTCAAACAGTGATGTATCAATCAGACTATTGACACTTATTATTACCAAGGGATGAAAATCTTTACAAGTAGTATGAGGTAGAAGGATCTTCCCAAAAATATCCCTATAATATTGGATTTATTCACTCAAAATAAAAGTGTAATGGTTAGAAACCGCCCTATACTAGTTACAAATAGCTCAACAATGATAGTGGTTTGGGAATTTCACCATGTGATTGGAAGTTCTTCTTTGGTAGCTAGGAAAGAATTGGAATTGCTAAAGATGTTTAGGGTAGCAGATCTAAAATATGAAGCCATACTCAAAATGGACCTTGGCTCGTATCCTTTGTAGCCAATTCTCACCCCAGCTATATCAAATTAAATTTCCTTAACCAAAAATTTGCCTTGAACAACCTTTATCTCCGTTGGTGTCCAACTTAGAGGTGTAATATTGTGCATGACCAAAATAGACCCGATGCCTTTAGGATCAAGCACCTTACCTTTGGAAGAGGTTATGTTTTTCACCCAATGGTCTTCCACCATGACCATTATGAGATTTCCTCCAAGTTCAATGCTTGAAGGTTCTACCTCCACTTCCTTGGATTTCAAATCCCTAGTGGACTCTCCCTTAGGATGTATCTTTGGCATGCTCCATATTATTTTGGACATTCCTATGACATACAATCTTTTGCATTCCATGTGTCCATATACTATGGTTGCATGTTGTTGTGCCCACTTGTTCTTCTTATGAGATGAAGGATCCCAAACATCTAGTTGAGATTTATGACTATTCCCTTGAGCTACAAATACATCATCACAATTCGCTCAACACCTTATCTACATCAATGGTAGGATGGTTGGAATGATTGCCACCCATAATAGAACCTTTCCACATAAGTTACCATACAAGTAAATCCTCTCAAAATGTATCACTTTTGTACTATCAATAACTTGAGATACCAAAGTAATGTAACAACTCCAAGTATGACAAACCTATACAAAAGTTAGCCATGTTCAATAGGACTGGTAAATAACCATACACAAATTGAGAACTCTCCATTAGAAGCTACTAACTATAAATTTCTCTTCACCATAGTTGGGAATCCCTTTAAAACCACTTGTGTGAATGCCAAAGAATTAATGGGGTGGTTATTAACAATGATAACAATAGTATTGGGACTATAAATTAGATTTATCCTATGAATTCCTTGGTTGTGATACAAGAATACCACCTTATGATAACTCAACCTCCTCATGCTTTGTTAGAGATCAGTCATCCCCTCTTGCTCATGTTGTTCTACCCTAACATACATCAAAATTTCTCCTTGGGATCTCCTTATGGTTCCTCCAGATCCTTCAATGGAAGCACATGTCTCCTTAATTTGTGATGAAATTCTCTACTCAATGGTAGCCTTGAAAGATCAAGATTCACCCATTGCTAGTCCAAAGTAGACCAAGTATAGCCACTGATAGATGAATAAACTTTGAATAAGGTTGTATTTGTTTCCAATTGAAACTCCATGTAGAAGTATTTACATATCACATGTCCACCTAAAATTTTCACCCATCACTCTACTCTCATGATGATTAGAATTTGGGGCATATCATTCCTCATGAGCCCTCTAAATGTCTTGTAGCTTGAAATCCACAACACCATATTGAGCTTAGTCACAAAATCTTGATAATCAAAATGACACTCAATTTTCTATCATTCATCTATCATAAAGCTTTCTAAGGTGACTATCTCCATCTGGTCTTCAGGTGTAGTGAAGTGACAACTAGGTGAATGTGTCCATTGTCCCTTAGTGTACATGTTGGCCTCTCCTGTATCTTCATGTGTGAATGAAAAGTCTCTAACCCGCCGACAAGCTCATTGATCTTGAAGCAAAGGAGTTTGAATGTTTCTTGATCAGCATTTGTGTAGCTAGTGTGTACCATCATAGAGTTTCCTTCCCTCATGTCACACTTTCTAGCTTGGTAGGTACTAGGTCACACTCACGATCCTATCCTTGGCACACTTTGGGAAACATCCCTGATCCCCAACCCCCAATCGCTGACAAGTCCCAAGTTCGAGTTAGACAATAGCTTTGATTTTATGATCCTTTGTATGTGTAGTCTTTCCTCCAATTTTGAAAAAGGGGACATGGCATATGATAATAGTAACTAGTAGTGCATCAAAAAAATGATCCTTGTATAGATTAACTCTCATAAGGCATGAACGGTTATCTTGAGAGGGCATCATATGAGTTAGATGACATTAAAAAAATGCCACTTGACACATGTATTTATCATTGATAGAGTGATGATACCAAGGCTTAAGATAAAATGGATGAAAATCTCATATTAATATAATAGACATTACTTCTAAGATTTAAAAATAGGTTTTCATTTTTTTATACTTTAAGAACTCAACATTTTAATGGTTTGATAACCCAAGAAACTTATTTACATTTTATTTTTTAAACACAAATTTCCCTAGCTTTTCCTTCAATTTTTTTACTACTTTCTTTTGAGATAGATGATAATAGAAAATTAGATCTTGAATAAGATTTATAAAAAAATATTATTTTGAATAAGATTTATCTAGTGAAACAAAAGAAAAAAGAATAATGAATAAAAATGCAAGAATAAAATGAAGAGTGAAGAGATCAAAAACGACTTTAATAAAGATTCTGAAGAACAACTTAAAATATGTCCATCATCATAATTAAGAAAGTTAGGGGAGAGGGGCCTATAGTGGAGCACCCTAACTTCGTGTTTCTCAAAATCCTACGTGGAAATTTCAAATCACTCCCAATTCTGTACAACAGTTTATTTGGCAACTCATGTGCTTCTATATTTCGTTTTAGGGCCACATCATCAAATATGATGCCACATCAACATGCTTTTTGTTGAGGTATCCAAAAAGACCCAAAAAATAAGTGAGACCAATAGCACGGTGCACTAAGTCATGTTTTATTGGTGTGCTGATGTGGCATCACATGATTTGTCACTTTGCATACTCTATGGATAAAAAGTGTTTTGCAATTAGATATTAAAGTGCTCCACTATGGGGTCCATGAGGACTACTTCTATCCCCACTATTAGACCCTGCTCCATTATGGGGCCCTCTCCCCTAAATATTTTCCCATCTGTATTATATTTTTAACTTTCTCTCAAAATGGTTATTTTGCAAAAATATTTGATTACCTAGCCTCCAAGTAGATGTAGTATTTCATGTTTAAGCTACACTAGGCTTCTTAACCCCAATGCTTATGGATAATCCATCTCACCAATGTAACGGATCCCTCAGGAATTTTGTCACAGGCAACCGATATTACTGCAAATGTTCAACCAACGTAGAGGGAGTTGGCAATGGCGATGTTATAATTTTTTCATACTCCACATCATGAGGATAGCAGATGTTCGATGAAGTAAGAAAGGATGAATAAACCGATAAGGTAAACATGTGGCAGATACTGTTTAAATGCTTCCAGGCATTACACTTGGCAATGCCATCGTGGTAGATGTAAACCGAATAATACTGCACAGTTTACAATCATAAAATGTCATTGCCATCCACTACTCATCTCAATCTCACAGAATTTTATAGAGAGGGACAATTGAAGGAGGTGCTGCACATTCTGCTTACTACTCACAACCCCCACTGAAGACTCCTTTAAATATCTTCTATTGCAGATCTGCATTCTCAAGAAGTCGCTTTCATAAGGGAAGAAAGTACACTCTTCCACTGCTCACTCACTGCTCACAGGCCATTTGCATTTGCTACACGTACACTATATATAATAAGCTTATTTACATGTATGCCAACTGCGGAAATTTGGTGAATTCCCATAACACGTTTGACCACGTGAAAGAACGTGACGTCGTCTCATGGAATACGATTATTGGCATGGGTATCCTCACAAGGCAGTCACTCTGTTTCACAGAATGCAACGAACAGGTTTTCGACCAGATCAGTTCGTATCTGCCAATGTACTCCCAACCTGTGCCGAAATTGGAGCTTTGGAAAAGGACATGGAGGTCCATCATAGCATAAGGGATACACAAGTTTCGTCAAATGTTGTAATTGTAACTGCCATCGTAAACATGTATGGAAAATGTGGAAACATAGACAAGGCACACGAACTGTTTGACAAAATGCCTCAAAGAGATGTCATCTCATGGGCTTGAATTATTGCAGGATATGCACAAAATGGATTTGTTGAAAAAGGCTTTAGAATCTTTCAACCAAATGCAAGTAATACGTCTACAGCCAAATTCCACAACCTTTGCCAGCATCCTCCCTGCCTGTGTCAAAATGGGAGCTTTGCAACAGGGTATGTAAATCCATCGAAGCATAATGGAAGGAGGATTTTTGTTAGTTATTATAGTTAGAAATGCTCTGGGTCTTCCCCAAAATTGTATGATCAACATTCACTTCCCATGGTGTCGGATACTATATATATTCCCTCAACACCAACATAAATGAGGCAAAAAAAAAAATTCCAATCAGATAGAGGCACAACATATATTGACATGGTGTAGGCTTATAGTAGTGGATGGGGTAGCAGAGTACTGGTTGATGTATGGATGGCTTCTCTGGGCCACACTTCAATGGGTGGTTTCTCAAAAATATTTAAAACCTTATATTAATCTCTTGTAAGGCACAATAGAACATTCTCTCCATGGCAGCTGCCGTCCTTATTTATTTATTTATCTCAATGTGAGAGCAGGGGCATTTCCTTTCTCCACAAGATCTACCTATGTTTCAAAAACTTTTCTTTTCTTCTCCTTGTTTTCCTGCATAAAAGCCTTGGATATGTTGATCACTGCGACATACAGTATTGCGCATCTATGTCTGACTACTTAGGGACACACCTATAACTAGATAACTTTTCCCTCCCATAATGTTTCGATCCATCCATAGAGCAAGATTTGGTCGAAAGTTTCAATAAAAAAATAAACAATAAATATTTGTTTAAAAGATTGTGACTCTTATTATTTAAAAGAAATAAACAATAAATATTTGTTTAAAAGATTGTGACTTTTTTTTTTTTTTAGACTGCAGGAATCGGGTAGCATGACCCCCTATAAACTGTAGTGCGCCTGGTAAATTTTTTAATGTGACCATGACCCCCTATAAACTGCAGTGCGCCTGGTAAACTTTTTAATGTGACCATGACCCCCTATAAACTGCAGTGCGCCTGGTAAACTTTTTAATGTGACCGGCGGCGCTGGTGCGACACGCCCTCCGGTACCACGGGGGTGGGGGAGACTAGAATTTGTGACCAACCTCTTGCTATAGGAAAGATTTAGCCAACCAAGCTAGGGCCCCAACCCCAAAAGATTGTGACTTTTATTATTTAAAATATTGTGACTTTTATTATGAGACAAAGGTTGTGATCTTTAACATTTCACTAAAAGACAAGTCTTACAAGTTTAAATAAGCATAATGAATTATCAAAATCATATCATGATGAAAAATAAAGATTAGCTTTTATAAGAGATTATGGAAACTAAGAAATGATTATTATGAAGAAAACTCTCAAATGAACCTTAAATTAAAGTTATAGCTTCACTCATTTAAAAGTAATTTGTACTTCAAATTTGTCAATTTTCAATGTGAAAAAAAACACATCCTTTTCAAACTAATTTCATAAAATATAATTACTTGAATGTGCCAATTTAATTTTAGAAGTATTTTGAAGTTACTTTATACTATAACCTACAAAAACTATTAGTATATCCTAACCTGCTTTGATACTATGTTAAAAATTAAGATCTTAGGATATTAATCATGATAAACAAAATAAAAATAAATAAAATGAAAATCATACAAGCATACATATTACACATACACAAGATATACATGGGTAAAATTCTTTTAGGTAAAAAAAAACCACATAAAACATCATTTTATTAAAACAATTACAAAAAATAGTCTATTAAAAAATAAAATAAACCTAGAGACACTTCTCCTTACTTCTACATGGCCAATATGCCTTTTGTGCATAGTGGTATAACTTATTATAAAACTTCAAATTCACACACTCTCAAATGAGAGAGAACCTCCTTAAATATAAGAAAAAGGGTGAAAAAATATTGTAAAGGGTATTAATCACACCTATTCAAAGCAACCATTTATAAATAATTAATAATCTAATATTTATTAGAATATTAATTATTAAATGATATATGTTTATAACATAAGGTTTTACAATCTTATATTAGAACTATATAGAAATGTCATAAGGGTACGACCCCTAATATTATGTTCTAGCAAGGTTGGTTTGGAATCTTAGGGGGAAAGAAGACAACAAGAAACATGTTATAATAGGCTTTTGAGTTCAAAGCTTTAACATAGATATTTACATCTTGATCTTTTACAAGAAAAATGATAGCATAACCCTACATAAAAATTCCTCAATACCTTCATCTCAAGCCCTCAATATTTAGACTTGTGGAGGGTCAAAATACCACCAAAAAGCATTACCATTGGCCTAAATAAGGTCCAAAAATATCATGGTAATGATCCAAATGACCCACACTTAAATTTGACTTATTATTTATTATTAATTATTTTATAAAGATACTCTGTGATGCATCATAAGTGGGTCAATATTCTTGGTCCACTTTGTAACTACCTATAACCATGCTCTTTACATATGTCATAGAATCTATTATAAGTAAACCCCACATCTTGCAATGCCATAATGCCATTAGATATTGTTGCAAATTCTTACATACACCATAAGATGTTGACACATGGTAAGGAGTGTCACTTAAAAAATCCAATGTCCTATTATGTTGGAGCACAAATAATAAATAAAATAAAATATAACAATGTCCAATATATCTCTAAGAAAATGCTAAATAATAAATAAATAATTCTAGAAACTTACAAAGGTTGAGACATTTAATTCTGATAAATTGGTTCCATAATTGTTGATGTGAACCTGAGTGGAAGACAATTCTTTTCTTGATATGAATGAACTCATCTAATTATTTCTTGAACAGTAATATATTAGCAAATCAACTGAAATGTTTATCAAAGATAATCTTCATCAAATTCTAAATTAAATAAATTTATTGTTTATTTATTTATTTTTAAAATTCCATTATCAATCTCAACTCTATTTTAATATTATTATTTATCATTATAATTTAAATTTAATTTATCAAAAATAGTTATGTGATTTTTCCTTACAAATACTAGAAATAAAAATCAAATTTTACATAAACAAAATTTTATAACCAAATTACTCTATAAAGGAAGAAATGGGATCATATTTAGGCAAAATGAGATAGAGGAGAGCTTAAAAGTAAGCTAATAAACTTCTGTCACACCTGCAGGAATAACTTAGTTTCTAAATCTTTCAAAGGGAGAACCAATGGTGCGCTCCATCAAATGTATGCACTTACCCAAATGCAAAGCTGAGTCCCATTCTCACTCTCTACCACAAATCATCTTCTTCATCACTTTTATCAACACTCTGCATTGGAGGAAGGCTTGTTAGACAGGGCTTTTTAAGCTCAAGAAAATGGGTGACAAAATTTAAAAATAGCACATGTTATTTTGGCAGCCTTGCCGCTTGAAAGGAAAATGTTTAGCAAATTGAGAGAAAGAGAGAGGAGAGAGCTTAAAAAATAGCTAACAAACTTTTACCACACCTTAATTTCTAAATCTTCCAAAGAGACAAACGATGGAGCGGTCCATCAACTGTAAGCACCTTCTGCCCAATGTTGTGGGAACACACAACACTCCAATAACAAGATTAAACGCAAATGCAAAGCTAAGCTCCACTGACAGTCCCCACCAGATATCCTTTTCTACATCACTTGAATCAGCATCCTCTTCATCAGTTTTATTGACATTCAGAGTTGCAGGAGGGCTTGTTAGACAGGGTTTAGTGAGCTCACCAAGTTTGCAACAAGACTCGTTAAGTTGGAGGCCGCATAGATCTAAATTATTTGAGAAGGATGAAGCATCAAATGTTAACAACTGCCCACCCTGTGGTATCTTTCCTGTGAGATGATTGTTTGACAGATTTATGTAACCTAGGAATGTGAGCTTTACTAACTCTACAGGAATAATTCCAGACAGTTGGTTTTGCGAGAGGTCAAGGGACTCTAGCTGTGCCATGTTTCCCAAGGACTTGGGTATAGCACCATTAATATGGTTTCTTGAAATATTAAGAATGATCAAACCAGTGAGAGATCCCATGCCTTCAGGGATATGACCAGATATTCTATTGTTTGATAGATCAAGACATTTTACTAATCTCAAAATTCTCACATATTCCAGCTCCAATCCTTTGCTTCTGATGATTATTTTCTCTACATATGTTGAACCACTTATCAATCCATATTCAAAGACTTCTGTATTCATTGAGTCATTTGCCATGCCCTTCATCTCTGAAATGCTGACCGGAATGACTCCTGAAAAACTGTTAATTGAAAGGTCTAAAATTTGAAGAGACGGTATTTTGCTTACATCAGCAGGTACACTTCCTTCAAATTTGTTTGATCTTAAGATCAAAATCTTAAGACTGGGAAGTTCTAGAATCCAATTTGAAGAAATGTTCCCTGTCAGTCTGTTGTCTCCCACATCCAATATCTGCAACTGTTTACAATTTGCAAGTCTTGGCAGAGTCCCATTTAGACGATTTCCCCCGATTTTCAGTGTTTGAAGCGAAGACATGTTTCCCAATTCCTCTGGCAACTGGCCTTCTAAAAAGTTGTTCTCCAAATTCAATACCTCAAGATAACTGCAGTTTACAAAACCTGGAGGAATCTTACCTGTGAGTCTATTATTTGACAAATCCAGAATCTGCATAGGCAACCCTTGTGGATCGTATCTACATATTGTGGATGGAATGCTACCATTGAGATTGTTGTGAGACAGAGACAGGTAACTAAATTCATACTCGCCAATTTGAGCTGGAATTGGTGCACAAAATTGATTTTCTGACAGGTCATACACAAGCACTGAAGGAGGAGGAAGCGGAAGCGGACCTTGTAAGTTATTGTGATGCAAGTCCAGAATCTTCAATGTTTTGGGCCCCATTAGCTTAGAAGGTAAAGCGCCTGTAAAATTGTTATAAGACAGGTTGAGCTGTTGAAGCTGGGGAAGGGAATCCCATATCCGCGCAGGAATATTGCCCCATAATCTGTTGTCGGACAAATCCAAATCGGAAATGTGAGTTTGAGTGAATAAGAAGGCCGGGAACTCACCCTCCATGTTACATGATCTTAATTTCAATGTTCTAAACCAGTTTTGGGGAATCCAAGTCGGACTGACTTTCACAGTTAATGCATTGTTCGAAATGTCTAGAGATACCAGACTAGAGAGATTATGAAGGTGGGACTCTGAAAGGTTCCCGCTTAACCGATTGGAGGATAGGGAAAGAACCTTCAATTTAGATAGATTTGAAATGTTATGAGGTATGACATCTGTTAACAGGTTGTTGCTTAGATCAAGCATGACAAGGGACTTGAAGTTGGCCAAGGCAGGCATTTTACCTGTCAGTTCATTGTTGCTCAGATCAAGCCATGTGAGGGAGGTAAGATTCCGGGCAGGGGATGGAATGGTGCTGGTCAACCGGTTCCGACTCAAGTCAACGTGACCAAGCTTCCCAAATGCATCGAACAACATGGAGGGGATGCTGCCCTCCAACTGGTTGTCCGAAAGATCGATATGGGCTAAAGGAAATGAAGTTTCTAAATGAGGCTTAGGCCCGAACGACGGTATACTCCCTTTTATTTTGTTAGATGAGATATCCAACATTACAAGACCTCTAAGATTTCCAATGTTGGGAGGAAGCATACCTTGGACAAAGCAGTTGGAGAGGTCCAAGCGAGTTAACGAGGAGATGTTGGCAATTGAATCTGGAATAACTCCTGCTACACTTGTTGTTGTAAGAACAAGGCTGTTAAGCGATGCAGAGTGTCGCGGCAGAATGCTTGAAAGGTTCCCTCCCAAGTTCAGATTGGCAGACAAGTCAACTTCTTGCAAGCTTGGAAGGCTCAATAGATCGGAAGGAATGGAACCATTGAGGTGACAGCTGCTAAGCCTGAGAGAAACCAGGTTGGAAAGGTTCTGTAACCGAGCAGGTATGGACGACAAGAAGGAATTGCCACCAAGTTGGAGGTGGGTTAGACGAGTAAGATTTGCAAGGGAAGGGGAAATTGGGCCAGAGAGCATACAGTTGGACATTTGAAGACGCCTGAGACTGTACATGGTGGAGATATCTTTGCCCCATTCATCGCTTGTCACTCGCGACATATTCACCCCGTCCAGCAGCAGCTCCTCTAATTCTCTCATGTTTCCTATCCACATCTTCATGCCATCAATTGTGATGGAGGAAGAGAAAATGTAGGAATTAGTGGAAAGATCCAAGTAGCGCAACGTGGACATGTTGCCCAAGTCCATGGGCATCTTTCCCACAAATCCAGCATTTGACAAGTTCAAATACTGCAAATATTTAAGTTTGTGGACTTGGTGAGGGACAGCAACACCAATGAAGGCGTTGTAGCTCAGATCCAAGCTTTCTAACATCTTTAGACCAAAGAGTGAAGAAAGAACGTCGGGTTTATCAATATCAACATAAAGTGAACCGGCAAAGAGCTGGGAAGGAAAACCACTGGTTGAATTCTTCAAAGCCCTTGCTGGATCGTAGCCACGAGGATTACGGAGATCCAACTGAATGACGTGCTTTGTTATATTATCACATTTGATTCCTTCCCAAATACAACAGCTGGTGGAATTATTCCAAGTTTTCAGTCGACTAGATGGGTCGTGAAGACCTTGTTTGAAATCCAAGAGGATTTTTTGCAATGCTGATTCACATGTCTACATCAAACAAAATATTAAACTAAAATAAAATAAACAAATCACACAAAATGAAACATTAAACTAAAGAAATGTAAGATAAATTGAATTCAAAGAAAACAAACAGAGCTTTTTTAAAACCATTCCATTTTTCTCTATCTCTAGGGATTTGTTTGAAGCTGTTACTCTCAGATTGTGTAAGCAAATCTTCTCAGAATGGCAACCTGCAGAACGAGTATGCAAAGGGAGAGTGCTTCTCTATCCTATATGTTGGTGGAGTGAAAATGCTGATACGGATATGCACAGGGGCTATAGATTATGCATAGGGGCTGTGGATTATGGATGCTATGATATGAAGTGGATACGCCATGATATGGAATGATTCTACAATCTATGAATGCTAAAAGACTATGCTATGAATGCTTGAAAGCTATTTGACTATAATTTTCTTGTATGAAAGCTTCTATGTGATTTCAAAGACCCTGGCTGGCAAAGATTAATGGCTGTGAGATTGTTTGGTAGATTTGAATGGTGAGAGATGGAGAAGTTGAAAGGAAGATGAAGAATGTTGGGAGGTTGGAGAAAAGAATGGAGCTTTGTCTTCAACCCACGGGAACAAGCTTGCACAAGAACAGAGAAATTAATTTTCTGTTTTGGAAGTTTGTTTCACGGTTGTTGAAGATAATGCAATATTAAATAAATAAATATATTTAATTTCATGTGAGTTTGATTTTTGATTTGAGGACTATAGAAGATTTCAATTAAATATTAGAAATGTGAATAAACTTTAGAAGAATAAATTAAATATTTGGAATATTTAATTGTAAATGGAATTTAGAAAATTTAATTAAATATTTAGAATATTTAATTGTGAATGGACTTTAAAAGAAAAGAATACTTAATCTTTATTTGAATAAAATATTCAAGCCAAGATTAAATGATAATTAATATAAATAAATCGTAATGTTTATTTAATTAATTAAGAAATAGATAAAGAAAGTGATTAAATAAACTTATTTATTTAATCGAAAATGAAAGAATGAACAAGCAAGCAAGCCAAGTGTTGGTGATTTGAGAATTTTTGGCTGCTTAGCATATGCACACATACCAGATCAAGAATGAAGGAAGCTAGATGATAAGTGCAAGAAATGTATAATGGTTGGATATAGTGTCAATTCAAAAGGATACAAAATTTATGATCCTATAACACATGAAATTCTAATAAGAAGGGACATCATTTTTGATGAAAATTTAGTTTTGCACAAATCAACAGAGATGCAAAATGCAAAGGATTTAGAAATAAGGTTCTATGATCTTGGATCTGATGAAGAATCTGAATATAATAATTCTACTCCTGCAAGACCATTACAAGTTGCAGCCACACAGCCCACAGCAGAAGTACAAGAAGAGCAGCAGTTGCGAAGATTAACAAGACAACGAAAGCCCACTCAAAAAGCATTAGAATCATATGCACTTCATGTAGAAATTGATGAACCACTCAGTGTCCAAGAAGCACATGAAAGCATTAATGCAGCAGATTGGAAGAAAGCAATGGATGTTGAATATCAATCACTCATAAAAAATCAGACTTGGGAACTCACAAGTCTTCCACCCGGAAGAAAAGTAATTAGGTGTAAATGGTTATTCAAGAAAAAGTATAAGTTAGATGGATCGATAGACCGCTACAAGGCCCGTTTGGTGGCAAAAGGTTACTCCCAAATTGTAGGTTTGGATTATCATGACACATTCTCACCTATAGTAAAGATAACATCCATAAGAGTTTTGATAGCAATTACAGCAACCTTGGATCTTCATGTGCATCAGTTAGATATAAAAACAACATTTTTACATGGTTTCTTAAAGGAAGAAGTTTATATGGAACAACCAGAAGACTACATACAAGAGGGAAAAGAACAGTTGGTATGTAAGCTTCATAAGACATTATATGGACTGAAACAATCCTCAAGAGCATGGTATGAATGTATTTATGGGTTTCTCCAAAATGAAGGATACATGAGTTGCAATGCTGATTCAAATGTCTACATCAAACATATTGGTGAGTTAGTGATCATTTTAGCCTTATATGTAGATGACACCATCATTTTGAGTAATGATCTTAAGATGTTAAACTTGTTTAAATCTCAATTAGCTACAAAATTTGAAATGACCAGCTATGGTGAGATACATTATTGTTTGGGCATTCAAAAATTAAGAGATAGGGAAAAGAAGCAAATCCATCTTAATCAAGAGAGGTACATTAGGAACATTCTCAAGAAATTTGGGATGGAAGATTGCAAGCCAATAAGCACTCCAATGGAAGTAGGTAAAAAAATTTCATTGGAAATGTGTCCTAGAACACAAGAGGAAGAAAGTTATATGAGTACAGTTTCATATCAAAACGCTGTCAGGAGTCTAATGTATGCAATGGTTTCTAGCAGACCTGATATTGCACACGCTGTAAGCGTGGTGAGCCAATTTTCCAGCAATCCTGGACCACAACATTGGGCAGCAGTTAAAAGAATTTTTATATATCTTCAAGAAACAACTAATCACAGAATTACATTCAGTGGGAGTTCAGAAAAATCTCTACAACTTACGGGTTATTGTGATGCAGATTGGGTAGGGGACATTGATAGGAAGAGATCAACTTCAGGTTTCTGTTTTATCCTTAGTGGAGGTGTAGTTTTGTGGGCAAGTAAGAAACAACCAATAGTTTCTCCCTTTAGCACAGAAGCAGAATATATAGTAGCATGTCAAGCTGCAAAATAATTGATTTGGTTGAGAAAATTGTTGTAAAACATTGGGGTTACTCAAACCCAACCAACAATGTTAAAGTATGATAGCCAAAGTTGCATAGTCATCACAAAGCATTCAAAGTATCACGGAAGGGTTAAACATTTAGGGGTACAATACCATTTCATCCGTGAACAAATTGAGGAGAACAATATTCAAATGGAATACTGCACAACTTAAATGATGGTGGCAAATGCATTGACAAAGGCATTACCAAGAATCAAATTTGAATTTTGCAAAGAAGGATTCAATGTAATACAGCTTGATTGACAAATATTTGGCTAAGTGGGAGTGTCAGACATGTAGGAAATGTAGCCGAATATTTGGGATTTTTATTTAGCATTTAGGGCTTTATGTTGAATAAAAGATAGCACATCAGAAGAATACAATCCACTTGTATACGTGCTGTTAAGATTTGTTTAGCTGTAGAAGTTTGTTTCTTTATAGCATAGTCAGTGTTTATTTTTTAACATGACTTTGTCTCCCTATTCTCCTATTTGTAACGTTGGTTTTTGTTACTTGATTCAATAATAGAAAGTACTCCATCTTCTGTATTTCTCTACCTTTTTCATAATTTTGAGTTTCAGATAATAATAACAGTTTGAAATCCAAGAGGATTTTTTGTTCATCATCTAGACAACAAGATACCCAACAATTCGGTAGCAACAGCACAAATCCCACCAAGGTCTAGAAAAAACTCTCTGAGAATTTCATGGTTTTGTTAAATTTTTCCCTTTGAAATGTGTGCAATCAACATCCCCTCAAGAAATGCGTGCAATCAACATCCCCTCAAGAAACACGAGGAGAGCTCATTATGAGTAGAACAATATGAAAAAATAAATTACTCGTATTTGTTTTGTCCACATACACAGCCTCGTTAACGTCCCACGAAGGAATTACGACTCGCCAAATCCTATCTAAAGATATAAATGATAAAAAAGGAGAACAACGCAAGGCTCACACTATGAGAGGAACTTCAACTCTCAGATAAAAAAATACAATTGATTTAGGGGAGAAAACCCTCTCGTTATGCACCCTAGTGGTATTTTGATTAGTCAATTCTTTAAATCTAAGATTTCAAATCCATATCATCCAATGCAATATGTGTAATCATAAAAGATGGTGAAGTCTCTGATTTAATGATGGTTAATTATCACACCTCATCATTAAAATTAGGTGTACTAATAATTGAACATTTTTCCTTAAAATTATGTACACTCGCTTAAAATATAATATCATCTTTCAAAACAAATATATATTCCTAAATATGTAAACACAAAACTATTATATTAAACAACATAATACTATAAACTAAATAATTGTAAACATAAACTAATAAATATTATAATTTTCTATTTCTAAAATAACTTAATCCTAAACCTACTTTTGTTATCTCCCATTCATTGAGATCGGATGCATCACTATAGACTCCAATACACAACATCAAGGGTAGCAAGGAGGGTGTGAATACGAAGGTCAAGAGAAGGAATGAGCTTTCAATGACAACCATGATCTATGATGTATAGCCCTTTATTTTGTCCAAATCCAACTAGACTAACGCCACACCTTGTTGCCCACCATGAGTTGAACAACAAAGACCATAGAATAGTAAGGACAAATAGAAAAGGTGTTGGCTTTCTTATGGGACATTTCTTTTGTGTTCATGTCATATCCATGCGTTTTTCCATTTTTAATCTAATTTGTGAGTCACTGGGTGGTGTTTTATTGTTTATGTATTGTGATGTAGGTTTATCACTACTCTATTACTACAATCTACAATCTAGATTGGCCAAAAGACAAAATGCTCGTGCAAGTCAAGTCATATGCAAGTTCTTGATGATTTAGATGATGTGGAAGTGCATAAATTTATTGCAACACAAGTTAAAAAATGGTAGTGCATGGGTGTTTCTATAGTGTATCAACATAGAATAGTATGCACTAGCTATAAGGCAAGAAATCTTAAGTCAACAATGGATTTTGACTATGTGAAAAACTATGAATTAACTACCATTTTTACATAGATTTTTAACAAATAATCAAAATTTCAATAAGTTTGTGAAGGATTATTAAGAATGATATGATATGGCAATGCAAATTCACCTTAATGGATATAAATTTATTTTCCTTAATCATGTTTAGGTATTTCCTTTTCCCATACCTCCTAAACCCAATGCATCCTTTCAGTGTTCTTCCATGGTCTCTATAACTAATATATGCCATCTTAGTAAATGATATCCTTATTTTATTTATGTTTCTTTGTTTAGTGTTTTTGTGAGCTTCTAGAGTCATATGAAGCATATAAAAAGAAGCAACAATGATGACACTATGGTCCATTACAATTGTTTCACTTACATCTAAATATTATCCATTCAAAGGTTGGTTCTTTAGTTCAAAGTCATTTTTTCTTAAATCTCTGATAGTTTATAGTAATTTTATTTTTTTATATCAAGGTTTGCTTGCATTATCTATTGCTCATTACTAATTTAAATATTTATTTTTGTATAGATTGGAATTTGGAAGAAGGCAAATTTAATAATCCTATTCTTTTTTCTTAAGAATCTTATTCTACATTTCTATTCATTAAGTCTCTTCTACATTGTCTTTCTAACGACAATGTTCCTACCTCAAGCTCACATGTTTTCTTGGGTTATTTTCTATGTGCTTGTTATCATGTAATTATTGACCATTTTTCCTTCACTAGGGCCTATTACTTTTTCTATCCCTTATTTGATGTTCAAAAACATAATGTTCGACCATTCAAACTATTTATAAAACCATCTTCTGGTAAAATTTTAGAACTACATCACACTTTCAAACAACTTATTATTAGGATTAAGGTGCCATCAACCTTGTAAATCCTATTTTATTTAATTAATCCTAATATTGTTTTTAAATCATTCATAAGGGATGATGGATTAACTACTAGGAATAATTATTTTTACCATTAGAGGTTTTGTAATATAGTAAGTATTGATCCAACCTTCTCCATTGGATGTATTAAATCCATAAATATATTTTCACCATTTATGATGTATGAATTTTCATCATCATAAATTTTCATTTTCCTTCTTATGATGGGAATATAGGTTGGGTAGATAACAATTAGTTATTAAGATGAAGATTTGATGACTCACAAGAGGCTAGTATTTCCACCAAAACCTAACTTTCTAAAATTTGGTGTCTTTTTTGTATTTATTTACACTTATAGAGATCCTATATCACAATTTAAAATTCTAAAATTTAATGTTTTTTTAGATCTATTTTTTTGTGGTTTAGATCAATGTTATGTGTCTTGCATAGTTGAATTTTTGATTAGATGACAATTTTGTATGCATTATGATAAAAGCAAAAGAATACACTCTTTAAGATTTTTTTTGAAGCTTTACAATGAGTTTGGTACATAGTATCCTTGCACAATGAAAACTTCTCTTGTATATTAGAGATCACATGTGGGAAGGTTTTTATTCTACAAAGTAATCACAATCTTCAAGATTAATATATGGCTTTAAATGTTCCAATAGGGTTTAAGGCATCTTGGGTAATTCTCTATTTTTTTTTATAAATATATTAATTTGCATTGTCATATTTCTTGTGATACTTTCTATGCAATAGGAGGATTCTGGTGCAGGAGCACCCAAGGCCTTCAAGGAGCTCTTCAAAGGTCAGAAGTGTGCAGGGGTCAAGAGGACCTTTCCATCAAATAAAAACATAAAATATGGTATCTTGGAGCCTATAATGGCATTTGGGATGAATAAATGTAATGGGAATATCAAAAGTCCTAAGGGTCTTGAAAGGACCCTATGACCAAAATGAAATGTATTTGGACCAATAGTGTCCCAAGGGGTCTAGATAGGTTTATAAAGTTTTAATCATGTCAATAAGGTTGATTTATAATTATTTAATAGTTTGGAAGGGTTTCTAGTTAATAGGAACTAATAGAATAAGAGTTTGGAAATTCAAATTTTCAAAAATCCACTTTAGGCGGGAAAAGGAGTTTTAGGTGTTTTAGAGGTAATTATGCATTGTAATCAATCCAAATCGGTTGGATCAATTGGGGAATGGTTCTATAACCCAAAAATGATCATTTTTATGGAGGTTGGGCATTTGGAGCAAGTACTGTACGGACTGTTTTCTGGAAATAGTGAAAAACACAGTTTTCTTGCAATTTCTTTGAGCTTTTTGATGAGTTTTTGATTTCTATTGAAGTTATTTCCAGTAAAATGATTTAAGAACTTGTGTTTACATGTTTTAACACCATTGAAGGCTCTGAAAGCAGTAAAAATTAATTTCTTTTCATTTTATATTGACTGTCCTCAAGGAAACACAAAATTTACACTAGTTTTGAGGGTTTTTCATGGATGAATGATCCATTTCATGGGAAATGTAATTGAGACCAATGAAATGGATCATGATTAACTTGTAACATACCAATATAACAATCTAAAATTTCAGGAAAGAGGAATCATATGGTGTACACCAAGTTTTGACAGTGCAAGGTGCATGAGGATGGGTCCTAGAGTATAGCAGTGGAAGATCTGCCTTAAGGAGGGGTATGTTTTTGAGTTTGGATTGACTAAATATTTTTTCCTAATGGTGTAGAGTCAATGAGAAAGTTCTAGAAGTGATTGGAAGGCCTAGAACCAAGAAGCCCTAGTTTTGAGGCTATTTAAGGAGGGTTTTGTGTTTGAGCATGTTAGGGGTGTCATAGAAGACTAAAAGTTTGAAAATCCTTGGTTTGGGGATGTTTTAAGAGGCTGCTAAAATTTTCATGGTTAGGGGTTAAAGTTAGAGAGGGTTTGCTTTGTAAAAGTGGGCTAATTGAGTAGCCTTGAGCAGGGTAGGTGTATTGAAAGTATATGTTGGTCCAAAAGAATCACTATTTGTTTTTGGATATGTTGTGTAGGCCCTAAAAGGGTATCTCAATCCATATTTTATTTGTCAATTTTTTTGGAAATCTTGAGTGTAAAGTGGCTTAAACCAGGTTGCCTATGCTACAAGGGAGGACATGCTATATGGTGGAATTTTGATGAGTTCTTTGAAACCCATTTTGAAATTGATCTGATGTTCATTTTTGAGTCATTTTGAGAAGGTCTCCACCTCCCTCTACATCAGATTCCCTATTATTTTCCAACCAGGGAATCAACTGTTATACCCAATTCTTCTACAATATGATGCTATTAACAAGGATGTGCATTGAAAAGTACTTGTTATTTCATTACATTATTACATAGGGTGAAGGAGAGATCATATAAAAATCCTCTATATATGCAACATAACCAATTTGAAACCTTGATAATAGACTCAAATTTAATCATTTTTAGGGTCCAAAGAAATAAAAACCCCATGTGAGCTTGTTGTTTAAATCCACAACTAGGGCTCATATGATTTCCATTTAGATGAGACTAAATATTTTAGAAGTGGAAAACTTTGATTCTTGAATGAGGAAAATATCCGATCTTCCTAAAGCAAGTTGTTTTTCTAGTAGCTACTGTTTGTTACATATGTGCATTTTTAAACCCTAACATGATGTGAGAATCATGACACTCCTTTGAAATTAAGATTACTACATCATTTATTTTGGCTTATAACCTTGATCTTTCAAATTTTTGTTGATCTCACCAAAGAAACTCAAATTGTGATGATCCCCCTAATTTTGATGAGATTTGGTTGTAATTTGGACCTTCTTCAACCTCAATTTGTAAATAAGATTAATTACTTCTTAGAATATGATTTCTAGATCTTGAAGCTCATCATTTGTAATATTTTCTTTAATATCAATGGCATTGCCCCTTTGTTTAAAAATGATATTATTTTTTAGCATCACTTCCAATAATTTTTAGATTATCTTAAAGTTACATGAGGTTTTACCAATTATATTTTTTTTTGAGGAACAATAATCATTATAATGATACATCTTAACTACATTGGCGTAAAGAGACAAAGTTGCTTTGGCTGAAAGCTATAGAATTTTGATTGCCTTATTTGATCATTATTATGCTATTGATGATTATGACACTTAGGGACTAGAAAATACTAGTTTATGTTGTTTGGCTACTAAAAATATAAGGTACATAATTTGATAATAAAGTGATTTAACAATTGTTTACAAAAACATGTCAATAAAAGGACATTCTTTGAAGTTGCTACAATTAATTGTAGATCTATTCTTGGTGTGCAACAAACTTTGTGTAACTATTATCTTCCAATGTCTAAAAGTTCTTTAAGCAACTTTGAAAATATTGGACTCATGTCATGTAGGTTGATTTGACAATAATATTTAAACAATTTGCTAAATTTGAATTATACATTATTTTGGTATTGCGTGGAAAGAATTTAGAGTTTAGCTTGAACTAGGATGATCTACAATGAAAACTAGAAAACCACCATGCAACAAAAGGTTCCTTACAACTTCATTAATGTAACTTAAATTGATATTTATGGATAGAGCACTTTGGACCAATATGTTCCATGATATCTCACCACAAAATTGTTGTTATATTTCCATTATGTTTCTCCTTGGTCATTTCCATGCTGTAGAGAGTGATTATGCTTTGATACATTTGATGGATCTTAATAGGTGAAACCATTAGAAAGCAAAAGATTTGGCATTTGGTTTTTTAAGTTTTAATTTTTATTTTAATTAGTACTTGTGATGATTGGCCAAATAGTAGTATGTGAGATTAGGAGAGCTTAATGAGCGACAACAACGATAAGTTTCCTATTGAAATTATTTTATAGGATGCTAAAAACCTTTTGATTAAACCTCAAAGAAACATAGTCATTGCTTCAGGGTCCTAAATAGGGTAAGTATTTTTCGATTGCTATTTCAAAGTTGGAAGTTTCTTCTCATGGATTAGAATCATTGAATCTTATCAAAGACTTTCAAATTTTTAGGAAGCATTGAGATTATTTCACCATATTCAACCAATGGGTATGTAACCTTATCAATTCACATTTGTCATCATATTCTTGGATTTCTTTGAAATAAAGGCTTTGGAAAAAGGTAATGGAAAGTGCCCTAGAGGACATGCATACAAAATGTGGAAGTAAATAGAATGGTATAACATAACTTCTATTAGATTTCTAGAAAATCTAAATTGTGACAGTAAATAATAAATATAGAAATAGTGATAAATGAAATATTAAGTTGTTGGAATGTATCACAAATTCACATGCTCATCAAAATTTCTTTCTATCTTGTAAGTAGTTTAATATTTGGTGTGGTAGCCTCTAAAATGAGCACTAATTTCACATTACTTAAAAGAGATAAAATGATACTTGTGTGTATTTGAATTAGAAGTTGTACATGATATCTTCTTTCTATTTGGGTTAGGATGAGAAGTACAGTTGTGTCTATTTGAAATTATCAAGTATGCATTTAATATAACAATCATTAATCACATGTTTGGACAAAGAGTTGCAAGATTACATAACTCAAACTATTAAATGTGATGACAAAAAGTTGCAAGATTGCATAATATAACATTGTAATATTTATAATCTTTATTTGCAATAAATTGAATTGACTTATGTCCCCTTGTACCTAAATTTTGTCTCCTATTCATTGTACTTTTATATGAGATCATGAGTAGTTGTACACAATTTTGTGTATTAGCTACATGTTAGATTAAACTATGATTAACACTTTCTTAAATATTTATTGATATTTTATATTCAACAAATAATAAGATGTCAATGGGCCTTTGATCTGTTGGTGAAATTGAAAGGTTTTCCACATCACATCAAATTGTGATATTGCTATTAGGATTCAACTGTGTAGTTTACGAGTCAAACTCATTGACCCATGTTTCATGAGTAGTGGTTCACAAGAACCCATCTTTCATGACTATGAATGGTCCACTTAGCACTCATTGCATCTAGGTGATGCTCACAAAGGTGAAGCACTGGGCCTTCCCAGGAGGTCACCCATCCCAGTACTACTCCAGCTCATGCGTGCTTAACCACAGAGTTTTCCCCATGGTTAAGCCCACTTAGCTTGCAACCCCATCCCATAAGTACTATCATGGGAGTTGGAGTAGTACTGGGGTGGATGACCCCATGGGAAGGCCCTTATGGGAATGGGTTGCAAGCTAAGTGGTCTTAACCTTGAGGAAAATTCTATGGTTAAGTGTGCTTGAGCTGGAGTACCTATGTGAGCATCATGTAGATGCAATGAGTGCTAAGTGGACCATTCATTGTCATGAGAGATGGGTTCTTGTGAACCACTACTCATGAAATATGGGTCAATGAGTTTGACTTATAAACTACACGGTTGAATCCTCATAACAATATCACAATTATAACTTGCACTCATGAATCAAATAACTCGAGTACCCTCACGACTATGGCCATTAGATCATTCTGCCCTAATCGATAAAAAAATAAATACGGCAAGAAGTACCCTCACGACTATGGCCATTAGATCATTCTCCCCTAATTGGCACGGCTTTTACTGATTATTGAAAGTGAGGAGAAAGAATATTCAAAGCCGGAGGTGTGACGAAGTCACAGAAGAAGCTTTGACGGGAAAAAGGCATTGACGGGAAAAGGCCCTGACGGATCGTAAACGCGCAGAGTACAGGCGACTTATAGATGGGCATTTGCGACAGTATAGATAATTCTACGGGGAAGAAAATAAGCGGAGCCGTGAAGCAAACGGTAAGTAGTAGTGGAGGGGAATCTCAGCCGTTGGAATTTCATCCGGAGACGGGTCTTTTGGGTGCGGGGATTCTTAGTCAATTTTGTTTGCATATTCAAGTCTATATTGTGTTCAATCATGTAAATCTGTGGACATAATTAATTGAGATAGGAAACAGCCACGTTATCATATTTTTGTCGTTTGCGTGTACCCTATCCTTAATCAGATTTAAGGTATTTACCTACAATACCTACGATTACACCAGGAAATGTGAAGATGATGTTCAATAATATTGTAATGGTAAAGAATATTTTTAATGTCGTTCATTTATTTTGTTTAGGTTGGAGTAATGTTTTTATATTTTTCTATAGTTTTAAATATTGTTTTTTTGTATAGTTGAGTGTGTGCATCTAGTCTTTCGTGTATTTAGTTCTATGTTTGTCACTTATCTTTATGTTTTTGGGTATTTAATCTTAGTTAAATTGGCTTATCTATCTAATTCTAATCATTAATCCAATCCTAGTCTATAATCCACTTGTATTAGGCTCTATCCAAACTAGCTACCTAACTCAAGTCATGTCCATAGTTGCAACTTTATCCTCCTAGCCCTGATCTTGATTCACTTAATCATAAAATCAAAGTCAAACATTTAGTTGACTAGCCTCCATTTAAACTTTGGTTCCATGTTGATGATGCACAAATCGTTGCAATTTGGTGTTATGTTGATGTATAAAAAGATATCAATTAGTATTTGTTTTAACACACACACACACACATCTTAGAGCACATGAAAAGACATGAACACATCTCTCAATATAAGGACATTCAAGAATAATCATTTACATTCAGCCCACCATATACTCATTCTAGTGCATGTGAATCAACTACTAATCATTCTAGAATTCATGTGCATGTTTGAAGTGCACTGTTTGTCTTGAGGCATTTTAAAATACTACCAACTTAATAGAAAAACCCTTAGAGTGCAAAAGAGGTTATTATTGTCTAGAAGTCTAATTTTTGAGATAAGGAAAAAATCTATAGATCTTCAAAGACCATGTTTGCAACTGCAAATCAAGATGCAACCATAAATTATATCTAGAACAACAAAGTTGACCCAATAAAAGATAGAGAAGAAATTTCTAATTTTTATTCATACAAATGATTATCTAAGGAATATCTTGATTTCAAGATGCATGAATCTCATTGTCTTCCTCAAATTGCACACATTCTTCAACCATAATGTTAAACAATCTCCCTTTATTTATTATTATTAATGACATGATTGTATTTTGTCTAATATTGCTTGATCTAATCCACTCTACTCCAACAACTTATTTAATCCATAATTTGATTTATGTTCAACTACTCCATTTAATTAATTAACCTAGATTAAATCCACAAAGGGAATTTTTACTTCATTTTTATTTTGTTGAACTCAACAAACTTACCTAGGTCTTCTGATTTGTAATTTAATTTTAGTTTTCTAAATCTTATTAACCCTTTGTCTTTAAGTTTTATATAGATCCATTTCTTCTTTCTATTGTTTGGTGATTGATTTGGTTGCCTATCCTTATGGCCATTGTGCCCCCTCTTGATTCGACCTAGAATTTATATTTAAGCGTATTTTTGTATCTAGTTTAGGACTAACATTTTGAGCCTTGATAGATTATAATCTTCTTTTACAATATTGATTCTCCCTTCCAGGGGTTGTATATTTTTATTTACATATCTTTTGGGAACCCTATATCCTTAGATGAATCTATGTTTAAATCACATTATGGATTCTCATGG
The DNA here is from genome assembly GCA_007258455.2 of Sequoia sempervirens. Lineage (NCBI taxonomy): Eukaryota > Viridiplantae > Streptophyta > Pinopsida > Cupressales > Cupressaceae > Sequoia > Sequoia sempervirens. The sequence goes on along the minus strand of VDFB02193867.1, from coordinate 277,466,881 downwards.
TCCTTTATCTTTGGTTCTATCCATGTTTTCCATCACTAATTATGGTATATTTACATATTTTATAAATTCTACCACATTGTTTGTGATTGACATAACATCTTATCATATCGTTGAGACTACATTATATATAGAAGCGATTGCATCTGTTCCTTTTCTTTATTTAGGAATTTTATTATCATTCTACCACCTTTGTTCTAGATATCCTTACTTCACTTCTTTCATGATTATCATATGTTGCACAGTTATAGAGAGTGATAGTGTTGTACATTTTTCTAATGATAATTTACCTTTGAGCACATTTACTTTGTGTGATGTGCTTATATATGATGGTATAGTACCTACTTGTGTTGTTTATTTCTACACATTATATTGATTATATATCTTCATACTCTACATCCTATAATAATCTTAATGATGATTGAAGATGGATTCTAATATTGACGGTTACACATATAGTGATGATCTACCTTGAGATGCATCTTGTGGATTGAGCATGGATGACATAATCATACCTCCTTTGACATGTTATGATTATCTTATACATTATGTGTCATCTTCAAATATTAAAGTTATGCTTATTTGTTTGGGATTACTAGTTTAGGATTTAGGACATGACTACCCCAATGTTGTACAGTATATTGAGTATCTTTTTCTTACTCTTTCTATATGTCATAATGATTCTTTATAATCATATTCATTTGATATGCTATATTCTTCTATATATATGATGCTAAGCTTTATGATGATTATTCTACTACTTATCATATGTCACATGGTTACTTGTGCCTTGATGATAATATATTATCTTATTATATTGATACTTTGTTGCCTTCACACAATTATATTATAGATCTTATTGAAGAATTACCACATGACAATTATGATGGTTCTATGGATGCTTCTTTATATGCAAAATCTTCCTTATATTTTAAATATATACACATAGATGATAATTATTGAATTATTATCAAGTTTAGATTGTACTTATGTGATATAGATTTACCTAGTTAGTTTTATTCATCATGCTTTCTCTTTACTTCATTTCCTAATTTGGCTCATATATTCATTGATCATTTCTCTAGCACTACTTCACATAAACTTAACATGGACATAACAATGATCTATAGTGATTTACCTTTTGATCAATATACTAAATATAATTCCCATGTCATGCACACAAATATTATAAAGATAGAGGCATTGCATTCCAACATAAAGTTCAAGAATTTATAGCCAAAGAGAAGATACCCATTGACACCTCGAATAAAATAAAAGAGAATCCATCTGATATGACACATGAAATCATTGCTTAGATACCACTCTTACCTTTCTTTATCTTTTATTAGTCATCCATCTTTCAAATTTTCCTTTGTCTTGATCACTTGTCATCTCTACTTTATCTTTTGAGATCCCAAGAGATTCTTTAAATATATATATTTAACCCATATGGGGGTGTATGGTTTTTTTTTATCTTAATGTTTACTTCATATTTCCTTACCCTGCTTGGAGGCATGTTCTATCTCTTTTATATCTTGTTTGTCATATCTTACCTAACATTGGACCCTTAGTCTTAGTCACCCTTTATTCTTGATCTATTGATTCTTGTCTTTCACATATTTTTATTTCTTGCCTCAAGTCTCATCTTGTCTTGTCACTCTCACATTGTCATTATCCTTTTTCTCTTACAACTTTTTCCCTTATATATTAGTATCCTCATTTTTACTTATTCCTACACTGATTGATCTAGCCCCTTAGAGAATTGTCTTCTACAAATTATATCTAAATTATATTTAGATATTAGGAGCATTTATGATCTATTATTGATATTTATTTCTATTTTAGAGTGTATGTAAATTACATTATAATTATTTTATCTTATAATGTTACTCTAGAGGAAGGGGATCAACTGCTCAAGACCCTAGGTCATGGGAGGGTCTAGAACAATAGGCTACCTTGATCTACCAGAAGCTAACTAGATGTTTAAGATATATTTGATGTTTAAAGGGTGAAAAGGAAGGACAACTGATTCGCCTCTTTGTTTTTCCAACTCGAGAGTTTTGGGAAGTCAAGTGATCAAATTTTCAAAGTCCAAACTACAACATTAGTAGCTCACTGCTAGAGGACTACAATGCGGGACATAGATGATAGCATGACGCGCTAGTGTCTTAGTGGGGTGCTAGTGTCCATACAAACAAAGAGTGTAAAGTACAATCAAAACTCAAAGAGAACCTACTAATGACCTAACAAATATGATTTAATGCAATAACAAAAACATCAAGTAACTAAATAATAGAATATCAAGAAGAATACTTTAACTTGATCTAATCTACAAATTGACAAAAGAGGGTGAGGAAAGAACACCTTCCTACCCACGAGTTAATATATTTGAAGTCTTCACTCGATGAACAACCTACACACATAAGACAAAAAAAGTTAGGGTTGTGTAGGAGGACTGCCACAATTAGTCCCCCGAATTGGTGTTCCCACCTCCATGGATAGCCAGTATAGCAACGCAGAAGAAATGTGATAAAGAAAGATATTGAAGTGAAAGTACTAAGCACTATGACAAACAACAATATGCTATGAAAAAAATACGATAAGACTAAGTGAATGGAAGGTGGAACAATATCACCTTCAACCACATGCACTCAAGGCAAATGGGAGTAGTGAGCTCACAAGCTTGCAAATGTTGACGTTGTCACAACAATGAGGAGATTGAGTCCACAAAACACCAACTTGTAGTTTCAATGGTGATGAGAATACTATGAATGAAGTGTGTAGACAATTTCCAAGAATGAATGAGATCAAGAGAGTTCAAGAGAGAGTGAATGAATGAATGAGATCATCATTTGAAGATGAAATTGGAGGCGAAGGAGCCATTTGAGGTCAGTCGAGGGAGAAGAAACGCTACACTTCATCACTAATGGAGAATTGTAATGCCTCAGTGAATTCCAAAGGCAAGAATCTTGTTAGGACGATAGTGCACCACATAGACATCCACCATCATGCTAGCATCCCTGAGAAAATATCCTCCACTGACACAAAAAATAACTTCCAAGTAGATGGGAAGCAAATGAAGGACACAAAATTGCATTATTGAACTTAATTTCTCTAAGGTAGGAGGTATGTAAATATGGAATTTGCAAGGGGTGAAAATTCACACCATTACATTTTTCCCCCACTTTAGTGAGCGTAAGTGTCAACAAATGCACGGTAAAGTAGAGTGAAAGCTAAGGAATATATACCTAAACCATTGAGGAAGCAGACCGTAATTTGACACACTTGAATGCATAGGAAGAGGAGATGGATCTAAAGGTACTTGATCCTAAGAGAGTTAAACAAATGCATCACATGCCCTTGAACCTACGGAAGGTGAAAAAAAGGCTTTTCAAGTGCTCGGTGCTATAATGGAGGCACCACAGGTGTTTGGTCCTGAGGGAGGCCAGATGTGAAAGGCTTCACAAAGTCTAATAATCCCTTACAGGTGCTTGGTCCTACAAGGAAAGCTCGAGGTGCTCGGTCTTGCAAAGCAACATTTCAATCCATAAACAAAACATGTTAGATAGCAAAAAGCTACGTAGGTAGATAGATAGTCACACAGATAGTCAACAATTGAAGGAGAAGCTTTCATAGGGGTCCCTCTGGAACCCTTCAAAAGAAAAGGGGTCTGCTTAAGGGATGTTCTGTTTTAAAGGCGATGATATTTTTCGTAAATGATTCTAGCATCAAGGAATCCATTTGAAATATCTCTTTCATCAAGGAATTTGAAAGGAAGAATATTCCCTAGCAAGGGAAAGTTTTTAGACTTTTTCATCAAAAAAAGTACTCCCTTCTTGAGGGAAAGTTTTCAGATTCTTTCTTTATGAATCTGTGATGATAGAAAAATTCTCTTAGGGATCCTTGCTGAAGAATATTGTTATTGAAAAATAAAGGATTTTCAATGAGGAATTTGTTGGCCACCGAATACACCTTTTTGAAAATTGAAACAATATGATAGCCCCCCTTAGGATGGTGCGTGTTGAACACAAAGATATGTGACATCCTAAGGAGAGAGAAGAAAGTGGTGTTGTGGCCCGTGATACATGATGAGATGTAATTGTGGAAATGTTCTTACACATGTGAGGGACAACACATAAGCACCACAACATCATGAAACAAGCAAAGAAGAGAGAAAGATGAAAAAGAAACATAAGCAAAAATGATGAAATCAAGAGATAGGGGGATCTAATATTTTGGGGTTAGAGCTGCTCATGGATATAGATAGATAGATATAGTATAATAATATATCTAAACTATCATCAGTCCCCTACCATATCATATCATGAAGAAGGGTACGAGAAAACAAAGTAAAAAAAATAAAATTGGGTCAACATGGAAGGGAGGCCTAAATGCCCCCAACACTTTGCATCGTCCCTAATTATCAAAAATCTAGGCACAACAAAGGAAGAATGATGTAACAAATATAAGAAGTTTATGACACAAAACACTCCTATATCCAAGCACCTACAAGGGCAACAAGGGTCCTCAAGGAACACATAAAACAAGCACGGGGGATACACAACACACACACAAATCTAATCTACAGGTAAAGAAGAGGTACTCTGCTAGTCCTCATCAACCAAGAGGTCATCGTTCTCCTGATGTAGATCATTATAAAGGGAAGGAAGATGAGCTTGCAAGGGTGGGATAGCAAGGGGATCACCCTTCGACTCTCCAATGACAAGAGCTAAGGAATAGGGCCCCTCGAGGTCTTATTCACTCAACTCCTATGAGGTAAACATCATTGATTTTGCAAAAATCATCGTTAGAGCTGGGATATCATCCAATGAGTTGAACAAGAAATTGACAAGAGTGCCATGTGTCAAATAAGTGGGTGACGAAGGAGGCACCCAAGATCCATTATCAACCTCACTAAAAGACTCAGGGGTAGTGACAAACTCGAGGGATGTCGGGGCATCCTCCATCACTAGGACGATGCAAGCCAAAGTAGAACCAGCTTCTGAGGAAGGTGATCCCTTCTTTTGACCCCCATCAGAAGTAGGGTCATCCTCCAAATTATGCTTCATCAAAGGATGCAAGACCTCCATAGAGGAAGTAGAAACCAAGGAAGAGGAGAAAACCATAGTGGACACCACTGAGGTATTCGACATATCCAAGGGCTTAGGAAAAGGCAGGATGTTTGAAAGGGACATCATGAGAGGAGGCTTAACCAAAGGAGTGATGAACAATTGTACCCTTTTAGGGTGAAGGTCATCCACACTCATGGGGGGAGTCAGAAGTAAGATCAAGGCAATGGGAACCAAAGCAGAAGGGGTAGAGGAGGAGGGCACAACAAGAGACTGAAATGAGAGTTATTAGTTCCCCTTCCACCTTCTACAAAGCAATTGCTCAGTGGATAGAGCCTTCCTCTAGTGCTTACGCTCATGTGCAAGGAATTTTATTCAGCTTTGAGAGCTAGAAGTTGTAGCTTGAAGAGGAGCATGAGGCTCCTATTCTATCATTAGAGTATCCATCATAGCCATTGTCAATGGAGGGAGTGACTCTTGGACAAGAATAGGAGGAAGATATGCAGGAACAGAAACAATCAGTGGAGAAGCATACTCAAGTGCCTTGGCAACATGCCTCTTCCCATTCGCTAACTTAGGGTAGAAGCAGTAGGAGGCCGTAGAGGTTGAGATGTAGAGGCAACCCCATGAGGGACCTTCCCCTTACCATACAAGATGGGAGAAGGCACCATGGGCAAGATAGGAAGGTCGAACACTTGATGCTTGGATTTTTTCCAAGTGGGCATTATTAGACTCCCCAAGAGATGCATAGGGGTAGAAGCTGAGGGCATCATGTAGTAGGATGGGAGGCAGAAGCAGGTGGAGCTGTAGGGGAAGGAGAAGGCTCCTGAGTGGACTTCTCCTCCTTTTGAGAGGTAGAAGCTTCCCAATGCTGCGCTATCATGCAAGCCTTTACCAAAATAACATAAGGGGAAGGAGGATAGGTAAATTTTGGTGCTATGCCCCCATTCTTGTATTTTATGTAGGTGCAATACAATAGGTTCATTCTTGGAGGAAGTAGACTAATAAGGGCAGGACAAAAGTGATCTAATATAAATAAGCCCCATGTGACACCAAGGGTTTGTACCTAGTGTCGTGCACAACTTGCACGAAGCCCTCATGGGAGAATTTCAAACATTTACGGATCATTGAAGGGACTGTGTTCATGGAAACTAGTGAAGGAATGCCTAGCTTCACTCTGAACAAGTCAAACTCTGGGATAATATCAAAAAGGGCATTCACAATCTTGGGCCAAACCAGGACTGAAAGGGTGATAGAACCGATGGGAGGGATGAAAAGCCCATCATGCATACGTATCATGCTCTTAGATTCATCGTACCCATCCTTATGTAGAAAGTTTATCGACATAATCTCCTTTGTGATAACATTAACCTAACACATAGGGTCACAAGAATGCCAGTCATGGTATTCCCATTGATACAAGAGAGAATATACAGAGGAGAGGGTTCTCTATTAGCATTCATCAGTAAGTCCTATGATGTAAAGGTTATAGCATGAGAACCATTCGCAGGATACATGAATGGGATGGGAAGATGCATGAAAGAAGTCATCTTCTACATACACTGAAAAGGAATTACTCAAAAGCCCCCAAGGGTTTAACAATTAGACAGTGACCTATTCTAGATTTCTCTTCACAATGTTTAGTGACTCTTCTAGCTATGCTGCTAGGGGTTGTAGGTTGGGTTGAAAGGCTAGATGCCCTACAACACACACGCCTATAACACACCTAAAACAAAGATAAGATTCCTTCAATGCTATGAAACAAAACCACAATAGTTCACGTCAAGTTCACAAAAATGTAGAGGATGGGGACCAACTACTCAGGACCCCAAGTCATGGGAGGGTTTAGAACAATAGGCAGCCCTGATCCACCTCAAGCTAATGAGATGTTTAAGATATGTTTGATGTTTAAAGGGTGAAAAGGAAGGACAACTGATTTGCCTCTTTCCTTCGACCCACTCGAGAGTTTTGGGAAGTTAGGTGAGAAAGTTTCCAGAGTCTAGACTACAACTTCAGCAGCTCACTGCCAGAGGACTATATCGTGGGACACAAATGACAACATGATGTGTTGGTATCTCAGTGGGGCGCTGGCATCTGTACAAACATAGAGTGTAAAGCATAGTCAAAACTCAAAGAGAACCTACTAATGACCTAACATATACAGTTTAATGCAATAAAAGGAACATCAAATAACTAAATAATAGAATAGCAAGAATAATACTTTAACTTGATCTAATCTACAAATTGACAAAAGAGGGTGAGGAAAGCACACCTTCATACCCATGAGTTGATATCTTTGAAGTCTTCAGTCAATGAACAACCTACACACACAAGATAGAGAAATGTTGGGGCTATGTATAGAGGACTACCACAGTCAGTCCATCGTGTTGGTGTTCCCACCTCCACAGAAAACCAATATAGCAATGATAGAAGAAATTCGATTGTAGACACTAAAAAATTACCACTTTCATTTGGTCAATTTACCCCTAATTCAACCAATTTCATATTCAAGCTATATTAATTAATTAATACCTTATTATTTAATTAATATTCATTACCACCCTTCATCCTAATCTATTTCTTCTATCATCTTTAAATCCTAGCCTAAAGTAAATAATAATTACCTTTAATTATTTACCCCCATCACTTATCCCTTTCCTCCAAAATTAAATAAATAATCTATTTATTTAATTCCCCTCATGTCACATCCTCCATCATCTACTCCTAATATTAATCTCCCTTGTCTAATCAATGATTAGGAATCGACTTGCAACAACTAAGGGAGAACCACTAGAGGAGCCCATCAACATTATACATCTAAAATGGTTTTACACCTGAGTTAGTTGGATTACCTAACCTAGAAAATTAACAAAAAAATTAAAAAATCTAGAAAAATACAAGAAAATCAAAATATTTCAAAAAAATTCCAAAAAAAAAAATCCAAGAAAGCAAAAAAAAAGAAGTAAAGAGAAAAAGTTCGTCCAATGGTGAAAACTTGGCAAACAAGAACCTTGGATAAGTACCATGATGAAAACCTAGAAAATAGGCGTCATGTGTAAATCCCCCATCTAGTTTACTTCCACACTTGGGGAAACTTCATCCCCCTCCTCCATCTCCTCATCCAACCTATGCACCTATCCTACCTGTCATATCCCATTCATTCCAATCCCTCCATCCTCCTTGTGATCTTGATAAAGACAGGGGCACCTATCTATACATGCTTTGAAAACCTCTTGGCATACATTCCCCTCATCCATACACTATCATATTCCTTATCCTCCCCATCTACCTTTCTTATCCATGCATCATATCCACATCCATCTACCTTCCTTGTCCACCCATCATGCTACAATCCATCTCCATTCCTTATTTATTTACCCTTCCTTCTATCTTCCATCCCTCCTACCTTATCATACATGACATATCTATAGTGGGGTATGTTCTTATTACTTTGTGAAATAGTCCTTGGAGACATCATTCATCCACCCTATCATCCCTTCCATCTCCTTGTCATTATCTCCACATCCTCCTTCCATTAATAATTCCAATCCTTCATCCCCTTATCCCATGATCCTTTCCATCTTCCACAACCTTATCTTCCCATCCATCCATCCAAAACCCTCTCCCCATACTTATCTTCCTATCCATCCATACTATCATTCTACCATATCCAAATACTTATTTACTGATCCTCCATTGATGCAATCCCTCTTACCATCTCATCCTCCTATCCATAATCCCTTGTCATTGGTATCTGGCTCTAAGCTACCCCCCATGCAATTCAATTCCATTCATCTCACTATCATCACTCCTATCTATTTCTTGCATCTTGCTAATATACTATCACTTTTCATCCCTTATCTATCCATTGTACCATCCTCCCCATTCATCTTTTGATGATTTTCATAACTATCCCATTCATATCTTCACATGATCACCATTTTCCTATCTATAAGGTCATTCTTATATCATCATATAGGTTCCATCATTGTATCTACCCATCATTAGGTCCCACATTGCATTGAATCCATTTCCCATTGTTTTTCATTGGTCTTTTTTATCAAACTACGTTACCTTTGTGCTTTCACGTAGGAAAGGCCATCATCGATGAGCCCCCAAACCCTAGGTCTTTCCTTTAGGGAGTGTCTTGGTCCTTGTCGTGTCGTCAAGAGTGTCCTTATTGAGCTAGTTCCTAATCACAAAATATATTGGTCCCATGAGGTCCAATCTGTTTCGGGTATCTTGAGTCATGTTGATCGAACAATTTACACCCATCTATCCTAGGTCTTAGAAGGATGTATCCTTCCTCATATCAAACCACATCAATCCCATCCACCTATTGGTCCTATGGCAAAGGATATT
>VDFB02193867.1:277388229-277457353 GCA_007258455.2 Sequoia sempervirens | reverse complement strand
ATTAAGAATGATATGATATGGCAATGCAAATTCACCTTAATGGATATAAATTTATTTTCCTTAATCATGTTTAGGTATTTCCTTTTCCCATACCTCCTAAACCCATTGCATCCTTTCAGTGTTCTTCCATGGTCTCTATAACTAATATATGCCATCTTAGTAAATGATATCCTTATTTTATTCATCTTTCTTTGTTTAGTGTTTATGTGAGCTTCTAGAGTCATATGAAGCATATAAAAAGAAGCAACAATGATGACACTTTGGTCCATTACAATTGTTTCACTTACATCTTCTAAATATTATCCATTCAAAGGTTGGTTCTTTAGTTCAAAGTAATTTTTTCTTAAATCTCTAATAGTTTATAGTAATTCTATTTTTTTATATCAAGGTTTGCTTGCATTATCTATTGCTCATTACTAATTTAAATATTTATTTTGTATAGATTGGAATTTGGAAGAAGGCAAATTTAATAATCCTATTCTTTTTTCTTAAGAATCTTATTCTACATTTCTATTCATTAAGTCTCTTCTACATTGTCTTTCTAACGACAATCTTCCTACCTCAAGCTCACATGTTTTCTTGGGTTATTTTCTATGTGCTTGTTATCATGTAATTATTGACCATTTTTCCTTCACTAGGGTCTATTACTGTTGCTATCCCTTATTTGATGTTCAAAAACATAACAATGTTCGACCATTCAAACTGTTTATAAAACCATCTTCTCGTAAAATTTCAGAACTACATCACACTTTCAACCAACTTATTATTAGGATTAAGGTGCCATCAACCTTGTAAATCCTAGTTTATTTAATTAGTCCTAATATTGTTTTTAAATCATTCATAAGGGATGATGGATTAACTATTAGGAATAATTATTTTTACCATTAGACGTTTTGTAATATAGTAAGTATTGATCCAACCTTCTCCATTGGATGTATTAAATTCATAAATATATTTTCACCATTTATGATGTATGAATTTTCTTTTTCCTTCTTATGATGGGAATATAGGTTGGGTAGACAACAATTGGTTATTAAGATGAAGATTTGATGACTCACAGGAGGCTAGTATTTCCACCAAAACCTAACTTTCTAAAATTTGGTGTCTTTTTTGTATTTATTTACACTTATAGAGATCCTATATCACAATTTAAAATTCTAAAATTTAATCTTTTTTTAGATCTATTTTTTTGTGGTTTAGATCAATGTTATGTGTCTTGTGTAGTTGAATTTTTGAGTAGATAACAATTTTATATGCATTATGATAAAAGCAAAAGAATACATTCTTTAAGATTTTTTTTGAAGCTTTACAATGAGTTTGGTACATAGTAGATCCTTGCACAATGACAACTTCTCTTGTATATTAAAGATCACATGTGGGAAGGTTTTTATTCTACAAAGTAATCGCAATCTTCAAGATTAATATATGGCTTTAAATGTTCCAATAGGGTTTAAGGCATCTTGGTACCTAATTCTCTATTTTTTTTAAAAATATATTAATTTACATTGTCATATTTCTTGTGATACTTTCTATGCAATAGGAGGATTCCCTATTATTCACCAACCAGGGAATCAACTGTTATACCCAATTCTTCTACAATATGATGCTATTAACAAGGATGTGCATTGAAGAGTACTTTTTATTTCATTACATTATTACATAGGGTGAAGGAGAGATCATATAAAAATCCTCTATATATGCAACACAACCAATTTGAAACTTTGATAATAGACTCAAATTTAATCATTTTTAGGGTCCAAAGAAATAAAAACCCCATGTGAGCTTGTTGTTTAAATCCACAACTAGGGCCCATATGATTTCCATTTAGATGAGACTAAATATTTTAGAAGTGGAAAACTTTGATTCTTGAATGAGGAAAATATCCGACCTTCCTAAAGCAAGTTGTTTTTCTAGTAGCTACTGTTTGTTACATATGTGCATTTTTAAACCCTAACATGATGTGAGAATCATGACAGTCCTTTGAAATTAAGATTACTACATCATTTATTTTGGCTTATAACCTTGATCTTTCAAATTTTTGTTGATCTCACCAAAGACACCCAAATTGTGATGATCCCCCTAATTTTGATGAGATTTGGTTGTAATTTGGACCTTCTTCAACCTCAATTTGTAAATAAGATTAATTACTTCTTAGAATATGATTTCTAGAAGAAGCTCATCATTTGTAATATTTTCTTTAATATCAATAGCATTGCCCCTTTGTTTAAAAATGATATTATTTTTTAGCATCACTTCCAATAATTTTTAGATTATCTTAAAGTTACATGAGGTTTTACCAATTATAATTTTGTTTGAGGAACAATAATCATTATAATGATACATCTTAACTACATTGAGGTAAAGAGACAAAGTTGCTTTGGCTGAAAGCTATAGAATTTTGATTGCCTTATTTGATCATTATTATGCTATTGATGATTATGACACTTAGGGACTAGAAAATAATAGTTTATGTTGTTTGGCTACTAAAAATATAAGGTACATAATTTGATAATAAAGTGATTTAACAATTGTTTACAAAAACATGTCAATAAAAGGACATTCTTTGAAGTTGCTACAATTAATTATAGATCTATTCTTGGTGTGCAACAAACTTTGTGTTATTATCTTCCAATGTCTAAAAGTTCTTTAATCAACTTTGAAAATATTGGACTCACATGTGTCATGTAGGCTGATTTGACAATAATATAAACAATTTGCTAAATTTGAATTATACATTATTTTGGTATTGCGTGGAAATAATTTAGAGTTTAGCTTGAACTAGGATGATCTACAATGAAAACTAGAAAACCACAATGCAACAAAAGGTTCCTTACAACTTCATTAATGTAACTTAAATTGATATTTATGGATAGAGCACTTTGGACCAATATGTTCCATGATGCCTCACCACAAAATTGTTGTTATATTTCCATTATGTTTCTCCTTGGTCATTTCCATGGTGTAGAGAGTGATTATGCTTTGATAAATTTGATGGATCTTAATAGGTGAAACCATTAGAAAGCAAAAGATTTGGCATTTGGTTTTTTAAGTTTTTATTTTAATTTTAATTAGTACTTGTGATGATTGGCCAAATAGTAGTATGTGAGATTAGCAAAGCTTAACGAGTGACAACAACGATAAGTTTCCTATTGAAATTATTTTATAGGATGCTAAAAACCTTTTGATTAAACCTCAAAGCATCATAGTCATTGCTTTAGGGTCCTAAATAGGGTAAGTATTTTTCTATTGATATTTCAAAGTTGGAAGTTTCTTCTCATGGATTAGAATCATTGAATCTTATCAAAGACTTTCAAATTTTTAGGAAGCATTGAGATTATTTCACCATATTCAACCAATGGGTATGTAACCTTATCAGTTCACATTTGTCATCATATTCTTGGCTTTCTTTGAAATAAAGGCTTTGGAAAAGGTAATGGAAAGGGGACGTTGTATTGGAAAGTGCCCTAGAGGACATGCATACAAAATGTGGAAGTAAATAGAATGGTATAACATAACTTCTATTAGATTTCTAGAAAATCTAAATTGTGACAGTAAATAATAAATATAGAAATAGTGATAAATGAAATATTAAGTTGTTGGAATGCATCACAAATTCACATGCTCATCAAATTTTCTTTCTATCTTGTAAGTAGTTTAATATTTGGTGTGGTAGCCTCTAAAATGAGCACTAATTTCACATTACTTAAAAGAGATAAAATGATACTTGTGTGTATTTGAATTAGAAGTTGTACATGATATCTTCTTTCTATTTGGGTTAGGATGAGAAGTACAATTGTGTCTATTTGAAATTATCAAGTATGCATTTAATATAACAATCATTAATCACGTGTTTGGACAAAGAGTTGCAAGATTACATAACTCAAACTATTAAATGCGATGACAAAAAGTTGCAAGATTGCATAATATAACATTGTAATATGTATAATCTTTATTTGCAATAAATTGAATTGACTTATGTCCCCTTGTACCTAAATTTTGTCTCCTATTCAGTGTACTTTTATATGAGATCATGAGTAGTTGTACACAATTTTGTGTATTAACTATATGTTAGATTAAACTATGATTAACACTTAAATATTTATTGATATTTTATATTCAACAAATAATAAGATGCCAATGGGCCTTTGATCTGTTGGTGAAATTGAAAGGTTTTCCACATCACGTCAAATTGTGATATTGCTATTACGATTCAACCCTATAGTTTACGAGTCAAACTCATTGACCCATGTTTTATGAGTACTGGTTCACAAGAACCCATCTTTCATGACAATGAATGGTCCACTTAGCACTCATTGCATCTAGGTGATGCTCACAAAGGTGAAGCACTGGGCCTTCCCAGGAGGTCACCCATCCCAGTACTACTCCAACTCAAGCGTGCTTAACCACAGAGTTTTCCCCAAGGTTAAGCCCACTTAACTTGCAACCCCATCCCATAAGTACTATCATGGTAGCTGGAGTAGTATTGGGATGGGTGACCTCCTGGGAAGGCCCTTATGGGATGGGGTTGCAAGCTAAGTGGGCTTAACCTTGGGGAAAATTTTGTAGTTAAGTGTGCTTGAGCTGGAGTACCTCTATAAACATCACCTAGATGCAATGAGTGCTAAGTGGACCATTCATTGTCATGAGAGATGGGTTTTTGTGAACCACTACTCATGAAATATGGGTCAGTGAGTTTGACTCATAAACTACAGAATTGAATCCTCATAGCAATATCACAATTATGACTTGTACTCATGAATCAAATAACTCAAGTACCGTCACGACTATGGCCATTAGATCATTCTGCCCTAATCGATGAAAAAAAATACGGCAAGAAGTACCCTCACGACTACGGCCATTAGATCATTCTCCCCTAATTGGCACGGCTTTTACTGCTTATTGATAGTGAAGAGAAAGAATATTCAAAGCCGGAGGTGTGACGAAGTCACAGAAGCAGCTTTGACGGGAAAAAGGCATTGACGGGAAAAGGCACTGACGGGTCGTAAATGCGTAGAGTGGAGGCGACTTATAGATGGGCATTTGCGACAATATAGATAATTCTACGGGGAAGAAAACTAGCGGAGACGTAAAGCAAACGGTAAGTAGTAGTGGAGGGGAATCTCAGCCGTTGGAATTTCATCCGGAGACAGGTCTTTTGGGTGCGGGGATTCTTAGTCAATTTTGTTTGCATATTCAAGTCTATATTGTGTTCAATCATGTAAATCTGTGGACATAATTAATTGAGATAGGAAACAGCCACGTTATCATATTTTTGTCGTTTGCGTGTACCCTATCCTTAATCAGATTTAAGGTATTTACCTACAATACCTACGATTACACCAGGAAATGTGAAGATGATGTTCAATAATATTGTAATGGTAAAGAATATTTTTAATGTCGTTCATTTATTTTGTTTAGGTTGGAGTAATGTTTTTATATTTTTCTATAGTTTTAAATATTGTTTTTTTGTATAGTTGAGTGTGTGCATCTAGTCTTTCGTGTATTTAGTTCTATGTTTGTCACTTATCTTTATGTTTTTGGGTATTTAATCTTAGTTAAATTGGCTTATCTATCTAATTCTAATCATTAATCCAATCCTAGTCTATAATCCACTTGTATTAGGCTCTATCCAAACTAGCTACCTAACTCAAGTCATGTCCATAGTTGCAACTTTATCCTCCTAGCCCTGATCTTGATTCACTTAATCATAAAATCAAAGTCAAACATTTAGTTGACTAGCCTCCATTTAAACTTTGGTTCCATGTTGATGATGCACAAATCGTTGCAATTTGGTGTTATGTTGATGTATAAAAAGATATCAATTAGTATTTGTTTTAACACACACACACACACACACACACATCTTAGAGCACATGAAAAGACATGAACACATCTCTCAATATAAGGACATTCAAGAATAATCATTTACATTCAGCCCACCATATACTCATTCTAGTGCATGTGAATCAACTACTAATCATTCTAGAATTCATGTGCATGTTTGAAGTGCACTGTTTGTCTTGAGGCATTTTAAAATACTACCAACTTAATAGAAAAACCCTTAGAGTGCAAAAGAGGTTATTATTGTCTAGAAGTCTAATTTTTGAGATAAGGAAAAAATCTATAGATCTTCAAAGACCATGTTTGCAACTGCAAATCAAGATGCAACCATAAATTATATCTAGAACAACAAAGTTGACCCAATAAAAGATAGAGAAGAAATTTCTAATTTTTATTCATACAAATGATTATCTAAGGAATATCTTGATTTCAAGATGCATGAATCTCATTGTCTTCCTCAAATTGCACACATTCTTCAACCATAATGTTAAACAATCTCCCTTTATTTATTATTATTAACGACATGATTGTATTTTGTCTAATATTGCTTGATCTAATCCACTCTACTCCAACAACTTATTTAATCCATAATTTGATTTATGTTCAACTACTCCATTTAATTAATTAACCTAGATTAAATCCACAAAGGGAATTTTTACTTCATTTTTATTTTGTTGAACTCAACAAACTTACCTAGGTCTTCTGATTTGTAATTTAATTTTAGTTTTCTAAATCTTATTAACCCTTTGTCTTTAAGTTTTATATAGATCCATTTCTTCTTTCTATTGTTTGGTGATTGATTTGGTTGCCTATCCTTATGGCCATTGTGCCCCCTCTTGATTCGACCTAGAATTTATATTTAAGCATATTTTTGTATCTAGTTTAGGACTAACATTTTGAGCCTTGATAGATTATAATCTTCTTTTACAATATTGATTCTCCCTTCCAAGGGTTGTATATTTTTATTTACATATCTTTTGGGAACCCTATATCCTTAGATGAATCTATGTTTAAATCACATTATGGATTCTCATGGTCCTTTATCTTTGGTTCTATCCATGTTTTCCATCACTAATTATGGTATATTTACATATTTTATAAATTCTACCACATTGTTTGTGATTGACATAACATCTTATCATATCGTTGAGACTACATTATATATAGAAGCGATTGCATCTGTTCCTTTTCTTTATTTAGGAATTTTATTATCATTCTACCACCTTTGTTCTAGATATCCTTACTTCACTTCTTTCATGATTATCATATGTTGCACAGTTATAGAGAGTGATAGTGTTGTACATTTTTCTAATGATAATTTACCTTTGAGCACATTTACTTTGTGTGATGTGCTTATATATGATGGTATAGTACCTACTTGTGTTGTTTATTTCTACACATTATATTGATTATATATCTTCATACTCTACATCCTATAATAATCTTAATGATGATTGAAGATGGATTCTAATATTGACGGTTACACATATAGTGATGATCTACCTTGAGATGCATCTTGTGGATTGAGCATGGATGACATAATCATACCTCCTTTGACATGTTATGATTATCTTATACATTATGTGTCATCTTCAAATATTAAAGTTATGCTTATTTGTTTGGGATTACTAGTTTAGGATTTAGGACATGACTACCCCAATGTTGTACAGTATATTGAGTATCTTTTTCTTACTCTTTCTATATGTCATAATGATTCTTTATAATCATATTCATTTGATATGCTATATTCTTCTATATATATGATGCTAAGCTTTATGATGATTATTCTACTACTTATCATATGTCACATGGTTACTTGTGCCTTGATGATAATATATTATCTTATTATATTGATACTTTGTTGCCTTCACACAATTATATTATAGATCTTATTGAAGAATTACCACATGACAATTATGATGGTTCTATGGATGCTTCTTTATATGCAAAATCTTCCTTATATTTTAAATATATACACATAGATGATAATTATTGAATTATTATCAAGTTTAGATTGTACTTATGTGATATAGATTTACCTAGTTAGTTTTATTCATCATGCTTTCTCTTTACTTCATTTCCTAATTTGGCTCATATATTCATTGATCATTTCCCTAGCACTACTTCACATAAACTTAACATGGACATAACAATGATCTATAGTGATTTACCTTTTGATCAATATACTAAATATAATTCCCATGTCATGCACACAAATATTATAAAGATAGAGGCATTGCATTCCAACATAAAGTTCAAGAATTTATAGCCAAAGAGAAGATACCCATTGACACCTAGAATAAAATAAAAGAGAATCCATCTGATATGACACATGAAATCATTGCTTAGATACCACTCTTACCTTTCTTTATCTTTTATTAGTCATCCATCTTTCAAATTTTCCTTTGTCTTGATCACTTGTCATCTCTACTTTATCTTTTGAGATCCCAAGAGATTCTTTAAATATATATATTTAACCCATATGGGGGTGTATGGTTTTTTTTTATCTTAATGTTTACTTCATATTTCCTTACCCTGCTTGGAGGCATGTTCTATCTCTTTTATATCTTGTTTGTCATATCTTACCTAACATTGGACCCTTAGTCTTAGTCACCCTTTATTCTTGATCTATTGATTCTTGTCTTTCACATATTTTTATTTCTTGCCTCAAGTCTCATCTTGTCTTGTCACTCTCACATTGTCATTATCCTTTTTCTCTTACAACTTTTTCCCTTATATATTAGTATCCTCATTTTTACTTATTCCTACACTGATTGATCTAGCCCCTTAGAGAATTGTCTTCTACAAATTATATCTAAATTATATTTAGATATTAGGAGCATTTATGATCTATTATTGATATTTATTTCTATTTTAGAGTGTATGTAAATTACATTATAATTATTTTATCTTATAATGTTACTCTAGAGGAAGGGGATCAACTGCTCAAGACCCTAGGTCATGGGAGGGTCTAGAACAATAGGCTACCTTGATCTACCAGAAGCTAACTAGATGTTTAAGATATATTTGATGTTTAAAGGGTGGAAAGGAAGGACAACTGATCCGCCTCTTTTGTTTTTCCAACCCGAGAGTTTTGGGAAGTCAAGTGATCAAATTTTCAAAGTCCAAACTACAACATTAGTAGCTCACTGCTAGAGGACTACAACGCGGGACATAGATGATAGCATGACGCGCTAGCGTCTTAGTGGGGTGCTAGTGTCCATACAAACAAAGAGTGTAAAGTACAATCAAAACTCAAAGAGAACCTACTAACGACCTAACAAATATGATTTAATGCAATAACAAAAACATCAAGTAACTAAATAATAGAATATCAAGAAGAATACTTTAACTTGATCTAATCTACAAATTGAAAAAAGAGGGTGAGGAAAGCACACCTTCCTACCCACGAGTTAATATCTTTGAAGTCTTCACTCGATGAACAACCTACACACATAAGACAAAAAAAGTTAGGGCTGTGTAGGAGGACTGCCACAATTAGTCCCCCGAATTGGTGTTCCCACCTCCATGGATAGCCAGTATAGCAACGTAGAAGAAATGTGATAAAGAAAGATATTGAAGTGAAAGTACTAAGCACTATGACAAACAACAATATGCTATGAAAAAAATATGATAAGACTAAGTGAATGGAAGGTGGAACAATATCACCTTCAACCACATGCACTCAAGGAAAATGGGAGTAGTGAGCTCACAAGCTTGTAAATGTTGACGTTGTCACAACAATGAGGAGATTGAGTCCACAAAACACCAACTTGTAGTTTCAATGGTGATGAGAATACTATGAATGAAGTGTGTAGACAATTTCCAAGAATGAATGAGATCAAGAGAGTTCAAGAGAGAGTGAATGAATGAACGAGATCATCATTTGAAGATGAAATTGGAGGCGAAGGAGCCATTTGAGGTCAGTCGAGGGAGAAGAAACGTTACACTTCATCACTAATGGAGAATTGTAATGCCTTTGTGAATTCCAAAGGCAAGAATCCTGTCAGGGCGATAGTGCACCACATAGACATCCACCATCATGCTAGCATCCCTGAGAAAATATCCTCCACTGACACAAAAAATAACTTCCAAGTAGATGGGAAGCGAATGAAGGACACAAAATTGCATTATTGAACTTAATTTCTCTAAGGTAGGAGGTATGTAAATATGGAATTTGCAAGGGGTGCAAATTCACACCATTACATTTTTCCCCCACTTTAGTGAGCGTAAGTGTCAACAAATGCATGGTAAAGTAGAGTGAAAGCTAAGGAATATATACCTAAACCATTGAGGAAGCAGACCGTAATTTGACACACTTGAATGCATAGGAAGAGGAGATGGATCTAAAGGTACTTGATCCTAAGAGAGTTAAACAAATGCATCACATGCCCTTGAACCTACGGAAGGTGAAAAAAAGGCTTTTCAAGTGCTCGGTGCTATAATGGAGGCACCAAAAATGTTTGGTCCTGAGGGAGGCCAGATGTGAAAGGCTTCACAAAGTCTAATAATCCCTTACAGGTGCTTGGTCCTACAAGGAAAGCTCGAGGTGCTCGGTCTTGCAAAGCAACATGTCAATCCATAAACAAAACATGTTAGATAGCAAAAAGCTACGTAGGTAGATAGATAGTCACACAGATAGTCAACAATTGAAGGAGAAGCTTTCATAGGGGTCCCTCAGGAACCCTTCAAAAGAAAAGGGGTCTGCTTAAGGGATGTTCTGTTTTAAAAGCGATATTTTTCGTAAATGATTCTAGCATCAAGGAATCCATTTGAAATATCTCTTTCATCAAGGAATTCGAAAGGAAGAATATTCCCTAGCAAGGGAAAGTTTTTAGACTTTTTCATCAAAAAAAGTACTCCCTTCTTGAGGGAAAGTTTTTAGATTCTTTCTTTATGAATCTGTGATGATAGAAAAATTCTGTTAGGGATCCTTGCTGAAGAATATTGTTATTGAAAAATAAAGGATTTTTAATGAGGAATTTGTTGGCCACCGAATACACCTTTTTGAAAATTGAAACAATATGATAGCCCCCCTTAGGATGGTGTGTGTTGAACACAAAGATATGTGACATCCTAAGGAGAGAGAAGAAAGTGGTGTTGTGGCCCGCGATACACGACGAGATGTAATTGTGGAAATGTTCTTACACATGTGAGGGACAACACATAAGCACCACAACATCATGAAACAAGCAAAGAAGAGAGAAAGATGAAAAAGAAACACAAGAAAAAATGATCAAATCAAGAGATAGGGGGATCTGATATTTTGGGGTTAGAGCTGCTCATAGATATAGATAGATAGATATAGTATAATAATATATCTAAACTATCATCAGTCCCCTACCATATCATATCATGAAGAATGGTACGAGAAAAAAAAGTAAAAAAAATAAAATTGGGTCAACATGGAAGGGAGGCCTAAATGCCCCCAACACTTTGCATCGTCCCTAATTATCAAAAATCAAGGCACAACAAAGGAAGAATGATGTAACAAATATAAGAAGTTTATGACACAAAACACTCCTATATCCAAGCACCTACAAGGGCAACAAGGGTCCTCAAGGAACACATAAAACAAGCACGAGGGATACACAACACACACACAAATCTAATCTACAGGTAAAGAAGAGGTACTCTCCTAGTCCTCATCAACCAAGAGGTCATCGTTCTCCTGATGTAGATCATTATAAAGGGAAGGAAGATGAGGTTGCAAGGGTGGTATAGCAAGGGGATCACCCTTCGACTCTCCAACGACAAGAGCTAAGGAATAGGGCCCCTCGAGGTCTTATTCACTCAACTCCTATGAGGTAAACATCATTGATTTTGCAAAAATCATCGTTAGAGCTGGGATATCATCCAATGAGTTGAACAAGCAATTGACAAGAGTGCCACGTGTCAACTAAGTGGGTGACGAATGAGGCACCTAAGATCCATTACCAACCTCACTAAAAGACTCAGGGGTAGTGACAAACTCGGGGGATGCCGGGGCATCCTCCATCACTAGGACGATGCAAGCCAAAGTAGAACCAGCTTCTGAGGAAGGTGATCCCTTCTTTTGACCCCCATCAGAAGTAGGGTCATCCTCCAACTTATGCTTCATCAAAGGATGCAAGACCTCCATAGAGGAAGTAGAAGCCGAGGAAGAGGAGAAAACCATAGTGGACACCACTGAGGTATTCGACATATCCAAGGGCTTAGGAAAAGGCAGGATGTTTGAAAGGGACATCATGAGAGGAGGCTTAACCAAAGGAGTGATGAACAATTGTACCCTTTTAGGGTGAGGGTCATCCACACTCATGGGGGGAGTCAGAAGTAAGATCGAGGCAATGGGAACCAAAGCAGAAGGGGTAGAGGAGGAGAGCACAATAAGAGACTAAAATGAGAGTTATCAGTTCCCCTTCCACCTTCTACAAAGCAGTTGCTCAGTGGCTAGAGCCTTCCTCTGGTGCTTACGCTCATGTGCAAGGAATTTTATTCAGCTTTGAGAGCTAGAAGTTGTAGCTTGAAGAGGAGCATGAGGCTCCTATTCTATCATTAGAGTATCCATCATAGCCATTGTCAATGGAGGGAGTGACTCTTGGACAAGAATAGGAGGAAGATATGTAGGAACGAAAACAATCGGTGGAGAAGCATACTCAAGTGCCTTGGCAACATGCCTCTTCCCATTCGCTAACTTAGGGTAGAAGCATTAGGAGGTCGTAGAGGCTGAGATGCAGAGGCAACCCCATGAGGGACCTTCCCCTTACCATACAAGATGGGAGAAGGCACCATGGGCAAGATAGGAAGGTCGAACACTTGATGCTTGGCTTTTTGCCAAGTGGGCATTATTAGACTCCCCAAGAGATGCATAGGGGTAGAAGCTGAGGGCATCATGTAGTAGGATGGGAGGCAGAAGCAGGTGGAGCTGCAGGGGAAGGAGAAGGCTCCTGAGTGGACTTCTCCTCCTTTTGAGAGGTAGAAGCTTCCTGATGTTGCGCTATCATGCAAGCCTTTACCAAAATAACATAAGGGGAAGGAGGATAGGTAACTTTTGGTGCTATGCCCCCATTCTTGTATTTTATGTAGGTACAATACAATAGGTTCATCCTTGGAGGAAGCATACCAATAAGGGCAGGACACAAGTGATCTAATATAAATAAGCCCCATGTGACACCAAGGGTTTGTACCCAGTGTCGTGCACAACTTGCACGAAGCCCTCATGGGAGAATTTCAAACATTTACGGATCATTGAAGGGACTGTGTTCATGGAAACTAGTGAAGGAATGCCTAGCTTCACTCTGAACAAGTCAAACTCTGGGATAATATCAAAAAGGGCATTCACAATCTTGGGCCAAACCAGGACTGAAAGGGTGATAGAACCGATGGGAGGGATGAAAAGCCCATCATGCATACGTATCATGCTCTTAGATTCATCGTACCCATCCTTATGTAGAAAGTTTATCGACATAATCTCCTTTGTGATAACATTAACCTAACACATAGGGTCACAAGAATGCCAGTCATGGTATTCCCATTGATACAAGAGAGAATATACAGAGGAGAGGGTTCTCTATTAGCATTCATCAGTAAGTCCTATGATGTAAAGGTTATAGCATGAGAACCATTCGCAGGATACATGAATGGGATGGGAAGATGCATGAAAGAAGTCATCTTCTACATACACTGAAAAGGAATTACTCAAAAGCCCCCAAGGGTTTAACAATTAGACAGTGACCTATTCTAGATTTCTCTTCACAATGTTTAGTGACTCTTCTAGCTATGCTGCTAGGGGTTGTAGGTTGGGTTGAAAGGCTAGATGCCCTACAACACACACGCCTATAACACACCTAAAACAAAGATAAGATTCCTTCAATGCTATGAAACAAAACCACAATAGTTCACGTCAAGTTCACAAAAATGTAGAGGATGGGGACCAACTACTCAGGACCCCAAGTCATGGGAGGGTTTAGAACAATAGGCAGCCCTGATCCACCTCAAGCTAATGAGATGTTTAAGATATGTTTGATGTTTAAAGGGTGAAAAGGAAGGACAACTGATTTGCCTCTTTCCTTCGACCCACTCGAGAGTTTTGGGAAGTTAGGTGAGAAAGTTTCCAGAGTCTAGACTACAACTTCAGCAGCTCACTGCCAGAGGACTATATCGTGGGACACAAATGACAACATGATGTGTTGGTATCTCAGTGGGGCGCTGGCATCTGTACAAACATAGAGTGTAAAGCATAGTCAAAACTCAAAGAGAACCTACTAATGACCTAACATATACAGTTTAATGCAATAAAAGGAACATCAAATAACTAAATAATAGAATAGCAAGAATAATACTTTAACTTGATCTAATCTACAAATTGACAAAAGAGGGTGAGGAAAGCACACCTTCATACCCATGAGTTGATATCTTTGAAGTCTTCAGTCAATGAACAACCTACACACACAAGATAGAGAAATGTTGGGGCTATGTATAGAGGACTACCACAGTCAGTCCATCGTGTTGGTGTTCCCACCTCCACAGAAAACCAATATAGCAATGATAGAAGAAATTCGATTGTAGACACTAAAAAATTACCACTTTCATTTGGTCAATTTACCCCTAATTCAACCAATTTCATATTCAAGCTATATTAATTAATTAATACCTTATTATTTAATTAATATTCATTACCACCCTTCATCCTAATCTATTTCTTCTATCATCTTTAAATCCTAGCCTAAAGTAAATAATAATTACCTTTAATTATTTACCCCCATCACTTATCCCTTTCCTCCAAAATTAAATAAATAATCTATTTATTTAATTCCCCTCATGTCACATCCTCCATCATCTACTCCTAATATTAATCTCCCTTGTCTAATCAATGATTAGGAATCGACTTGCAACAACTAAGGGAGAACCACTAGAGGAGCCCATCAACATTATACATCTAAAATGGTTTTACACCTGAGTTAGTTGGATTACCTAACCTAGAAAATTAACAAAAAAATTAAAAAATCTAGAAAAATACAAGAAAATCAAAATATTTCAAAAAAATTCCAAAAAAAAAAATCCAAGAAAGCAAAAAAAAAGAAGTAAAGAGAAAAAGTTCGTCCAATGGTGAAAACTTGGCAAACAAGAACCTTGGATAAGTACCATGATGAAAACCTAGAAAATAGGCGTCATGTGTAAATCCCCCATCTAGTTTACTTCCACACTTGGGGGAAACTTCATCCCCCTCCTCCATCTCCTCCATCCAACCTATGCACCTATCCTACCTGTCATATCCCATTCATTCCAATCCCTCCACCCTCCTTGTGATCTTGATAAAGACAGGGGCACCTATCTATACATGCTTTGAAAACCTCTTGGCATACATTCCCCTCATCCATACACTATCATATTCCTTATCCTCCCCATCTACCTTTCTTATCCATGCATCATATCCACATCCATCTACCTTCCTTGTCCACCCATCATGCTACAATCCATCTCCATTCCTTATTTATTTACCCTTCCTTCTATCTTCCATCCCTCCTACCTTATCATACATGACATATCTATAGTGGGGTATGTTCTTATTACTTTGTGAAATAGTCCTTGGAGACATCATTCATCCACCCTATCATCCCTTCCATCTCCTTGTCATTATCTCCACATCCTCCTTCCATTAATAATTCCAATCCTTCATCCCCTTATCCCATGATCCTTTCCATCTTCCACAACCTTATCTTCCCATCCATCCATCCAAAACCCTCTCCCCATACTTATCTTCCTATCCATCCATACTATCATTCTACCATATCCAAATACTTATTTACTGATCCTCCATTGATGCAATCCCTCTTACCATCTCATCCTCCTATCCATAATCCCTTGTCATTGGTATCTGGCTCTAAGCTACCCCCCATGCAATTCAATGCCATTCATCTCACTATCATCACTCCTATCTATTTCTTGCATCTTGCTAATATACTATCACTTTTCATCCCTTATCTATCCATTGTACCATCCTCCCCATTCATCTTTTGATGATTTTCATAACTATCCCATTCATGATCTTCACATGATCACCATTTTCCTATCTATAAGGTCATTCTTATATCATCATATAGGTTCCATCATTGTATCTACCCATCATTAGGTCCCACATTGCATTGAATCCATTTCCCATTGTTTTTCATTGGTCTTTTTATCAAACTACGTTACCTTTGTGCTTTCACGTAGGAAAGGCCATCATCGATGAGCCCCCAAACCCTAGGTCTTTCCTTTAGGGAGTGTCTTGGTCCTTGTCGTGTCGTCAAGAGTGTCCTTATTGAGCTAGTTCCTAATCACAAAATCTATTGGTCCCATGAGGTCCAATCTGTTTTGGGTATCTTGAGTCATGTCGATCGAAAAATTTACACCCATCTATCCTTGGTCTTATAAGGATGTATCCTTCCTCATATCAAACCACATCAATCCCATCCACCTATTGGTCCTATGGCAAAGGATATTTGAAATTTATTGTGATCTTTTGGTGCTTTTGCATTTTGCTTATCTTTTGAGCTTCCTAGTATACCTACTCAAGGTTGTCATGATCCATCATATCATGGTGCACTTTTATTGGTAGACATAGGGGAATATCTTGGTTTTTTGTGTAATCATGTTTTCTTGGATGTCTTGCATAGTACCCACCAAGATCCTTGCGGTCTTGTATTACACTAGGGAAACCTTTGTGTTTG
Organism: Sequoia sempervirens; assembly: GCA_007258455.2. Lineage (NCBI taxonomy): Eukaryota > Viridiplantae > Streptophyta > Pinopsida > Cupressales > Cupressaceae > Sequoia > Sequoia sempervirens. The sequence continues at coordinate 277,440,821 of VDFB02193867.1, read as the reverse complement.
TGGTTTTCACATTGGCCCTACCAAAGCCCTCGTGAATTTGGGATGTTGGACTAACCTTTTGTTTGTTGCGTCCATCCATGCATGTGATATAAAGTCACCTTGGTTCCTCATACCTTGGTGCATAGTATCTCATGCTATATCAAATTTAGTGCTCACTACATGGTGCGCCCATAATGTATAATAATCCAAATTTCTTTATTTGGTCACTATCCTTTCATCTCCCCTCTCCCCCATCCTACCATCTATCATTTCCCTCTATCATTTCCACCCCCATTCCTATCATTTTCATTCGTAATCATTGGATCTTTGTTGTGCAAGTGAGTTCTCCCCATCCATTTCCCTATTAGGTTGTTTCAATTTTTAACTGATACACTATGGTTGCACTTATCATCCTTTCCTGTTTTCATCCATCTTCATCATTTTATCTTTTCTACAATATTCTTGGGATAATATAGATTTATTATTCTCAACATATTTTCCTCCATTATCTTCATCCATTCATCCATCATATTACTTCTAGCCATCTCATATCTCACACAAATCCTAATACATTTAATCTAGCACAAATAATCTAATCACATCTTTGGTCTTACTCCTAGCCTTGTTGCAAGCCTTAATCCAATCATCATCATCATTGGGATGTATCATTCCCTATCCTTGTGTTGCTTCGAGATATATCATTCCCTCATCAACAACACTCTTATCATCATCATAGAGATGTATCCTTCCCTATCCTTGTGTTGTTTTGGGATATATCATTCCCTCATCAACGACACTCCCATCATCATCATCATTGGGATGTATCCTTCCAATTCTTGTGTTGTTTCAGGGTATATCATTCCCTCGTCAACAACACTCTCATCATCATCATCGAGATGTATCCTTCCCTATCCTTTTGTGTTGTTCGGGATATATCATTCCCTCATCAATGAAACTCCATCATTATCATCATCAGAATGTATCCTTCCCCTTCCTTATGTTGTTTTGGGATATATCATTCCTACATCAACAACACTCCATCCATCATCAATCATTCTTGGCTTGTAGCTTGACCAGGGCAACATCATATTTTTCCTTTAATCCATTTGCGCTTGCTTTCTTATCACTCTGCCTAATCCATTATCTCTTCATCTTACCATCCTCCTTTCTATCCATCATCTTCTACCATATTTATCATTTATCTTGCATCATCTCATCCATTTGAAGAGCACATCGGTGTTCTCTTGAACCTGCATGTCCTCTCAAGGGGAATCCTCAATCCCTAATCTTCATCTCCACTCCCATCATCTTTCTTCCTGGTCACTCCTTTGAAAGATTGAGGTATCTTCTCTAATTCAACCATTTTCACCTAGGTGCTATATTCTAATCCTTTTAAATGATGCTACTTCATAACACCATCTCATAAAGGGGCAAAATGTAGACACTAAAAATTGACCACTTTCATTTGGTCAATTTACCCCTAATTCAACCAATTTCACATGCTCTATATTAATTAAATAATACCTTATTATTATTTAATTAATATTAATTATCATCCTTCATCCTAATCTATTTCTTCTATCATCTTTTAATTATAGCCTAAAGTAAATAATTACCTTTAATTATTTACCCCCATCGCTTATCCCTTTCCTCCAAAAATTAAATAAATAATCTATTTATTTAATTCCCCTCATGTCACATCCTACATAATCTACTCCTAACCTTAATCCCCCTTGTTTAATCCTTGATTAAGGATGTGCACATTCCTAATCATTGATTAAGGAGGTGTCACATCCTCCATAAAATGCTAGTGGGATCCTAATCTCTCTTAGCCACCTAACCCTCCTCTAATCATCCATTAATTATCCTTGTCTAACCCATGGTCAACCCCCAATGGAATTTTTAATTCCATTATAATCTACCCACATCCCCAAATGGAATTTTAAATTCCATTTTAGTTTCCCAAGGTACTTGGAGGAATTTTTAATTCCTCTCCCATCCCCCAAGGAATTTTTAATTCCTCTTCCTTCTCCCCATGAGGATTTAAGGGAATTTTTAATTCCCTTTTGTCACATCCCTTACCTATGGTACTACCAAGTACCCCTTTCCCAAGGAATATTAAATTCCTTTTATCCCATCCATGCACATTAAAAAGGAATTTTTAATTCCTTTGGTCAATCTTTGATCTCAACCTTTGACCTTCTTCCTACTTTCAATCTCCACTAGCCATTTCCATCTCCCTTGCTAAATGGCTAACACTTAGTCATTTTTGCATGACTACCACATCCTAACACATTCATCTCAATCCATCTCAATCTCTCAAGAACACACCACCATCTTGCATCCATAGCAAAATCCTTGCATCCTTGCCATTCAGTGATCCAAATCAAGCAAAACAATTTGTTATGCTATCAAAATCAAACTGTGAGAACACAAATCAAGAAAATCAAGGGTGAACAAAGCTATCAAACTTGACAAGGTATAATTCATAGTTATTTCTCAATTTCTTGTTAAGTTTCATCTCTTACCCAATCTAAGTGTTATCTTTGTTTTTATCTTTTTGTAGCTTTTAGATGGGATAAATTCACTACATATAGCGATAAAGAAATATATTAAAGTGAAAGTACTAAGCACCATTCTAAACAACAATATGCTACGAAAACAATACGATAACACTAAGTGAATGTAAGGTGGAACAATATCACCTTCAACTACGTGCACTCAAGGAAAATGGGAGGAGTGAGCTCGCAAGCTTGAAAATGTCAATGTTGCCACAACAACGAGGAGATTGAGTCCATGAAATACCAACTTGCATCTTCAATGGTGATGAGAATGTTGTGAATGAAGTGTGTAGATAGTTGCCAAGAATGAATGAGATCAAGAGAGTTCAAGAGAGAGTGAATGAATGAATGGGATCATCATTTGAAGATGAAATTGGAGGCAAAGGAGTCGTTCGAGGTTAGTCAAGGGAGTAGAAATGTTGAACTTCATTGCCAAGGGAGAATTGTAACACCTTTGCAGATTTCAGAGGCAAGAATCATGTCAGGATGATAGTGCACTGTGCAGATGTCCATGTGCCATGCTAGCATCCTTGACAAAATATCCTCCACCAACACAAAAAACAACTACCAAGTGGATGGGAAGCGAATGAAGGATGTGGAATTGCATTATCATACCTAATTTGTCTAAGGTAGGAGGTATGTAAATGTGGAATTTGCAAGGGGTGAAAATTTACGCCATTATAGTTATCTTATCATGATGATCTTATATGATATCTTATGTTATCATGATATTACCTTTTCCTTGATCTTGATTGCTATATAGATTAATTTGAGAATTTATCATTTATCCTAATATATGCTTAAACTAGGGGCATCATATTGTTCCCCCTTCTCTATTAAGCTTACATTGTTATCTCTTAGTAGTGATCCTATTTATATTGATCTTATATTATATTATATCATATTTCTTGATCTAATTATATATCGAGATTATATTATTTTATCATATATTGATCTTGATCCCTAGATTAATGTGCCATTTTGATCCTATCTTGATCAAATATATCACACTTACTTGGTCACATATTTATTATATTAATCCTACAGCAAGGCATCATGTTTTTCCCCTTATTGTATTGAAATCTACTATCATACTTGAGTGTAAAAGTACAAACTAGTGTCACACTGTTATAAAGGAATTGACCAACACAAAAAATTCTCAACTTCAACCACATAAAAGTGGTCTTTATGTTTTGAATTTCAAAATTATGTAAACTAATGAAATGAAGAAATCTTTGATGAAGTTTATTCTTGTAATTTTTCAAAAAAAAAAATATATATATATTTTTTTATAAATTTAAGAGCAGATTTTGAATTGTTGAAAATTTCAGGAAAAAGTGGCGTTGAGTTGACGTTAAGAGAAAAATAGAAAGAATTTTATTTTCCCTTGATTTTTTTTCCCAAATAGATAACTTCAATATCTAGTGCATGGAAAAAAAATTAAAATTTTTAATGTATAATTTCCTTGTAATAACGTGTTAAAGTCAAACATACCAGAATTTGATAGTTTTCATTTGATATCAACTATTGTCTATTTTTTTTTATCATTTTCAAATGATAAATTATACCCTTTTGGAGAGGATTCTCTCCTCTAGTGCACCATATATTTTTCAATTTTTTTAATGTTTTAATATTTTTTAAATTTCTAATCAACCCCATTTTTTATTTTAACAACCTACTTGCATCATTTAAAATAAAAAACATATTAAAACTAATAAAAATATCAAAAAATCTATATATTTGGAATCTTGACAAGGGTATTTTTAGTTTTTTTGAAAAAAAACATTCTAATTGAAGAAATATCATGTTCAAGTTGAAAGTTTTAGAAATTTTTGAAAAAAGATGAGGTGGCTGCCAACAAGGATGCCACATAGACAGTTTCAGGTGAAATGGTTTTGACCGAAACCCTTTTAGTTGAAAACATACATGCAAATTGAGAGATTTTAAATCGATAAAGGAAATAAATTGTTTTATTGTTTCGAGTGAAAGGGTTTTGCTCGAAACTTTATACGCCATGTAGTTTTGAGCAAAAATATTTTTCCTAAAACTATTTAGGATGAAACTATTCCACTCATAACTATTTAGTTGGTCGAAAGTGTGACACAGGTTTGTGCTTTTACCCTTGATCATTTATATATATCACTTATCTTATTATCACACTTTCTATATTTAGGAATTTAATTCATTATCAAGCCTTATGCAATTTATCCCATTTACATATTTCTATCTCATGATATTTCTTGTCATATTTATGAATTTACCCCATTATTGAGCCTTCATGAATAGGTATCAACATTGAGGGTTGTATGACCATTATTTTTCCCAAGTTAGGGATAATGAATAGGTATGTGAACCAACATGGTAGAAAAAGTTGGATAAAAATCATTTCAAGCATAACATGTACCTACTCTAAAAAGTGTATGAACATGTTGTTGCTTGAGTTTGTAATCTTGTTGAAACTAGGGTAAAACAATCCAAGGACACAATGACAATGATCCCTAGGTGTGGGAACTTGTTTTTGAGATAAAACCTCTAGATACTTAAGGTTGGTTCCTTTCTAAGCCTAGATGCAATGTGTTGGTCCAACTCAACATAGATTAAAACTAAAACCTAATCCTATTCTAATGAATTGCAAGGGAGAGGGAAAATGTATTAGAGGGTGGCAATTCACCAAGAGTTAGTTGAGTTCTCCCTATTAGTGTAAATAATATCATTAGATAACCGGTTAAGTTGTCATCACTTTCTAGTTTGACCTATTCACATTTTCTTAAGTTTACTTAGGCTATTCTAGAGTTTTGTCTCACCTCATGTGGTTGAGACAAGTGTCCTCAGTTTGTGATAAACCTCTTGCATGGTCACTTTCCACTCACTAGGACACTTGTAATGTGAGTTAACAAGTGTTCCATCATTGAAGAGTTTGTCAGTCATTGTGTTCAACTTGACTACCTTGACTACCTTTCAATTCTTTTTTATCAATCTCTTTGATAATGTAAATTAGGCTCATTGTGTGCAAGTATTTTGTGGAAGTTTCTAATTTTTTCTTTATGATCTTGGAAATCATAACATGGTATAAGAGCCATGCAAGCAAAATCCTTCCCAAAATATTGCATATAGCCTAGTATAGAGTTCCAAATAATTTTATTTGCATGTAAAATTGATCTCTTTGTATTAGGAAATAGTTTTTTATTTGCATGTGGCTATGAGAGTCATTCATTACGATGGTTATTCCATTAATTGGGAAATTCATTGCATAGACTATCACTTGTATTGCATTGTCCATTACATGCATTAGACACCATGTTTGATATGAAGGATATATGTGATTAATTCTAGTCACTTGTATCAATTGCAAGAAGTTTGATCAAAGGAAAATTTGATTCATTGCAAACTATCATTATAAAAGGTTGATTTGCATATATATCTCAACTTAGATCTAATTCACTTGACTAGATTCATAGTAAACCTCCATAATCTGCTTTGATGGTTTCCACTCATGACATATTTCATTGTAAATCTATGAAAGGGAAGTTAAAGGTTCTGTGTTGGTGGATATTTTGATGACTTTATGTGTTAAAGGAGGTGTGATTACAAATTGAAGATTACCACCATCTAGTTATTCTACTTGTTTCCCTATGTCCAGGCCATGTAGAAGGATAAATATATATTCAACCCAGTAGGAAAGTGTTGTTATAGTATTGGAAATCGATAATACCATGGCATATCTCCCAAGTGACCTAAGAAACATCATTTTTGAAAATCACAACTCCAAAATTGCTTGATATGAATTTAGTAGTAGCAAGATTTGGGAAGAGGGGAGCATGGCCATCTCTAAGCAATGGATGGGGCTACACAATATATTATGAGATGAAGCAAACTAGATTTATTCTAGAGACTTGTGGGGCTCACAAGATGGAGGTTTTGGCAATGATGTGGGATGTACTATATTTCACAAGCATTCCCTTAAAAGTAATGACCTTGTTTCTATTACTATTCATTCAACTTCTTTTCTGATGTGAAGAGTATGATATCAACTGGTTTGACAACTTTTGCTTCAATAAGTTTTGATTTGAGGCATGCTATCTTTGGATCACAAAAGATGCCCATTTCCTATGTATATTTTGCACCTTTTTTGGTGTCTTCATTTGCCATGACTGTGTAGCAAGTTTGAGCTCTTCAAAATTGATCAAGGTCACATCTAAATCTAGAATCTAGAATATGTATAAATAGGCGATACTTATTATCAAATCCTTTATTGAGACTTACCACATGGCATCCATAATTGTACATGGCTTGCAACATGATCTAGGAGTAGTCTTCAATAAATTCTCCACAACCCCACTTTTTTACAAGAGTTTATTCAAACTCCACATGGTAGAGTCCCTACTAGTGTCTAGTAACCCTGGTGGTGATCACACAATTTAGAGGGAGAAACCTAACTGAATAGTTCACTTAACATTGGAAAGACCTTCATTTAATTATCAAACAAGGCTAGTAGGCTTGTGATGGTATTGGCATAGTATGTGCTTTCAAAGACTGGAAAATACCTAAATCAACCTAGTAATGATATTACACTTGCTGGAAAATCATAAAACTAAAAAATAGTAAACAAAGAAAATTCCTATGGCTACAGGTACCTACAATATAAGATTATAGCTAACTACTGTTCAAAAGTAAATGCTAGAAACTGATTGAATTGTTGATTAAACCTATTCTACACTCTAGAGTATAATAACTCTAGTAATTGTAATAAAATTATGAAACAAATATTTGTTCATGCGTTCATCAATGATTGAAAACACAATAAATTTGTTTAACATAAATTTCATTTATAAAGTAATAACTAAGATAGAATTGAAATAACTGAAAAGAAATGAGTGAAGGACAGTTACCTTGAGTGGCCCTTGCTCAAGTAATTGTCTTCAGTTAATCTAAACCAAATCTATCTCTTAAGATCCAACACAATCATAGTAACTAAAATTCATCATTGCACAAATCTAGAATATCACATAAGATTTTGATCAAAGATCTTATTCATGAAATCATGATTGTACAACAAACATAGTTTGTATTCCAACTAAAAACTGAAAGAGTATTTGATAACTGCTAAAAATAATTGATTGAAAATTAACTAGCTAACCTTAGACTCAACCAATGTGTCGTACATATAGGCACAGGGGAGTTTATTCAATCTAGGACTCTAAACTAAAACCTTTAATGACCACTCCCTGGATTTTAGAGGGTGACAAAGATTCAGTCAACTTTAGATGCAACTAGAAAAGAAGAAGAGTCCAAATTGGATTCTAACACTATTTATAATAGGTTGGAACATGGAATGCTCAAAATCAGTTTAGAATTCCAATCACAACATGATTCTTCCTTCTCCAGTGTCTTTATTGATTGGTGCAGGAGCACCTACACCCTCAGTGCAAAATGTGATTGGTGATAATGTGTCAAGGAGAACTTTGAATAATTCTAGGTTAGTAAGGGGGTTTTAAAGTTTTTTTCATGTCTAAATAAGGTCTAAAAGACCATTTGAAATGTATTTGGGGGTTTAGAAAACATTGGTGTTCAAAGATCAAAAAGTGTCAATGAAAGATGTAATGTTGTTATTCTAAAAGTTGCCATTTTTCAATTTAGGAGAATATGAAAAGTCATTGGAGTTCAAAGGTCATTTGTGGTCATTTGGAGGGTAGTTATGAGTTGGTAATGTATAAAAGGACTCTTGAAGGCTCGAAAGTTGTTGTTGAAAACATTTCAAAGGTGAATTCAATAAGCATACAAATAATTTTCATCAGAATTTCTGTGTTTTTGTTCTTTCCCTGCTGTGTATGGGTCCATACAAGTCCCTATTGATCTGAAATTCATGGTATGATGTGTTGTTATGTTTAAATTGTAATTCTAATCATTTTGAGAGTCCTTTGTTAGCTTTAGTGAAAGAAAACTTCATTTTTCCTAGCACTGCTTGTGTAAACCAATAAGGGCTTGATATGAGGTTTTATATGAAGAATTAGCCATTCCTTCTATTGTGGGACATGTTACTCAGAGGAATGGCCTATATCATGCTAGGTTAGGTTTCTATAGGTGTGTGGAGTCATAATAAAGTGTTTTGGTGCTTGGGAAGTGAAGTTTTATGGCAGGGTAGAGCCATTCTTATGAGAAAATTGAGTAACTAGAACTTGGTTTTGAATGTATGTTGATTGTATGGTCTATGTGAGGGATTGAAGAGTGTGAAAAGGTTATTTGTGACTTGTTTCAAGCATTGGAAGAGTTTGGAAAGCCTCAAAAATGAGATTTTACTAAAACCTTAGGGATTTGTTTGTAAATGGAGGGTTTGATGGGACAATACTAAAGAAGGCTCAAAGATGGAAACCAATCATGAAATTTGGTGTTTTGTCACATGTGTTAAGACTATTTGATGTGTTTGAGTGTAGGGAAGATTTTTGTGAGGGACTTCCTTTGTAAAAGTAGGCTAATTGAGTAGCCTTTTGCAAGGTTAGTGTACTGAAAGTTTGTGTTGGTCCAAAGAAGTCACTATTGGTTTCAAGATATTTTGTGTAGGCCCTAAAGGGTTATCTTAATCCATATTTTTTTTGGCAAGTGTTTTGTAAAGGTTGAATGAAAAGTGGCATAAACCAGGTCTTGATGGCTACAAGGGTAGGCTAAGTAAATGTTGACAAATGAAGAGTTTATGTGAATCTCTTTGAAGATTGTTTGAAGATCAAACATTGGAAATTTTGTGAAATCCAACACCCCCTATATTGCATCATTGATCACCATAATGATACATTATCTCCTCCATTAAATGTCTTCATGTTATAGTCATCGTGTTCAATTTATTTTGGGAATCCTTTGTTTTGATATTCAGGAACTCCTTTAGTTGCAAGCTTTATGTTGTAGTTGTTGCGGGCTGCAGTGCCTCCTCTAGCTGCAAGGGTTTAGTTTACAAAAAATGCATAAATAATAACAATCATGAATAAGCATAGATATATAATCACAATTCACACATATTGACACATAAATCATGCATTAACCATCACATCATAATTATATTTCCATATACTTAAATTAGATTTAGGGTTTGCATAGTAAGTATCAAGGATAGTATAATGTATGAATATGTATAAGAGAAATGTATTGGTAATGCCTTTGAGCATGTATAAAAGTTATAAGAACTAACTATTATCTAGACCCATCATTTCCCCCAACTACCCTTTTGCTTTCCCTCAAGCAAATCAACTAGGACTAGAGGTTGTAGTGCAGTGTAATTGTTCTGAGATCCATGACAATATTTACTCCTTTGATTTGTTTTAGGTAAAAACCTTTGTAACATTAAAGCCTCCTCACATTCCTCCATTTCATCTCCTATCCAATGTGGCACTAGATAAAGGATTGGTGGCTGGAATGTAAGTGGCAACCATTTAAGTGTTTTTTCAAAAACAATATCCATATACCTATGCACTTTCTCAATCATGGACATAGTTATACACTGAATGTGGCTCTTTCCTATGTAGTTCTAGAGTAATACTATCCCATCTTTGTTGCACATACTTGTAACAATGATGAACCAATCCAACTGTCAGTGTCTGCATTTTTTTGTAATCTTGCATCCTCAATCTCATTATTTTTCCTCCTGGTCCTTTGTACTCTAGAATTTGTAACCGTTCATTTATGATTACATCAAGGTCCTTGGATTCCTTTCTTACTTGGAGAGAAATTGATTTTTCTCTCTCCTCATACTCCTCCATGAATTCACCCCTGAATCTTTCATTTCTAAAGTAGGATGCTAGTGCTATTACCTGTAAATCCACCAAAAACATCGAGGGGTTCCATTCTATTTCCTCTGGCACTACATAATTATGTAGATAATACTCACAAAGTTGGGCCTAATCACCTAGGGTAGAATCAGTAAAAATGTTGAGAAAATCAAATTTCCAGGTCATGGAAATTGGTTGGTTTGGTTGCTTATTAACCTATTGAATTGAAGACTCAAAAAATTTTCTTGGAGAAACAAGGCATAAGTTTTGGCTGGGGGTCTACACTTGACAATTTGGGCAACCTTGTTTGTTACCTCTTTCAATTTAACTACTAACTTACTTAAATCAATGTCTTTACGCTCTAGTATCTTTGTATGCTATGCCATCATTTCTTCCTTTTCATTTTTCCATTTTTCCCTTTGCTGAGAAAATTCTTGAGTAATCTTCCACAGTTGGTAACCAAGGGATGGAGTTGTATGATATGTAGGGGTTTTTGTAGCAGAGGACTTTTGATTTTCAACTGCAAGTTCTTTACTCCCTATTTTGACCATGGCAATTGTGCCAATAGGTCCAATTTTTCCCCAAGTCCATATGCTTGTAGTTTTTTCTTCCAACTCTTGTATCTTTATCTCCCTTTCTTTATCCTTCTCATAATTTTGAACCTGTTCCTCTAGATGTTCAATTCTTTCTACAACTTCCTACAACTCTTTCTTAATATTCCTATCCTCCAAAAACATTTCCTCCTCTTCTAAAAATTTTCCACCACAACCCCATGTATAATCATAACCATCATTACAAGGGCTAACTAGGGTTCTCTTTCTTATCTTATTGGAAAAAAATACATCCTTTGAGTCTGACTTAGAGGTGGTAGATATATACCACTTTCTTTTTATAGGCACATGTACATTCTCAGATGCTTTCCCTTTTATTTCTGAATCAATATCAACCATCATAACATTTTATTCTTGTTTTCCCTTGTCCCTTATTTCCTCTTTTGGTTTCTCTACACTCCCTCTCATAACACCCTTTTTCTTCAAATGACCTGAATGCCTAGGTGGGGTAGATTTCCTTCCTTGTGTACCCTTATTTTTCTTCTATACTTTAGAAGGTGTGGATGAACTACCTCTCTTTTTCTTATTCATGGGTGTTTTAGAGGAAGATGGAGTCTCTTGTGTTGCAGGTTGGTTAGAGGCTACATGTGGTAAATATTTCTCATTTTGTTCCTTAGATTCACCTTGGTTGTGGGTAGGTGAAGCCATAGGTGAAGCAGGAGGGGTTTCTCTTATAGGTCCAGTAGGTGATTCTGGGGCCTCTGGCTCTACAGGTTCCTTAAGGATTTGATTAATGTCTTGAAAAGCTACAAAATACTCCCAAGACACTTAGGGATGATGAATCCTAAAACTCATTTTTATGAATAGGTTTATCAGAAAATAGTGTGATAAGGCTGAATCATTTTACTTCCTCTAATATTCTTCCCCCATTCTTTTGAGAAAATTATAAAGATAATTGGGCACATTGACAATAGATTTTTGTGGAGATGACTTAATAATTTGAAATGAACAATATGCAATAGAGATATTCTACCATCACATGTAATGTACTTAATGATATAAGAGGCATAGGAGGACCATAGGTCTATGGAAATGATAGTCTTTTAGTACATTGTGATGAGGAGTCTAGGTTCTCTCTTGGCTTACTGAACTCATCTCTAGCTGCAACTACATTTTCTGGAGTAGGAAACTCAAGTCCAACCCTTGGTAGTCCCAACACTTGTGCAAATTCCACTTCTAAAGCATCCACCTTCAAACCCTTGACTGTGACCTCATCAAATTGTTATGTGGCTACAAATTTCCTAGTCATTTCTTCATTGTACTTTGTCAATTTGAGGAAGTAGTCTAGCCAACTAGCCCTTGTGAAAATGGGAAGACATAATGTGTCCTCCAATATCTTCTTGTGGGATAATGGATCTCTTTGGATAATGTCACCTCCCATGGTGAAATACTTTTCCTTTGCTTAATGTTCAAGAAATTCAGCTCAATTTCAATTTAGTCACCTTCAAACTCTCTCTTCACTGCTATATTCAAATGCACTTTTTCATTGCTCTTGCACTATAACTACAACAATTACATCCCTTCTTCCTATGTGTCAAATTAATCCAACTTAAATTGGGTTTCAATTAGCTCAAAATCTAGGATCATAGGGAACTGACAATTGAAATTAGCAGCAAAAGGTTATAGGTGCAAAAAGGATTAAGACAAAAAGGGTTTGCATGTCCATTTCTACATTTGGATTTTGGTGGTGAAAATGAAAAATTTGGCTGATATATTACCCCTTCCCCCCCCACCAACTTAATGTTTGAAGTGACCTCACTTCAACTCATGTGAAATAGGCGAAGGTATGATTGTAGAATATGGAAATAAATGTAATTAATAGATAGCATGCTAAATTTAATGTAGATACATAATGATTTTTTTTTAAAATTTATGTTAATTATGGTAGTTTAGTATGCGTACCTATTGGATGTGATTAATTGAATGCCACGTGTGTGAGGCTGATTGAAATGTATCCACAGTATGATATTGATGTGATAAGAGTTAATTGTAGTGTATGGTAAATGAATGACAGGGTGGCACATGTAATGAAATGAAGCGAAATGTATGGATGATGGGTGATGAAGTGATGATTCGAATGTTGGGAATTTTAATTGGTGACATGGAATGGAATGAACATGTTGCATGTACTTAATATGATAATACTAATGCTGCATGTGTGAGAAAAAGTGAAATGAAATGGGATGAATTGCAATTAATGTGACACAAATTTTTAAATGCTTTGACAAATAGCACTATGGGTACCTTCTGCAACAGGTCCCGAAATGAATTGTGACAACTCACATGTATTAAGCTACAGGTCCCTATTGTAACAAGGCCCAAAGTGTATTATAACAAATTTTCATACATGAAGCTACATGTCCCTTTATTAGTATGAAACATTTTGAGAGAAGATTTTGAATCATTGTAACTATGTTGTGTGTGCATAAAATTGTGGGATAGTAAATTATACTTGAGTGACCTCAGGAGATGAACTGTGTAGCTCATCTACTAAGGCACTGTGAGAACCGATTGTTTCTACTGTTGAGGTTGTATCCTATGATTGATTATCTATATCTAAACCATCACCTTGACCATATAGATGCATCAGTGAAAGAATAAAGTCATCTTTATGAGCTAGTTGTTTATATATCTTCAATCTGTGTCTATTCACCAACAATGTGAATCTAACTACATATATAGTTTGTAACTTAATTGCTCCATTGGGAAATACTTGTTGAATTTAATAAGGTCCCAACCATCTTGACTATAACTTACCTTTGTGGTCTTTGCACCTGGAATAATATAGCAAATCCCAGTCACCTACAACGACTCTTTGACCTTTATAAACTAATTATGCCATTTGGTTCTCTATTTTTGAATGATCTATGTATGATGCATTGCTTCCATTATGATTTCATTCAACCCATTTAAACTATGCAACCTTTCTTTCTGTGCTTTTGTCAAATCCATGCCTATATCTAGTGTTCTCCTAAGTGTATTATACTCAAACTCTATTGGCAAAGTTGCTATTTTCCCATAGACTAACTCATAAGGTGTAAAACCTATAGTAGTTTTTCATATTGTTTTGTAGGCCCATACTACTTTAGATAATCTCGATGCCCTAGTCCTTCCTATGAATTTTTATCGTCTTGGTCAAAATATTCTTAATTTCTTTGTTGGTAATCTCTACTTGCCCATTGGCTTAGGGATGATAAGGTGTGGATTTTCTGTGTCTTATTGAATATTCTTTAACCATATGATAAATAAGGTCAGAAGTGAACTAAGGAACTTGGTTAGTGACAATTTCTCTAGGTACTCCATACTTGGTAAATATATCTTCATACAAGAACTTAGCTACATTACCATCTCTTGCAAACTATAATGCCTTGACTTCAACCCATTTTTTCAAATAGTTTATACATACTAGGATGTATTCTTTATTATTAGAGGCTAGTGAAATTGGGCCAATGAAGTGAAGCCCCCATTTGTCAAATGGTGCTAGTGCTATTTGTGGTTGCAAAGGCATTTCATCTGACCTTTTTGGTTTGTCCATCCTTTGACATTTGTCACAACTTTTGGTATACTTCATTGAATCCTTGTGAAGAGTTGGCCAATAGTAACCTGTTGTCAAGATCTTAAATGTTGTCCCTTTGAATATAAAGTGAACCCCATAGGGATCATCATGAAAAGCCTTTAGAATCTCATAGACCTCATCTTATCTTATACATCTTCTCATGATATTATTTGGACCAATGTAAAATAAGTAACTAGCTACCCAAGAATATGGAAATATTTTATGCACCAATTGTCTCTTTTCTTTAGGAGGGAAATGGGATGGAATTTTCCCTATCACTAGGTAATTTACAATATCAAAAAATCATGGTGTGTGTACTGTAAGAGAAAACAAATGATCATCTAGAAAAGAGTCATCCACAACACCTTCTTCTATCTATGTAGGCAACCTAGATAGAAAGTTTTCCACCACATTAGCTTTCCCTGTCTTATCCACTATTGTCATGTCAAACCCCTATAGTAAGAACAACCATCTGACTAGTCTCCCCCCAAATAAAAGTTTTTTCATCAAGTATCTTATAGCTGTATGGTCTGTGTGAATGAAGACTTGATAACTAGTGATATAATGCCCAAACTTGTTGATAGCATAAACGACTGCCAACATTTCTTTCTCAATGACAATATAGTTAAGCTCAACTCCTTGCAAATTCTTGTTGATATAGTAGATGGCATATTCTTTGTTCCCTTATTTTGTCCAATGACTGCTCCTATTGCAAAATCTAAAGCATTAGTGTGTATATGGAAAGGCAGTGTCCAATTTGGGCCCCTTAAGATAGGTGCTTGTGTTAAAGTTGTATTAAGTGCTTTAAAGGAATGCTGACATTATAAAATCCATTTAAATTCAATGTATTTAGTGAGTAAGACAAACAATGGAGTTGCAATTTTTTCTAAAATATTGGATGAATCTCCTATAGTAGCCTACATGGCCCAAGAAGCTCTTGACATCTTTTTGATTTTATCATGAAGTGTGGAAATGATCTCAATCTTGTTGGGGTCCACCTAAATACCTTCACTTGAGATAAAGTGTACTAGAAAAATTCCTTGAGTCATCATCATGAAACATTTTTCATGACTCAATGATAGGTTATGTTCTTTACACCTTTTCAAAACCTTTTCTAGATTGCTAAGTGCATCTTTATAGTTGTCTCCATATGTAGTGAAGTCGTCCATTTAGATTTCCATAGAATCATGAGCATAGTCTGAAAGGATACTTAGCACTGCTCTTTGGAAACCTGTTGGGGCATTACATAGTCCAAAGGGAAGAAAAAAATAGGCATAAGTATCCCAAGGGAATGTAAATGTGGTCTTATCCTGGTTCTTTGGAGCTATCTTTATTTGGTTATAACCACTAAACCCATATAGGAAAGAGTACTTTTTCCCTACTAAGGAATCAAGAACCTGGTCAATGAAAGGTAGGGGAAAGTGATCCTTTCTTGTTTCTATGTTTAGCTCCCTATAGTCCACACATACCCCCCATTTTCCTCCTTTTTAAGGAACAATGACTAATGGTGACACCAATTGGCTATTAGAAATGGGATAAATGAAGCCTGCATCTAGTACATTTTATAACTTAGTCTTGACTATTTCTCTTAAGGTAGGGTTCATTCTTCTTTGGGGCTATCTAATTGGCTTTAAACCATCATTTATATAGATCCTATGCATGCAAAGTTTTGGATTAATTCATTTCATATCATGGTAGTCCCATGCAAAGGTTGTTGCATGTGCTTGCAACACAGTTTCAAGGAAGTTTTTCACTCTTCATTTAATATATCATTGATGTTCAGGGTTTTACCTGGCATAATTTCCAAAGTTTTGGATTGTGATTGCACAAATGAGAGATCAAGGACACTAATTTTGGGAACACATTGTTGTGGAAAAAGAGAATGGAATAGTTGGGATACCTCTTTTGATGAATTGGTCGATATTATGTTATGCAGTGGATTCTGTAGACATGAGAGATAGTCTTGTTGTTGTAGGTCCCTACCACAATTGTTTTGTATAATATGGTCAATTAAGTCATCCTCATCTTGGGTTCCTAACAAATGGTTGCATTCTATTGTCATGAGAGTTTGGAGTGAATAATGATCAAGTCCTCATCCAAGGTAGGCCATATAGTTTTCTCAAGGTTTTCATGAGGTTGGGCTGGTGGATAGAGAACCAATTTCTTACTTATAGTCCCATTAGATATTATCATGTTCTCAGACCTACAACCTATGAATGCATTAGTTGTAGCTAACCATGGTCTACCTAAAATGAGTGGATATCCTACAAGATTAAATTTTGGTTGCAATGCTATAAAGTTTGCAGGACACTCCCATGAATCTAAGGCAATGAATAAATCCTTAGTGATTCCCTCAGGCTTTATTGTTGACCTATTTACCAACTGTAAAAAAGTTGGTGTAGGTCTAAGGTTAGCTAACTGAAGTAGTTACATTGTCTCTTTAGTCATGACATTAATTCCTGCCCCTAGGTCAGTCAAGGTATTCTTGATAAGGGTCCCATTAATCTTAACATCCACTATTGGACTCCCAGGGTTTCTATATTTATGGATAGTGATATTCCCTAGCATAATATCAACAAGGTTCCCTAGGACACGAACTGTCTGAGGGTCCTTCCTTTTTCTCCCTAGTTTCTTTAGACATAGATCCCTTACTATCTTGGTATAGATTGGGATATCCTTGATAGCTTGGATGAGGGGAATCTTGATACTGACATCCTTAAGCTAACCCAATAGGTATGTATCAGCTTGGTTATGATGTTTTTTGAATGGCTAAATGCTCAGGGAAAGGAAGCTTTGGACTTGGGGTAGTCTGGTTTACCTGATTTGACCTAGGTTCCAATGAATTATTTGAAGCTTAAGCTATAGGTTCCTTATCCCCCATCTCAGTGATTTGGGGGATGCCAATCCAACTAGTGTCTTCCCTGGTCAACTTGAGGCGGAAATCACTCACCTCTACCCAATAAGTGGGGTATTACATACCCTCATTAGTATAAGCCTAGTGGACAAGCTTGTTGTTAGGGTTAGGTGTAGGTTGGGTAGGTGATTGTGGTGGTCTAGGTGGATGAGATGTGTTTGAGGGATTAGGAATAATAGCCTATTGTTGTGATTGAGAAGGAATCAAAGGCTATTAGTAATTCACATTTTGTTATTGCCACTACTGACCTTTTTTCCATTGTGGTTGTCATTGATTTTGCTGTAATGGCCATTGAGGGTTGTAATTGGCACCTTGAAAATTTGGCTGTAACCAAGCATTTGGTTGCTACTAGTTCTAGTTTTGTTGGGGGTTTTTCTATTGGTTTTGATTATTTGGCCAAGGCTGAGAATTCCAAGAAGATAAATTTTGATTACTAATAGGAAAAGATGTATTAAAATTAAGAGGGTTTTGTGGCATACCTTTCCTTGACTGCCATGGCCTTATTTGAGAAATATAAAATAGTTGTCTATATTCTCCTTCCAATGGTTGAAAATTAGGTTTTTATGACTTTTCTTTTGTAATACTAGCAAACCTCTTGCACTTGCAATTTGCTTTCCTTTGTCTGCAATTGGGGCAATATTTAGTGAGCATAGCTTTAGCCTCTTCTTGTTTCTTCTTGATATGCAGGGTGTCCAACTGAGTAGCTAGGTGACTTATGGTATCCTCCTTCATGTTGGATAGTAAGTTACTTAAATCTACTTTTGAAACCCCATTATATGTCTTGCTTATGGTGGATGTTCTTTCTCCTCTTGACCTTTTGGTGAAGGTCCTAGAGTAGTTTCTATAGACCTTGCAGATTTCTTCAAAGGGTAATTGAGACACATCACCTTGCCCAATAAGATTGAGGGAATCCATGCAATCTTCATTAACTCCTCTTAGGAACACAAGCTTCAATGACTCCTCTGAGAGCTTATTATGTGGGTTTTTCTTCAAGCAAAATTGAAACCTTTCTACATTTTCTTCCAATGGATCATCCTCTTTTTGAGTAATCTTGAAGATATCATATCTTATCCTAGATCAACTCCTCTATAATAATCTTGGTATTTCTCCAAGAATTTTGTTTTCATGGTGTCCTAATTTAGAACAATATCTTTTCCTATTCCCATAAACCATCTCAGGGCAACATCTTTTAGAGTAGCAAGGAGTAACTTGAGCTTATGAGCATTGGTTGTATAGTCATAGCTCTTGCATATGACATAAAAATCGAACAAGAATGTGTCTGGATCTTTAGTCACCAGCCCATAAAAGAATGGTAATGCTGAAGGAGGGATATTCTTCAACATAGTAGCCCTTTCTTGGTTGGTAATTAGAAATTCAAAGGTCACGTGTTCAGGTGGATCATCCATTACTGCATCACCCATTGTTTGGAAGGTCCCATCTATATTCTCAGTAGATGTTAGTGAAAGGGAAGATTATTCTTCAGTAGTACCCTCACTCCGATAAATGTAGTCACCAATATTTTCTCTAGCTTGTTGGCTCATTGAGGGGAGGAATCTTCCCAAAGAGTCTCTCTGCCTCAACATACAATAGATATGACTTTGTATGGCAACGAATCTTGCACAATGTTAGTAGAATGCTCTAGTATTTGATAAGTAAATCTAACAGTCCTAATGTTGAAAGTAAATCCTTAACTAGGAAAACTTGAAAATGAAAGAAACTAAGCTTTGAAAGTATCACCATCCCCAACAACGGCGCCAAAAATGTAGAGTCGCTACTAGTGTATAGTAAACTTGGTGGTGATCACACAATTCAGAGGGAGAAACCTAACTAAACATTTCACTTAACATTGGAAACACCTTCATTGAATTATCAACCAGGGATAGTAGGCTTGTGATGGTACTGGCATTGCATGTGCTTTCAAAGACTGAAAACTACCTAAATCAACCTAGTAAAGACATTACACTTCTAGAAACTTATAAAGCTACAAAACAGTAAAGAAAGAAAAGTTATTCCTATGGCTACAGGTACCTACATTATAAGACTATAGCTAACTATTGTTCAGAAGTAAATGCTAGAATATGATTGAATTGTTGATTAAATCTCTTTTACACTCTAGAGTAAAATAACTCTAGTAGTTGTAATATAATTATGAAACAAATATTTTTTCATGTATTCATCAATGATTGAAAACACAATAAATCTGTTTAACATAAACTACATTTATAAAGTAATAACTAAGAAAAAATTGAAATAACTAAAAAGAAAGGAGTGAAAGATAGTTACCTTAAGTGGCCCTTGTGTTGGTATGTGGCGACTGATCATGCTATACTGTACACCCTGACATGTATCCTTGCTGGTGTTCAAGGCTGGGCTGGGCCTTGGGTGGGGTTTCGGGGGCAGTAGCCCCCGAGAAAATTTTTCATCCTACTTTTTTGTGTCATCACCGGAAAAGGAAAAAATCAACAAAAAAAGGAAAAAAACTAACTTTGTAGAACCCTAATCTAGAAGCTTCTAAGCTTGTTAAAAAGGGGTTCAGATGTGGGTTACAGGATGATGAAAAATGTGATTATTCGCAAGATTGTAATATGTTTTTGCACTGGATAATAAAATTATTGGATGGTTGTGGTTTGGTGGATGTAGCCCAAATTGGGTGAACCATGTTAAATTCTCTGTGTTATAATTTATTCTATGCGTGTTTTAGTTTCTTTGTTTATTAATTAAATCTGCATTTAATTGTTAGATATCTTCCTTTCTAACCCTAACACCTTGCTCAAGTAGTTGTCTTCACTTAATCTAAACCAAATCTAGCTCTTAAGATCCAACATAATCATAGTAACTCAAATTAATCATTGCACAAATCTATAATATCACACAAGATTTTGATCAAAGATCTTATTCATGAAATCCTGATTGCACAACAAACATAGTTTGTATTCCAACTAAAAATAGAAAGAGTATTTGATAACTGCTAAAATTGATTGACTAAAAATTAACTGGCTAACCTTAGACTCAACCAATGTGTTGTACATATAGGGATGAGGGAGTTTATTCAATCTAGGGCTCTAAACTGAAACCTTTAATGACCACTTCTTGGAATTTAGAGGGTGACAAAGATTCAGTTAACTCTAAATGAAACTAAAAAAGAAGATTCCAAATTGGATTGTGACTCTATTTATAACAAACTAAAACTTGGAATGCTCAAAATCAGTTTAAATTTCCAATCACAACAAGATTATTCTTTCTCTAGTGTCTTTATTAATCACCATAATGATCCATTATCTCCTCCATTAAATGCATTCATACTATATTCATCATGTTTAGTTTATTTTAGGAATCCCCTATTTTGTTGTTCAAGAACTCCTTCGGTTGCGAGCTCCATGCTGTAGTTGTTGTGGGCTACAGTGCCTCGTCTAGCTGTAAGGGGTTAGTTCACAAAACATGCATACATACTAATAACCATGACTAATCATAGATATCTAACCACAATTCACACATATTCACACATAAACCATGCATTAACCATCACATCATAATTACATTTCCTTATACTTAAATCAGGTTTAGGGTTTGCATAATAAGTATCAAAGATAGCATAATGTATGAATATGTATAAGAGAAATGTCTTGGTAATGCCTTTGAGCATGCATAAAAGCTATAAAAACTAACTATTATCTAGACCCATCACACACGACTCCAATTTCACCCAAAGACTATATCACGACACGTGGTTCTTTGATTCAGGCTGCCTCTCCAAAATGATAACAATATAACTAATGGTAGTAATATTAGCTATAACATCGTAAATTTTCACCCTTGACAATTTCACATTATGTTTTTCTCCCCTTTAGGTTACTGGACCTAATTAAGCACTTAATTTCCTAAATTATGTATTCCGCAACTTATTTTAAAAAGTACTGACAATTCACAGGCATAAAACAAATTCTCTCGTTTAACATATTTCCCTTGACTCCTTAAACTTTAGAAAATAGGCCTGAGCCACTGGCACCTAAGGAACCTATGTCCCCCTATTTTGGATCCAAATTCAAATATGTTGGTGTTAACATTTTATTATTTGAAATTCTAATATCTAAAGTCAATTGTCAAGATTTAGTTTTTAGGAAATTAGAATAGTGACATATAAATACCTAGTTATTAAATCATTTGAAATCATCTAGGAAAATTATTGGAGAACTTATGATCAAGAGCATTATTAAGAAAGTCAAGAGCAACCATTAGAGGATTTATTGCAGCAACTAAAGATCCAAACATCATGTCAAAATGTAAGTAAGTGTGTTCATATTTATGCTTTCATAATGTTTATGAAAACTAATCCTTATGAAAACTAATCCTTATAGGTCTCTAAACAATTCAAGCCATTCAAAAAAATCAAGAAAGCAAGATTCAAGACCTTGAGGAGATGTGTATGAATTCAATCCTTAAAGGAAGGCATTGAAGGGTCGTGAGTTACAACACCTTGTGGATTCATCATTCCTTCCTATCATTTATCTTTATATCATTGACATTGCCAATGTGGATGTGGAAACACTAACACAGGGTTCAACCAAGGCAAGCCCCTAAATGGAACAACCTTTCTTCTCTATTTGAATGTGCACATTTTAGGTCTATAGAAGATTGAAGGAATATTGAAGATCAATTATTTTATTTTGCAATTGAAACCCTACACCTTGACAACTCATGGAAACTTAGTTACAAAATTATCCGACAGTGATCTAACGATGTGACAAGTGAAAGAAAAGAGCTTTGATCTAGCACTAGAGGACTGTGAAAATAGATCTCAATTTTCCCTACAAAGATAGTGGCACTTGGGGCACCTATGTCCTCCATTTTAAGCCCCAAATTTATATCATAGGTGCATAGTGTCCTACTTAGCCTATTTCAGTAGTATGTTTCTGCTTGTGATTTCTCAAATCTATTGTATTTGCATCAAAATAGTCATTTACATCATTAGGGTAGTTGAATAATTGCATTTCAATTCTAAATCCATTCTAAGTTTAGTTAAGGTCAGGTTGACTCACCTTTCAGGTTGTAATTCAATCATATACATTTTCTAAATCCAATCAAACCCTTGCTACCTTCAAATCTCTAATGAAATATTTAGGAAAAGTGCCTAAACCCTAGGGTAAAATCCTAGCATTTTTCCTTTTCTATGTTTCATTCTGGTGAACTCAACATGTTAACATTATATACCTTCTAAAATTTGAAGCATTTCATCCTAGCTCTAGGGTTTTGCATTGCATTATTTTACAATTTTCATTTAGGCGTTCATTTTTGCATCATAAAAATACCAAAAATCAAAAGATTTCATATCATATTGCATCATAGGTTGCAAAAGGATTAATTTCAGCTATCTTGGGTGAGATCTACATTCAAATTACCTACCAAAATTTTCCTTAGGTCATCTAAATTTAAAATCAAATCTGAAATTTCTCTTTGCATTCATTTAGGCATCTTTCATATAGCTCAAAAAGTAAAAAAAGTGCATTATTTTATTCCAAAAAGGCATTAACATCATCATTTTGAGATTTAGGCATATTAAAATCAATCAAATATTACATCATAAATCTAGAAATTTCATTTAAAATTGATTTTTATTGCTTGAAAATTTTGCAAATTGTTGCACCCTTGCATTTTGAGTCACATAATCATAAACTGGGTAAATTTTAGAAAAATATTCACTATTATACATGTTTGCAAACATCCGTAAGATCCTTAAATTGTGTAGTACATAGTGAAATTTTAAATATTTCAAAAGTGTATGCAGGACATAGGCACCTTGGGTGCCCTTTTCCAACTAAATTGAGCCCAAATTTATTGTGCAAAACCTTGTCTTTAGTCTTTGCCTCTACTAGTACCAGTTCTGTAACTGTCTGTTTTGTTAAATATATTGCTAGCTTGATCGATAGGACATAACATCATGTTATCATTGAAAAAAACTTTTTTTTGTCACAATGTATGTTCTATTATTAGATCTTGTCAAGAATTTCAAGGCATTTTTGATACAAGCATGTGAAAATGAGTTTATTTCTCTTCTTTTTTATTTTTCCTTGATCCCTCTCCCACTATCTCTCCTATGTGTGAGGTTAGCCTGGTGCAAGAAAATGTAATCATTGACAATCATGAAAATTATGTTTATTATTCTCTCGATACCTCACCTACTTGGAAAGAAGGTATCTTGGTGTTAGAAGATCCAGTCATGGAGCATCATGAGAATCTTGTTTGTTTCTCTCCCCCTACCTCTCCTACTTGGGAAGATATTTTTGGATAAGAGGATGAAATCATTGATACATTTCCTTCAAAAGACAATAAGATGGATTGCATAGATGAAGATTCTAAGATGACATTAGATCCCCCTCGATAAAAAAAACATCAACAAGTAGTTAACTCCATTGAGGTTATGAAAGCACAATTGACTATTAGGTCTCCTCTATTTAATAGACCTCCCAAAACCCCTTTAATTATTGGACCTCCTAAAATTCCTCTAATTATTGGACCTCATAAGTCACCTCTCATTATAGGACCTCCTAAACCTCCTGTACATATCCTAAACTTTGAAAAACAACTCCAAAATGTGGCTATCACACAGTTGGTCATACATATATAACACTAGAAACAATAAGGATAAAATGATCCAAACAAAAAAACTCCAACATCCATTCCATTACCTCAATCATACCTCCCACCCACACCTAACATTCCTCAATGTAATGGTAAGGAGTATGATCTTGTAGAACAACTTCGTGCTACTCTTGCTAAGATCTCCTTGTGGGATTCAATTCAAACACCACTTGTTTATCATGGCATGCTTCAAAATTCTTTGAAAATAGTTGTTGTCCCTCCTAGTGCTCAACCAAATGATGTAGCAACATTGCTTAAGGGTATGAATTTGGTTAATATGGACATTTCCTTTCATTAAAGTGAATTACATCCTTTGGAAACACAAGAAAAATGATGCCTTAATGATAATGGCCGTTACTAACAATATTGGGATTAGGTGTACCCTTATTGGTAATGGTTCATAGCTTAATGTTTGTAGTTTTCATCTTTTGGATAGAATTGGAGTGGATAAAAGTTTAATTCAACCCATTGATTTGTTGATCAAAGGTTTTGATAATGTGGTAAGCCAATTGCTTGGTGCGATAACATTACCTGTTAAAGTTGGTAAGGTTATGATTTAAACTCCCATCCATATCATGCCCCATGATATTTCATATAATCTTCTCTTGGGTAGATCATATATTCATGAGATGAAAGGAGTGTCTTCAACACTTCATCATTTAATGAAATACACACACAATAATAAAGTTTACATGATAAAAGTTGATCTAAATCTAAAAATTATTTACAAACTGAAACAGGAATAAAGAGTCCTTTTAGAACATTGATACCAACTTCAAAAGTGGAACCTTTACAAGTTGAAGAAAAAGTAACTCCCTTTAATCTGTAACAAATCTATAAGATGATGAGTGGGGATCGCTAGATTTCACACCTACATTCATGGGAGAATACAAGATTACACCATCAAAATCAAAAAAAGAAAAATAAATCGTAGTGATATCAACACAATCTATCACTAAATCATCAAAACATCCACAATTTATAGCAAAGAGGAAAACAAAAATTACACATCTACATATGATGAAAGTGATTATAAAAAAGAACCTTCTTCAAAAGAAATGGAAGCCATTTATGGAAGAGGTTATAAAATTTTGAAATATTTTGGCTATAATGGAAAAGGATGTGGTGTGAAAGAACAAGGTATATGTGTTCCCATAGAGCTCAACATGCAAGAAACAACAAAAGGCCTTGGTTATTGTTCTTCAAAACTAACAAAAACATCAAAAATACCTTCACTTAATCATGCAAGATTCTCTAAAGACAAATAGAATTAGTTGCTGCTCCTTGCCATGTGGTAGTTGTATCACACAATACTCACTACCATGCATGGAGGTATAAATTAAGTTTTATGCAATCATATTTCATTTTTCAAGGAGTAGTGCATCATCATCCATTTTTGGATCATCTTTTTCCATACACTTAGGGGGAAATGGGTTAGGTAGCCTTGTATTAGGTACATTCCTTCTAGCAAGGGATCCCTTTGTATCTCATTAAAATGTTAGCGTAGTAAGTACACTAACATTTTAAGGGGGGGCATATGGTCCACCACTTATTATTTGCATAAAAAATGGTCCCTTTTTAGTGATGATAGTATGCACCTCCTAGAAAGTGTGACCTCACTAGTGGAAGTGTGGCCTTCTCAATCTATGTTGTGTCTCCTTTGGGGTGATATTGTGCTTGATATCTTCTAAGTGTGTGATTTTTCTTGGAATATGATGTTTCCATTCGTGGTAATGCTATGGCTAGTATTCCCTAAGGTGTGAGATTTTATTCCTTGACTTGCCCTCTCTTAGTGGTGATGTCATGTGTGATATTCCCTAAGGTGTGATCCTTCATGTATTGAGCAATGACCCTTTTTGTCATTTTGTAAATTTAATTTTAAGGTGGCATTATTTATAACACCCCTTGAGGTTTTGGTCTTGTCTTATACATCTTCTTGGGCAAGTTTTTGCATCTTTGTAGGTGAGTTTTTTGCTTATGCACCTTCATAGGTGAGTTTGTTTTGGACCTTCGTAGGTGAGTTTATGCACCCTCTGAGGTGAGGTTTTGGAAAGATAGTTCATGGATTCAGCATAACGAAGTTTGTTGGGTCGTGAACTTAAGCACCCCTTTTAACATGTCCGTCAAGCATAACACAACTTGCTTGACAATAGAGCTATGTGTTTCATGAGCGTATAGCATAACAAAAATTTCTATCCTTATGAAACCCTCTTTCTATTAACATGGCCACCAAGCTTAAAACACCTTGCTTGATAGTAGAACTATGTGTTTCATGAGTGTCTAGCATAACACAACTTGTTAGCCTTGTGGAACCCATCATATTGCACAAACACCTAGCATAAAAAAACTTGCTAGTCAGTAAATCCATGTGGCTCAAGAGTGATTTGGAATAATGTAGCTTGATAGTCCTCATGGGAGCATTCCTTTTACTAACATTTATTTGATGGATGGCGTTTGGTATTCGAGACAATTTAAGATTGAGGCCTCTTTGCCTTACCAACTCGAATCCTTTCAGTAATAACCTTGTGTTTTTTCTTTGTGTTTACATCATGTGTGTGTTAATTTTGTTGTCATATATGTTGATGTCAACATTTTTTTACTTGAAATTCAAATATCTAAAGTCGGTTGTTGGGATTTAATTTTTGGAAAATTAGAATAATAGTATAAATACCTAGTTATTGCATCATTTGAAATCATCTAGGAAAATTATGGGAGAACTTATGATCAAGAGCATTATCAAGCAAGTTAAGAGCAACCATTAGAGTATTTATTGCAGCAATACAAGATCCAAACATCATGTCAAAATGTATGTGAGTGTGTTCATGTTTATGTTTTTATATTGTTTGTGAAGATTGATCCTTGTAGGTCTCCAAGAAATTCAAGTCATTCAAACAAATAAAGCAAGCAAGATTCAAGGCATTGAGGAGATGTGCATGAATTTATTCCTTCAAGGAAGCCATTTAAGGGTGGTGAGTTACAACACGTTGCAGATTCATCATTTCTTCCTATCATTGAAATTGCCATTGTGGAAGTGGAAACACTAACATGGGTTTTGACCAAGAAAAAACTCTAAATGGCACAACCTTTCTTCTCTCTTTGAATGTGTAGGTTTCAGGTATGTAAAAGATTAAAGATCAATTATTTGTTGTTGCAAACTTAGTTACAAAATTATCTGATAGTGTGACAAGCAGGAAACATAAGCTTTGATTCAGCACCAGAGGACTGCAAAATTAGATCTAAGTTTTCCCTACAAAGATAGTGACACCTAAGGCACCTATGTCCTCCATTTCTAGCCCCAAATCAATATCATAGATGCACAGTTTCCTGCTCAACTCATTTTTGTAGTATATTTCTATAGACACCTAAATTTGGCCACTTATATTTGGTCAAATTTATCCCTTTTCATCTAAATATCCGCTTATCTGCATTAATTAAGTAATATTACTATTATTTAATTAATACCCCTAAATTCCTCTAAATCCCTAAGGTATTTAGTTAAATAACTAAATAATTTACCCTTTAATCCTTCCCTCCAAGGAATTAAATAAATAATTTAATTCCCTTTATCTCCCATCCCCCATAATCTACACTTAATCCTAATCCACCTCCTAATCCCATCATTAGGGATGTGCACATTCCTAATCCATGATTAGGATGTGTCACATCCTCCAACTTTTGCAAGTTGGCTCCTAATCCTCATTAGCCACCTAACCTTCCTCTAATCTTTCATCAACTAGCCTAATCAAACGCTTAGTCAACTCTTCCTATCCCCCAAGGAATTTTTAATTCCTTTTTTGTCTTCCCAAGGTCATTTTGAGGAATTTTTAATCCCTCTCTCATCCCCCAAGGAATATTAAATTCCTTTTCTCTTTTCTAAGAAATATTAAATTCCTTTTATCCTTTCCATGCACATTAAAAAATGAATTTTTAATTCCTTTGGTCAACTCTTAATCTCATCCATTGATCTCTATCAATCAATCCTAGCCATTCATCCAAAAAAAACTCCAATCTATTTATCCCAACACTTAGCCATTTTCATCTCTCTATCTGATTTTTCCACTAGAGCACCATTATGCTGTCAAAATTTTGAGTGAGCACACATCCAATCCAACATCGTGGGAAAATCTACACAACAGGAGGCTTTGCACGTTGGTTTGAGCTCCTCATCGCCCTACCTTGAGTGTTTTGCTTGTTTTTAGTCTTTTGTTTGATTTCTTGCATTTTTGGGAGATTAAAAACACTACACACATATCTGGCACTCTCGGTGGGACCCACGTCATGGGTCTCTTTCATTTTTTTTTGTTGTTTCAAGTTTTGTAGGTTCAAATTTCACACATAGGGGCAAATCCACCCTCGACGGGCGAATCCGCCTGATAGAGGGGCGAGTTTGCATTGATATAGGTGATCACGCATCCACCTATTATGTAAAAGGGTGATTACGCACCTGCCTATCCAGTACCTGACTTACAAAGGCACATTTATAGACGAATAGGAAAATTTGCATATGGATAGTCGAATTTACAAATGGATAGGAAAATTTGTAGATGGATAGGAAAATTTGCGGATAGGAAAATTTGTAGATGACAGATAGGCAAATTTGTGGATAGGAAAATTTGTGGACGACGAATAGGCAAATTTGTAGATAGACAAATTTGTGAACAAGTGAATTTACGAAAGGGTGAACCTACCAATGGGAAAACCTACTCCTTATAGAGGCGAATCCACCCTCCATAAGGGTGAATCTGAGGTATTCCAAAACCTTTAATTTTTTGATTTGAGCTTCAATTTGATTTTGGTTTTGGGTACTAATCAGTTAACTTGTTTGTCTATGATTGTCGTATCTTGACAATTTGCAGAGCTTGTCCCCCATGCTTTTCCAAGACTAGAGTATTAAAAATACTAATTTATCTCTTGTAGGATGATCGGTCGAACACCCCTTTAGGTAGTCTATCTATTGATTTCCATACTAGCTAGGCACACATAGCTTTAATTAAAGGGTCAATTTACTTTGTTTGCCATGTTTGGGAGTAAACTGTTGACATATCCACTCCCCTTGGACCTTTCAGTGATCCTAGGTGACGAGAAATCGTAGTTTTCTCTAGTCCAGTCTAGTCTACCTAGGAGGTGCTAGTGCATCTAAGATCTCCCCTTGTGCTACGTGCGACCCTAGGGACCAACTGAAACATCTAGTATCTTCTTCTCTTAGCGGCACCTACCTAGGATTTCATCACTTGGGGGACGATCCCAACCATCTGTTACCAGTGAGGTATATAAAGGGGGGAGAACTAAAGTTGTACCCCAATCTAGTCACATTGTGTTTAGCGAAGCATCGAAGCTAGGGTGATACCTAGATAAGAAATGCAGGGTTGGTTCAAGTTTCTAGTACCTCGCTAGGGCTCCCGATCCATGCTTGTGATGGGCTGGTGTTCACAGTTGTGCCTCACGTACCTAGCATATATCCAGGACGCACGAGATAGCCTTGTTCGGCCTAGATAGAGACCCATGTTTTAGCCATGGCTTGGTGTAGTGTAGGTGATGCACACCGTACCCCGAAGTTTACCATGTAATCCCTTGGGTTGAGATAGAAATCCTCATGGTGTACTATGATAGTCCTCGAGCGAGAGTGTGAAGGTGATTATGTGGCGTCTGTTGATGACCTTGTGCCACTGGAACACTAGCTATTCGCCTTTGCGATAAAGGGTGATCCAGAGAACCACCTCGGTATCATGAAGTATTAACCTTGGGTTGTCTGCTCAAGGTTGTGGGCCTACATCAAGTTTGTAAACCATTATCACTAATTTCTAGGATCGTGCTACCTGGTGTGTCTTCATTGTGCAATACTAGTGCTTTTATTTTCAGTTGAGTTAGTCTAGCCTTCTGTCTTTTGTTTGCAGTGTTTGTTGACCTTTTCCATAGTTAGCCCTTGCCTTCAAAGGTGAATTTCCCCTTACAAAGGTGAATTTACACTGTGGACAAGTGATTTTTCCCTGCAAAAGGGTGATTCTAAGTCTGAGTCAATTCTAGGTCATCTCCTTAAGCGAATTTGTCTTTGATAGAGGCAGATTTTCTTGTGGGTCCCTTATTAGGTGACTCTATTTTTGCCTGTTCCCTAGAATAGGTGAGTCTTCCCATCCTTTAGGCGAGTCTACATCAGTCCTCATTCATCAAATTTTCATGTTTCCCTAGAATAGGTGAATTTGCATATCAACTTAGCCCGTTTCTCCTAGAATAGGTGAATTTGCATAACGACTTAGCCTATTTGCATAGCAACTTAGCCTATTTGCATAGCGACAACCTATTTCCTTAGAATAGGTGAATTTGTGAATTTGCATAACAAATTAGCCTGATTCCCTAGAATAGGAGAATTTGCATAGCGACTTAGTCTATTTCCCTAGAATAGATGAATTTGCACAGCTACTTAGCCTGTTTGCATAATGACTTAGCCCATTTCCCCAGAGATAAGCAAATTTTCATAGCAACTTAGCCCGTTTTCCCTCGAATAGGTGAATTTTCATATCGACTTAGCCAATTTCTTGTGTACCCCTTGGACATAGGTGAATTTGAGTCCCCCAAATAGGCGAGTTTGCTCAATGTAGAGGCGAATTTGAGTCCCCCAAATAGGTGAGTTTTCTCAACAGAGAGGCTAATTTGAGTCCCCCAAATAGGTGAGTTTGCTCAATGTAGAGGTGTATCTGCTTCCCATACAAATTCCAGAGAGTGAATCCTTTTGGCTACTGAAAGCCTAACATTTTCCAAGTCCTTTGCCGTGATCAATTTTTTTTTTATCATAATCCATCATCCTATAATCATCACTTTAGTTCATCTGCATTTTCCAAAAATCATCCATCCATCGATCACATCATATAGGTGCATCTTAGAACATCTCTAGATTGCTTATCCATCATTGGTTCATCAATCCCAATCCCCTAGAATACGTTTTAGAGGTCTTTATCCAAGTTGACTTAGGTGTCTGATCCTGATCATTATTAATCACACTTAGGATTGTTATCTGTCCTGAGTCAGTAATCATCCATGACCCAATCAATCTACTTCTATCTTGAGGTAGATTCCATGTCGTAATCATCCTTTTTGCAATCCAATCTAGTCATTAGCATCATACATCATCTAGTTAAACCCCTGAGCTTGGTTTAGAGTTTATCACATCACATCCTTCAACCATCCTAATATGAGCTTCAATCCAATCCTAACATGAGTTTAAATCAAATCCCAAGCTGAGCTTAACGTACATCCCAATTTGAGCTTTAGCCCATTGACATCCAAGATCTTCTGATATCGAAACAAAACTTATGACCCTTTCTTCCGTGTTCTTCTAATCCATTCTATTTATCTTTTCACTATCTCTCCTTTTCTTCTAATCATCTATTCCCATATTTTCAATCCATATCCATCTGATTTAATTTCATGAATCCTTATCCATCGCCAATGCAACCAAAAATAGTAGTCAAGGGGAACCCCAATTACGCTGATGATTGTAATGAAAGTATTTTTGATCAAGATGAGTATGATATGGATCCCTTTGATGCTATTATTTCTAGTAATATTTCTTCAACTGTCACCCAAAATCCAATCAACCATCCAAGCTATCCCATCATGCCTTCATCCACGCCTACTAGCAATCCTTATGCTACCTTTGACAAGGGATATCCATTATCTTCCCCATTCACATCTTCATCATATCCTTCATCTACATCTTTGTCTTATCCCAGTCCTCTATCCGAATACTCCTACCTCAATCCATCATCCCAATCTTCCCATCCTAATACAACATCCACATCTTCTTATCTTAATCTACTGTCTCAATATTCCTACCTTAATCCATCATCCCAATCTTCCCATCCTCCTATCCTAATCCAACATCCATATCTTCCCACTTTAATCCACTGTTTCAGTATTCCTATCTTAATTCCCCATCCAATTTCTCCAACGTCAATCCACCATCCATGTCCTCCAATCCTAATCCATCATCCCAATATTCCTACCTTAATCCTCCATCTAATCCTAATCCCCCCACCAATCCTAATCCTCTAACTACCCTTAGTCCTCCACCCAATCCCATTCCTCTATCTAATCCTAATCCACCAATCCATAATCCTAGTCCTCCACCCATTCATAATCCTTCATCTATTCCCACCACACCATCCGAGTCTACAATATGCAAGTATCTCACTCTAGATGTCATCCAAGGACTCATGACAAGGAATACATCCTCAACTCCACATCTTGATGTTGAGGAGCCATGCCATCCCAATCCATCATCCACAATCATTAGTAATGAGACCCCTCTCCATCCCACACCTATCATTACTATTACCACCCCTAACACCACCCAAAATGTTGAGACCATCAAACCCACTGAATCCATTGAATCCCCATCTTCTACTCCTAGATCCATCCAATCCATTGAAGATGCCCAAATCTAATCCACTCCTTCCACTCCTAGTATCACCAAAATCCACTCCCATGAACTTCATTAATCTTCCATCCTTCCATCCCGCCCACTTGAGGAGTCCCTCCAACACTCCATCATCATGCCTCCCACACATGAAGAGTCATGCTAAGAGCTTGATCCAAATCATACCAGCATATCCCCTCCTCCACATCAAGATCCTCCCATCCCATCCACTCCATCTCAAGATCATACTAGCTTGTCCACTCCATCCCATGATCCCCTTATAAATCAAAATATTACCATTACACCTGATCCCCCTCATGATTCCTTATCATCTCCTCTAAATAAATATCTTACCATCCCATCATCTCCATATCATGATCCTTCATCGTCATCTAACCATACCATCCCAACACCATGTTTATATCCCCTTGGTACTCTTACATTCATCCATGGTGGTTTTCTTGTGGAAGAGGAACCAAGCATATACGCCACCCATCCTCCTTCACCTAATAATGGACTCGGATCATGCTTCCAAAGTAACAAGCATCCTACCATAGATCGAATGCTCAAGAGCATGAACTATTAAGGAAAAGGTTTAGGCCTTCATGAGCAAGGTATTTTAGATCCCATCCATGTCAAAGAAAATCCACGTACACAATGTCTTGGATACATATCTCAAGGCTCACAATCCAAAAATTTTGGTACAACCTCTATACATCCTAAGCGATCCTCTTCCAAAATAATAAGAGGCTCTTCCCATCACTCCACTAAACCATCTGTCACCATCCCCCTCCATCATATCATCTCAAAATAACCATCCATATTCCTCCATCATCCTCCAAATCCATTTTGGGTCCCTATGTCCCCCCATCCACCATCCCACATCCTCCATGTACTAAGCCCATTTTAGGGCCTTATATCCCAAAATCATATCCTCCATTCCATCTTACTCAACTTGTCATCCATCAATCACATATTCCTATCACCCGTCATAAAAATTACACTTTCATATTCCCTAATCAGGATCAACAAAGGCACATAACTATAATTCCCCCATCCACACATCATCCCCAAAATCCTACCTCCACCACTCCATTCATGTTTCCTCCACACCATCCATCTTCATACACCCATCCCATTGCTATTGGAAGCACTTTGGATGCCAAAGTAAAAATGCATAAATCTAAACATCCACATGAATCTAAAGTTCCTCATGTCCCCTTAAAAATACATGTTGAAGAAAATAAAAATCAAATCCAAAATCCAAATCAAACCCACAGGCCACGAAGGCCCACCAAAGCAAAAATCAGAACCATGTGGATCCCAAAGAAAAAAGATGCAATGCCTTCAAATGAAAAATCTGTAATAACATCCAAAGTTCCTAATACCAAACCTACACATCCTCATCCACCATCTCCTAAATCTATTTTGGGTCCTTATGTCCCAAAATTCACTATCCCAACTCCTCCATTATTCCCACATCATCCATCCACTAATCCTTCTATCCTTTCACATCCACCACCATATGTGCCAATGTTGGTCCCGAAAACATTTCCCCATCACACATCCACCCCATAATTCTCTCCATACACCTTCCAAAATCCCATCCATTATCCCACATATCTCCCACATCAAATCCCTCCAATCCATTCTCTTGCATAATCCATCCATCCTAATAAGGTTGTACCAACATCCAATAGTAACTCTGCATATGGGCTCTTATTACCTCATATGGAACTTGATGCTTGCATCCATCTATCACCTTATCACATGTATTCCAACTCCCCTTATCCACATCCTTATCCTTATCCATCTCCATCCACATACTATCCAAAAATACAAAAGTCAAAAAAATCGAAAAAGTCAAAAAATTCAAATTTTTTTTCCAAAAATAGTAAAGAGAAATAATTCGTCCAGTGGTGAAACATTGGAAAACAAGCGTCTTGGATAAGTACCATGATGAAAACCTGGAAAATAGGCATCATGTGTAAATCCCCCATCCATTATCTTTCCGCACTTGGGGGCAACTTCATGCTATGCATCCCCTTCATCCATCTCCTTCATCCCACCTATCCTAAACATCCTACCCATTTATCTCCAATCCCTCCATCCTCCTTATGATCTTGATAAAGACTAGGGAACCTATCTATGCATGCTTTGGACACCTCTTGGCATACATTCCCCTCATCCATACACTATCATTTTCCTTATCCTCCCCATATGCTTTCCTTATCCATGTATCCTATCCCACGTCCATCTCCCTCCCTTATCCACCCATTATATCCTTCTCCATTTATCTCCTTTATCTTCCCATCCACTTGTCTTCCATCCCTCTTGCCTCATCATACATGACATATCTAGAGTGAGGCATCTACTTCCTTTGTGGCATAGTCCTTGGAGACATCATTCATCTATCATGTCATCCCTTCCATATCACTATCCCTATCTCTCCATCCTCCTTCCATTAATCCCTCCAAAACCTTTATCCCTTCATGCCATGATCCTTTCATATCCCCATCCTTGTTTTTCACTCATGGCATATGCTCATCCTTCCATCTTCCACATCCTTATCTTCCCATCTATCTATCCAAACAATCCCCTCCATCTCCCCATCCTTATCTTTCCATCCATCCATCCAAAAAAATAGAAAAGGAAATCCCTTCCATCTTCCAAATCCTTACCCT
Organism: Sequoia sempervirens; assembly: GCA_007258455.2. NCBI lineage: Eukaryota > Viridiplantae > Streptophyta > Pinopsida > Cupressales > Cupressaceae > Sequoia > Sequoia sempervirens. The sequence continues at coordinate 277,405,713 of VDFB02193867.1, read as the reverse complement.
CCCATCTATCCATCCAGTAACCTTTTCCACATCCAAATCCTTATCCCTCTATCCATCTATCCTAGCATCTTCCCATCTCCTTATATTTATCTATCCATCCCTTCATCCCTATCCTCATTCCATCTCATAATCCATTGTCATTGGTATCTAGATATAGGCTCCCTTCTCATGTAATCCAAATCCATTTATCTCACTATCATCAATCCCACCTCTTTCACACATCTTTCCAATCTCCTCTCACTTTTCATCACTTATCTATCCATCATATCATCCTCCCAATTCATCTTTTGATGATTTAGATACTTGTCCCATCCTCGAGCTTCATGTAATCACCACCATCCTATCCACAAGGTCAGTCTTGTGTCATCGTATCGGCTCCATCATTTTATCTACTTATCATGGTCATCTCATCATCCCTTATCCATTTTCTATTGTTGTTCTTTTTGTCGAACTACATTGCCTCTATGCTTTCACGTAGGCAAGGCTAATCATTTGATCAGCCCTGGGGCATTTGTCCATCCGGTCTTTATCATCCATCATCGTCTCCATTGTCCTATCTCCACTTTTATTCATGGTCAATCGTCAACCTTTTATCGAACTACAAGGGCTCTGCACTTTCATGTAGGCAATGCTAATATCTGATCAGCCCCCAAGCCCCTAGGTCTTTAGGGTGTGTTTGGTCATCGTGTTGTGTCGTTAAGTATGTCCTTACCTAGCTGGTTCTTAAAAAACATCCATTGGTATCTTGAGGTCCAATCACTTTCGAGTATCCTGCGTCGTGTCAATCATTTAGTCTATCCTCCATCTTTGGTCTTAACAAGATGCATCCTTCCTAATCAAACCGCATCAATCCCATCCACCCTTTTGATCTTGTGGCAAAGGACATTTGAGATTTATTGTGATCTTTTGATGCTTTTGGCTTTTGTTTATCATTTGAGCTTCCTATCATATCTCGCTAGGGTCACCACAATCCATCATATCATGGTGTGCTTTGACTAGTAAACATAGGGGCATATATTGATCTTTTGTCTATTTCTGTCTGCTTGGTTGTCCCACGGAGTACCCATTGATATCCCTGTGGTCTTGTGTTACGTTGGGGCATCATTTGTGTTTGTGGTTTTCCAACATTGGCCCTACCAAAGCCCCTGTGACTTTGGGATGTTGGACTAACCTTTTGTTTGTTGTGTCAGTCCCATGCATGTGATACGAAGTCGCCTTGGTTCCTCATACCCTGGTGAATAGTATCTCATGCTATATCAAATTTAGTGCTCATTACATGGTAGAATAATGCATAACAATTAAATTTCTTGATTTGATCACTCTCCTTTCATACCCCCCATCTCCCATCCTCTCATCTCTCATTTTCCTTTATTGACATCTCACCATCCCCTCACCCTCCATCTTTCTAATCCATTCATTCTTCATCACTCTCTTCATCTCTCTATCCTATCCATTTTCATCCCTCCACTTTCTTCATCCTCATCATTTCATCATCTCTTCAATCTTCTTAGGATAATATAGATTTTTTATTCTAAGCATCTTTTTCTCCATCGTATTCATTCATTCCAGCCATCTCACATCTCCATCCAATCCTAATCCATTCAATCTAGCACAAATAATCTAATCACATCCTTGGTCTTGTTCCTAGCCTTGCTGCAAGCCTTGATCCAATCATCATCATCAGGATGCATCCTTCCCTATCCTTTTGTGTTATTTTGGGATGTATCCTTCCCTCATCAACAACATTTTCATCATCATCATCGGGATGTATCCTTCCCTATCCTTTTGTGTTGTGTTGGGATGTATCCTTCCCTCATCAACAACACTCTCATCATCATCATTGGGATGTATCCTTCCCTATCCTTTTGCATTGTTTTGGGATATATTATTCCCTCATCAACAATGCTCCACCCATCATCAATCCATTTTGGCTTGTAGCTTGACTGGGGAAACATCACATTTTTCCTTGAATCCATTTGTGCTCCCTTTCTTCTCATCTTCTCTTCCCAATCTCCTATCACTTATCATCCTCTCTTATCCATCATTTTACATCATCTTCCCCATCTACCCTTTCATCATCTCATCCATTTCGAGAGCACACCCGTGTTCTCTTGAACCTGCATATCCTCTCGAGGGGGTATTCTCAATCCCTAATCTTCATCTTCACTCCTATCATCATTCTTCCTAGTCACTCCTTTGATGACTGGGGAATCTTTCCCAATCTAATCATCTTCTTCCTAGTGTTATATTTTAATCTTCTTTTAAATGATGCTACTTAGTAACACCATCTCAAAGAGGGGAAAAATGTAGACACCTAAATTTGGCCACTTACATTTGGTCAAATTTATCCCTTTTCATCTAAATATCCTCTTATCTGCATTAATTAAGTAATATTACTATTATTTAATTAATACCCCTAAATTCCTTTAAATACCTAAGGTATTTAGTTAAATAACTAAATAATTTACCCTTTATTCCTTTCCTCCAAGGAATTAAATAAATAATCCATTTATTTAATTCCCTTTATCTCCCATCCCCCATAATCTACACTTAATCCTAATCCACCTCCTAATCCCATCATTAGGGATGTGCACATTCCTAATCCATGATTAGGATGTGTCACATCCTCCAAATTTTTCAAGTTGGCTCCTAATCCTCATTAGCTACCTAACCTTCCTCTAATCCTTCATCAACTAGCCTAATCAACTCCTTGGTCAACTCTCCCCATCCCCCAAGGAATTTTTAATTCCTTTTCTGTCTTCCCAAGGTTATTTTGAGGAATTTTTAATTCCTCTCTCATCCTCCAAGGAATATTAAATTCCTTTTATCTTTTCCAAGGAATAATAAATTCCTTTTATCCTTTCCATGCACATTAATAAAGGAATTTTTAATTCCTTTGGTCAACTCTTAATCTCATCCATTGATCTCTATAAATCAATCCTAGCCATTCATCCAAAAAAACCTTCAATCTATTTATCCCAACACTTAGCCATTTTCATCTCTCTCACCCATTTTTCCACTGAAGCGTCGTTATGCTACTGAAATTTTGAGTGAGCACACATCCAATCGAACATCGTGGGAAAATATACACAACAGTAGGCTTCACACACTGGTTTGAGCTCCTCATTGCCCCACCTTGAGTGTTTTGCTTGTTTTTAGTCTTTTGCTTGATTTCTTTCATTTTTGGTAGATTAAAAACATTGCACACAGTTTTTGTCTATGATTTCTTAGATTTGTTGTATTTGCATCATTAGGGTAGTTGAATCATTGCATTTACATTCTAAATCCATTCCATGTTTGTTCAAGGATAGGTTGACTCACCTTTCAAGTTGTAATTCAATCATATACCTTGTCCAAATCCAATCAAAACCCCGCACCTTCAAATCTCTAATGAAATATTTAGAAAAAGCCTAAAGCCTAGGGTCAAATCCTAGGGAATCACCTTTTCTATGTTTCATTAGCTATTCAAATATCTAGTAAAATTTTTTATCACCATAGAAATTAATGTCTTTGCTAGCATTATAATTTATTTGGTAAACATCTATTGTTCAATCAAAACTTGTAAGGGAGGAGTTTTCCTTTTTACATAGTGTTTGTAAAAGAGGATTTTTTTTCTTTTTGTCATAGCTTTCAAATGTAAGTTAAAATTTTGATTGTGAATAATCATTAGAAATCTCTTTCCTAGCTAGACAAACTAGCGTTGAGATGATGTAAAAAATGTGTTATTTAATACATATTTTATCTCCTCCTTTAACACGAAAACTTAAAGTTTCTATGTGCAAAATTAGGTATAAATGATTATTGTATCTTTTGATTAGCTACTCACAATGAGTAATGCTTTTGTAAAAGTGAATATCACTTGCCCATTTTATTGAAAAATGTTATTGCACTCAATTATAAAGTTCCATTATTTATTACATTGAAATTGTTATATGCACTAATACATATAAAGTGAGAATTCAGGGGGGATCAAAATAATTTAGGGTTGTAAGTGTCATTGTGCCTTGAGTAGTTTATATTTATTTTACATTTCTTTCGTGATTCTAAGTTTGATACTCAAAGAATGCGGGAATGATTGAAAAGAATGGTTGAAAATACATGATCAACTCACCCACCATCATTTGCTACACGAGAATTCAAAGATGCTTCATCGAGAGAATCCATAGATTCTTTCTAGCAAAACATCACTTCTTGCATCAAAATTCAGAAGTGCTTCACCGAGAGCATTAGAGATTCTTTACAACAAGGCTTCACATCACTTCTTTGGTACATGTTCTACATCAGTCTTCACATGGAGAATTTGAGCAACATGTAGAGAAGTCATCATCATCTTATGTGAGGGCTACAAAGTATCTCTTCATTATATCATTTATCTTTTGGAGAGGGGTTTTTATTTCCCATAGTGTTTTTCTCTTTTTCTCCACTTTATGAGAAATTTTTAAATGAGTACCTAACATGGCCTAGTAGCTGGGACTCATCATCATGCATACATTAATCCCTAAGTTGCACTTAAGGGGGGTTTTAGTATATTTATAGTGTCATCAGATAATTGATTAAGTTTTCATTATTCACATTTTTTTAAGTTTACTTAGGCTATTATAGAGTTTTGTCTCACTTCATGTGGTTGGGACAAGTGTCCTCACTTTGTGAGACACCTCTTGCATGGTCACTTGCCACTCACTAGAACACTTGTCACGTGCGTTAACAAGTGTTCCATCATTGAAAGGTTTGTCAATCATTGTGTTTGATTTGACTACCTTCACTACCTTGCCTATATAAGCAAGGTTACAGTGTACATTTCATTCAACTCTTTTTTTTTATCAATCTCTTTGATAATGTAAATTAGGCTCATTGTGTGCAAGTGTTTTTGTGGAAGTTTCAGATTTTTTCTTTATGATCTAAAGGAAACGATAACACTCCCCTTGTCTTAATAACATAAAATAATACTCTAGAGTTGATAATGGATTGTGCAACTTCTATTAAACATTATTAAAAGGTAATATATGGAGAGAAAATAGCTACAAGAGGGGTGAGGCATCTACAATTAACCTAAGATCAAAAGAGACTAAACCCAAAGTATGTAGTTCAAACTCAAAGAATACACAATATTAAAATCATGGAAGGAGGAAAAAGATCAATCTTTATTGATTGCAAGGCTTATACATTATACATTTTACACTTCTAAGAATAGTAATTTTACTACGAAGAAGTGTGCTTTCTATTATGTATATTGTTGAGGAACTAAGGGAACTCCTTTGAATGAGGAACCTTGGGTTCCTAATACCCTTAGAGAATGTCAAAGATATAACAAATCTATAATAAATCTCATGGTATACTATGGAGAGCATGCCCATTGCATTAACCATCATTCCCACAAATGTTGTACAAATAGGTGTCCCTTTCAAATATGATTTGATCATCTAGAAATGTGAAAGAAAATTCCTTGCACCCTTTGTCATACATTTGCATTAATGGTTCATGGGATTGAGTGCAAAGATTAGGAAATTGTGTTAGAAATTTATTACAACAATGACCTAGAGATAGTGTGCTTGACAAAGTTGTTTGTAGTGATAAATTAAGTATGGGTAATTTTCATTTCCCCCTTTGAGTTCATTCCAAACTACATAAAGAAATATTTCTAAGGCCATCAATTTTAAATTTGGTAGTTGTGGGTATTTAAATGTATTAATGAAAAAATTAGACATTTTGGTGCCTTTGCAAGGTTTTGAAGTGCTTTCATCTAAATTGGATTTGCAGGAAAATGCATGTTTGAATTTAACTTGCAGAGGAGTCCCTCCAAACTAGTCTTGTAGAGAAATTCATTAGAGCTAAACCTATCAACTTCACTTTATTTCAATGTCTAGTTTAGATGAAAAGTTTTGATGATGATGTCAACAAAAGGATGGGATGACATCAATGACATACACATGATGTCATCATGGACTAGGGTTTCTCAAGATGGGATAATGCCAACATGATGTCAATAAGGTGGCATAACATCAATGAATTGGGATTGCAGGAGCATGCAACTAGACTAGATATGTGGGGAAGTCCAATTGAACTAGATAAGAGGCAATATTTTAAATGTTCAATTCAGTTGCCTAGGGAAACTCCTCAAAAGGCGCTGATTATGTAAACATCATGCAAGAATGAAGTAAACATGGGGTGACTTGCAAGGAAATGCAACTGGATTGGTTATGATTTTTTTGTTGAAAGATCTGAATCAATTGGCCAAGGAAATTCTATGAAAAGTATGACATCATTAGTGTATGGTCCATGGAAAATGTAATCGAACTAGTTTGGAATGCAAGTTTGGAGAGGTATAGTTCAATTGCCTATGAAACCTATCATGCCCAAAATTTTACGCCTAGGCATGAAAATGGAAATTTTATTTATTTATTTATTTATTTTAGGCAACACTTAACCAGATCCTATAGCATTATATATGATAGTGCAATAAAGAACACACATCAACATTGCACATGCAATAATAAAGAGTGCACCTTTACATAAGACAAAGGGAGGGGAAAGGAAAAAAAGTGACGAGGAGTTTGATTTGTATATCTTGAATTGGTGCAAGATGTCCTAGGAGGTATGTGACACCACCAATAGAATTTTATTTAAAGAAAGGACTACAGGGAATGATTACTTCCTAGGCCCCAAGGTGAGAATGGAGTGATCATACCATAGGGGTAGAACCTAAAGACTTATATCCATTGGAGTATGTTGCCCAAATTAATACTTTAGATTTGAAACTAGGTACCACTTTATTTAGGTATCTAAATGTAATCTAATATATCTCAAACACCTATGGTTGAAGAATAATTCCTCTAGAGTATTTTCATCTCACAACTACAATGTCTATGCCTCATGTGCATAAACCACCTAATAGGATATGACCAACCATGCTTTAATAACTACAATATTTACAAGTGATAATCCCATACTAATTTCCATTATGAACCTTCCTATATTATCGTTCCTTGATAGTTGATACCCCTGACTAAAACTAAGTGTATCTCTTAAAGATAATCTAATATCAAATATTTTATGTAAACTTTTCAAAAATTATATGTAAAATGCTATTATAACTAAACCAAATTTGGAAACAATGTAGATTATAGGTGTGAAAATTTTCATCTCCTAACACATGTTATTTAGTCCTAAGTCCCAAGACATTTATGTTATCGCATCTTAGATTACACCTTCCATATTGCAATTTGACAATCTCTTTAAACTGAATCGTAACCTAAGCTAAGAGAAGGAAAAAATAGTATATACTTGTGTTGAACTTTACCACCAAGGAATTTATCCAACCAAGGGAAACTCATATTCCAAGTTGATACATAAGTATGTTCATTCATATTCTTACTCCAAAATGATAAAATTTTATTTACTTATCTAATCCTTATAGTATCGTATGAGCACTCCCTTATTAAGAAAATTATGATCGGTTAATTTGAACAAAATGCTATATTTAGTTATTTTTCATGCTTACACTAACCAATATTCTTGTTATACATATATATTACATAGTATTTAGTGGCTTAATCAAATTAGGTTATAATAACATGAATTTAATTTATTTCTTTTGATGGAAGGTTAAGATCCATTTGTATTAAAATTATATTAATTGTTATTTAATTTTAATTTAATTCTAATCATATAATTGCTCGCGTCTTAGAAATTGATTGTAACACAAGTTAAAAAATGGATTTTTTTTTTTAAATAGAATAATTACTTCTTAGAATATGATTTTTGGAAGAAGCTCATCATTTGTAATATTTTCTTTAATATCAATAGCATGCTCCTTTGGTTTAAAAATTAAATAAATTTTTTAGTATCACTTCCAACAATGTGTAGATTTCCATCTCTTAAAGTTACATGGGGTTTTACTAATTATAATTATTTTTAGGAGCAAGCTTCATTATAATGACCCATCTTAATTATATGAGGTAAAGTGACAAAGTTGCTTTGGCTGAAATCTATTAATTTTCGGTTGCCTTAGTTGATCATTATTATGCTATTGATGATTATGACACTTGGGGACTAGAACATAATAGTTTATGTTGAACTTGGCTACTAAAACTATAAGGTACATAATTTGATATTAAAAGTGATTTAACAATTGTTTACAAACATATGGACCAATAAAAGGACATTATTTGAAGTTGCTCCGATTAATTGTAGATCTATTCTTGATGTGCAACAAACTTTGTGTTATTCTCTTCCAATGTCTAAGAATTCTTTAAGAAATTTTGAAAATATTGGACTCATGCCATGTAGGTTGATTTGACAAAAATGTAAAAAATTTGCTAAGTTGAATTATAAATTATTTTGGTATTGTGTGGAAATAATTTGGAGAAGCTCAACTAGGATGATCTACAATAAAAAGTAGAAAATCATCATGCAACAAAAGGTTCGTTACAACTTCATTAGTGTAACTTTTAAATTGATATTTATGGACATAGCACTTTGGACCAATATGTTGCATGAAACCTCACCACAAAATTGTTGTTATATTTCCATTATGTTTCTCCTTGGCCATTTCCATGTGGTAGGGAGTGATTATGCTCTGATACATTTGATGGAGCTTAATAGGTGAAGCCATTAGAATGCAAAAGATTTGACATTTGGTGTTTCAAGTTTTTATTTTTATTTCAATTAGTACTTGTGATGATTAGTTAAATAGTAGTATGTGATATTAGAAGAGATTAATGAGCGACAATAATGATAAGTTTCCTATTGAGATTATTTTTTAGGATATTGAGAACGTTTTGATTGAACCTTAGAGCAACATAGTTGCTTCAGAGTCCTAAATAGGGTAAGCATTTTTTATTGATATTTCATAGTTGGAAGTTTCTTCTCATGGATTGCAATCGTTGAATCTTATCAAAGACTTGGAAGTGCTTAGGAAGCAATGCGACTATTTTACCATATTCAACCAATATGCATGTAACCTTATCAATTCACCTTTGCCATCATACTCTTGGCTTGCATTGAAATAAAGGAAAAAATCTAGATTTGTCTACATTTATATCATTTCATTATTTAGCACTTATTATTAATTGTTTAATCCAGCGACGTGCAACTAGAACTTGCAGCGCATTCATGCACAAACACACTCTCTAACATATTAACACATAATTTTCTATGAACATAATCCTTGAACCTCCTTTAAATACAAGTATTAGTATAATAATTTAATACATATTTTTTATTTGCAATAAATTGACTTGACTTAATGAATGCTCGTATACAGTTTTGTGTGTCAACATCATGTCAGATTAAACTATGGTTCACTTTTAGACCATTCTCCCCTAATTGGTACGGCTTTTACTGATCACCGGCGATTATTGATGTCGTAAGCGGAGCCGTAAAGCAAACGGTAATCTTAGCTGTTGGAATTCCATGGGGAGACGGGTCTTTTGGGTGCGGGCATTCTGAGTCAATATTGTTTGCATATTGAAGTCTGTATTGTGTTCAATCTGTGGACATAATTAATTGAGATAGGAAACACCCACGTTATCATATTTTATTCTATCCTTAATCAGATTTAACAGATATACAATACCTATTATTACACCAGGAAATGTGAAGAGGATGTACAGTAATTAAAAAGTCTATTGGAAAGTGCAGGAAATGCGAAGGAGATGTTCAATAATATTGTAATGGTAAAATATTTCTAATATGTTTATTTATTTTGTTTAGTTTGGAGTAATGTTTTAATATGTTTATATGATTTTAAATGTTGAATTTTTTATATATTTGGATGTGTATTTAGTCTTGTGTGTATTTCGTTTTATGTTGGTTAATTATCTTTATATTTTTTAACATGTAATTCTAGTTCAATTGACTTATCTATATAATTCTAACCATTAATCCAATCCTTAACTATGATCCACTCATATTAAACACTATCCAAACTAGCTATCTAACTCAAGTCATGTCCATAGTTACAAGTTCATCCTCCTAGCCCTAATCTTGACTCACTTAATGGTAAAAAGTCAAATCAAACATTTAGTCGACCGACCTTTTAAGCTTTGGTCCCATGTTGATGATGCACAAATATTTGCATTTTGGTGTTATATTCATTTACAAGCACATACTCTAACATATTAACTTACATATAGTTTTCTATCAACGTAATCCTCGAACCTCTTTTAAATATGAGTTGCTAGTTATTATGTGGATAGACATAACTCTACAATGACATCACAACATATAGGTGGTCAGTAAATCCATGAAAGAAAAATAAAAATCTACTGTTTATAGAAAATACAAAAGTTCATTGTGAGCTTTGATTCAGTCGATTTTAACATACTTGGTCAAATGTGCAGTTGGGTGATAGAGAATACGAAAGTTCATTGTGAGCTTTGATTCAGTCGATTTTAACATACCTGGTCAAATGTGTAGTTCTCTTATAGAGAATACAAAAATTCTTGTGAGCTTCAATTCAGTTGATTTTAACATACCTGGTCAAATGTGCAGTTTGTAGTACCCCTCCATTTTGCTTATGTTTTCTGTTAGCATGCTTTCACTTTGATAGACTTTGGTACTTTGTTTTGGATATATTGATCGCTGACTTTGAGCGATAATGGATTCATTTTGTGATATGGTGATACATTGTATGGTGATAATTAATTTCTGGCATGCTTTATATTAGCATAGATGTTTCCTTCTGATGTTATTGTTATATATATGTTTATGGTAGATTAACTGTTATTTAATTTGTCAATTTGATGTGATGTGTATTGGTGTGGAGAACAGAGTTACATCACTCGCTTGCGAGTGCCCTATGATTTTCGTGATTTTCTCCACACGGTGTGTTTGTATAATGGATTATATATGTATGTATGTATGTATGTATGTATGTTATTTGTTTGATTGTAGGATTGCAAGTACATGGCACCAACTCCACCTGGTTTTTCAGGTTTGAGCATGTCAAGACTCAACGGAAATGTTGATTGGGAGGTAGTAACAAGGTTTTTCCTAGTCTAGTCTCAAACCCAGTCATAGTATGTCGTCAGTGTAAGTCTAGTGTCTTTGGTTGTCTCGTATGTGCCTAATTGGATTAATTGTCTTGAAAGGAAAATTTTGTTAATTAATGATAGATTAATATTCTTTAATTTAATGTTTATTTAAATTAATTTTAAATGTTGAAAATAAAGCTTTACATTTTATTTAATTAATTAATTAGTTTATTTGGTTAAGTAATTTAATCTTTGAGGTTAAAATTATTTAACTAAATAAATAAGTTAATTAAATTAAAGTTACTTTATATGTAAGATTAGATTAAATTTAAATTAATTGCTTTGTTGGGAATGAAAATTTTAAATATACAAAAATTAAAATAAAATCAAAAGGGAATTGAATTGTGAATTTTGAATTTTTGAATTCTTTAATATGCATTGGATTCTTGAAAAAGAAGAAAGAAAGATTTACTCGTAAGTTTGTTGGAAGATATTTTCTTCTTGACATGTGTGGTAGTTAAATTAATTGCTTCTTGTTGAGGATTCTCTCGAAAGATATTATGTGATTTGGGGAAAACAAGAAATCACTTCACGGGAAATGAAAAGAATAGAGTTCTACTAATTTTTTTGGGAAATTGTGTTTGTTTGAGATTTTCATTGGGAATTGCTTAATGCTTCTGAAAGAAGTTTTGGGATTGCTTCTGGATAGAGATTTGTATTTTTCTATGAAGTGGTGATTTATAAGGCTTTGGAAGATTGCACGCTACAGGCACACTAAACTTTTCTTCTACAGCCAATTTCTTCAAGCTATAGGAAAACATGTATTTCCCTGTGTATTTAATTTGTTACTTTTGAAAAGATTTCCTGTGTAAAGTAATTTTTGTTTAAACCCTTCTTCTCGGTAGATTGTTTGTTGAAAATCTTATGTAGAAATTTGTTGATATCTGTGAGAGTTTCAAGAAAATAAGATCTTAAAGAGAAAACAGAGAAAATATCGGAAAAGATTCAAAATGACAAGATGGAAGAAATCTCTGTAGTATTGAAAATGAACTTTACTGGTTAATTTGTTGAAATGAAAATCACTGTCAGAAAAGATTTTGAAAATCTGAGTTGAAAATGAAACTCTCTGTTTTGTTTTAGAAAATGAAGTTCTCTATTAAAATTTGTGTAAAACGATAATTTTCACAATATCTGTAGGAAACCCTATTGAAAATAAATACCTGAAAACCAATATTTTATTACTGTTTAAATGAGTGTATATTATATATAAATATATATATGTATATAATTTAATATACATATACATATATATATATATTTACTATTATTAAATTTAAAATTTTGTTGATAAAATTGTGAAGATTCGTTTGTATTTTCGCTTTATTTTCGTGCGTGATTTTTTAATGATAATCATTGTTTTATTTTATAAAAAAAAGGAAATAAAATTTTTATTAGAGGGAGCCGCAGGGGGCTACCCCACGGTCGACCCCGCAGGGGAGTCGACAGTGAGGGCCGAGCCCAGCGCTGTCTGCACAGGCAACACTTGGCTCTGCCTCCCACGACCGAGCCCTATGGGGAGGGCTGCGAGGGCAGCCCCCACCCATAGCCGCAGCCTGCAGATTGTTAGGGCTTTAAAAGCCCTAACTTTCATTTATAAGATATGCATTTTTTTTAATATATTTTATCTTTATTTATTAAGAATTAATATTTATATAAATTCATAAATATTATATATATGCTATATATGCTATATATTAATAATATAATATATGTTATATATAAAATATATATATTATATTTATATTTGTATATTTATTAAAAGTTAAGAAATTTGAAAATGTATTTATGTTATTAATGAGGAGTTAAAAAAAAAATAGTTTATTAAATATTTTAATATAAATTTTTAAATAATTAATTTATTATGACAAGGATATTTTGTGCTTAGATTAAATTGATTTCTTGAGCCTATATTGATTTCATTATAATATATGGTTATGAAATTGGGCAAATTATAGATTTGATTTTCGTATTGAATAGAAGATGAATTAAATCTCAGATGATTAATTTTGTACTTCATGTTTTTGATTGACTGGATTTAGTAGATCCTAATGATAGAAGTTCGTTGTCCCTAAATTGCTTTAATTTGTATTTTCTCATTTATTAGGAAAATTGGGAATGTGTTAGAAGTACAAGTCTTCTAGATAAGTTTGTTTAATGTGGGAGTTGATATTGTCTAAATACAATCCTTAAGTTACTAGGGTAGTGCACATGGTTATGCATGGTGTTTAGACACCTAGTTTTATGAGCAAAGATTTGATGTCCATTATGATATGTTTGGTCTTATATTCTTGTGTGCCTTGTTTCCCTTAGTTAGTGAACTTAGATTCCTCATGTTATTCTTAGGGGAGTGGCTCTGTGTGAGGGTCAACACACAAAGTGGTGCCAGGGTAACTCATGTAGAGTTAGCAAGTCAGTGAAAACTAAACAATACATTAGATAGTTTAAAATCTTTAATTAGACTAATAAACCTTGCTTATAGACTCAAGAGCTAGTTCAGTCTTGTGTATAAGTTGAGAAGGCCTGGAATGGAAAATCGGTATCTTGATTATTTTAAGGGATATTTGATTTAGCAACCATTTGCTTATGGGGCTAAGTTTCGTAAGAGGTTGCAAGGGTAACCCAAGTTGGGGGCCGAAACCTAGGAAGAAACACCAGGGTAACCTTTGCAACGATGCGATGACACTCCACCTAAAATAATAGTGTCATTGTGAACTTAGAATAATTGATTATCCTAATTCTGGAAGCAATGTAACCATTAAGTTAAGTTGATCTTGTATAGTTTGTCCATGGTATTTACTTGTGTCTAGGGTTTGTAGGTTATGTCTAGGGAACCTTATTACTATCTCCTAGCACAAGGCGTGGACCTATGGGTACCACATGGTTGGGTGGAATGTGCACCTACTCCATTGGGTCCCCAGTTCTTGATCATGGCAACGCGTGCTTCATGGATGAAGAGCTCATATTTGGATATATGTGTACTTCCTTATTTGTATCATTGGAAATTTTTTATTTGTAACATTCCTCAATTGTTTATGAGGTGAACATTGGTAATATATAATTGTAAATTATTATTTGATCTATCTCATTCAGAGAATGAGTATTGCAATGTTATTTCAAATGCAATGTAAGAATCTTGTTTGAACTTTATACTTTCATGGATGGAATTCAAATGTTATGCAATGTATACTTTTAAGTTTATGTTAACTAAATACATGCAATGCTAAATACTATAGTCATCTATGGGATTTTCAAGTAGTGTGTCATCGCGTAACTTAGAGAATGCATGCAACTAATAAAGTTAATATTAACACTTTTAAAAAAAAGATTACACTTTCATAGACAATGTATCATTCCTTAGGTTACAAGACGGGGCATTACATAGTTCTCTGTAGTTCTCTAATAGAGAATACAAAAGTTCATTGCAAAATTTTATTCAGTTGATTTTAACATACCCGGTCAAATGTGCAATTGGATGATAGAGGATGATAGAGAATACAAAAGTTCATTGTGAGCTTTGATAGTGAGCCAATGTGAGTAAGATTTGACCTCTCCCCTCGATATGAGGGTCTGAAGCAACAAAAACTTGTATTCCCTAGCTTTTATAGAAGTCGTTATAGGGAGTCAATGCAAGATTTGAAATACTTCTCTCTCAAATTGAGCCCACCGTGCATGCACACACAATTTCTTTCTAATTTCTACCTCCTTTAAATTCCATGAGGGTCTTTTGCGTTGGATAGCCGCTGCCCCCCTTTTCCATCTAATTTCTAATATGGGGAAAAATTATTAGGAATGTGCAACTTGTATGATTTAATTATATGCAATGGTTTAAAAATGTGGCCTAGTTCTGGGAACATCACATGTCACACATACAATGGTCAAAGTGTGGTGGACTATGTTATAAGCTCAAAGAAACTCGTGACAAGTTTAATAGACATAGAGGTAAAGGAGTGTCCCATAGAAATGAATTCTGATCACAATCCAATACAGGTGAAAATCAACATACAAAATGGTACTCAACGACAAGAGATGACACAACATAATGAAAAGAAAGAAGCTACTCAAGGTTCAATCCTTTTGACGCATGAAAACCAAGAAACCTTCTTAACAACGTTGGAAAAATAGTTGCATGAGGTGGGAACCAATGGGATGATCAACTCAAATAAAAAAAGTATGGACAACACCATGCTGACCTCTATTATTCTCAAGGCCCTCAACTCTTGCAAAAGGTCTAGGCCTAAAAAAAGTAATAAAAATAGCTTTCCAGCAAACCCATGGTATGATGAGGATTGTAAAACAACAAAGAAAAGGGCTAAAAAATGGGGTAATAACAAATAATATGTAAAGCTGGTCAGACTGAAAAAAGAAGTGTATATGCAGGCTAGAACGAAGGAGTTAATATTACTTGGGAGGCACAATCCAAGAGGCTTTTGGAGAGAATTGCAACAACAACACACGAATAAAGAGAACAATATTACAGACCTTGAATGGTTAGAGTATGCAAAGCAACTTTATGAGAGGGGGGAAGATAAAGACAACCCTCCAATAATTAACTCAAGGGTTAAACTTTTTTCTTCGAATAACATTAAATAAGGGATAAAGAAGTTGGCAATGGGTAAAGCTCGACACATAGATTGCTTACATGCAAAACACTTAAAATGGGGATTGGAGGCTCTCACGCCTCATATTAAAAAATATTCAATGAGGTCCTTCAGTATGGGTTTCCAACAAATTGGACGGCTAGTGTTGTCATCCCCCTGCTCAAAGGTGGTAACATCAACAATCCTTCAAATTACCGCACTATAATGATCAACCCTCTTTTTGGTATAATTTTTGGGAGCATGATAGAAAAGCATATCAGTGTTTGGGCAGAAAAGGAGGGAAAGTGCACAAAAGGGAAAGCAAGCTTCAGGCCAAAACATTCTACTATTGATCATTGCATGACTCTTAGACACTTGATTGAGAAGTTCTGGGATAAACATGGAGAGGAGGTTTTTTGCTGCTTTGTTGACTTTAGGAAAGCTTTTGATATGGTTCCTAGGAGAAAATTATGGAGTAGGATGGAAGAATTGGAAATTCCAATATACTATAGAGCTGTTGTTCATAGGCTGTATGAACAAGTTTGGGCCAAAATTTGAACCAAGCAAGGATTTTCAGAATGTTTTGGAAGTGATATCGGGGTCAAGCAGGGATGCCATTTATCCCCTACATTATTTGGGATATACATTGATAAATTAGAGGAGTGGATCAATAAGTTTGGTGGGGGAGGGGTCTACTTGACCAATTGTGTTATAAAGTTGCTTTTATATGTAGATGATCTTGTCTTAATGGAAAAAACAACACAAGATTTGAAGGAACAATTAAAAGCACTAGAGCTCTTTTGTCATCAAGTGGGGATGCAAGTGAACACTACCAAAACTAAGGTCATGATCTTTACCTTGAAGAGAAAGAAGATTAAGAGGGAATTTGTTTTTGAAGGCAACCCCTTACAGGTGGTTAATGGATATAAGTATCTTGGCCTTGATTTCCACAACAAACTCAATTGGGAAATGTGTAGAGCAAAGAGGATACAAGGGGTGTTAGGGTTAGAGATGCCAGATATCTAACAATTAAATGCAGATTTAAATAATAAACAGAGAAACTAAAACATACACAGAATAAATCATAACACAGAGAATTTAACGTGGTTCACCCAATCTGGGCTACATCCACCAAACCGCAGCCATCCAATACTTTTATTATCCAGTGAAAAACCTATTACAATCTCACGAATAATCGCGTTTTTCTTCATACTGTAACCCCCATCCCAACCCCTTTTAACAAGCTTTTAGAAGCTTCCAGAATTAGGGTTTTACAATGTCGGTTTTTTTTCTTTTTCGGAGATTTTTCCTTTTTCGCTGACGATGCGAAAAAAATGGAATTTTTTTCGGGGGTACGAACCTACTTCAGGGCGGCCGACCCGGTTCTTCCCGGCGGAATGAGGGCGAGGGTAATGCAGTATACCATGGGCTACTCTGATTATAGCGATCAGTCGCCACACCACAACAAATCTCCCACTTAGGTTTGAAGACTCCACACCATCACAACCACTCCATGATCTGGTCTGCTGCGCTGACTCCGCTGCAGAGCGTAGGACCTTAGGTACCTGCTGTTATATGTTGAATTTAACCTTGAAGACCAACCCAGTGAAGAGGAGCTCAGCTTCTCCCTTGGCACCGCCTTCGTAAACATATCCGCTGGATTGACATCTGTATGAATCTTGGCCAACTTGACTTGTCCATCTTCCAACACTGACCGTATAAAATGATATCTCAATTGTATGTGTTTTGTTTTAGAATGCAAGGCAGAATTCTTTGCAATATGTATAGCACTCTGACTATCTGTAAATAAGTAATTTCCATCCTGTTGTTTTCCCAACTCAGCCATGAAAAGTTGCAGCCATATCATCTCCTTT
>VDFB02193867.1:277322700-277388129 GCA_007258455.2 Sequoia sempervirens | reverse complement strand
AATCCCTAAAAAGGAAGCATTTAATTAAAATTAAATTGTAACTCTATCAAATGGCAGCGATT
Source organism: Sequoia sempervirens (assembly GCA_007258455.2). Lineage (NCBI taxonomy): Eukaryota > Viridiplantae > Streptophyta > Pinopsida > Cupressales > Cupressaceae > Sequoia > Sequoia sempervirens. The sequence continues at coordinate 277,388,067 of VDFB02193867.1, read as the reverse complement.
AACTATGAAAGGCTGTAACTCTTGCAAAGGCCAATGTGGTGAAGAGTTGTGGCTCCCTCAAACATAAGCTATAAAAGGGAGATCATTTCATTTGAGAAGGAGATCATTCAAGGAACAAAATCATCAATTCATCAAGGAATATACATCAATCAATCAATTTGGAAATAAATTATTATTCTCAAAAGGTAGCAATGAAGGGTGGTGACTCGTTTCTTGTGAAGGGTGGTGATTCCTTCAAGAAATGGATATAAAGGGCAAATCAGATTATTGACAAACAGGAAGGAATCAAGGAATGAAGCAATCATCACTCACCTATCCATCAAGAAATCAATCAAGAAAGATTATTCAAGCATAAAATCATTCAAGCATCATTCAAACATTAACTTGTCAATCCATCAAGAAATATCAATCAGCAATAATCTAGCAAATTCATCAAGCAAGCAGTTTTGAATTTGAGGAAGTGTCTTGCAAATAGGAAGGACAAAAACCCTTCCAAGTTCATGAGAGGATAAGAACAAAAACCCTTATTGCTCTTATCAAGTTTGAACGAAAACCCAAATCTTCGTCAAGGAGGACGAAAACCCTCCAAGGTGGACTAAGAGTCGGAAGGATGAAAACCCTTTCATGCTCTTGGCAAGTTAAGGACGAAAACCCTTGATATTGCCACTGTTGAGTTAGGGCCAAAAACCTTTAATTCAGCAGATTTGTTGAGTACTTCCAAAGAATTCACAATATGATTGAGTTTGAGAATTGTGCTATGAATTTATTGATCTGAATATCACAATAAATTCATAATTTTGACAGAGCTATGATCATTTTGATTTCACCTCCAAAATAGATTTACAAGAGGTAATCATCAAGGAGAATTATAGCAGAAAATCAAGATAAGTTCTATTTTCAGAATTATTGCAAAGTTATAAATATAAATATTATAATAAAATTTCATCATTTTAGACAAAGTTACATTTATATGTAATGTCCCCTTTAGAGAAATTCCTAATTTTATGCCTGCACAACAATAATAATCACTAATAACTGATATTAGTAATAATAAATATCAATTTTACAGTTATATTCAAATTAATACATAAAATATTATGATATTGAGAGGCAGAGCAAAATATCATACCTAAAACATCATAATATTTAGATCTATAGTTCATAGCATCATTAATATTTGAACTCAAAATATCTCAACATCATCAATGATTATTCCAAGGCATATTCCCATAACCAATCATATTAGGAATTCACTAGAAATGCTTGCAAACCGCAATCTCTAGGGTGGTGGCCCTTGTATTGCGAGAGCATGGAATGATTATAGATCCGTTCCTTCCCTCAATCCACCTTGGAGGCTAGCCGTCCTCAATCAAGCCCAAGAGCACTATTTAGGCCTCCCAGCCCATGAGTATGGTAGATAAGATGCATGAAGGCTGTCCTCTTCAACCAAGCCCAAGAACACCATTTGGCCTCCTAGTCCACAAGTATGGCAGAACCTCCAATTCACCATCTCGAGGTCACGTGCTTGATATTAAGAATTCCTAGCCCTTTAGCATCTTGTGACTCGGAAGGATGATCAACCTCCCTATTTGCAAAACACTTCTATAAATTCAAAATAGATTGCTAAAGGAATTTGCTATATTAATTTGTAATAAAATATCATTATGCAAGTATAATAGATTTACTAACAAGTGGTTGTAATAACTTGATTTCTGCAATTAACGTATATTAATTTATGTTCTAAGTTTATCTTTTAAACTTACTTCCCAATAATATTCTTGATGAAAACAATATTTATTTCCAATAGATATCTTATATTTCAATTCCTTATTTTCTTTTTCCAATCTAATCCACTTGATGATCTCTCCCAAGGAAATGATCTCTCTTTCATATCTTCATATCTAAATGAAATGATGCACCTCTTGGAATAGAGATCTCCTTTCAAAGGTCATGACTTTTTGATTAAAACTTAATGTTGTTTTATTCCCAAGTGCTGCCTTTGTTTTTAATTCCTTAACCACTGTCTTAAATAATGATTGTTGTCTTTAATAAAGATCACTGCCTCTTACTCATCACTCCTTTCCTTTATTAAGGTAATTGCTGCATGTTTTGGTGGGGGCATGACAGTTCGCCCTTCCTCCTTCCCAAATGGCATCTTCCATGGGCAAATTTTTACATTTAACCAAATACTCCGGAACAGCGTTGTTCCTTAATTTCTTTTCTTTCATATCAATGATGGCCTTAGGCTCCAAAATTAATTTTCCCTCATTATCAAGTGGGGTTAACTCTGGGCATGGTGTAACATGTTGACCTAGCACCTTCTTGAGGCGTGATACATGGAAAACATTGAGTCCAACTATTGCTTGGTAACTCCAATTCATAGGCAACCTCACCAATCCTTCATATAATCTCATACGGCCCATAGATTCTTGGCTTGAATTTTTCAGCTCCACTTCCTTTCATAGAAGATTGTTTTTAGGGTTGCAATCGTAGGAAGACTAAGTCTCCCACTTCAAATGATCTCTCAAATCTTCGACTATTAGCATACATCTTTTGTTGATTTTGTGTGTGATGTAGATTGTTTTTGAGTGTATTTAAGATACCTACACTTTGTTGCACCAAGTCTCTTGCTCCCAGGACTCTACTCTCAATAAGAATCAAATCCCCCAATGATATTGTCTCATACCCATATATGCCTTGAAAGGACTCATTGCTATTGACATATGATGAGTGGTATTGTAACAATATTCCCCGAGATGTAGCCATTTGATCCATGCGGTTTGCTATTTATGTTTGCCTATCGGTTTGTGGGTGGTAATTGGTACTAGGGGTAAGTTCGGTTCCAGCCAACTTGAAAAGTTTTTTTGCCAAAATAGACTAAGAAATCTGACATCTCTATCACTAACAATGTTCTTAGGTAGCCCATATAATTTGAAGATTTTTCTAAAGAAGAGATCGGCTACCTGTGGTGCTCTATACTCTAAAAACATTGCATGACAATGAGCATATTTAGTTAATCAATCCACTACCACAAATATACAATCTTTCCCTTGCACCTTTGGAAGTCCTGTAATGAAATCCATTGAAATGCTCTCCCATTTTTTATTTAGTATAGGCAAAGGTTGCAACAAGCCTATTGGAGATGTTTATTCCACTTTATTTCTTTGACATATCATACATTCCCTAATATGCTTCAAAATATCTCCCTTGAGGCCCTTCCAAGAAAACCTTTCCCTTACTTGCTTATACGTTTTATACTAGCCTTGATGTCCGGCTAATGGAGTATCATGGTAAGCCTTCATAATCTTTTTGTTATTTTTGATCCGAGGGTAAGGTATATTCTATCTTTGTAGAGAATGAGTTCTTCCATCACCTTGTATTTGTCATCTTCTGTTTTCCTTCCAATATGTCATTTGCCATTGCATCTTTGGCATATTCAGCAAGGATTGAATTTTTCCATTCCGTAGAGATGTCCATCATAGAGTATAGGTGAGGTCTTCGAGACAAAGCATCGGCCACAACATTATTCTTCCCCTTAATGTATTCAATGTCAAAGTCGTAGGCTTACAACTTGCTAACCCACTTTTGTTGTATATCATTCAAATCTTTTTGGTTCATGAAGAATCTTAGGTTATTATGGTCAGTTTTGACAAAAAACTTTCCACAAACTAGATATTGCCTAAACTTGGCTAAGGCATGCATGATAGCCAACATTTCCTTATCATAAATGGAGTAATTTCTTTCTGTTTCTTTGAGTTTGCAGCTTTCAAAAGCCACGGAATGCTTGTTTTGTATAAGTACAAAACCAAAACACCTTCCCCGAAAGCATCACACTCTAGCTCAAATGGTAGCAAGAAGTCTAGAATGGCTAACACTAGCCAAGAACTCATTATTTCTTTAAGTTTTTTCAAAAGCTTGTTGGGCATCCGTACTCCATGAGAAAGCACCCTTCTTAGTTAGGTCTGATAATGGAGCAATGAATCTTGAAAAACCCTTAACAAATCTTCTATAATAGTTGCAGAACCCTAGAAATCCTCTTAGATGAGTTAAGGTTCTTGGTTTTGGCCAATCTTTTATTGCTTTGATCTTTTCTTCATCTATGCTGACTCCTTGGGCATTGATTTTGTGCTCTAAATACAAAATCTCATCCATTCCAAATTCACATTTGGACATCTTAGCAAATAATGACTATTGTTCAAGTATCCCCAACACTTCATCAATGTGTCTAAGTGGTCTTCCTAAGTTTTGTTGTAAATCAATATGTCGTCCAAAAACACCACAAAAAATTTCCTTAATTGGTTGCGGAATATATGGTTCATGCAAGATTGAAATGTGGCAGAGGCATTGGTTAATCCAAAGGGTAAGACTAGGAATTTAAAATGCCCAAAGCGACACCTAAAGGTGGTTTTAGGAACATCTTTTTTCCTCATTCTTATTTGATAATACCTGGAACACAGGTCTATCTTTGAGAAGTACATTGCCCAATGAAGTTCATCAATTAACTCATCTACCCTAGGTATGGGATGTCGGTTTTTGATAGTTTTTTTGTTGAGAGCTTTATAATCTATACACATCCATAGTGCCATCTTTTTTCTTTACTAACACTACGGAAGAGGCAAAGGGCTAGAACTAGGTTGTATATGCCCCATTTCAAGTAACTCCCTAATGGTCCTTTCAATTTCTTCCTTATATTTCCTAGGGTGGCGATAAGGTGTGGTGATGATAGGTTTGGTCCCTTCTTCTAGTTTAATGGTATGTTCAAAACCCCTTTTTGGAGGTAGTCCTAATGGGATATCGCTAAAGACTTTCTTACGCTTATCTAGTATAGCCTTACCTCCGTTGAATGAAGATTTATCAAGAATCATACATTGCACTACCTACTCTACTTGCCCATGCCTAAAAGCCCTTTCCATCTTTTTTGATAATACTACTCTTGGAGACCCATCCAATAGGCCTTGAAGAATTACTTCTTGGTCATTGTGTTGGAAACAAAGTTCCATCTTTTGAAAGTCTTGATGACATCTTCCTAAGGAATGTAGCCATTGGATGCCCAAAACTACATTTGTATCTCCTACATTCACTACATAGAAATCTTCACTTATTTTATGTCTTCCCAAGGTGATACTTAGTTGATAAATCATTTGTGTGCAAGACATAGTGAATCCATCCACCATGACTACATTGAATCTTTCAAAAATTTCAATTTCTAGTTTCATTCTTGTCACTAAAACTTTATCAATGAAATTATGGGTGGCACCACTATCCACTAGGATAGTCACTTTTTGTCATTTAGAACACTACGGATTCTAAAGGGATGATATTTAGGTGCTCCCAAAAGTGTGGCTAATCTACCACTTGCATTTTCTTCATCATCATGTTTCCTCTTCCTTTGGGGTTCAAATTCTTCTTCACTCATTTATGTGTCTAATCTTGCTTCTAAGTTGTGTGCTTGTCCCTTTTTTGCACACCTATGATCGTACCCCCATTTCTCCTTACAATAAAAACACAATCCTTTCTTTCAAAGCTCTTCCTTGTCTTCCTTTGTTTTGAGGGATTGTGCGAGAAATGTCTTTGGTTGCCAATTTTTCTTATAGGAGGGTTGGGTATGCATGCTTGAAGGTAGATTCTTTGAATAGATTTTGTCTTTTGTTGTTGTGACTTCTAACCTTAATGCTTTTTGGATTGCATCTTGAAGTGATGCAGGATCAAGAGCACCTACCAAGCCACGGATTGACTCTTTTAACCCTTCAATAAATAGGTATGTGAGCCTACCCTCTGTAGTACCTGGCACCATAACTGATATTCTTTGAAATTCCACTACATATTCCTCTATTGAGCCTTGTTGTTTTAATTGGGTCAACTCCTTGAAATACCTTTCGAGACGTTTTTGATCAAATCGATCAATAAGTTTTTGTGTAAACTCCTCATAGGTTGTTATGTTTTGATGCCCCTAGGTGGCCATTCCATGGTGCCACCAATCATGTGCAATCCCCTCTAAGTGTAGAATGGCAAATGTAATAGCATCCTCTTCGATCATGGGGCTAAGGGAAAAATTTGTGTTAAATTTTTGGATCCATGCCCCTGCAGTGACCTTTCCTGATCCATCAAAATTGGGAAGAGTCATTTTACTCACTCTTTGTCATAAATCTTTGTTAGGTTGCTCTCCTTCTCTTCTAAGAGTGTTTATTGTTCTTGCATCACAATATTCTTTAAAGGGAATGTCTCATAAGGATAGGGTCAATTCTTAAATATGCTTCTATAAATTCGTCAAGGTCATTTGCTCCTATGTAGGGTTCTTCTTCCCTCGGTGTTCTTCTCTAGGTAAGAAGGTAGGCCTAGTCAATCTAGGTGATGATCTTACTAGCGTTCTATTATTTTTGGAATGGTTGGAATTTGCATCTCTTCCATTGGTTGGGTTGGGCCTAAGAGTATTGGAGTTGTTTATGTTTTGAAGAGTTTGGAGAAGCAATTGTGATGTCTTCTCTTGTTGTTCCATAAAGGAACTCAATTCATTCCCTAGGTTAACCTCACGGTCGCCCATAGTATTACATCTAATCAGGTTTCTACTTCCTTCTAGTTTTCTCCTCTCTCTTTCCAAGACTCTTTGAGCTCTTTGGCTTAATTGCATACACCAACTTCCTTTCTGATCCTCAGACTAGCAAGATCAAGGCTCTAATACCAATTGTAATGTCCCCTTTTGGGAAACTCCTAATTGTATGCCTGCAAAACAATAATAATCACTAAACATTGATATTAGTAATAACAAGGATCAACTTTACTAATATATTCAAATTAATACATAAAATATTATAATATTGAGAGCAATACATCATACCTAAAACATCATAATATTTAGATCTATAGTTCATAACATCATTAATATTTGCATTCAAAATATCTTAACATCATTAATGATTGTTCCAAGGCATATTCCCATAACCAATCATATTAGAAATTCACTAGAAATGCTTGCAAACTGCAATCTCAAGGGTGGTGGCCCTTGTATTGCAAGAGCATGGAATGATTCTAGATCTGTTCCATCCCTCAATCCACCTTGGAGGCTGGTCGTCCTCCTCAATCAAGCCCTAAAGCACCATTTAGGCCTCTCGGCCCACAAGTATGGTAGAACCTCCAATTCATCCATCTCGAGGTGGCATGCTTGATAAGATGCATGAAGGTTGTCCTCTTCAACCAAGCCCAAGAGCTCCATTTGGCCTCTCGACTCACGAGTATCGCAAAGCCTCCAATTCATCCATCTCAGGGTGGCGTGCTTGATATTAAGAATTCCTAGCCCTTCAGCATCTCATGACTCGGAAGGATGATTAGCCTTCCTATTTGCAAAACACTTCTATAAATTCAAAATAGATTGCTAAAGGAATTTGCTATATTAATTTGTAATAAAATATCTTTATGCAATTATAATAGATTTACTTATAGGTGACTGTAATAACTTGACTTCTGCAATTAGCATATATTAATTTATATTCTAAGTTTATCTTTTAAACTTACTTCCCAATAATATTCTTGTTGAAAACAATATTTATTTCCAATAGATATCTTAAGTTTCATTTCCTTATTTTCTTTTTCCAATCTGATCCACTTGATGATCTCTCCCAAGGAAATGATCTCCCTTTTATATCTTCATATCTAAATGAAATGATGCACCCCTTGGAATGGAGATCTCCTTTCAAAGTTCACGACTTTTTGTTTAAAACATAATGTTGTTTTGTTTTATTCCGTTTGCCTTTGTTTTTAATTCCTTAATTGTTGTCTTAAATAATGATCGCTGCCTTTAATAAAGATTGGTGCCTCTTACTCATTGCTCCTTTCCTTTATTAAGATAATCGTTGCATGTTTTGGCGGGGGGCATGACATTATAAATATAATGCAATTTTCATTTTAAGTTGAAATTATTGTTTCAAGGCAAAAATCAAGAATGTTCTAGAAAGGGACATTACGCATGTCGCCTCCATGCATAGTGCCACGGAGTTTCCTGACAGGGGGGACGCAAGGACGTGGGGACAGGGGCACCAAGGGCCTAAGTTTGGGGACTAGGGACCAAAGGCCTAAGTTTGGGGATGGTGGGGGGACGACGAGGGGACGGTGGTGAGGTAGCGACGGGGAGGCGGCACTGAAATACATATAGTATTTGGAAAAATAGTTATAAAAAGATGTATAAGAATTACAAATGAAACTTTGGAAAACTAGTTTTAAACAATTGAATTTTGAAGTGAACAATAACTTGTGTCACTCCTCTTCTTGCTCCTCCTCAATCCTATTGCTCTTCATTCTCACTCTTTCACCTTACACTTGTAGCTCTCACTCTCACACTCACACTATTAGCTTCTTGTTGATTTGTTTTCGTGAATTAAAATGAGGATAGGAGGCAATTTTATAGAGTTTGTGGGGTTTGGGTGGAGCCCATAGGCCATTAGGGTTCAAGCCTTGGTCACGGAGTTCAAAGAAAATTTAGATTTATTTTTTAAAATAGCTTTTTGGTTGTCTGGCCAGAGGAGACTCTTGGGCATCCCTAAGATGGTTAAGAGACTCCTAGGAGTCCCCGAAACATCTCGGGGATGTCACGACATCCCCAATGTCTCAACGACGTTTTGGAAATAGTGGCAAGGCGATGAGGGGACGACCCCTCAAGTCCCTAAGTCTCCAAGACATCCCCATCTCCAAAACGTAGGGTTTGGGAAGGTGTCATGTCCCCAAAATTGCAACACTGAAATACAAAGATAACCAAACGTTGAAATACAAATAAGATAAATAAGATAAATAACTAAATTCATATTATATATATATATATTAACAAGTTAAACATTATTATAATTATAATTATTATAATATAACATTATAAATATAAAAATAATATATATAAAACCCAATATAAAAATAAAGTAAGAAAAATACATATTATAATATAACAGCGATTATGTTTATGATGATAAACCATAACATAATTCATAGTTTATGCAGCAATGAGAATTAAGTCTATGTTTAAAGAAGAGCAGCGATAGAATTCATTAATTAAGGGTAGCGATTACCCTTGACCCCGGCAAAGGCATCGATTAAGGGAAGGGCAGTGAATGTTAGAAGGCAGCGCTATGCTCTCCCAAGCAGCAATTAAATAAACAGCAATCAAAGGCAGCGAATTAAGGGAAAGACCGGAAGTTTAAAAGAATGAGCGATAGGTGGTAGCCATTCCATATTAAGAATAGCAATAGTAATAACCAAGACAGTGATTATCTTTAGAGCAGATAAATTAATTAAGGAGTCCAAATTATGATAAACCAACACTTAGTAATAAAAGAAATATTAAATTAACATTGGAGGGTTGTAACTCTTCAAAAAAGGCATTAACAATGAAAAGGTGTGACTCCCAAGGAATAGAAAATATTTGAGGTCAATCCATTTGCCAAAGGGATAGGAAGGAATACATCAGTATTTTTTAGGAAAGAAAATATAAATCAATATATAAAACAATCTGGAGTCTGGAAGAGCAGCAGAGGATAAAGAATATGAAATAATTATCAGAAATACATTCTACAATCAAGCACTCAATATTGAATATACAAAGGGAATTAATAAGGAAACAGGAATATTTTTTGGGTATAAGGAAGGGGAGAAATAAGAAGAGGAAAGCATTGATATATACAGCGAATAAGGATAGAAATAGGAGTATTTTCTGAGCGCAACAGCAGATAAATTAATATGATATCTTAGATGTGGAGGAGGAAATATGTGGAAAGGAAGAGTTGGCTCAAGAAGAGATAAGGGAAGATAAATGTTAAATCAATAAGGGAAGCAAGTTATATATATATGTGTGATTAAGCAATAATAATCCTTGCAGCAATTATTGGGCCTTATAAGTAATTATGGTACTTTAATATGAATGATAGATTCTTATCTGATTGATCTACACTAACGATATACTCTGAGTGTTAAGAACAGATCATTGATCAAGGGGAAGAAACATACAGACCCTGAAACAAACAAGAATCAGTCCAGTTCATCACCACAAATTGCTGTTACCATATATATCCTATATTCAAGTGTATTTTTCTGCAAATCATTGTTTACATATGTATGCATATCGCCTATATGATAATAAGAATATTTAATGAATGATTTCTTGTGATAGAATAGGTGATGTGCTTGATTGTCTGAAACCCATCTTGTAGGATGGACCTGGGGTGGAGTGGTAGATAGACTAAGGAAGCTTATGCAAAGTGCCGACAGTTACGACCCCCACCCACTTCCACAAGATGGCAAGTGTCTTCCGGGAGTTGAGACATTGATGGGGAAAGCAAGTACAAGTCGCCAAGGGGGAGGGGCTATGGTATACACCCTCTTAGGCTTGGTATATGGCTTCAAGTGGACCCATCATGCCCCTTCCCCCAAAATTTTAATATGTTTGCATTGTTGATAATCTATGGATGTGATGTAATTGTCTAACTCTCATATCTATCTATCTATCTATCTATCTATTTATGTATATATATATATATATATATATATATATATATATATTTGCATATCTTGTTCATATGGTGTTTGCAAGATTCAAACCCGAGATTGCATTATTAAAGAGATATTTTCATTGGTAAAACGAATCCTAACCCTATCCGCTGCAATTTGTGTTCAGTAGGCAAATTCTAGGGCAAATCAGAATAGGGGACATTATAGAGGGGACATGTCCCCATGGAACACTGCCTGCCTCCATGCTACCCAGCTAAGATGGTTCTTATCATAAATAAAAGTGTTTTTTAACACTATATATAATATATATAGTGTTAAAAAACACTTTTATTTATGATAAGAACCATCTCATATATATATATATATATAGATTGAGAATATTAATAAAATTTAATTTAATTAATTATAATTTTAAATCTTGGTGCCGACCTTTTGGGACCTTAGCATCCAAAATTTAGCAGGTATATAGGTGAGTGTGGACTTCCTTTGGAGGGATATGAAGGTTATCTATGATTTTTCAGTCAATTTCTACAGCTACATTGCCTGTGAGGACGAAAACCCTCCACAGCAGAGCTTTGGTGAGGACGAAAACCCCCATCACTGGTTACATTTTAGATTGATTGTTCCAGATTTCATATCCAGCACTGAATCAAAGTGTATCCCTTAAGTTTATTTCAGATTGAAGGAGGTTTGTGGAGCAAAGCATTGAACTTGACACCAACCCATTGAGATATGAGTCTCAGACTACCCTTGGTGAGCCCCATCCTGAGTTCACTTGTTCATCATCACCTAGATCATTCAAATGACCAAATCACTACCTGTTCCAGATGCAAACAAGGCTAAACACCAGCAGGGATCAGATCAGACCAGAGTTTTTGTATCCTGCTGCATCAAAAAATCTCCATTTAAGGCAATCATCACCTTCTACCTGGCAGGGATCTAGGTTCCAAGTGCACATCAACTTAGAATGCTAACTCAGCAGAAAGGAATCTCACAACTGGTGACTCACAGGATGCCATAGAGCACTTCCAGATCTCACACAGACTAGGGTGTAACCAGACTGACTTGTGCAAACCAAACCATTTGATTTATGCAATGCAATTAGGCTGCCCTTCTGAGCGCAGCAATTTTCTGGTAACAACAATAGATCTGATTAGCTTGTAATGTTTGACTTTGTGCATCTATATCTGGTAGAACAATTATTTGTTGAACAATTCTGAGATGTATTTTGAGCTAAATGTTGAATGATTTGTTATGAAAAAATAAACTATTTGTGCAGCACAGTAGAGATTCTGAAACTGTATTTATCTTTCCATTTAATTTCCTAAGAGTATTACACTACATACATCTATTAAATGAACCGGCAGGCTGGCAGATCAAACTGCTCTGATACCAATGTGATGTCTTGAGTTATTTCAAACTATTGATCCACGGGTTACTGTATATTATCTTTCAAACAACTTATCAATTTCAACATTCAAGGCACTGAATTCAATAGAATTGATCCAAGATACACATACAAAACATTCAAAATTGACAAAAATATATTTGTCCAATGATTCTATAACTCAGAAACAGTAAAATTGATTCAATTGGTACAGCTGTTTATAACAGTTTCAAATACCGTGTACAAATTTTACCACAATGGCTCAACTAACTGGGTGTGACGAATGTTGAGTTGCTTGGGAAATGTGTCTTAGAAAATGAGTGTAGAATGGTCCAGCACTCACATCCAAGATTCAAGTTGCCCTAGAAACCGTGGCCTTCCCCAAACACATACAGCTGACATATCATTTTATTCGATTGGTGTTGTGTCATGTCCCAAACCAAATCTAGATAGCCGACAAGAGTTCTCCAATAGTGTTTTTAAACACTAATAAAAATAGTGTAGGATATTTCATTTCTGGCCGACTTAACTTGTAAGTTGGCGCCATTTGCATTTTTGAATTTCCTTTTTCTTTCATGTTTGTTTGGCCAACCTCATTGAGGTGGCGTTTGGATTAGTATTTATTGTGGCTCCCAACGACATTTGAGATCATCACGGAATTGAGGTCGAATACCTATCTGTTATTGAGGGCGTAGCTGGTCAATTCAGCCACTCAGGGTGCGTAGCCTTCCCTAAGTCTTTCCGTGTTAAGCATTCTTTCATATTCGATTTGCATTCAATTTGCATGGAATCAATGTATGCTCGAGAACTCATGAGAACCATCTAAATTCGCAAGTTCTGGGCATAACAATAATGGCGGACATCCATATAGCTCTTAGCGGCGATCACAAGAAGCAGAACACCACTGGCTGAGCCTATCGGCTCTGGCCGTGGCCACACCACGAGACGCAGTTTGTGTCACAAGCTTGAGGCAGCAGCATTAATCGATATCACTAAGGCAACACAATCTGGGCAGAGCCACTCACATAGGCTGTTTATCAATATTTCATCCTCTCAGCATCTGCATTACATCCGAGTTGGCGAAGTCGCACAACACACCCGGGAATTCTCCCTTTGATTTGCGGATACGGCATATACTGAAGCAACAAATCTAGCAAATATTGTCAGCTGATAACCTAAAGTGACGAAGCTTTATATCATTCTCACATATAGCAATTTATAGTGTAGATTGATTCCAGGGAGTTCTACAGATTTGTCATGTAATCATTCCAAACTGTGAGTCTTGTTTAATCTGCTGTGAACTCATTTATATGCATGATGCTGTAATGTTCATTGAATTCTGAAGTTTGCCATTAATTCTACAAATCTGAGCGCTTTTCTATGGTTATCATTGTCAATTACTACCCTAGATTATTACAGTGGTATCAGAGCCACCGATCTGCCAGCCTGTGGGAATGGTATGCAATTGAGCCAGAGAGATCTGCGGCCATCAACAGAGAGAAAAAGAAAGTTGCCGCAGAATCGTCTGGAATAGGAGGCAAGAGTAAGAAGATGGGAGATAAGGATGACTAGTTTGAAACCTTCCTAAAAAGGATGGCCAGTATGCAAGAGCAAATGGCAAAGCAGTAGGAACAAACAAATCAAATGATTTTAACAATGACGCAATCCCTGAATGACAGAAATAACAACGGTAGATCAGCCTCGAACAATGGGCCAGAAGGCAGTCAATCCAATAATGCCGGATCGGAGAACCAAAGCAATAGAAGTTGGTGACCTACACAGCCTACATTCCTGCCCAAGCATGGATCGAATCATGGAAGTGATGAACAGAATTTGGTGGAAGGTGACATCAATGCCAGCATGGAAGCATATATGTAGATTGATCCTCAGATAAGACAGCAGCTTCCATTCATCCAATTCCACAACATCAAGCATGGGAATAAGGGAAGCCAAGTTAATTACCACCCCAACAAGGATCTACAGCATAGGGTGAGTAAGTTGACACTTCCAACCTTCGATGGCTCAGGAAATATGACTGCCCAATCATAGATACAAAAGATGGACACTTATTTTTCGCTCAGCCCCATGACTGAAGATGAAGCCATCAAGTTTGCCATCCTGCATCTGGAAGGTTTAGCCCACGAGTGGTGGCATCATGGCATTGTGACTCAAGGATTTGGGTTGGTTTCCACTTATGTGAAGTTCACACATAAATTGACAGAGAGATTTGACAGGAAGGATCCTGAAGCATACTTCCAGGAACTGACAAGACTCAAGCAGATGAGCAACATGGAAGATAATGTTTCAGAATTTCAAAGATTGGCTGTAATGGTATCTGATGTTTCAAACAAGAGGCTTATGTTCTTTTTCATTGAGGGCCTATCAGAATCATATCATGGGCTAGTAAGGGCTTTGGAACCAACAACATTTGAGGAGGCCATCTGGAAAGCCTTAAGTCTCAAAGATTCCACCAAGAAAGGGAAGATAAACAACAAAAGCTCACCGCTAGGGCAACCCAAGAAACCCTTCATTAAGGCTAACCCACCGCCAAAAGCCCCTCCTGCAGGGCCTCATGGCATGTCGAGGAATGAACTTTGCAAGAAAGGGTTGTGCTACTATTGCAATGAAAAATGGAACAGCCAGCATAGGTGCCAAGGAAGGGGAAAGGTTTACTACATCGAGGTGGTCTCAGACGATGAAGTAGAAACTGAAGAAGAGGTCAACGAAGAAGACACCAATGGGGAAACTCAAGAGCTCAGTGTAGAAGTAGGCCCCACGGGAAGTTCTCTTGCCACACTTTCGAGAGCACCACGATACCACTCTCTCCGAGTAAGAGGAGTTCTCCAAGGACAAAGGGTAACGGTTTTGATCGATAGTGGAGCCACTCATAACTTCATCGACAGAAGGACAGTGGCCAAGTTGCGATTGGAAGCCGATGACTTCGAAGGATTTGATGTTTTGGTAGCTGGAGGGAATATCCTTCCTTGTACTAAATGGATCCAACAACTAGAGATGATATTGGGTGGGCACAAGATGAAAGAATATTTCTATGTGGTCGATATTTGTGACACAGATATGGTCTTGGGTGTGCAGTGGCTTCATTCCTTGGGAGAATACACGACCAATTATCAAACTATGGAGTTGAAATTCAAGCATAATGGCAAGGAGGTTGTCCTTAAAGGCCTCTCCAGGAATGGACCAATGGTAGTCTCAGCTAGGAGAATGGAATGATCATTTCGTAGGGATCAAGTTGCATGGGCAGCAGAATGCTTGATTACAAATACCAACCCAACAAAGGAAGAAAGAACCTTTCCAGTGGAGATTCAGGCCATCTTGAACAAGAAGTGCAAAGTGTTTCATGAGATTCCTTCGAGATTGCCACTAGATAGGGGATTTCAACATGTAATAGAACTTGAAGAAGGAGCCAAACCGGTGATCACCACTCCCTATCATCATCCACGTATATGCAAAGAGGAGATTGAGAAGGCCATTAAGGAATTATTGGATATGGGATTTATTCGGCCTAGTTCAAGCCCTTTTGTGTCATCAATGGTGTTGGTCAAAAAGAAGGATGGAACACTTAGGATGTGCATCAACTATAGGGCTCTCAACAAGAAGACAATTAAGAACAACTACCCTATTCCCAGGATCGATGAATTGATAGACGAGTTACATGGAGCAGTGTATTTCTCCAAAATCGATCTGCATTCAGGCTACCACCAAATTAGAGTCAAGGATGAGGATGTGCATAAGATAGCCTTCAGATGCCATTACGAGCATTATGAGTTCCTAGTAATGTCGTTTGGGTTAACCAATGCCCCCACTACATTCCAGTCATGCATGAATCAGGTATTCATTCTTCAGTTGAGGAAGTTTGTGTTAGTTTTCTTTGATGATATCTTGATCTACAGTAAAACATGGGAAGAACATTTGAAGCATATCGAGGAGGTGCTCGACATCCTTGAAAGAAACTCGTTCTATGCCAAGATGTCAAAGTGCAAGTTTGGAATGACTGAAATTTTATACCTGGGCCACAAGATTAGCGCACAAGGGGTTAGTGTGGATGAGGAGAAGATCAAGGCCATTCAGGAGTGGGCTACCCCCAAGAATTTGACACAATTGAGAGGATTTGTAGGCCTTTGCAGCTACTATAGAAGGTTTGTGAAGGGTTTTTCTCAGCTTGCAACACCATTAACCAATTTAACGAAGAAAGGAGCCTTCACATGGAGCCCCACAGCCCAACAGGCATTTGACAAACTTAAGGAGGTAATGAGCTCGTGCCCTGTTTTGGCCATTCCAGATTTCTCGTCCCCTTTTGTGCTTGAGTGTGATGCATCAAGAGAGGGCATTGGAGCCGTATTAATGTAGAATAAACACCCTATTGCATATGAGAGTAGGAAGCTCACTAATCCAGAAAGGGCTTTCTCAATTTATGATAAGGAGATGTTGGCTATCATGCACGCTCTGGCAAAATTCAGACAATACTTGGTTTGCGGAAAATTTGTGGTGAAGACAGATCACAACAGTCTAAAGTACTTTCTAAATCAGCAAGATTTGAATGACAGCCAGTAGAAATGGGTAAGCAAACTCCAAGCTTGACTTTGACATTAAGTATGTTAAGGGCAAGAACAATGTGGTAGCAGACGCCCTCTTTAGGAAGCCTTATCTTTGTGCCATGACTGACATATCTGCTAATTGGCAACTAGACATTACCGCCTAATATGCCAAGGATTCGTTTGCTAACGACATCCTGGAAGGGAAAGTGGTGGATGACAGGTATAGGGTGGTGGAGGAACTCATTCTCTACAAGGATCGGGTCTATCTGGTACCACAGTCCAAGGTCAAGGCTAAGATCATCAAAGCTTGTCATGATACTCCTCTTGCTGGTCATCCAGGATTCTATAAGACATACAAGCAAGTAAGAGAAAGCTTCACTTGGAATGGGCTGAAAAATGATATTTTGCAGCATGTAAAAGAATGTATGGTGTGTCAACAAAACAAAGTTGAACACACCTTACCAGCTAGACTGTTGCAGCCTTTGCCCATCCCAAATTAAAAGTGGGAAAGCATCGCGATGGATTTCATCACTAGACTTCTGAAGGTGCAAGGTAAAGATTGTATCTATGTTGTGGTGGATAGGCTCACTAAATATGCTCATTTTTATGCCATTCCTTCAAAATTTAGGGCTCCACAAGTTGCAGATCTGTTTTTCAAATAAGTCTTTAGACTCCATGGATTGCCAAGAAACATTGTGAGCGACAGGGATAGCAGATTTATTAGCTTGTTTTGGCAGGAGCTCTTCCATTTAGCTCACACAGAGTTGACTCCTAGCACGAGCTATCACCCTCAAACGGATGGACAAACAGACATCGTAAATAAGTGGATTGAGGGGTATTTAAGGAATTATGTGACAAGGCAGCAATCAGCTTGGGCTAAATGGCTGCATCTTGGGGAATTTTGCTACAACACCACACATCACATGTCCATCAGAATGTCACCCTTTAAGGCACTCTATGGGTACGAGGCTATGTCTTTCATAAACTTAATTCTTGAAGATAGCAAGGTCCCGAGTGCCAAAGACATGGTGCAACAAAGCGTGGACATCATGAGCTCCTTGAAAGAAAATCTACAGCGTGCTCAAAATCAACAAAAACTATATGCAGATCAGCGTAGGACTAAGAGGGTTTTTGAGGTGAATGACATGGTGTACTTATGATTGCAGCCATACAGACAATCAACTCCCAAAGGGAACGCAGCAGAGAAGCTAAAACCAAGATTCTATGGACCATTCAGGAAATCAGGAAGATTGGCGAGGTTGCATACGAGCTTGAGTTGCCTACCGGGAGCAGAATTCATAACATATTTCATGTATCATGTTTGAAGAAGGCATCAGGGCAACAGATCACACCTTCAATGGAGTTGCTAACCCTAGATGACGAAGGCAACCTGATCCTTGAGCCTGAGACAGTGTTGGACGTTAGAGAGAAAAGGTTAAGGAACAAAGTCATTCCTGAGTATTTGGTGAAATGGAAAAACTTGCCTGCTGAAGACGCTACTTGGGATGGAGTGGGAATTTTTGAACATCCTAATCTAAGGTTGCTTGAGGACAAGCAATCGTCTGAGAGCGGGGACTGTCATGTCCCAAACCAAATCTAGACAGCCAACAAGAGTTCTCCAATAGTGTTTTTAAACACTAATAAAAATAGTGTAGGATATTTCATTTCTGGCCAACTTAACTTGTAAGTTGGCGCCATTTGCATTTTTGAATTTCCTTTTTCTTTCATGTTTGTTTGGCTGACCTCATTGAGGTGGCATTTGGATTAGTATTTATTGTGCCTCCCAGCGACATTTGAGATCATCATAGAATTGAGGTCAAATACCTGTCTGTTATTGAGGGTGTAGCTGCTCAATTCAGCCACTCAAGGTGCGTAGCCTTCCCTGAGTCTTTCTATGTTAAGCATTCTTTCATATTCGATTTGCATTCAATTTGCATGGAATCAATGTATGCTCAAGAACTCATGAGAACCATCTAAATTCACAGGTTCTGGGCATAACAATAGTGGCGGACATCCATATAGCTCTTAGCGACAATCACAAGAAGTGGAACACCACTGGCCGAGCCTATTGGCTCTAGTCGTGGCCACACCACAGGACGCAGTCTGTGTCACGAGCTTGAGGCAGTAGCATTAATCGATATCACCTAAGGCGACGCCATCTAGGCGGAGCCACTCGCATAGGCTATTTATCGATATTTCATCCTCTCAGCGTCTGCATTACATCCGATTGGCGAAGTCGTGCGACACACCCGGGAATTCTCCCTTTGATCTGCGGATACAGCATATACTGAAGCAACAAATCTGACAAATATTGTCAATTGATCACCTAAAGCGACGGAGCTTTATATCATTCTCACATATAGCAATTTACAGTGTAGATCAATTCCAAGGAGTTCTACAGATTTGTCATGTAACCATTCCAGACTGTGAGTCTTGTTTAATCTACTGTGAACTCATTTATATGCATGATGCTATAATGTTCATTGAATTCTAAAGTTTGCCATTAATTCTACAAATCTGGGAGCTTTTCTATAGTTATCATTGTCAATTACTGCCCTAGATTATTACATGTTGGTGGATGGACAAGTAAAGCTGGAAAAGATTCATACAGAAGACAATCCAATGGATATGTTTACGAAGGCAGTGACAAGGGAGAAGCTGAGCTCCTCTTTAGCTTTCAGTTGGTCTTCAAGGTTGAAAATAAAACAGAACAATAGGGTCTAGGTTGCTGATTCCCAGTAGGAGTTGCAAAGGCAGCAATGTTATGATCAGTCTCCAAGTGGGAGATGATACGGTGTGAAGTCTAATCAATCTCCAAGTGAGAGATTGTTGTATTGTGGAGCCCCATCAGACTCAGAAGCTTAATTTTCCCCACCTTTGTTGGCACGTTTTCCCCCCAAATAAATTAATGGGGGAATGCAAGCGGGGCAACGCCCCTCTTGCGCAGTTCAAGGGGTATTATCCCCCCGGCAAGGGTCTAGGGGCAACGCCCCTGAAGCAAAAATTGAGCAATTTTAATAAAGGGAATTTATTATTAGCTGCCCATTCATTTAGTTATAACAGTTAAAATCTGCCCAGAAATACAAACAATTTTCTTGCTATGTTGGGAATTCTAACAGGCACGAAGTTGGACAGTTGTAGCATGACGCTCAAGGAAGAAAACAAGTGTGTGGATGTCTGGTATTGATGCTGCTGTAAGTTACAGAGCGTGTGAATTGCTACAGGTTGTGTGGGTTAGCGTGTGGGTAATGGCAAGAAACACAAATCATTGCTTCAAGTGCACGTAGCACAATGCGCAGGTAAAACAAGGCAGTGGTAAACGGTTGAAATCGTTGCTGCAAGATAAATTTGTAATTCATTTGCTGGTTATTAAATAATAAAAGACTCGGTTGGTGGACATAGCCCAAATTGGGTGATCCGCGTTAAATTTCATGTTGTTCTTTCGCTGCAATTATTTGTGTGTGTAAATTCTTCTGTTTAATTCTATAATCTGCATATAACTGATATAATTCTGCCTGCAACTCCTAACAAGTTGGACTATTACACTAGCATCACAACAAATGCAAGGTTAATCTCGACCAAACTCTTTGTAAAGTGCTAGTAATGAATAGAGCTTACCGATTACTAAGGAGAGTACGAAAAATATTTTCCCCAAACACACAACACAAGAATGTATAAAAAGAAATGAATTGTTTGTTTTTACCTATTGCAAAGGGAGAATGAAGCTCAATGATGAGTCTTTCTTCTGTTGGGTCCCAAAACCACTGCTCCACTTCCTCAAACATATTTTTACTGTCAAGCCCAAGGTTGTCATCATGAAAGTAAAACTTGCTCATCCACAGACCATGGAGGGTTAAAAGCCAACTCAATGAGAGTGGGTTTACTCTCCTATTCTTTGAACTCAACTTAGACTCAGAAGGGTGTTCCTCGAGGTTTGTTATAGCTAAACCCAATCTATTGTTTTGAATCCTAAGATTGTCATTGAGCCAAGAACAACTAGTTATCCAAACACCTCTCCATAGTTGATGTTAACACCAATGCAATAAGTGCATGGTGGAGGCAATGAACATGACCCACAATGTAAGCTAATGATAACAATTCACACAAGTTTATACCCTATTTTGTTGTGGAAACATGAACTACCAGAAAGTTGGGAGTGAACTAGAATTAATTGTTTAATTGTTTGATTTGTTGGTTTGATTGGATCAAAAACAAGCCAAACTAGTGCCAATCCAAGGGCTACAAAGTCACAACTGACAGAGAGAAATTTGCAAAAGAAAAGTAACAAACACCAATTGATCTAAGCATCTAAATGAATCAAAATACAATGTTACCAATTTCACATGCTTAGTTATCCATCAATGAGCTGCACAAATTCTGATCCATCACAAATAGTTATAACAGGTTTGGAATGTTGTTTGCATTCATCAAATTACACATTTACATTCACAATAGCAAGTGTGTTGAAGAAAATATCTCAAAAACTAGATATATTTATGAATTTTTTATTTTTCTATACATCAATGGAGAAATGAAAATGAGAACCCATGCACACATAACCTCCCTAGTAGTTTGATACAACCTCCCTAGTAGTTTGATACAACCTCTACCTCTCATAGCTAGACTAAAACTGGTCTTTTCCCCTTCAAAATAAGCCTTTGAATTATCCTTCTACTCTGCCTCTATCTCTACACTATCCAATGATCAAAATGAAACCAACATCTCATCCTTCACAGCAGCAAGGCCAAACCCTAACCTGTAGCATTGTAGCGTTATGAAATCAAGGGCACAAAGTCATTCCCACCCAAAATGGGTGCCTCAAATTGAAGGGTGACTAAAAGAAAGCATGCAAGGTTGCAGGGAGAGCTCCCCTACATTAATTGCAAGTAGCTGAGCAAATAAAAAATAATGCCATTACATTTGGCACTCAACACTATGTTTAAAATGCCCTTTGAAATATACTCGATCTTCCCTTTTTGATAACTTTTTCCTTTGAAATTGTTTGAAAACCGCCCCCTTCACCTATCAACAGTTTAGGTGCATCTGCAAGTGTGTCAGGCCAAAGAGGTGGTTATAAAACCATATCAAATTGTCAACAACCACAAAAACAATGTTTGTCAACTATATTGGCCTATCGGTAACTCAATGCAATTCAAGAACCACAAGAAATCTCTAGCAAACACTTATCTTAATGTTCGTTGACATTTTTGAATAGTTAAGAACCACAATGAAAGGCCAATGCAAGGATGAAACTCTTGCCACATGCAAAACCCATTCTCTTTCCTTGTTAGTGAATTTTAAAGAGTTACATACCTCTACGAAGAGACGTCAAACACTAACAAGCACCACATTGAACATTTTCAAAGTTAGTCTAACTTTGGCATTTGTGAAAGTTTCAAAACCATCAAGAAAGCTGAAACACACGCCAACCCTCCACTTTTATCACTTTGTCGAAGATATGAAAGAAAATGGAACCATGTCGGCACTTGGGGATGGTTACAAAACCACCCAAACACCAAAAATATATTACAACAAATGCTTCCCCCCTTCGCATTTTTTTGCTTGTTAATATTCATGGTGGCAATAGAACTTGTTTCGAGAACCATAAGCGATTAGCTAACCACCCCAGATCCCCGCCATCCATACAACCTTGCCTTCACACTTCCTTTAACACGTCCACCACATGCCCTTTGACCTTGTCAGCAAAATGGAGAGAAAGTAAAACCATTTTCAGCCCCTAAGGGTAGTTATAAAACACGCCAAACCAACACATAAACATAGAACAATAAGACCCTAATAATGAAGAATTTTTAAGCAAATCTTGGAGGTGAACAAAGGCACAAAAGTAACTTTGGACCCAAACACACAAGATTTTACAAATTTTTAACAAAGCCCTAACATCTTCCATGTCTGATAAGACTCCTTGTTTACAATCAGGCCACAAGTGACTTGTGCATCTCAACCTGCAGCTCATGCCACATCTCAACAATCCCACCCTTTGCGGGCATTTTGCAAACCACATATTAGAATGAAAAAAAGAAAAAGGAAAAGGAACTTGGTATAAGAAAGAAAAATGGCCATGCAAAACTGTGTAAGCTTAAGAATTATGTGTCATCTAACAAGGTGTAATGTTCAAATAATTTAGGCACGTGTTTGGGGTATGTAACAGTGAAGTTTGTTAGATTTAAGCACAGAACCAGTAAAAGCACACTCTGAAAGGGGACCTTAGAAACCCTCCTAAGGAACAGGGACTTATTCCTTAAAGGTCAGAATTCTAGATTTTTCACAGCCAACGTTATTGTCCTTTGACAAACTTGCTGCAAGCCCCTTCTTGAGCGTTTCCTTTGAGGGGGCATCACCAGCATTGTTCTCTCCTCTTTTTTTTAGCAAATATCAAGCAACATAAAAATCCATGGAATCCCTGTGTACAATGACCCAGTCACTCTGTAATGACCAAAAATTATTTATATAAGCATACCAAAGCCAGAATATATACATTAAACCAACAATACAGTAAATCCCATTATTAGATATCCATTAAAATGGCAATGCAAAACATCGCAATCTAGAATATAAAGGACTGAAGGATAGTTAGATGAGGTGAATATATTAGCTCCCTCCCGTGGCCAAGAGGGATATATGCCTTTGTGCTCATAGCTGTGTATGGGCTTCGTAAGGAGCGAGGATCAAGCCCGTAAGCAGCATAAGCATATGATGAGGAACTGCTGCTTGATGGCTATTTTCACACTTGAATCTTGGGGTTTCCAAGGCGGGTGAAGCATTGTAGGAGGGAACCAAACCCTCTACAGAAGCTACCTCAAGAGAGATTGAAACCTACAAAATTACCAAGCTCCCACAAACCTTTATCGCCCTGCAAAATCAATGGCATAGCTTGCCCTTTCCCTGGCAGCAGTATGTCGTTGCATTCCCAGGAGCTTTCATCTTCAAAAGCAAAGAAAGACCCAGGGTTCAAACCCATATCATCGCTGCCATCAAAATCAAGATGGCATCGAATTCAAATCTGGAAGGAATTTTGTAATTAGATGTTTCGACTCTGACCTTGTCATCCTCGAATATCTCTGATTGATTTGTTGTTGAGCCCAATGTCGACATTGCCTCTAATTTTACAGCCGAACATTGCACATTGTTCTCTGTGATTTCCTTGGCCTCACGCAAAAGATTAGGAATTTTAGCCTCCATTGAATACTCCGGCAAATGGGTATCTACATTGGGTTGATGGGTCAGAAAGTCGATTCCCATGCACCTCAGTTTTATCTTGATGTGGGTGTTCTAGTAATTCTTTATTTTATTAACGTGCCTAGATCAGCGTGCTGTAATCTTGACCCACTTGCAAGAATGCCATAATACAAAATATGGCTACTGAGTTTGATTGTCACAATTATCATTTAAATCATTTAAATAAGAACTCAGAATGCATCCAACACAGTATATGTTATCAGTTAGGGCATTAGTGTTGCCTTGGAGGAATCGATCCTGGATCCTCGTCATTAGCATGTTACTGCATATGGGATTCACAACAGCGGTACAGTCGATCCAAGTAAAAATAATTTGGTCGTCACGGATCTAGGTTAGAAATAATTGCTGAATAAAACCCTCACTAACCCTAACATTGAAACACTAAACCTCTACTTTTTTTGCTCTACCTAAACCAGCCCATTCTGTAACCAGATTTAACCTAGCAAGTTAGAGCTTTAACCTACTAACATAATCAGTAGCTAAAATAAAGCTCTTATTTTCTTTTCTTTTTCAATCGATTTACCTTTGAAATGTCAACGACTGTCTAGATCTCTTCCTCGTCGATCCAAGCAGGTTTTCTTCCTTCCTTTACGCAGTTAGCTTTTCTTAACATGTAGATTTTCTAAACCTAGCGTTTTGTCTGTAAACCACACACGGATTTTTGTGTCCTTTTCTTCCTGTGATTTTTTATCAAAAAAGAGAAAGGCATCGAGAACACGGATTTTTGTGTCCTTTTCTTCCCAGCAGCATGTATGTCAAATGCATACGAAGTTTAGATTTATTTCATCTCACTGAAGAAAAGCCATGATATACCTAAGAGTACCAACGCCGTCGAGAAGAATTTCATAAAAACAAATTCAGAGTCGATTAAAATGCCAATAACAAAAAGGTTCACATAGCATTTATCTATTAGCAAAGAAATAAAGAAACGGTTTGCTTCTTGGACTGGCTTACTTTGGTAACTGGTTGGTCTTAGCGTAATGATCGACCAACTTTCCCAATTAGAAAGGCTTTCGATCAACCAAATACTTATCTGAAGAAGCGAAATCTCTACGTGATGATAAACTCGTTCTAATCTACCTAACAGATAGTTCTGATTTATTCGTCAACAAACCTAACACATTGTCATTAATCAAGAAATCTATACATTGTCAGGGAGAAGTTTGAGCTCTATTTAATTGGCACAGTTTATCACTAACTTTGAACCGTTTTTAATAGGCACAAGAAGAAGTGAGTTACATACCAATGTGATGGTGAGGATTGTACACCAAACACTCTTCAATCGAATACCTCTCAGAACAATCAATTGATTCGTTCAATATGAAAGAAACAAATATAGAAGTTGCAAACTACCTTTCATCTGTATTTGTCTCTTCAATATCGATGAAACAATGAGAGATAAAAAGAAGTTTGCAACTTCTTCTATATTTATTTCTTCAATATTAAACAAATCAATTGAATCATTGGATCCAATTGATTGTTTTGGAGAGTTATTCAATGGAAGAGTGTTTGGTGTATAATCCTCACCATCACTTGTTAAGTCTATCAAAGTGATTAAAAATAAAACACAAAGCTTGATGGATCAAGAAGTGGGTGATTCTCTCTCCATAACAACAGTTCAAATCCTCCATCTCATGTACACCAATAGTGTGCACCAAGAGGAGGAGAATGCATGTTTATTATAAATATATATAACATGAAAGAATGCAATTGAAAACCCCAACCTTCTAAAGCTAAATTTATGTAATTTCCATTAATATTACTATTTGACATTTTTTTTTTTTATCAGTAAAAGGCCTAAGCCATATTAAATTGTCTAAAATAAGAAATTACAAAATATGAAAACAGCCAGTCAAGCTTAGCTCCAGACCAGCCATCACAGGCAGAGAATGTGTTAGCCCTGATGCGCCTCCTGCCTACAACGAATACATAGATTGGGCTGAAGATTGACTTTCAGCCAGACGGACTCCCTAAACATATGAACATAGTAATTTACAGCACATATATTGGTCTGAAGACGAGTCAGCATAGCCGCTCATTAAACTGTCCTTGATGTATCTACCAAAATGTCATCTGCCGCCAAGTTTGCAAGAACATCCACCTCCTTATTCAATTCTCTGTAGACGTGATTGATGGTTATCTCCTCAAAATAATTCAAAAGTTCTAGGGCTCTATCTAAAAAGGCTCTTAGTTTCCAGTTTGGAGTTGAACTTGTCCTCAGAGCATTGATTATAATTGTTGAATCACCTTCAATTGCGATCTTAGACAGACCCAATGCTTTACACAAACTCAGTCCTTCCAATAGTGCTCTTAGTTTTGCCAAGTTGTTAGTTGTTTGTTCGAGAGGAATTGCCTTTTGACCTACCACTGAGCACTTCCAGTCCCTGACAATGCATCCTGCTCCAGCCTTCCCTGGGTTGCCCCGTGCGGCACCATCAAAATTCATCTTGTACCACCCGAAAGTTGGGGGCGACCATCTCCCTTCAGTCCTTAACTTCTTAGATTCCTTTTCGCCTTGACCAAAAAAGGGGAGGATACTAAGCCCTGACCACACCTTCCTGATTGCACTATCCCATTCAGTAAAGGAGACATTTTGCTTGATATGCTTCAAATTTCTGCTATTAACCACTTCTATTAGAGTCGCTTCCAATTTATTCAAGAAAGATTCCTCATCAAGTTTTTTTGCCTAGAAGACCCTTCTATTCCTCTCTTTCCAGATTTCCCAAATTAGTAGAGAGGGGGAAATCGTCCAAAGGATACCAAAAAGACTTAACTTTTGAATCCTGGGCCAGGAGTTGAAGAGAGTGAGGATGTCATTGGGTAATGTTGAGGACCATCCCAGCCTAGCACATAACCATTGCTAACATCTTAAGGAAAAGGGGCAGCACAACAGGATATGATTCACCATCTCACAGGCCGCCTCACATAAAGCACATCTAGACGGACCTTGGTAGCCCAGTTTTGTAAACCATTCTGCAGTTACAATTCTCCCTTGAAGAGCCACCCAAGAGAACATCCCTGCCTTGGGGAGGCAAAGGCTACTCCAGCATAAGTCAGTAGGAAGCAACTCCTTGCTCATGTTCTGATATTTGATCAACATTTTGTAACCTTCTTTTGAATTATACTGTCTTGTTTTTTAGCCTGTCCAGACTAACTGATCTTGCCCTTTCCTCAATACCAGAAATCTTGCTTTCAAAATTGTTTTTAGTTGTGATAATAGAGCTTCATTCTGACAAACAGCTTCAAATTCTTTCCAGCTCCAATCCATGGGTGGATCCCCTTCCCTAATGTTGAGATAGTCGATTACCTTGTCTCCCCATGCTAATTTGAACTGATTTTTAAAGGCTTTTGTTTGCATAAGGTGGTCAATAGCAGGGAAACCACCCTAGGATTCTTCCCATAAGAGATTTTTTCTGCCATCCGCCACATCCCAGGACAAGCTGTCAGTGATTAACTGTCTACACTCCAGCATGAAATTCCATATTTTAGAACCTTTCGATGGATTAGGGGTTCTGAAGATACTTGTTTGATCTGATGACGCCAAATATTTGTTCTGGAGAATCTTGACCCACTTTTGGTTCGGATGAGAGTACATCCGCCATATTAGTTTAGCGCCCAAGGCTTTGTTCTGCCATTTTAGATTCTTCAATCCTGTTCCTCCAAAAGCCTTTGGTCTGCAGATCTTTTCCCATGAAATCAGCACCATCTTTTTCTCTTCTGAGACACCTTGCTAGTAAAATCTCCTCATAATTTGTATTAACTGTTTGTTCACGCCACTAGATAAGGAAATGCATGATAAAAGCTATATAGGAAGGGCAGATAAAACAGATTGAAGTAAGACTAACCTCCCTGCCCCTGACAATAGTTTCCCTTTCCACGAGGATAACCTTTGTTCCACTTTATCTTTAAGTGGATCCCACAACCTTGCTGTTCTGGCTCCAAAATTCAGTGGGATACCCAAATATTTGCAAGGGAGTCTCCCTTGTTTAGAACCCAGGATTCTAATAATAGCACCCGTTATAGAAATAGGGGTATTAAAGAAGAAGACTTCTGATTTATCCTTACTCACCACTTGACCCGAGGCTTTTGCATAGCTATAAAAGATCCTTTTGAACTCCCTAGCTTCCTTCCGTCTACTTGCACCCAACAGCAGTGTATCGTCTACAAATTGTTGATGTGAGACATTTATGTTGTTTGTGACGTTGATGCCCTGAATAATCTGCTGCTCCTGTGCCTTTTTTAAGTTATGCCTAAAGCTTCTGCCATAATAATGAAGAGAAAGGGAGAAAGGGGATCTCCTTGTCTCAAACCCCTTGAAGTCTCAAAGAAACCTTCTGGTGAACCATTGACTAAGATTGAGAACCGTGGGGTTGAGATGCATTGGAATATCCAGTCGATCCATTGTTTTGAAAAACCAAATGCCTCGAGACACTTACACAGAAACCTCCAGTCTACTTTATCATATGCCTTTTTGATGTCCAGTTTTATTAGCATGCTCTTTTTTTAACTGTTTGAATCGAGTGTAAAGTTTCTTGTGCAATGATGATCCCGTCTAGGATTGACCTCCCTGGAACAAACCCTGTCTATTCTTCCGATATGATGGAGGGTAACACTTTCTTTAGCCTATTGGTCATTACTTTTGACATTATCTTGTAAACGATGTTGTAGAGGGAAATTGGTCAGAACTCCTCCCAGCTGGCAGCTTGTTCCTTCTTCGGGACCAGTGCTATGAATGTGTTGTTTGCTTCCTTGAGCATTACCCCAGAGTTCCTAGTGGCTTCCACTGCTTGAACTAGATCGTCACCTACAATGTGCCAGCATTTTTGAAAGAAACTTGCTGGGCATCCATCCGGACTAGGGGCTTTGTCCGAATGGAGATGTTTGACTGTCGCTTCTATCTCCTCCTTTGTGAATTTTCCTATTAACATTTTTTTTTGTTCTTCTATTATCAGTTTTGGTATATTCCCCAGTAAATGGTTTTGGGCTTCTAACCAAGATCCCTCCTTGTTATTCAAGATGTCTTCGAAGAAAGAGACAGCACTCTTTGCTATTTCCCTTTGATCCTCAGTACTTGTGCCATCCTCCAACTTGATACTACGAATCCTATTTGCAATTCTCTTATGCTTGACCATAGTCTGGAAGAATTTTGTATTTTTGTCTCCAGCTTCTAACCATGTTTCCCGTGACTTCTGTCTCCAAAATATCTCTTCCTTTGCCAAGATGTCTTCATAGTTCGCCATCAGGCTCTTTTCTTTGTTGAAACTGTCTTGGTCCATTCCTCTCCTGATCATCTCCTCATTAAGAGAATGAAGCTCTACCTCCAGTTATGCTTTTTCTTTGAAGATATCTTTGAATAACTCCTTATTCCAAAGTAGAAGTTGTTTTTTGATGACTTTAAGCTTGGAAATGAAGCAGAAGATTTTAGAGCCCTCAAATTGCTCCATATGCCACCATGATTCTATTAGCTCGAAGAAATTTTTGTCTTGCATCCACATATTCTCGAATTTAAAGGGGCAGCGATGTGGTCTGCTTTCATTCCTGAATGTGAGTAGGATTGGGAAATGGTCAGACCCTGTGCATGGAATAACCAAGGCTTTTATTTCTGCGTCTAATGAAGCCAAGTCCCCGTGTAGGAAAAACGGTCCAGTTTTTCTGCTATTTGCGTGAAACCCATGCGTCTATTGTTCCAAGTGTAGACCCCTTCCCCAGTTTCCAATTCCACCAGGTTAATTCTATTTACCCAACTACTAAAATCTGTTTGTGACTGGAGAGCCCTTTGGATGCCACCCCTTTTATCCGTTAGATGAAGAGTTGCATTGAAATCACCACCAATAATTGTATGTTCATAACATGAATCCCTTAGAAATGCTTCTATCTCAGACCATACCCTTCTCTTATTTGCTTGTGGGGTTGGGCCATAAACATTGATCAATTGTATTTTTATTGAGAGATTGTAACAATGGACAGTGCCACCAATCCAGTTTTTATTTCCTGCTGTTGCTTCAAAGAACACCCTCTTACTATCCCAAAGGATTGCAAGACCACCGGAAGCACCTCTCCCCTGAATCCCAGCTGATGCCAGCCATACAATTTCCTATTGAAAGCTTCTAAATCCACAGTGTTCAGTTTTGTTTCTTGTAGCAGTGCAATATCAACTTTTGTCAATTTTATTCTGCGCTTGACCAGGCGCTGTTTGTTAGGGGCATTGAGGCCCTTAACATTCCATGTGAGCATCATGGCGCCAGGGGAAGGGGGTCCCCCTTCCCAGATTTCAAAAATTTAGTGAGTTTGATTTGTCCATCTGCCAAGCCTGTCTGATTTATCAGTTTCGTTACTAATTTCCTACCTCTTTTCCTCCTGAGTGATTTCCCACAATCGGGTTTCAGTTTATTTGGGACATTTTGCTCTATCCCAAACCCATCCATATTCTGGATTGCCTTCTTTGTATCCAGAGATCCCTCCACTTCTTCCTATTCATTGTGCAAGATCCTATTTTCTTCTGCCTCCATAGCATCCAATTCCAAAATCTTCCTGATGAGTTCTTCCTTCTTTGTTTGTTCATCTAGAATCGCCTCCAAGCATTCAGAGGATGCCACCTCTAGGCCTTCACTTTCAATCCTCTCATCTTCAAGGGTTCTTTCTCCATCAGTATGATTCCCATTAACATTGTCAAGTTTAGGATCAAAGTCTCCTGGGGTGTCATCAATCTTCATCTCCTGGTGAGTTTCAGAGGAGCCTTGCTGATTTTCTCCTTTCTTTACTTTTGAATACTTTACAGAGATCTTGTTTGGGTCTTTAGCATAAGTCTCTAGATCTATAATAGTCTTCCCATCTAGTCTGGAGCTTTCCTTCCCCACCTCCTTCCAGGGGTGGATACAAGCACCATCAAAATGCTCGAAAAGGTGGGAGTTACCTTCGGTTTCCTGCACTGAAATCTATATATTTCTAGCCCTGTTCACAATTGGGACATCCGACTGAGTTGTCTGATCTTGGAGAAGTGTCTCTAGAAATAGAACACCTGTTATAGAACTTTCTTTTGGTACAGGATCATTCGCCCCTCTTCTGGACCAAACCTTGTCTATCAGATCCATTTCTGAATCTGTGATGGGGCCTCCTATTGGAGTTAACTTCTTTTCTGATGCTTCAAAGAGCTTATTCTGATCAAACCTATTCAGACCCAAGACTGACACCACAGAAGAGCATGCACTCCTTCCATGATCTACCGATTTGCATCTAGGGCATAGTGTCAGGTGATCTTCCCTCACTATTTTCTGATTCCATCGACCTGCTCTAGAAACCAGTTCAATTTCCACTGGGAGGGCTTGATGAGACGGATTAGCAATACACATTCTGAAGTATGATCCCAGTACTTCATCCTTGAGAATGTTGTCCATATACCTGAATTTTCCCAATTTCCTTCCAATGCTTTTGAGAGTCTCTTCCTCCCAGTAATCTGGCGGTAGATTATACAGGCGTATCCATGTTGCACTTTCCTCCACCATGTGATTCCATGGGTCAAAATTTGGACTCCAGTCAATTACATGCATTTGTGATCCGTCTAGAAAAAGCGGTCCGCCCTTCTGAGCCAGTTGCTTCTTGTCATGGAAGGGGAAAATGACCAAGTAGAAATTGTTTGGTAGAACCTTGATCATAATTTTATGTCCCCATTGAAGATGGCACCAGTTCCTAATCTCCTTCTGATTTTTAGGTTGTCCCCCCCCATTTAACAAAAAGTCCTTTTTCGAGCAAGATGTCTCTTGTTTGATTGATTTCCTCTTCAAGATCGATTGAAAGCTTGGATTCAGGGATAGACTTGCCAATTGATTCCCCATTCATCTGCGATGAACCAACATTGTTCACCAAAATCCCTTTACCTTTCTCTTCTGGGTTAAGGCGAGCGCCTTCCTCTCTCTTCCCTCTGTCCCATGGTTTGGATCTCTAGTTTTTGGAGGCATCTACATTTGGGATTGAGGTTTTCCTGAACCTCCCATTCTCTTGATTTCCAGAGCCTCTTCGCCTCGGACCATTCCCATCCCACAGGTTTCCATACCTATAATGCTGCTTCTTCCATTGAGTTCTTGGCCTGATCCACGGGGCTTCCTTTTGCCATCTGGGTCGTTGCTGTCGCTGGCTAGCATACCGCTGAGGTGTTCCTTTTGGGTGCCTTTGGTTCCAAACATCCTGAGAGGGATTAGGGTGCCATTTCTTGGTCTGGGGTTGAAATTTTTTATCCACCCAGCCTCCGCGCTCGAAAACCCACTGGGGTCTGTAATTCCCATAATTTGGGTGGTTGATTTTGTGTTGCTCTGGGCGAATCGAACCATAAGCTTGCCAGTCGTCCTTGATTTCTGCTCTAAAAGCTTCCATCAAGATCTCCTGATCCATTTCTTCTCCCCATCTGCCAGACTGCAAACTGTTGTTGCATGCCTCCTGTCTGGTTCTAGTGTTGATGTGGTGATCCGGACTCTGCCCTAATCTGCTCACACCTGAAGTTTTGCTCCTCACCATATTATTTTTATCTTATGGTTACTATTTGACATTATTATTTTGTTGAGATGCAATAAATTAAAATACAATTTTTTATTATACATTGAAATATATTTAACACGCAAATTACTAACGAAAACATTATCAATTAGAAACTATAAGATGAATTAAATAGCTTTTCACATATTCATAAAAATGATATCTAAAAACCTTGATTTTCGTCTTCAAATTCTGCAAATCCTAATTTCATGTGTGTTAATGAATTGATGGGAGGTGGATTGTATTTATAAGTAGATTAAAGAGGCACTCTATGTTTTTTATTTTAAGATTTATGATTTTTTGTTTTCAAATTTAGTTTTTTAGAAAGATATCTATAGATTTTTCTAAATAAATAATAAGATGTAATTCTTAGTTTTAAAACTATTGCTTTTTTATTTTCAATCTTATTTTTTAGAAATATATCTATAGATTTTTCTTAGATAATAAAATATAAATGAATATTATTTTTATGGATATTTGAGCAATGGATGCGAACGGTCGGGTGCAGGATGCGGGTGCCATCGGGCGAGTTCAAGATGCAGTTTCAGCGGGCGTTTCAACAGGTGCGAGCGCTGAGGGTGAGAAATACCCGCAACCAAATCTTTTGGTTGGTAGTGGGAACCTTGGACGGAGGAGACAGTCAGCTCTCGGCATGCGAAATGCCCAGGTTTCAGTGGTTGCGGCGAGCATAGGCCCTAACTGTGACAGCCCTGAGGCGAATGGAAGAGTCTCAACAGTGATTAGAAGCTAGAAGGGTGCTACTCGCTCTTCTATAGATGGGGACTTCTCCCAGAGTTTCAAAGCGACTCTGCAGGGGAATAAACTGTTTGAACCAAAGATATCCCAGAAACTGCAAAATAAAAGCTTGGTTGAAAGAGGAGGTAGGAAGGCAGCTGTTCCTCTTGTGTCTAGTTCAATCACATTGGAGTTAGATGAGGAGCTTGAGCAGGAGGTGATTCACAATGAAATAGTTTTTTCTGGGTTGGGTTTAATCGGTAGATTCAGGGGTTTTTGGCCCAGTTTGTCAGGCCTCCATGAGTGGATCTCCAACCATTGGCAACCTGTTTTAGATGGGTATGTGCAAATCTACCCCATGGCTAAGGGTTTTTTTATTGTGGTTTTTGAAAAAGTGCAGGATAGAAACAAGATCTTGTGTGAATACCACTGGGATTGGGAAGAAAAATACCCTCTGATGTTAAAGCCATGGCATCCAGCAGTTAACCCAGCCACTGAAAGGTTTGAAAAGGTTCCTGTATGGGTAAGACTCCCCAACTTTCCACTGCATTTTTGGTTTGATTCCTGTTTAGAGGCTGTTGGGAACTCTCTAGGAAATTTTCTAATGGTTGATGAAGGATCTTCAAACATTATGCATTCAACTTTTGCCCGAATTTTAGTGGAAATGGATCTAGGAAAGGTGCCTCCAGAGGAAATAAGTCTAAAAACTATGAAAGGATGTTGGGTGCAGCCCTTGGATTATGAAGGGATACCCTTTAGATGCAGAGTGTGCTTCAAAACTGGACATTTGGCTGTTGAATGTGCCAAACATAGAGCTACGAAAGCAGCCTCATGGTGGAAGGATGCTGGTTCCATACACTATACAGTAGAGAAAATGGAAGAAAAGCAACAAAACTCACTGGAAAAAAGCAAGGAGGATGGGGTCCAGGAAGAGGTTGAGTTGGAGGAGGCAGAAAGTGGGAAGGACCAGCTTCAAAATAGAATTGTTGTTGCTCAGGAGGGAGATCTGGCTGAGAACAGAGCCCAGGTTGTTTTCATTGGAGAAAAAGGAGTTGAATGCCAAAATCTGGGCAGCCACACCGGACCGTCAGGAGAACATGGGCTTGGCACGATCGCAAGAGAAAGTCATGGGGAAACGAAAAGGTGAAGTTCAGAGACTCCTTTCAAATGGAAGTTTGGATGAAATTTTTAAGAGTTCCTTTGACAAGCCAGAGGATTGGCAAAAGGAGGCAGCAAGGGTAGAAGAAGGTTGGCAATTGGTGAAAGGAAAAAAAGCAAGGAAGGAAAGGAAGGAATCCTTTGCAATGGTTCTCAGGTCTCAGATGAAGCGTAGGCCAATCTGAGAACCATGTTTGACCTGGAAAAAGGTTCCTGGTAGGATTGAAGTTTTTAGGATTGTGCACTTGTATTACTTGTGGATTCATTGTTCTTGTTCCTTTGTTTGTAACTCTTGGCTCTGGTTGAGCTATGTTCAACTGGCTATTGTGGGATCTTTAAAGGAGTTTAGTGGGTATGGGTTTGGTTTGTAAGTGGCTGTTGTTGGGAGCTTTGCTTTGTAATCTTTATCTTTTTCTTTTCAATAAATTCAAACTTTTTACCGATCAAAAAAAAATATATATATATAAATGAATATTTAGTGTTTTAAAAAAAATGTTTTTTATTTTTTATTTTTTATTTTAAATTTAGTTTTTTTTAATATATATATATATATATATATATATATTTGAAACTGAATAATATCGAGTATACATTCAAAACATTAAATTAATTGTTTTACATGCTTATAATATAATTTATAAACTGTGAATATTAGTGGAAATTTAGAAACAATATTTAATTCTTTACTTGCTTTCTTTTATAAAGTGCAATGATTATTTTGGTAAGCTAAATTTAGTGTATTTAAATATGTTTTTCTAATAGTTTTTTACTTATAAAATATAATAATTTAGTTTTTTTTTTGTTTTTGACCTTTATAATATGAATGTGAATCATATTTTCTAGTGGAAATGTAGAAAGAGTATATAATTATTTGCTTTCTTTTTTTCTTTCTTTGATTGTTTTGTATTGGGTTCATCCAGTTAGATCTTTTTCAATAGTCTTGCATCATGCTAACACATTCTCAATCGTCGATGCCTTTATAATATGATTTATACACTTTCAATATTACTGAAAAATTAGAAACAATGTCTAATTCTTTTCTTTCTTTCTTTGTATAAAGTGCAATAATTAATTAGATAAGGTAAATTAAGTGTAGTAAAATATCTTTTATAGAATATAAAAAAAAATTATGCGACAGTCCAGAATATAATAATTATTATTTTAATTTGTAAAATATAGTAATTATGGTTTTTTTTCATTTTTTTGTTTTATATGAATGTAAAACATATTTTCAAGTGGAAATGTAGAAAGAATATTTGATTCTTTGTTTTCTTTCTTTGTATTATGTGTTTTGTTTTTTCAATAATATTTTTATTTATTTTATATTGGGTTCATCGAATGGTTAGATCTTTTTCAATGGTCAACCATCATTCTCATTAAAGTCAACCGATAATGTTCATATAGGGAACGCCTTCAACGTAATTATATTATTACATTTTGATTTTACCCTAAATTTAATCCTAACTCTAACCCTAACCAAAATCCTTAATCGTAATTGTAATTGTAACCCTAACACTAATCACAACCATAATTGTAACAATAAGCCTAACCCTAACTCTCACCCTCACAATATATTAATTAAATATATAATTATGTATTTAATTAAAAATATTATTAAATTTGTTATTAATTATATAATTAATTAAAATATTATTATACTTTATTATAAATATAAAGTGTTACACTTAAATCTTACAAAAAATATATTAGTATAATAGCATTAATAATAATAATATAATTTAATGGTATTCTTATAATTTAAGTACTAATATTATTAATTAATATTAAATCATATATTTAATTAATAATATTATTCAATATGCAGGTGGCAAGGTGGGCGCCTTTCCACAATCATTGTGGAAAGTCGGCTTTAAAACAAATTTGGGTAACGTGGCATGATGAGATGGCATCCTTCTCATGGGGGTTGGTGCAACGGCTAAAGGTTTTTGCTAACAATGACCTCCATGCTCTTGGGTGGCGGCTTAATGATTCTACAATAGGCTTTGGGATTTCGCAGACCCTACAAGTCATATCACTGGTGCTCCATCACGCCTCATCAAGTACTACATTGTTTAGGTGGCAACAAAATGGCGGTTCACAGGGTGGTGGTCAAGCTGGCTTACCCACTTGGTACAACATAATAATGAATGTGGGATTTTTCGCATCAGAGTTCATTAAAACCCAAGGTGGCAACAATATTTCACTCATCAATTTTTAGTTTCCCTATCTGCAAGTAAGGGTGGTTGGCCATTGCAGAATGCTCAAAGTTTGAGTCCATATGCCGATGGAGTTGCTTGTGGACCTCGGGGCGGATGCCCCTATTCACCTGGATTGCAAAGTGCAGAAGCTCGCCTTCAAAGCTATCACAAATTAGAGGTTGAAGCGAATAATGTTAAATATCGACCACCTCACTTTGGTCGTAGTGAAGATGGTTTTGGGGAAGGGGCACATAGAGAATCGTGAAACCTTTCGGGTTAACACCCACATCGTTTCAAGGTTTCTTGCCTCCCTAACATTTGCATGGCCAAGCTAGACAAAAGCCCTAGTGTGCAAGTTATTCAAGGAAAATCTTCTGGGTGGTTTGGAGGAGATTGTCCAAATGACAATTATGGGTTTCAACACTCCTCGTCCATGCAACATGGCTTTGTGGAAGATACCGAGAGAGACCATCAAGTATTATCCCCTATTGTTGGAGTTGAAGGGCATGGCCCTGGTGCAGCACAAACAATTGGCAGTGTATGGTGTGAACTACCTTAAGAAAGCTCTACAACTGGAGCCTGTGAACGATTTCGAGTTGGTCCCAAAATTTAAAGCTTTTTCCAAAGCTAATGGTTTTTTGTAAGTTCTTTGCTTGGGGTTTGTTAATAGATCTATGATTGGTACAACTGCTTTGACTCTGGTTTGGTGTCTAGGGTTTTAGTCGTAGTCTTGTCATGTGTATGGTTTGGCTTTGTAAGGCATTAAACTTGTGAGAACCCTACAAATCTGCACAAAGCTTAAACTCCATAGCATGGATTGGTTCATGCAAACTCACTCAATGCTCCTATGAAATAATGCATCATGCCTTCATAAACAAGATAACAACACAAACTAATTGAGAGCATAAAAGCAAGATACATATTTATCCCATAGTGGATTGGTGCTTATTTGATGTGGAAAGAAGCCCTTTCCCAATCCTTGATAAGCTTGATGTTGCAAATGATGATGGGAAAAATTAGCTCTCAATGTGAAGAGAGTAACTTTGCATGAATTGTGGTTAGATTGACGAAGAATGAAGCTTCCATTTATAGAATTTCAAATGTTAAGAGTGCTCAAAATAGAGCAATGTGGGATATTGTTTTAGCCAATGAGATGGAGCCACTTGTCACCTTGTGAGTGGTTGAGGAATGTGCAAGTTTTGGTCAATGTTCCAAAGAGGGGGAGATTCAAATTTGAATTTGAGAGTTAAACGCTAAGTGGGGGACACGTAAGAGAGAAGTTATTGCCATGTTTGAAGGGACAAGTCAACTTTCTTTTTCAAATTCAAACTTGGAGAATATTCCCAAAAGATGCTTTGTTGAGGGAAAATGAGGATTTTATAAATGAATTAAAATGCTTTATTGGTGCAAGTGGAAAAAGCTAGAGGATGTGATGGGTGGTTAGATTAGTTTAATTAGGATTAGCTTAGTTAAGATGATGTTAGATGCTTTTGACCAATTTGATTTAAATACTTTGATTTATTTAAATCAAAAGGGATGGAATATGCATTTGAGATTTAATTAAATAAGGTTTGGTTTATTTAATTAAAAGGTTGATGTGAGACTTAAATTAAACAAAGTTGATTTATTTAATTTAAATGGATAACCTTAGGAGACTAAATTAATGAATTTGATTTACTTGATGAGTGAATGAATTTGAATTTGATTTATTTGATGATTGAATGAATATGAGTTAATTGAGTGCACGATGCTAATTTCACGTGTCTACATTTTGCCCCTCTTTGAAGCAATGCACTTGCTACGTTGGTTTAAAAAATGAACTTGCCGCGATCAAAATTCAAAAAAAAAAATGATTTTTTCGAATGCCCCAGCTAAAAGAAGTACACTAGTACATTGCCCCCTCGAGAGATTGAGCGCAAAGATTTGATTTGAGGGTTGATCTCGCGATAAGGGTTCAAAATGGATGGTTATGATGATGATGCATATGAGATGATTTTAAGATGCTTAGAATAACCAATCTATATTATCCTAAACAACTTAAATGATGATATGATGTGATGATGGATGAGATGGATGATGTGATATGCTATGATTATGCAATGGATGTTTATGCAAATATATGATTTATGAGATGCTTAGACTAACATATCTATATTATGATGATGAACATGCATGTGGGATGATATGTTGATGGTTTGTAGATGTAGGATGGATCACTGATAATGATGATTTAACTATTCATGATGTGATATTAGTGCGGAAAAGAAGAAATCAGGTGATGACAAGAGGATCCAACAAGTCCATGATTTGATGAGACTTTATTAGAGATGATGGTGATGAATGGATGATGATGATTTGCTTATCAAGGATTGGGACTTTAAAAGGGCTACTTACCTTATGTTTGATAACACATGTAGATAAGATGCATCAAGGTATAAAGAACCAGGATGGCGTTGTACCTAGTGCGATGGACTTTGACTTGAAAAACAGATAGGAGTATTCTTGTTCACACTTGACATACGGAAAACTTGCTAGGACATACCTAACAAAGCAAGTATTCGCCAATTTATATTACAAGAATGTCCAACAAGCACATCAGACAAAAGGATAATGATCGTTGCCCCATTCCTATCTCTCTAACTCCTTTGTTCAAATATCATCGAGAGGTCCTTGGAATGAGCACAATAAGATAAATCAAAAGAAAAGATCAAGTACACAAACAAGCCAATGTTCTTCATACCTTCAGCAAGAGGGATGTGTTTTGATAGGATAAGAATCCAAGGCGATATCCAAAATGATGCCCATTTTCGGAACGATATATCCTAGGACATGCATTGTATAGGATGATGATGGTTTGATAAGTTGTTTGATAGGATTTTGATATAAAGTTGATTGACATGTTTGAAAGTGATCAAGAGTTTGATTTTGCGTTTAATGGTTTTTTGCTTCGATTTTGATTTTGTGTTTGAAGTTTGCTTCTGTTGATTGTTGTGATTGTTTTTGTTTATGTTGCCAAAGGGTGAAGGTGATGATCAATTTATTATGGATGATTGATTATTTTGAGTGAAGGATGAGAGATGAATTTTTCAAATATTTGAATGTTTTTTATGTTTTTGGAATGTTTTGAGACTGTTTTTGGCATTTTTTATTTTTTGAATGTTTTGGATGTTTTTGGAATGTTTTGAGGCTTTTTTTTGGTATTTTTGATTTTTCGAATGTTTTGAGGTTTTCTGAGATTTTATGAATGTTTTTGTGTTTTTTGTGTTTTTTGGATGTTTTTGGATTTTGATGTTTTGGGGGCTGATCAAATATTATCCTTGCCTATGTTTAAGTTCAGAGATGATGTAGTTCGGATACCATGTTTTTGATGTTTTTCTGACTTTTTGAGTGTTTTTGGATTTTTCGCATGATTTTGACGATTTGGATATGGATATGTGATGATATCAGTGCTCTATTTGGGGATTTTGTTGAAAACCAAGCTAAGGTTGACTAATCGAATTGATTGAATTGATGATGATGATAACATTATTGAGGGTACACAACAATGCAAGGATTTGATTGATCAAGATTGATGACGATAACATTGTTGAGGATGCACAACAATGCAAGGATAGTGTTAAGCAACACAAGGATTGGAAAAGATATCCCCAAGATGATGATGGGTTGATTGGATTCGATTCATCAAGATTGTTGAAGCTTGGTTTGGAACAAAAGATGTTTGGACGATTTGATGTGATGTTTGAAGTGCAACTTAAATGCAACTAATAGTGATTGTTTGGATTGATGTTTGATGAAAGATGAAGTTTGATAAGGAACATCTTCTTGTCAAAATATGCCATGGGCTAGTGATTTGGATTTTGGATCACAAATGCTTTGACCAATTTGGTTTCACATTTTCCAATGTTTGGATCGCCACATAAGTTGGAGGATATAGATCAAGATTTATTCCTGAAGCAAGATGTACAAATATCTGCCCCCAATTTCTAGCAATGTATGGAATGCCATGGATGGATGATTGGATAGGCGTGTGGATGGATGGATACGGTAAGCATGCAAAGGATGCCAAGGATTATCTTGTGATCAGATATGGTGTTTAGATAAAGAATGCTCATTTGGATAATGCTTCATGGCTCAGATAATGTTGGGTAGGATAGGATCAATAAAAATGATCCATGTCAAGATGTTTACCGTAAGCAAGCATAAAAGTGTGCACCAAAATTTGTCAAGATCAAGATAACTCGGACTATGTATGCAAATGGAAAAATGGATTGGATAAATGGTTCATGGATGAATGGATTTATGATGGATGGATGAGATGGATGGAATGATGGATTTATTGTGGATGGGATGAGGTGATTTCCCCTGAAGTGGCACACCTAGATGCTCAATTCTACACATGATGCCTATTTACTAGGTTTTCATCATGGTACCTGTCCAAAGCGCCGCCTATGCAGTTTTCACTAGAGGATAATTTTTTTCTTTACTATTTTCAATCATTTTTCTATTTTTTTTGGATTTTCATATTTTTTGATTTTTTTGTATCTCTGTGAAAGATTTAAAGCTCATGTTGAACCACAAGGCGTTGCTGATGTAGATGCTTTTGTCATAATGTGCCATTGATATCCTGCTTGAAGAAGCTGCTTTGCCAAGATATATGCACTTGAATACAACTTTTGAGATTCTTGATTTGCTTCGTTGATACTAGAGTTGACTTTGTCTTGGTGCGCACATCGTGATAGGGTGCCTTATGAATCCTTATGATGAAGGTTCATTGCCAATACATGGTCAATGTGAGAATTGGATATTGTGCGTGGAGGTGTTGATGGAGTGTATTTAGTGATAGGAGATGGATCGATTGATAGTTTGGAACCTTTGACTCTCCAAACTTGGGAAGATGAGCAATGATGGGTGGATACAAAAGTGTGCATGGAATTAGGACCAACTACTTGATATACTTTGTACGTCGCTTGAAAAGCCTGCTTTTGGTTTTGTGGACATCTTTGATGGATACTTTTCCCTTTTTTATTTTGCCCCATAGTTTCTTTGACTGATTAAGTTTGATAGGGATAATCTTTCTTTGTATGTTTTTGGTATCCATGCGTATTTGATTTGTCCATTATGCTTCTCACCTTCTCTTGCTTTGATAACATTCTTTGTGCTTTGATTCAAATCTTTATTTTGACATGGGTGGATGAAGATTCATGACATGGCTGGTTGTAGTATTAGCATCGATTTCATCATAAGGATTCTTCATGCCCTCTATGTTGATGTTTGCTTGAGACATAATTTCCCCTAGTATGGTGGTAGTGGCACCTTCGTTCCTTGATTCTGCTTGTTTTGATATGTCTTGTTCAATAAGCATGCTCTGATAAATGACCACTGCAAATGATGTTGTTGGAATTTGATGCTCTGCTAACTCTGGATTATATTGTTCTGTCTGACTTGTTTCCTTGAGTGGATAATGTTGGATATTTTCATACATGATGTCTTCAGTCTGGATTTGACAACTCTGTTTGGCTATAGGAATCAATAACCTACTCTTTTTGTGTAATAATATCAGGAGTAAAGGAATGATGTTCTGAATGAAGATCATCTACGTGTCCATCCGCAAAAATCATCTCATGGGTAGATGGAGGAGTATGTGCTACATGGATATGATCATCTTGCATAGACAAGAGAGTGTCCATTATATTATTGTAGTATCTTGAAGATACAAATTCTTGATCTCGAATGATTTTGGAGTTGCTTTTGACATGCTTTGGATCAAGTTCT
The DNA here is from genome assembly GCA_007258455.2 of Sequoia sempervirens. NCBI lineage: Eukaryota > Viridiplantae > Streptophyta > Pinopsida > Cupressales > Cupressaceae > Sequoia > Sequoia sempervirens. The sequence continues at coordinate 277,345,996 of VDFB02193867.1, read as the reverse complement.
TGACATGGGTCAGTTTCAAAGGATGGATTGCTTACAAAGGGTTCTTGGATGTCGTAATTAGTCATGGTAAGTGGTTCAATATCCTCAAGTGTCGAGTTCAGGGTTCCTTCAGTATCTGTAACCATGAGGTCGAAGGATGTCAATATGTCTTGGAAAGGACCATTGCTAGACTTTGGTGAAAGATGTTGATCATGCTTTGGCATAGATTCTTGAGATATGTCATGTAACTTATCAGGTGATGTAGAGACATTTTCAACGTGATCCTTGGTCGATGGATCGTAGATTATGTCAATGGGATAAAATAATTCTAACACTCCTTGAAATAGATCACTAAAAAGTGGCTCTTGATGTATGGTGAGTTGATCATCAGATGGGGTGGAAACATATTCAAGGTGCTCATCGATGGAGAGATCTTGATCATTGTTTTCAACAATTGTGGTGGAGGGATTTCCAATGTCTTCAACCATAGGGTCAAATGATGTTGACATTTCTTGAATTGGATTATTGTTGGGTATTGTTGGTGGATTTTGATCATGATTGAAAAGTGACTCTTGATGTATGTTGATTTGATCTTCGGATGAGGTAGAAACATCTTCCATGTGTTTGTTGTTGGATAGGTCTTGATCATGTGATCGTTGACTTGGATTGATACATGGGGTTGTTAACATTTTGTTTGGATTTTGAACACCATTTGCTTGTTGGGCTTGAGCTTGCGCTTGCCTTTGAGCCTAGGCTTGTGCTTGTTGTGTGGCTATATATTGTTGGATGGCCTTTTGGTAGGGCTAGTGAGATTTTAGCGCAATGTTATAGTGTCTTGTTGTGTTTGGTTTTGGTGGTAGTGGTGGTGGAATTGGAATCATGTTGGATGCAGTGACAAGTGGTTGAGATATGCTTGGAGTGATCGTGGTAGTGAGGGGTTGAGATGTGATGGGCGTGATAGTGGTGGTTGGAATGATCAAAGTGATAGGGATGGTTGGAATGACCGAGGCGATAGGTCCTTGGGAGACCATGTTTTGATTTGTCGGGATCAACGCTGCTATTTGATTGGATCCATCTATTATTGCGATATCAATGGTATATTTGGAGGATTGGATGCAATTATTTGATTGGTGCTTGATGGATTGCCTTGGATTGATTGATTTTGGACAATGTTATGATTTGGGATGATGTTTAGATTTGGAATGATAGGTTGAAATTGAACATTGTTGATGTTGGGAATCATATTGCCTTGATTTAGGTAACTTTGATTTTTCATGGTGTTACCTTGACTTGGATTAATACACGGAGTCATTAACATCTTGTTTGGACTTTGAACAACATTCGTATGATTTACAAACATATCCATCTCAAATTTTACCAAGTTTGGACTCAAAATTCTCATTTTTGGTAAAGTTGTACTTGGTACATTCTCAATTGCCATGTAGGGATTTGAGGGGATGATGTTGTTCATTTTAAGGCTCATGTATTGATTGTTCAGTTGATATATTTGTAGGTTTGGACTTGGATTTAAATCTACCATCGGGAAAGGTGTTCCAAAATTTTGACTAGGCATACTCACATTTGTACTATCGATGTTTGTAGGAGAGAACGATCCCATGTACGAATTGTATAAATGTGAGTGTTGATAATCAATCGGCATTGTAAGGCTTTGAAAGTTCAGTTGATTTAGATTACTCATGATGTATGGATCAAGTTTATATTCCATGTTCCTCTTGTGTTGAGGTCTAGTTTGGACCGTAAAATAAGGATCAATTTTCAAGAATGTGGGAGGTGAACCTCTAATTCTTTGGATTGATCTAAACTCTAGGTACAAAAAAGAAAGTCTAAGTTTTTAAGGATCAAAAGGATGGTGATGAGATATGAAAGATGGATGATTGGTGAATGATTGGAACTATCAGGAAATCTTGAAGAGGATACTAAACTTTAGGACTTGGATTGATGTTTTGATTTGATTTGGATTGGTTTGACTTGATTTGGATAGTGAACTCGTAAAATCTAAGAGGTTTGGTGTTGTCCTAGAATAAATTTATCCACAAGATGCTAATTTGACTAAATGTGTGAAGAAGGATTCATCTAGACACACCTAACCAAACAAGATGATTTTGATTTGATTTTGGATTTTGGATAGTGAACTTATAAACCGCAAGATGTTGGATGTTTATCAAGGGATAGAATTGTTCACAAAGACCAATAATTTGACTAAATATGTGGAGAAGGATTCATCTACACACATATAATCAAATGAAATGATTTTGATTTGGTTCAAGTGATTTTCCCAAAGTTTAGCATGAGGGATTTTTTCAAGATTTCTAAGAATTGTTTGTGAGGTGATTTTGATTTTGATGTTTGGGAGGTGGATGAAAGTTTTGATTTTGATCCTAAGACACTTAGACTATTTTTACTAGACCAAGATATTGAAGAACATGCTTTTCTCTAAGAGTAGTTCAAACCAAAAAGACCAATGTTTGCTTGAAAGACAATAAAAAGATAAACAAGCACATGTGTGGGGTTCAATTTGAGTTAATCTTGGTTAATGACTTTCTTTTACCACAAACACACTTCTTGCATAGTTTTCAAACTGAATTTCTATGTCTCAATTCCTTTTCATTCCACAAGGTCCATTATGTGAAAATCAAGGCTCCAAGAGCATAGTTTCCTATTGTTGACTTTGGAATGAACAAATAAAGATATAGGTCTTAGTGTTTAGAAGCCTTCTAAGGATAAGAACCCCTCGGGACAAGCAGTAACACGTGGACTTTCAAAGGTATTTGTTCCTCTCAAAGGGTTTGAAATTTTGATGATTTGTTGAATGTTGGTTTCAATGTTTTGGATCCAAGCACTATGTTTTCAAACTGACTCACAAACAATATAACATCCTAGCTCAATTGGTACATTTTTCTTGGTGGGCTTGCCTCGTGCCCTTCGTAGTAGAAGAGATGATTTTACATGCAACCAAGGAAAAAATATAAAGGTATGTTAAGAATGAAGTCTTAACCTCTATATTTCAACCAAGATCGGACATGGCAAGTAACTTCTTGGAATCTAAGTTCCAATGCACCACTTTGACAAACTTGTTGGATGGACTGGTTGGTTGCTACAAACAAGGTTCTTAATGATGGGACATAGGGTACATGGCACCTTACGAGCATCCAACAAGCCACTAAAGGCTTTAATCAATCCTACTAGGGGCACTTATACTTTTTACAGTAGTACCCCATTCTGAAAGACACTTTATGGCTAAGGCCTACATACCATGAGGACTTGACAGTTTAGTCTTATCCATTTATATACCGGCTCGAATGAAAAACCGGTTGGAGTCACCTTCGAGTTCTCCTTTCAGATGTGTCTCTTAGGCAGGCCCCTCTAAAGGTAAACAATAGCGAGAAAGCACATCCGTAGTTCAATCGACCTTCATTTAGAAACAAAGGGAGAACACACGTGATATACCTAACTCACACTTGCAAGATTTGTTCAATTTTAGTTCCCAAAATGAAGTGTGAAGGCAATCTTTTATGCAACTTAATGTCATCAAAAAGACTTTTGATTCTCAAGATCACGTGAAGCACGAGAGAAGTGCATACACCTTTTTAGATGTAATTATTTTGCAAAAAAGATTATAAAGAATAAAAGACACATGTTCGTTTTAAATCCCAAAGTAATGATGAGTTCGTTTTAAAACACCAAAGGAAATGTAAAAATTTGTCTTGTTCAATTGTTAAAACCAACATTAGTAAGTCTGTCCTAAAGTTCCTTTGTTGCAAAAATGAAAGCTTTCGAGAGTTGTTCTTTTTAGAATCTAAAAGGTAAGTTGGTTCAAAACAAAAAAAACTAAAACGTATAACGAAAGTCTTAAGCATTCAAAAACGCTTTTTTGATTTCACGTTTTAAGGCTTCAATCCTCCAAGATTTGTTCAAGATCACCTCTTTATGTTTCAATGTCACAAGTCCCTTGTGACATCCGAAATGCTCCTCCTTCATTTTCTTGCTCAAGAAAGATGTCGTGCCTAGCTAAAGATCTGCACAATAAAAGCAAGAGTAAAGTAGTCAGCCAACAAAAATATTTAATGCTCAATATAGGCAGATGTATTAATTGATATGTAATGAACAAAGCATAATCAATACAATTTTGGAGGAGTCTCAGTACCACATTTGAAATAGTTGTCTGCTTAATCTTTCCAACCAAAAAAAAGGAGAAAGATAACAAGTAATAAGAAACAATCTACACTAAATCAAGATGTAAATTTGTTTCCTAGCTCGAATCTTGTGCAAGTAGTAATGATGAGAATAAGTAAAGAAGTGACTATGGTGCTTCCAACTCAAAGTCTATAGCAATCTCTCACAGGATTTGATTTAATATGCATTAATTGCGTGGAAAAAAAAAATCTTTGACTTGGGCTAGCATTAATACTAGTGAAATGTATATTTGTAGGATACGCACAAGATTTGAACGTGTGCGCTTCAATCTCAAAGAAAGCCTTTTATGAAGTGATTATCGTTTCAGATAGAATAGTGCAAAAGTTGATAGAAAAGGTTAAAGAAACTCCAGCACACCATGTTTAATATGCCACACATTCCAAACTTATAAAAATGACCTCACAGGCAGTCCTCTTATGCTATCCATTTAATCAAATATAAGCTTTGTACATGTTCGTTCGTAGTTTGAAGGCATTTTCATTTAGTGCATTTCATTAAGTCACTGCCAACAGGGGTTGGTAACTTAATCGCCAAGCATCGAAGCTCACCCACAATGATGATATATACCAGCTACAAATCTAATTGATGCCCGTCTTGTTGGGATACTACTGCAATACACATATACAGTGACGAAAGAAACCAAAACGACAAGTTTACGTCATAAATATTTGCTTTAGCAGAGAATACTAAATATAAGTTGTTAGCATCAATAGCACACAAAACCTCACACCATAGTTAACCCAACATGATCATAATATTGGTCAGTAATTTCTATTTATTAGCATAGACGGTGGAGATGGCTGAGAATGACTTGTTTTCTAGGAAACTTCCAAGCTAATGAAATTGGTAGATGCATGAAAAGACAGGCACTAATTTGTCTTTAACAAAAGAACTTTCAAGAAAATGCATGCACCTAGAAGTTATTTCAAACGCCTTTAAAATTAAATGCGAATGGCTGGTGTAAAGCATAAAAAAGTTTAGTGACAATAAAAAATGGTTGATGTGTAAGCCACGTCACCATTCAAGGAGCTGCGCAAATTTTGTGGCACAACTAATAGACGATGCGTGAACTCCAAGCTCTATGGATTGAATCTATACCTCACACATTTGGAAATTTGTGTGACTCTAGTTCGATGGATAGTTGCAAACAAAAGAATTAACTTGAAAAGTGGTGAATAACAGCTAAATTTTTTATGAAGAATCAATACAAGTGACCACCCTTCTCGTTTCAATGAGGCGCAATGAAGACTATAAACTCAGCTATCCATTCATACTGGCTTTCAGTATTATGCCTACTTTATTTAACGTCAAGCTAATTCACTAAGTTTGCCATGCAATGATATGACAGGAGCAGATACGTTGCACGCTAACTTCTTTTGGACAACACACTTGTGAGTGGAATACTTTGCATGTTACCAAGCAAATTGTCACACAACGAGCCTTTATTGCTGCCAGCTATACCCGTTAGGGAAAATTAATTCTATCTTTGAAACAACCACCTGTATGATAGCAATCGGCTACTTTTCTTCAAAGCGATATCGATGGGCTCCATCAATAATAGCTTCTCCCAATGTTGGTACATATTTGTTGCATGGACATGCTTTGTTTTCTTGCTTGTCGAATTGATACCTGACATTCAGTCATAATGAAGTAGAAACTTGGATGTCAGACTAGTTAAGATACGAAATTGGGGAAGTCTTTGGTCAACGTTACTCATAAAGGCATATGCCACCAAATGCAAGAAAAAAATGAGAGCCTTTTCAAATATACGGATGCTGCAGAAAATACAACCACATGTGACCAATATAATGCTATTTTCTGCTATATTGTTAGATAGGATAGGATAGGAAAAATGTACGGGTGTTGCAGAAAATACAACCACAACGAGGATTTCCAAATACAAGTGTTCTCAAAACTATGACAATGGATGGTCCAGTGATTTAGGTAAATGGCAGAAAAAAATAATATTGCATGGGCTAACTTTTAATTACGCAAAGTGTAGACACGTAAAATATACTGATTGACATTGTGCATCTGATCCTGACTTACTAACATCGTTTCTTCCTAAATCATCCCTCAGTCTAATTGTTTAATCAAATTCCCCTATCTGATTAAATTTATCAATATTCGTCTCTTAATTAAATAAATCATTTTGTCTAATTAAGTCAATCTCTTTTGTTAATTAAATCAATCCATCTGATCTAATTATCCCTATTTAATTAAATAATCAATTTATTTGATTAAATCTCTAAAGCCTATCCATTAAATTAAATAAATTAAAATCTTATTTGATTTAATCTAACACCATCCCTTTTAATTAAATAAATCAAATCATTATTTAATTAGCCTGTTATCATATTCCTCTCTTATTTGATTTAAATAAAATCCATAAATCTAAGTCAAATAAGTCACAGTCATCTAATCTCATGTTAAATTAATTAAACCCTTCATTAATTTAACCTCATCTCATGTCACATCCTCTAGATGAATGCAAGTTGCACATGAAAATAGATTTAATTCATTTATTAAATCTCTATTTTCCTCACAAGGCATCTTTTGGAATATTCTCTCAATTTGAATTCAAAATTCCAAGTCAACATGTACATCCAACAAGGCATTTAAAACCTCTTACATGTCCTTTGCCTTGAGCCAAGTGGAATTTATTGCATTTTCCCTTCCCTCTTGCATGTCATTTCAACAAATTTGAATTTCAAATATTGGCATTTACTGGCACAAACCCCAAATCTTGCACATCCATCATCCATTCATAACTTGACAAGTGGCATCATATCATTGGATGAATGTTAGTCCCACATTGCTCAAATTTGGGCATTCATCCATCATGAAATCCTATAAATGAAGAGCTCCTCTCCTCATTTTATCATCCACAAACATTGCAAAGTTACCATGCTAAAATACTTAGTCATTCTCATCCATCATTTGAATTCTTGGCTAGGCTTTTTGTAGATTTGGCTTGGAGTTCTCATCTTTTATCAAAAGTGGATCAACTTCATCTTCAACATATCAATATTTCATCATAGGAATTCGGAAAGGGCCAATTTTCACATCAAATTGGCACCAATTCCCCCATGGGATCAAGTGTTTGCTTCTCTAATTAGGATTAAATCTAGTTTAATCTTTTGTATTGTGTTATTCATCAATTTCTTTCCTATTTTGAGTTTGCAAATGGATTTCATGGGGAATCCTTGTTTTAGCTCGTAATTCCTTGTCTAACTCGTTTATTCATGTTGTTTTGTAGGTACTAGGAAAAGGGTTCGCACATTTGGCGCTATAAGGAGGGCTTGACATCATTATTTCTAACTATTTCTTGAAATTTTTGCATTTTTTTGACATACAGGAAATTCCAACGCGGGCTCGTCAGCGTCGCTATTTTTGGCACCACGAGCTCGTCAACATCGTTGTTTTAGCACCGCAGGCTCGTCAGCGTCGTTATATAGCACTGCATGAACATAAATTGCGTCGCTGGACTCATCCCGCCAAGAATTTTTGAATTTTAAACTCCATTGTTGGACTCGCCAACTTGCAGACAATTTCAAAAAATATTAAACAGTGACGCTTTCGAAAAGTGCGATGCTGGGCAAAAAGTGCGACGCAATCATGCTCTTTGTCCTAGCATAGAGCACCGCTTACCAGTCAGCGGCGCTGTGAGAGTGACGCTGGGAGAAAAAATAGCGACGCCTTCACGAGTTGCGACGCTGGGAGATAGTAAAAGGGAAAATTTAATTTTTAGCACGTGTTTTTAATTTATGATTTATCTATCTTTTGTTTTCTGATTTTTTAATTTCTGTGTTTTTTCCAGAATCTGACTATTTTTCTTCTTTGTAGGTTGGAAATCGAAAACAAAGGAAGGAGGAGCATGGTGATGATATTTTGTCCTATCAAAGTGTTTTTTAACACTTAAGTGTTTTTTTAACACTTCTCTAGGAATTTTTCATCTTTTTCATCCTTAGAACACTAGCTTTCATTTGGGTTTAAAAAGAGTTCTTTTTGTTTGTTTCTTGCAAAAGGATTAAAAAGAATCTTAGGATCAACAACTTAGTAGATTTTGTTTATGGGATTAACAAATTGAACAAATTTCTCTCACTTGTGATTTGGTGCTCTAAAATGGACTCACATATTGCTTTATGGATCTAAAAAGAACAAGTGTAGCTTTGTTCTTGTGAGGGATTCTTAGACTAAAGGCATTGAAAAAGGATGTATGCGCTTCTCTCGCGCTTTATAGCGATCTTGAGAATCAAAAGGCCTTTTTCATGAATTTGGGTTAAGATAAAGCAATCACCTCCACACTTCAATTTGGGCTTTAAAATTGAACAAAATTTTGTGCGAGTGTGAGTGGGGGCTTTGTTGCGTATATTCTCTCTCCTTATTGCCAACAAGGATTGATCGAGTTACGAATATTGTTCTTCATTCGCTATTGTTTATCCTAGAGGGCCTGCCTTGGGGAAAAAGTACTCACCCAAGGGAATGACTCAACCGGTAACACTCTAAAGCCAAGAGTATTTCTAGCTGGGATATAAATGTGGATATTGGACGAAATGCCAATATCATGCAGTTGATTCCGACAAGATGGATCCGAAAGGGGACTCTTGCCGTATGGGTCAATCTCCACGAACGGAAAGTCCTTATTAAAACCCATGTGCTAGAATTTTCCAAAATCCTTTTATCTATTTGTTGGTGCAAGAATGGTCGTTCTGAAGCCACCCCACACTTTTACGGTCTTCTAGTAGAAATAGAAAGCATGCCATGGGAGTTTCATGGGTGTTGATGCTTGGCTGCCCCGTATAAGTGAGTGTCATGGAGGGGAGCCAGTGGGGTCAAGTATCTAACCATTCGCTAGAGATAAGCATAGCTGGACTTGTCCAAGTGGGAATCCAACAAATAATGTCTTACACATCCATAGGATTGTACTTATTCTTGGGTTACTAGATGCATTGCTTGATCGAAAACATCTAAAAAACAAACACTTTACATCATCCAAATTTCAAACTCTTTTGAGGACAAATATAATTAACTCAATCCATATGTTATTGCTTTCCCTTGGGATTCACGTCTCTAGAGGTTTCTAAACATTGGATTATATCTCAATTTGTATTCTTAAGTAAACAATAGGAAACCCTTGCCTTAAGTTCATTGAATTTCCACATAATATATCTTGTGGGGTTTAAGGAAATTAAGACATTGGACATCTTAGTTTGAAAACCTAATTGAAGAAAGTGTTTTTGGTAAAATAAAGACATTTAGCAAAGCTAAGCAAAATGAACTTTCATATGTGATTGAAGACTCACAACCTCAAAAGCACAAATCATTGATTGGAAATCCGAAAATGAATGTTCAAATGAAATCATTTCTTGATTACAAAGGTCATTAGGAAGCATTTGCATGCTCTTCGATACCTAGGTCTAAGCAAACAAAGTGTACCTTTTTAGGTTCATCTTAGGATCAAAACACATCAAAATATTTTTCATCCACCCTCCAAAACATCAAAACAAATTTCATCTCATCATCACCTTTTGAAAAATCTTGAAATCATCCTTGATACTAGGCTTTGTGGCAAAATCAAAATCATCAATATCATTGAGACCAAAATCCTTGAAAACATTAGCAAAAACACCTTTGGCTAGGTATGTGTAGATGCATCCTTTTGCATATACTTAGTCAAAGTTATCAAAATCATCTTGTCTAGCTTAGTGTATGTAGATGAATCCTTCTTCATATGCTTAGTGAAACAATCATCTTTTTTGAATAGGTGTGGGTAGATGCATCCTTCTCCTCACACATATTCAAATTATCATCCTTTGAACAAAGCTATTCCTTAGATCATCATCAAAACATATTAGGGTCTTTTTGTTCAAACATCCAAATCAAGATCAAAATAAAAAATAAAGGACAAAATCTCAAAATCTCAAAATCCAAAATCAAGAATCAAAATCCGCAAGTCCTAAAAAGCCTAGTGTCTCATTTAAGATCTATCAAAAGCCACAACATCCATATCATCCATCCCTAACACCATCATCATATCATCACCTTTGATCCTCAAGGCATCCTAAAAACTTTCACTTTGGGACATAAAATAACGATTGATCCAAAGAATCAAGAGATTCATCTCCCATATTCTTAAAAATTGATCCTTGTTTTATGGTTCAAACTAGATCTCAATACAAGAAGAGTATGGAAGCCAACAAAGAAACACCCGCTTCAAGCGATCTTATCCAAACAAACACAAAAATGAATCTAGCTAAATCAAGTAACCCATTGACCCTCTCATCATCGCAAAATCTGCAAGAAGAAAACCAAGGAGAGGACCTTACTTTTGGAATGTCACGCGAAGAAATGACAGAAATGCTTCAAAATCCAGAGAATCATAAAATCATCAACATCATGATGAGACTCAACCCTTCGTTATACATGCTTGAACTAGCAAAACAAGGGGCCAAATTGCCTTCAGATTTTGATGTAAGTACTATAGTGGAGACATCCTTTCCACCTATCTCATCCACCCTCCCCATTTCATCTACACCTCCATCTCAAAACATCACGCAAAACATTTCACAAATCACATCATTTTCTCCAACCCAACCCAATGTCAACAAGGGAAACACATTTCTCAATGCTCTTCAATCACATCCCCTTGTTAATAATCAAAACTTGGACGCAAATACCACATTGGAACAAAACATATCCGAAAACCCATTACAAAAAATGTTCCGCTCACATTCCATCACGATCCATCGTCATCATTTTTTCACGCAACTCCTCAAATACCTCTTCTCACAAATTCACAAGAAGAGGGAGATACGTTCGGACTAGGGGGCTTATTCGACACCACGACATTTTCACAACAACTCATGCCCCTCACCTTTCCACCTCTTCCACCATTGCCATTATCATCCTTCCACTCCTTGGTTTAGGGCTTCCTCCCCTACCAAGTATCAATCAAACCTACATCCCAACCATCAATCAAAGCATTGCACCTCAAAATCTGTCGTTTGATATCGCAACAACAAACGACAAACACACAAGCAATGGCAACATCATCAAACACACCCCTAACATCACAAAGCATGGTCTCTCAAGGACCAATCACATCAATACCACTATCCAACACCCAAAACATCAACACAACATCATCATCTACCACCATTCCAAATCCACCACCACCTCCACCACCACCAACGTTCACCACATCAAACCAATACGACACAACATTGCAAGCTGTTTTTCAAAGAGGATACCAACAAGTTCAAAAACAAAAATCCATGCAACAAGTTGCTCAAGCTGCACAAGCCGCATTACAAGCACAACAAGCCCAAGCATTATTGCAACAACAACAAGCCCAAGCCGCACAAGCACAAAGGGTCGCTCAAGCACAACTATTATTGCAGCAACAAGCCGCACAAGCACAAGTAGCGCAAGCTCAAGCAAAAGCTCAATATCAAGCACAACAAGCACAAGCACAAGCACAAATTCTTGCACAAGCAGCGCAAGTGCAAGCATATCAGCAAGCACTAAAGCAATACCAAGAGCAGCAAGAAGCAACAAAATTGGCAGCCCAACAACAAGCGTTGTGGGAATAACAACAAGCACAACAACAAGCGTTGTTGGAACAACAACAAGCACAAATCCTAGCGCAACAACAACAAGATAAAAAACAAGCGTTGTTCATACAAAAACAAGTAGAAGCCTATTTTTCCCGCCATAACATACCAATACCATCAAACAATGCACCAAACAATCCACCCATCCAACCCACGATTCAAACACCTCAAAACACTTTCATCCCACCCCCTAATCTGCAAAGTGATGTGACAACACAACTCAGGTTGCTCTCGCAACAAGTGCTCGACCTTCAATCAGGGCGAACAACGAAAACACCAAGCAACTTGTGTCTCTATCCATTTGATAGGAGCTTAGAGATGAAACCATTCCCCAAGGGATTTGAGATCCCTAAATTTGACAAATATCAAGGGATGGGAAACCCTGAAGATCACATCAGGGAATTCCAGGTTCATTGCATGGGGGTCGCATATGACGATATTTATCTGATGCGACTATTTCTTAGAAGCTTGGCAGGTCCCGCTATAGAATGGTTATCTCACTTACCTTCAGGCATTAGAACATTCCAAGAAATCAGGGATGTATTCATTAGGAACTACGCATGTAACATTGCAATGGATGTCAGTCTCGAAGAACTATACGCTCTAAAACAAGGAAATAATGAATCTTTTGCTTCATTCCTTCAACGATGGTGATCCAAGGCCAATCGGAGTAAGTGGACCATGCTAGAAGAACAACAAGTTTGCACCATCATCGCCAACCTTGAAAGTCTCTTAGCATTTCATCTCAAAGTTTAGGGTATCACTACATATGAATAATTGATCTCCAAGGCGCTCAGCATCGAAAGAGCCCTTGTGACTCAACCCGTGGAATCAACATCATATCACGAACAACAAAACAACCGCCCATCATCCAATTACAATGATAAACCTTGCACATGGGCAAGGAACAAGAACGTTACTAATGATGGTGTCGTAGATGCCAAGGTGGTCATTAGTGGTCCTCGCCAAAACACACCCACACCGCAAAACCAAAATCAACACCAAAACACTCATCACACAACATACCAACCAACAACAATCCAACCATCAATAACCTCAATGATCAAAGAGGACCACCCCAATGCAAAACTTATCCCAAATGAAAATACGCTATCTTGGGGGAACCTTTGGAAGACATAATGAAAAAGTTGATTGACGAAAAACTCATCAAGCCTCCTACATTCGAGAATTACCAAGAACCTGACGTCAAACCCCCTTGGTATAACGAAAATCAACTTTGCGAATTTCATAAAATCAAAGGTCATACCATAAACAATTGCATGAGATTCAAAAATATCATCCAAGATCTCATTAACAAGAAAATCATAAATGTGGAACCACCTACCAGAAATCAGGATCTTAAAATCTACACGAATTCGATGCTGAATCATGGCAACAAAGGGAATAAAAATGATAAAGGGAAGGGCAGTGTAAATCATGTGTACAAAATGGTTGTTGCCTCCCTAAATGAAGATTGCATGGTCATCACCATCAAGGGCGCCCACACCGAAGATTGTGGAGTCACCACAAGAGGCGGCAAAGTCACCATTGCAGGATCATCCCAACCTAATAGAATCCCTTCATCTAGATCCGTTCCACATAGCTACAATGTTGTAGAACAACTCAAGAGAACACCAGCACACATCTCGATCATGGAGTTGTTAAAAATCTCATCAGCGCATAAAAGGATTCTCGAGGAAGCATTAGCCTCATCCACTGTCCCCGTAGATCTCGATGCAGACCAATTCCAAGCTATGGTCAGAAATATCATAATGCCTAATCTCCTTACATTTTCTGACCAAGATTTCCCCACCCAACCATCTCACAACCATGTACTTCACTTGGAAGCCATTGTAAACAAGAGCAAAATCAAAAGGGTCTTGGTGGATGGAGGTGCAGGTTTGAACATCTGTTCTCTTAGCCTCATCAAGTAGTTGAAAATATCAGAAGATTCCATTGACAAAGGTAAGGGCATCACAATAAGAGCATATGATGACTAAGAAAGAGTGTCTCAGGGCACAATCAAACTCCCTATTCAAGTAGGGCCAACACTCATGGAAACTACCTGTCAGGTCTTGGACCTCGAATTACCATATAATATCCTCTTGGGACGCCCATGGATCCATGCGATGAAAGTTGTAGCATCAACCTTCCACCAATGTGTGAAATTTACACATAATGGACAAGAGGTCACCGTCCATGGGGATCCTGAATCGTTTTCATATTGCAAAAATCTTGAGGCCAAGTATTACAAAATCCCCCAAGTGCCAAAGAATGATGAGGGCCCATCCACATCATATATCGACCCCACCACTCTCGCGTCCACTTTTGCGACAGAGACACCCGCCATCCCCGCCATCCCCACCATCTCTGGTATCAAGCTCATCATCCAGGAGGATGGTTGTGGAAGCTACAAAATCCCTAACAATGCTTTTTTGATAGGAGAGTTACCACAATCTCCTAGATCACGGGGACGCCCACAAGAAAATCAAGCTTCCACATCACAAACCCATCCTCAAAACTATCATGAATTCACAAGATGGGGAGACCTTGGTCATGAGGTTATTGAAGCAGATCCATCTCACATGTTGTATCAAGATGACAGATCGGTAGCTAATTTACCAATGGATGAAAGAAGCAAGGGCCTACAAATGATGCTCGTAATGGGCTACGACAAAAATCAAAGACCGGGACAAAATGACAATGGGATCATAATACCTATCATGCCAGAGATGCGACCCATAACAAATCTTGGTCTTGGACGTACCCCTCCGAGCATAACCATACGTGGCCGAAGTCCTCCGGTTAGAACGGCTAATGTTTCTCCTCAGCTAGTACTAGTACAAGTACACCCACCATTATTCACAGGTAGAGAAACAAATAATTTTATAATTGAGCCCTATATTAGTAGCGATGACGAGGATACCATATCCAATCTACCTAGGTTATTTGAAGACACCACCCTGTGTATGATTAGCACCCTCTCCTTTAAATTCGATCATCAAAATCATGAGATCCGTTTAGTGTACCCCCAACTGATCGACTATGACCAATGAGGACCACCAGTTCTCGATACATTCAAAAATGATGAGGTGCTCTCAAAATTCATGGGATTGAGAGATAACATTCCAGATGGAGATCATAAAGTAGGCTTTATAATGGAGTTGGACACACACGCCTATTACGGGGAAACGATTGAATCCTTCAGTCGCAAAAGTGAGAAACTAAGAATCATATCCAAGTCCTTTAGTGAAAACCACACCGTGGCACTCTCTGACAAGAAAATAGTAAAAAGAAAGGATGTATCCAATGGTGAAAACCTCTCTGAGGCACCCGAGGATGAAGGATTCAATCTTCCTCTAAGAGCTATTCATCAAGAGAAGTCAGCAGTCTTGGCCGAAAAATGCAATCCAGTCAACCTAGGAACAGAGGAGACCCCACATATCACATTTTATGCGGAATCATTATTATCAGAAGAGCAAGAACTCCTAGCAGCATTCCTAGAGGAAAGGCAAATAAGCTTCGCATGGAGTTATGCTGATATGCTAGGGCTAGATCCAGAGACTGTGGTTCATCATTTAGCAGTATATCCAAAAGCAAAGCCGATCAAACAAAAGCTTCAGAAAATGTATCCTCAAATCGCTCTGTTAGTCAAAATGGAACTCAAAAAGTTGTTAGATGCAGGATTTATCCGACCAATTGATTATCCAGAATGGGTGTCAAATTTGGTACCCGTTTCAAAACCTAATAGAGCCATTAGAATCTGTACGGACTTCAGAGATTTGAACAAAGCATGTCCTAAGGATGATTTCCTGCTTCCCAACATCAACATGATAGTAGACATGACATCATGACATGAGATGCTATCACTCATGGATGGATTTTCAGGATACAACCAGATCTTGATAGAAAAAGAAGATCAACATAAGACATATTTCACTTGTCCATGGGGGACATACTGTTGGAATATGATGCCATTCGGCTTAAAGAACGTAGGAGCAACCTATCAAAGGGCCAGACATTAATATTCCATGACATGATTCATAAAAGAGTCGAAGACTATGTCGACGACATTCTAGCTAAGTCAAGAAAAAGACAAGATCATATAGCAACCCTAAGCGCTATCTTTGACAGACTGGAGGAATACAAAGTCAGACTAAATCCCAAGAAGTGCATCTTCGGCGTACAATCAGGTAAATTACTAGGATACATAGTCTCCATGAGGGGTATTGAGGTGGATCCAGCAAAATTAAAAGCAATCCTCGAGATGGAAGCACCAAAGACATGAAAACAACTGAGAGGCCTCCAAGGCCGACTTCAATCCATCCGACGATTTTTAGCACAATTGGCAGACAAGCATAATCCATATTCTCACCTACTCCACAAAGGGGTAGCATACAAATGGGATACAAAGTGTGCAGAGGCATTTAACAAAATCAAGGAATATCTACTGACACCACCAGTTTTAATGCCACCCATCCCAAGAAAGCCATTGATCTTATATGTGTCAGCAATAGCAACAACCCTTGGAGCTCTCCTAGCTCAGCATGATGAAAATAGAATAGAGAGGGCTATCTACTATATCAGCAGGACAATGGTCGGTCATGAGCTAAATTACTCATTCATCAAGAAAGCTTGCCTCGCAGTAGTGTTTGCATCCCAAAAATTCAGACATTACATGTTGGCACACAAGATAAAGCTCATTGCGAAAATTGATCCCCTCAAGTATCTCCTATCAAAGGCAATGCTCACAGGCAGAATGGAAAAATGGGTAATGATATTATCAGAGTATGACATCGAGTATGTAGAGCGGAAAGCCATTAAGGGACAAGTTATTGCAGATCAACTAGCAGAAGCACCCATTTATTCTGAGAACCCTCTTGTCTCAGAATTCCCAGATGAATCCATTTTTAACCTCAACGTAGCAGACCATTGGAAACTATACTTCGATGGTTCATACACACAACATGGATCAGGAGCTGGTGTCTTCTTCATCACTCCACAAGGAGATTGCATACCGAAGTCATACAAACTGGCATTTCCTTACACTAACAACATAGGGGAATACGAGGCTTTGACTATAGGTCTCAAGATAGCAGTGCAATGGAACATCATAGCTCTCAAGGTGTATGGAGACTCTCAGTTGATCATAAATCAGGTCAATAATGAATATCAAACTAAGGATGATAAGCTCACTCCATACAAAAAATTGGTGGAGACTCTAAAGGAATCCTTCATTGACATAACATTTGAGTAGATTCCAAGAACCAACAATAGAGCAACAGACACCATGGCTACAATTGGGTCTCTATTAGACATCCCTCATAACATGTCAAAATATGAATTTCTGATTGAGCAGCTTCTCATTCCCACATTTGAGGTACCAGAATCAGAATATGTGTGTGAAATCATTGGTCCTGGTGATCCTTGGTACCATGACATCTACACATATCTTCCCATAGGAGTCATACCCGTTGACCTCCCATCAAACCTAAAATGAACCTTTATCAAAAAGGCATCCAAATTTGTCATCCTAGGTGATACCTTATACCATAGAAGCATAGAAGGTACCTTGCTACGCTGTTTAAACGCTGAGGAGGCATTAACCGCTCTAACCGAGGTTCATAACGGTATATGTGGCTCACACTCGAGTGGAATGACCATCACCAAGAAACTGCTGAGGATGGGGTATTATTGGCCCACAATGGAAAGAGAAGTGCATGATCATGCTAAAAGGTGTTTACAATGTCAACAACATGGGGACCTCATCCATGCTCCAGCTCAAGAGCTTCACCCAATCGTCACACCATGGCCCTTTTCCCAGTGGGGACTCGATCTCCTTGGAAAAATCTCACCCACCTCATCCAATGGCCATAAATTCATCATAATTGTAACTAAGTACTTCACAAAGTGGGTGGAAGCCATACCCATGACGTATATCACTGGGAAGCATATCTCAAAATTTATCCTGAAGTATCTCATATGTTGTTATGGTGTCCCATAAGCCATTATCTCAGATAATGGGACACCCTTCAAGAACCAGGAGGTTCGCGACTTGTGCGAGAAATTCAAAATCCAGCATCGCTTCTCCACCCCGTACTATCCCCAAGGCAATGGCCAAGCAGAAGCTACAAACAAAACTATCCTCAAAATCCTCAAGAAAACAGTCAATGATGCAGGTCGTGACTGGCATCTGCAGCTTAATCTCGCCCTCTGGGCTTATCGAACCAGCATCCGCACACCCTCTGGCACCACCCCCTTCTCCTTGGTCTACGGATCAGAAGTCGTAATCCCCATTGAGATCGAGCTCCCATCTCTCAGGATATCACTGCAAAACCTTATCACTGATGAGGACTACCGGGTGTCAAGACTAAATGAGCTGGAGCTACTGGATGAGAAACAAATAGATGCTTTAAATCACTTGCAAGTCTATCAGAATATACTCAAATGAAGCTACAACAAAAAAATCAGAAGCAGGACTTCCAAGTCGAAGAACTAGTCTTAAAAGAAAATCAGAAGAATGTCCTGAATCCCAACAGCAAAGGCAAGTTCGAACCTAATTGGTTAGGACTATTTGTCATAACAGCAAGTTATAAATCAGGGGCATATCAGTTATCAACACCTGAAGGGGAACCTCTGCAGGAGCCAATAAATAACACCCATCTCAAAAAGTTTTATGCCTAATTCTTTCAAGGTATAGAATCAAAAAATCCAAAAAAATCAGAAAAAGTCCTAAAAAAATGGTTACTTCGATGAAAACCTAGCAAACAGGCGTCTTGGTAACAAGCAAAAAAAATTCAAAAAAAGCAAAAAATCCAAAAAAATCAGAAAAAGGATCAAAAAAATCATCCTCTAGTGAAAACCACTTTGGTGGCACTTTGGGTAAGTACCTTGGTGAAAACCTGGCAAACAAGCGCCTTGTGTAAAATAAGCATTTTCCATCCACCAAGATCTTTGCGGCTTGTTCGACATTATCCATCCATTTCGCTTCCATCATCCATCACGGCTGGAGTCTCCATCCATCCCACTCATCCACTGTATCCGCACCATGTAGCTTGGTCTGTGTTCATTATCATGATCACCTAGTACCACTCGGCCCATCACCAATTAGGTTGTGTCTGCCTTTATGGGGCCGAGGTCTATTGCATCCCCTGCTGGGGGCCACGTTCTCATCGGATCGGGATTAGTGTATGATGTGCAAAGTCTTGGGAATGGGAGCCGAGAGAGCGTCAGGAATGTCAGGAAATCCAAAATAAAGGTCCAAAATAAGGTCGTCTTGTCGAGACTCGTTGTCTCTGAGCTTGAACGTAGGTAAGGTTGATCTTTGATCATCCCCTGAGACATTTAGGTCAGTCCTATAGGAGTCCGTCATAATAAGCTGACATCTCATCATGTATATCGTCATCTATAAATCGGTCAAGTTGTCAGTCGAACTACATGGTCTCTGCGTGTATAATGTAGACAAGGCTAGTCTGTTGACCAACCCTCGAGACCCCTAGGCTAGGTCTTTAGGTTAGTTTCTTGGTCAAAATCTCAGAAAATCCCAAAACATTTGAAAAATCAAAAATCAAAACATTTGCAAAATCTTGAAAAAATTACCAAAAACAGCCTCAAAACATTGCAAAAACATCCAAATATTTGAAAAAATCCATCCATCTCATCTTGCTTGCACCCGCAATAAACACCACTCATAATAAACTGATCGTCATCCTCAACCTTTGGTAAAATAATCGGAAGCAAGTCTAGCAGATTAAAAGTGAAAACTCAAAATGTCAAGTCTTACATCTAAGTCAGTGAGTAAGCAAGTTGGTTATCTCTTCATATCGGTAACACATCATCTGAATAGGTCCCATATCAATCATCCCTTATAAATGAAATGACGTGCTGCCATCCACTAACATGTCCTAGGATGAATTTTTCCTACAATGGGCATTATCTTTTGGTAATAAGTTTTGGTTATCATCTTAGAAAACACATCCTCTTTTAGTTAGCGGTATTGAAGAGCATCAATTTGTTTGTTTACTTGGTCTTTATCTTTTGACTTATCTTATTTGTGCTCATTCCAAGGGTGTCTCAATGATATCCCAAAACAACGGATTTAGAGAAATAGGAATGGGGCAATGATCATTATCTTTTGTTTGTTGTGCTTGTTGGACGTTCTTGCAATATAACCTTGGCGAATACTTGCTTTGTTAGGTATGTATGGAAGAGGTCTAGGGCAACTTGTTGACTATTACAGGGATAGGTTTACCTTTCCGTGTTTTGGTCTGAGGTGTCTGAAACTTCCAAAATGCATCCTAGCAAGGTTTTCGTATGTCAGGTGTGAACAAGAATACTCCTATTTGATTTTTGAGTCAAAGTCCATCACACTGGGTACAATGCCATCCTAGTTCTCTATACCTTGATGCATCGTACCACGTGTGTTATCAAACATAAGAAAATGTGGTCCTTTGAAAATCCCAATTCCTCGGCAGGTAATCATCATCATCATCATCATCATCATCATCATCATCATCATCATCATCATCATCATCATCATCATTAGCATTTGTGTTATCTTGCGTCTTGTTGAAATGACTTCTTCTTACTAACCGCACTAATACGGTACTATGACAGTTGATCATCATCACCATCATCATCATCGATCCTGCATCCACAAATCATTTGCATATTGCATAAGCATATCATATGGGCAACATCACATTTCTTATCATCATATAAATACGTCATCATGAACATTTTTCATAAATAGGTGCATCCATGTCATTGCATTTCACCCATTACATGGCATCAATCACTACATACACACTACATTTGCATTTCATAAACATTTCATATTACCATCTACCATCTAAATCATCACATAGCATCTACAAAAACATTCCATAATCATTTCTGCATAATCATAAGCAATAGGTATATAAGCATTTAATTCATTACGCATACATACTCGCATAACATTATGGCATCATATCATCACATTACATTACGCATCAACGTATCATTGCATCAACATATCATCACATCACATACATCATCATTTAAGGATAATAACATTTGTTACTCTAAGCATCTCATACAACCATTTCATTAGCATCATATCACGACCATCACATCATATCACATTCATCCATAAATCATCTCATACATAAGCATATTTCACACATCATTGCATATATCATAGATCATATCATATATCACATATTGCATCGGCGTAAAATAAATCATCATATAGATAACATCATTGCACATCATATCATAGGTCAGCATAATATAGATCTGTTAGTCAACATCATTGCATAAACATCATTAGAAATAAATGCATCCATAAAACATCATTGCAAAGCATATAGAAATAAACCATCCATGCATAAATAAAAGAACACATTGCATCACATCAAAATCGGCTCATATATATATCATATCATCAACTTTCATAGTACAAAGAATAATCAGATCACTATACATATATGTCAATCAGTACAAAATGTCCATCAGGCTATCAAAAATGAGCCCATAAGGCACAAAAAAGTGTGTATCATCTGGATCACGCTTGATCTCCATGAATGCTGCCCTCACCCCTGTCACCGTGACCCTCTGGTGGTCTCTGACTGGCCCGCTCTGAGTACTCTGGGACCCAGTCTGCTCTAGGTATAGTGTCATGGTAAGCCCGACGGTAGTACTCTATCTCTCGGATAACATCCCTATAAGATCG
The DNA here is from genome assembly GCA_007258455.2 of Sequoia sempervirens. Lineage (NCBI taxonomy): Eukaryota > Viridiplantae > Streptophyta > Pinopsida > Cupressales > Cupressaceae > Sequoia > Sequoia sempervirens. The sequence goes on along the minus strand of VDFB02193867.1, from coordinate 277,324,471 downwards.
CATCGACACTGTACCCTGGGACGAGGAGGCTATCATGCTCTCAATCTGCTGTCTGCAGCCTAGCTCTGTGGTTGCCTGTAATTCTGCAGCCTGTCTCTGCTGTATCGCCTGATCCCTCTCTGCTCTAAGCTGCTCCCTCTCAACCCGTGCCTGTCCCTCTCAGCCATCACTGCTTGAACCTGTAACTGTAACTGTAAAATCAAAGCATCCCGTGTGTTTTCCTACCTTATCGGCTGTACCTGTGGCTGTACGTGAACCTGGTCCTCACCCTTGGCTCGTGGTGGTGGGACTGGCGGATCCTGCTGCTGATCCTGCATGTGGATGTTCCCGTGACCTGGCGGAACTGGGGGCACCCTTGGTGGATCCTGTCGAATCTCGACCCTCGGTCCTCGTCCTCTCCCCCTGCCTCTGACCCTGTGTACCTCTGGATCCTCACCTAGAATGGTCAACCGTAGGGGAGGTCTGAACCAATCTCTGAAGGCCTATGTGGTTTCTGGATTTGTTGGGCCCTAATCATAAGCCCACGGTCGGGCTACCAACTGCCAGAAGCTGTCAATTGCCTCCGCGGTAGGAATGTCAAGCCCCCATGACACCTGTGTCATGCTACGTGCAAATACGGCCACATAACCGTCATCAGGCTAATCTTGTGGCTCTCTAAATTGACGCTGTACGTGCCCAGGCATGTATCTCTCAATCATAGTGTGCTCCTGCCCCTACATGTATCGATCCTAGCGACAGTAGAAGAGCTGAGCAACATCGTCGGCCCACCCGGGCCGACCAAGGTATGGATGCCAAGTAAAGACAAGCTTCTCGTCCAGGACCCGCCTCCAGTAGGGGATCCCATGCTCTCCAGTGTATGTGAAGGACACACCACCTCTATATAGTGCCACGAGGGCATCCTCTGCCCCCATCGAAACCGGAACCACATGTGGACGTAGCACAGAAATGTGCTCCCATGCCCAAACATGTAGAAGTGTCACTCCGGCCCCCAGCGCTCGGCCGTCAACGTATACATACTCATGTAAATCCTTGTAAAGTGAGGTGAGAAGGATAGGCCCCCATGCAAAATGAACCGACCTATCCCGGACCATCCTCTCCCAACAGTATCCCCAACCTGGACTGAAATACTGCCCTTGTCTATTTGGGGCAACCAAACCCGAAATGATCGCTGCAATCACCCAGCGGAAGGGAGGTGCTATAACTCTGTACCGCTCCAGCTCGATCTGACCCTTGCAGTAAATAATATCTCGTGTAGCAAGGACTCTGATGCAATGCTCGCGTCCCTCCTCCATGTCATAGATCACCTAGCGGCCATGAATGGGCAATCATTGTATGCGCCAGACGTCCTTCAAGGTGACAGTCACCTCACCAGTGGGAAGATGAAATGACAATGTCTCGCTGTGCCACCTCTCAGCCAGCGCTGACAACATCCCGAGGTGTGTGCGCATGGGCGCTGTGTATGCAATATTCCATAAGCCAGCGGCTCCCAGTCGGTCCTAGTCTCTGTCGCTCAAGTCCTGTAGGACGCTCGCCAAATCCCATGATCGGTGCTCCCGAGAATAAAGCTCTCTAGGCCCGTCTTGCATCAAGGAAAGTCAGCATGTTAAAACTTTTGAAAAATTCTGACCTAACACTCCAAGCTCGCTTCCAACGGCGCAGTTTGTGATGGCGTCACAGTTTGAGTTTCCTCAAACTCCGACGCTGAACCTTAAATTAAGTCAAAAAGCACAGCCGCGGCGCACTTTTCCCAGCATTGCAATTTGCATGAAAA
>VDFB02193867.1:277300191-277322600 GCA_007258455.2 Sequoia sempervirens | reverse complement strand
CATCCCTTTTAATTAAATAAATCAAATCATTATTTAATTAGCCTGTTATCATATTCCTCTCTTATTTGATTTAAATAAAATCCATAAATCTAAGTCAAATAAGTCACATCATCTAATCTCATGTTAAATTAATTAAACCCTTGATTAATTTAACCTCATCTCATGTCACATCCTTTAGATAATGCAAGTTGCACATGAAAATAGATTTAATTCATTTATTAAATCTCTATTTTCCTCACAAGGCATTTTTTGGAATATTCCCTCAATTTGAATTCAAAAATTCCAAGTCAACATGTACATCCAACAAAGCATTTAAAACCTCTTACATGTCCTTTGCCTTGAGCCAAGTGGAATTTATTGCATTTTCCCTTCTCTCTTGCATGTCATTTCAACAAATTTGAATTTCAAATATTGGCATTTATTGGCACAAACCCCAAATCTTGCACATCCATCATCCATTCATAACTTGACAAGTGGCATCATATCATTGGATGAATGTTAGTCCCAAATTGCTCAAATTTGGGCATTCATCCATCATGAAATCCTATAAATGAAGAGCTCCTCTCCTCATTTTATCATCCACAAACATTGCAAAGTTACCATGCTAAAATATTTAATCATTCTCATCCATCATTTGAATTCTTAGCTAGGCTTTTTGTAGATTTGGCTTGGAGTTCTCATCTTTTATCAAAAGTGGATCAACATCATCTTCAACATATCAATATTTCATCATAGGAATTGGGAAAGGGCCAATTTTCACATCAAATTGGCACCAATTCCCCCATGGGATCAAGTGTTTGCTTCTCTAATTAGGATTAAATCTAGTTTAATCTTTTGTATTGTGTTATTCATCAATTTCTTTCCTATTTTGAGTTTGCAAATGGATTTCATGGGGAATCCTTGTTTTAGCTTGTAATTCCTTGTCTAACTCGTTTATTCATGTTGTTTTGCAGGTACTAGGAAAAGGGTTCGCACACAAAGCACCTAGGGATGTGAGTGTTGACCATAGGCAGTAATAAAGATCCACATTTTTGTATATGTTTAGAGCCATAAAGCTAAGGCGACTGGGTTAAGGGGGGGTTAACTTTATGTTTGGCGAGCAGTAGCCTGAAAATAAAGATTATATTTGATCTACATCGATATATGGTGGCAAAGACTAATATGGCCGATTCATTGCACTTACCAGACTCTGCGCGATATTCCCTTAACAAATGCTTCTTCAAAAGAAATCCCATCAAGAAAGAGCCCTCTTCAAGTTAATGCAATTCATAGGTGTAAAGCCAGTGAAAAAAATAGAAGTATAGAGAGGGCTTGTGAACAAAGCGTCTGAAAGAAATGTCTTATCCAATTGCAGGATATGCACATAATGAAATTGTTGAAAAGACTTTAGAAACTTTCAAGCAAAGGCTCTAATGTAATTGAAATCACCAACAATGTTGTTAACCTCAGAAAACTCAACAAAAGAAAGGAACAACTTAATGCAACCCTCCAAATTATTACAGTAGGTTTGACATTCTGATTTTCCATTTCAATATATATTAAAAAAAATGGGTCAAGCCAAGCTTTTGAACCTACAAATGCTGCTTATAGTTGAATTTGACCATGTTCATACAACATTAAATACCTAGATTAGTATAAACTTCAAGACAAGAAAGTTTCAAAAGGAACAATGCACAATAGGCTGTCAGTTAATGTTTAGTTTTACTAGCAATCTAAATGGTAAAGACAGGGTTTAGCTCAATGTTCAATATTCAAGTAAACAAATGGTATTGATTTCTCATGACAACATGATATATTTTTCGATGGTAGAAAAATTTTAACCATAAAATAATGAAAACTTTTATGTCACTGCAAAAACACAATGCATGAAAATCTAATGCTTTTTTGCCCTCCTTCTAGCGCCATATGTGAGCACCCTGCAAATCTACACAAAGCTTAAACTCCATAGCATGGATTGGTTCATGCAAACTCACTCAATGCTCCTATGAAATAATGCATCATGCCTTCATAAACAAGATAACAACACAAACTAATTGAGAGCATAAAATCAAGATACATATCTATCCCATAGTGGATTGGCGCTTCTTTGATGTGGAAAGAAGCCCTTTCCCAATCCTTGATAAGCTTGATGTTGCAAATGATGATGGGAAAAATTAGCTCTCAATGTGAAGAGAGTAACTTTGTATGAATTGTGGTTGGATTGATGAAGAATGAAACTTCCATTTATAGAATTTCAAATGCTAAGAGTGCTCAAAATAGAGCAATGTGGGATAATGTTTTAGCCAATGAGATGGAGCCACTTGTCACTTTGTGAGTGGTTGAGGAATGTGCAAGTTTTGGTCAATGTGCCAAAGAGGGGGAGATCAAATTTGAATTTGAGAGTTAAATGCTAAGTGGGGGACATGTAAGAGAGAAGTTATTGCCATGTTGGAAGGGACAAGTCAACTTGCTTTTTCAAATTCAAACTTGGAGAATATTCCCAAAAGATGCTTTGTTGAGGGAAAATGAGGATTTTATAAATGAATTAAAATGCTTTATTGGTGCAAGTGGGAAAAGCTAGAGGATGTGATAGGTGGTTAGATTAGTTAAGATGATGTTAGATGCTTTTGAACAATTTGATTTAAATACTTTGATTTATTTAAATCAAAAGGGATGGAATATGCATTTAAGATTTAATTAAATAAGGTTTGGTTTATTTAATTAAAAGGGTGATGTGAGACTTAAATTAAACAAAGTTGATTTATTTAATTTAAATGGATAATCTTAGGAGAATGAATTAATGAGTTTGATTTACCTAATGAGTGAATGAATCTGAATTTGATTTATTTGATGATTGAATGAATATGAGTTAATTGAGTGCACGATGCTAATTTCACGTGTCTACAAAACCTAGTGGTTTTGGTTGTTGTTTGGGCATTTGGTCTTTTGGGTGGCTGGGAGTGTCTGGTTCCTCCAATTTTAGAGTATGATTGTTTAGTGCTAGCTCCTTCGTATGCAGACGATATGTAAATCCTTTTACAAGCAATACAAACTCAATCTTATGAAACAAAAATATATATTATTAATTAGAAATATAGAATGTTACATTTAAATCTTATAAGAATATTAATTAATCTAGATATTAATATATTATATATATTTTTATTTTAGAAATAAAAATAAAATGTTACACTTAAAACTTATTAAAATTATATTAATATAGTAGCATTAATAATAATATAATTTAATAATATTCTTATAATTTAAATATTAATATTAATTAATTAATATTAAATTATATATTTAATTAATTATATTATTAAATCTATTATTAACTAGAAATATAGAATGTTACATTTAAATCTTATAAGAATATTAATTAATCTAGATATTAATATATTATATCTTTTTTAATTTTTATAAATAAAAAATAGAATGTTACACTTAAAACTTATTAAAATTATATTAGTCCAATAGCATTAATAATAATATAATTTAATATTATTCTTATAATTTAAATGCTAATATTATCAATTAATATTTAATTATATAATATATATATATATATTTTTAGACTGCAGGAATCGGGTAGCACGACCCCTTATAAACTGCAGTGCGCCTGGTAAACTTTTTAACGTGACCGGCGGCACTGGCGCGACACACCCTCCGGTACCACGGGGACAGGGGGAGACTAGAACTCGTGACCAGCAGAGCCGCAACGGAATTACTTAGCCAACCGAGCTAGGGCCCCCGCCCAATTATATAATATTATTATTTAATAGTATTCTTATAATTTAAATACTAATATTATCAATTAATATTTAATTATATAATGTTACATTTAAATCTTATAATAATATTAATTATTCTAGATATTAATATATTATATATATTTTATTTTAGAAATAAATATAGAATATTACACTTAAATCTTATTTTAATTATATAATTTAATATTATTCTTATAATTTAAATACTAATATTATTAATTAATATTATTTAATGTATATTAATTAGAAATATAGAATGTTACATTTAAATATTTGGATTTTTTGTTATGCTTTTAAAGTGACTATGTATCAACTTTCTTATTATTTTATGCACATAAAAATATTAAATACTTATTTTATTTTGAAAAGTCAAATTTTAAAAATCATTGCGGGTCAACTTGAAAGAAGCATTATAAAAATATAATTAGTCTCAACCCAAAAGCACAAAGTTATTGATGAACAAGACACCTTAACTTATATTCGGTGGCATAGAGAGCACAATGTTCATGTGTTCTTCATGTTCCTGACCATCTAGGGTGGTAACTAGTATGCTTATGATCCATATTTGACAATTATGACATATGAGTCCAATTAATCTGGTTCAAGTTTTCCTTTCTTGTCACAATCCTCGTTGGTGTTATGTTGATACTAGGATTTGATTCCATTTGAATTTCTTTAACTGCTTCAAAAGCACTTCGATATTCAAATTCTATTACATTTTTAGAACTCCATGTGATTATACCTGTGCCAAGTTTAACACATGTCTAGGAGTGGATTCTCAATCTATGGAATCCTTTCTCTTGAGTGAAGTGTCCATGATCTTCAATGTGTTTTTCTCTCTTTGGAAATGAGAGTCTTTTATAAGAATAACATAACTCTAGTTATCATATATAGTAAGGTGGTAATTTTACAAGTATTTAGTTGAAACTCTTCCATATGGACATTCATATATATATGATGTATATTTCTATGTTTTATTATTTAACACATTGTCACAAAAATATAGGGTGATCCCACAATAGTGGTTTACAATTTTTGGCCAAATTGGACATTGAAATTTTTATTTTTAACTAAATCTTCACGTTTGGGCACCTATAGAGGCTAAACCGTGAGGAATTTGAAGATTATGCAAACTAGAGTCTCATCACATTTTGTCTGTAGATTCTAAAAATATTTTTTTCAAAATTTTTGGAATCAAATTTCACTTCTTTTCCATCTCCCACAAAATTGGTTTTTAAAAAACATTTTTAAAAAGTGGCCTTACACCATATAACACTTGTAACTTTTCCTGGAGGATGGAATTCTAAATTCTTTCAAATTTAGATTTGTAACTCTAATCTGAATGCTTCCACTTGGTTAGATAGTTTTTATTGAATATTTTTTTCTTTTAATCAAAAGTTTAGGGATAAACAATGACAATTCGGACCTTAACCTGGCCATTATAACCATGCTTTTTGCTTATGCCATGAATTCAATTTATTTTTGTTGGATCACGGGACTTTAATATCCGTTACCTCCCTTATTTTGAATTTTTTATTTGTTGATAATTTGCTATTTTCCCACATGTGCAGAACAAAGACCTTCATTTTTGATGAAATACCTATGTTTAATAAAACTAAAAAAACAAATACATAATAAAACCAAAACATATTAAAATTATATTCATTAGATAGCTCGTTTCGAGGACTACTTGAATCCAATTGGGTTTGTGAAGATTCCCCCATTTTCATCCTCAACCTGAGCATCAAAGCGTAAAAAAGAGACTAGGTTTTGTGAGACAAAGTCAAAAGAAATTAGGGAAAAGGGGGGTTCGCTAGCGAACCAGGGTTCATTCAAACCCCCTCAATATGCATTTTTCCTTTTGTTTTTTGGGTGGGAAATGTGGGCCCCATAATTAATGGGTTCGGTCGAACTTGTAGGTTCATTCGAACCCCCAAAACCAATTTTTTTGCCATGGGGCCCTTTTTTCTTAGTTTTCCTTCCTCCATCAAATTGTAAACCACTATTGTGGCTTCACCCAATAACATGTGTAGATCCAAAATAATATTTCTATATGGTAAAACATTGTCACAAAACTAACATGTCGCCTGTCATCTCTATAATTTAACATTTAAACTAATATTGATATTCAAGTAATTTTTGAAAGAACTATCTAAATTAGAGAGGCAATATATAGATCCATGATGAATAAGACATATCCATTCATTCACATAATATCTTAAAGTCCTTGGAAAGAACTTAGCAAGAACACTTATCATCATAAATCATATCCAAATAATATCCAAACATGTAGCATTAAAAATGATCCCAAATGTGTCACAAGGTGCCCTTACCATTATACATTTCAAAATGAGATTTCTTAAAATAAATAAGAAATGGATAAGAAAGAATCTCAAAAGTAATTATATTATGTTTTATTTCATTATTAATGTCCTTTTTATTTCCAAAGGGTAAGGTATAAAATTTTGTTTAGGTCTCCTTAAGCCTTTTAAGGATGGTTACAAGTGTATATGGATAGACATTAAAAGTAGGGAGAGGATTGGATGTGGAAACATAAGAAACAATGGGAATGTAGATAAGATGGGGGATAGTGAATGAATGTGGAGTGACAACATGATAATTATGAATAAGGAGATGTGGGATGAGAACTAAGCACAAGGAGATGATTAGTGAAAGGTTTGATGAAGCATGGAACATGTGGCATACCTAAAGTGGGATAAAAAGAGCTAGGAGGGACGAGAGAAGAAGAGGCTTAGTAGGAAGGGGGATGATACAAAGTATCCAAATATTTTGATGAAATTGTCCTTTGTACTATAACATTTACTACTTCTATTTGATAAGGCGTGTTAATCAACAAATTGTGAACCACACCAATCAAGATAGAAGGATTAGCATTATAATTTTAATGTACAAGATTTGATAAAATTATTTGGTCAATAATAGTTGTATCTTGCTTATTCATTTGTTGAACACGAGCACGGTGGCCATATGAAACCCCCCATAAAAAATAATAGTAATATTTTAATCCTCAATCATAAACTCCTCAACTTGATTTAAAGCCATTGTAGGGTTTTATCCAAGTTTTCTCCTTAGTGGAAAGTGAAGAGGATAATGAGATATTTATATATAAGAAAAAAAAATAGAACTCTGAAATATTATAGAAACTAATGCAAGATTCAAAGTTGATAAAACATATTATATTTGAAAAAAAAAAAAAACCAAACCCTAAGGTCAAAACCTAACATGTATAGGATATATTGGGTTAACCAAAATAAAGCTAATCATTAATTGAACAAGATTAAAAATATATAAACTTCAAAAACTATTTTGAGCTATGTATGTGATACAACAACCTCATGTTACTTTAAAGAAGATGTATCCATGAAATGAACAAGCTTAGGCACATCAAGAATGATAAATCAAGAGATGCACATATAGGAGAATATATCTAGGTTTGAGGGTGCAACTATTATGAGATATATAGAAATAATATCCTCACTAGACATAACAACAATAACAACACTTGAGTCAATTCCCTAGATTTATATACCAAAGGAAGATAGAAAAAGAGCAAAAAGCATGTCATAAAGCATGACGATATTGGAAATGAGCATGGCTAGATGAAGTAGGAAAAACATTCATGATAAATATATAACTATGATGTAACACATGGAGACTAAAACCCTAACCAATGTTTAAATCAAGTGTAAAATGAAATATTAAGAAATCATTTAATTGTAATATATTATAAAACAAATTAGGGAAAAAAATTAAGTGTAATGACCCAATATATTTTTCTCAAGAAATTCATGGTGTCCATATATATCAAAGTAAGTCTAAACATGGGATACAAGGAAGGTTGACATCTAAAGAAGTACCTAAAGTTCCATGTGAACTTAAGAACTAGAGGAAAGCAGGGAATAATATTAGGAGGAACGTCATCTTGATATGTAAAATAATACATGTAAATGTGACAAAAAAATTATATGAGCCAATGTCAATCAACCAAATTTTATAACCAAATTATTTGGCAGATTACAACATAATTACTTAAATCATGTTGAATAAAATGTATATAATTGAAATGCATATGCATGTTATGAATCACTTTGAATAAAACATATATAAATAAAATTGACATCTTTCAATCCAAAAATGTAAATTATAATTCTTAGATACTCCCAATAAAAAAGTTTGTAATACAACAATAGAAATCTATATGGGCAAAATTTAAGATACTCCCAACTATACATGTGCAATCTAGAAGAGCTTCCCTTGGGTTCAAGAATTTATTTCATAACAAATATCCTACCACAATTTGAAATGTAATTGGTTTTCTAACCTTTAGATCATGTGAATTCTAAAAAGCCTAAGAACTTTTAAAAGTAAAATTAAATGCAAGTTATTGAAGCATAAATTAAAATATTTTTTGAAATTTATACAAGACAGTTGATCTATCTAGTAAAGGTCTTTAAGGTACACCCAAAAGGTTTACTCTAACCATTAGTTCTTCTAACTTGGGTCCCTAAGAAACCTAAGTTAAATAGTACCTATAAAATCATATTATGTCATATGCACACAAAGATTATATGTACCTAGCATGAGATAATATAACTTAAAATCCTCTATGAACTACATGTATGATAACAATTTAACAAATCTCTTGCCACAATTAAATGAAAACAAAATAGAATCTAGAGATCACATGAATTCTAAAAAAATTAAGAACTACTTAATACAAAATTAAATGAAAGTTGTTTGAGCTTCACATTTATCAAAACTCTATGTAAGACACTTGTGATGTAGTAGACTTAACACACCTAGTAGCTATCTAAGGTACTATTTCACCATAGTGCAAGTCTAGTGAATACCTAAAATGATAGTTATAATTATCCATATTTTTCATACACATCCATTGGTTTAGCTTGCTCCTCAATAACATACAATATTTTCTCATTGTCATCTCTATCTAGTCTCCACTTAGGATGTCCATGTGCATGTGGAACTAGATGAAGAGACATACGAGTAGAAATTACTAGGTAACTATACTAATACACCATGTTTTTGAGGTTGGTAATCAATAAAATGAATCCCACTATGAACAATTTTAAGTTGTTTGAGATATGTTCCTTATGCTACAACTGAACCCGTAGGAAACAACACTCCATCACTTGTCTCTAGTTTTGTTAACTTCATCATCTCTTATGTGCAATGTAATAAATAATAACTTGCACCTATGTTTCTAGCCTCTACTATGACTTCAAAAAATTCTCTTGCACCATAATGAAATATAAGATTTTTTTTTTTCATGAATTATAATGTTTAAGAACCAAATTAAAAATTAATTTTATCAACATATTAAAAATATTTAAAATGAAAGTTACAAGAGTTCTATGATAGATATGTACCTTTTTTAATAAACCCTGAAATGTGATCATAATCAGTTGAAATCAAAGGAATGTCTTTAAGGATTTCTTCTTTATCTTCATCATATGTGTCGGTAACAACTAGTGGTACAAAATTTCATTCATTGACATATCCATGTTGTTAGCTCTTGCAATTCTCATAATCTACCAACATGCAATCATAACAAAAACAAGAGTAATCCCTAGTGCATGTAATGCCCATGTTTGGCTATTTGTACTCATGATATAAGGTAGATCATGTTTTCTCTAACCTCTTACATCCATGCATCGTTCTTCTATCCACACCTAAAAAAATTATATATACTTGTCAAACTCATCAATTACAATTATAATTTTATTTTAAAATTATAAAACTATATAACCGTAGACATCCAAAAATTTCCTGATTAATATCGAATACCTGATTTGATTACTAACACCATTTCTACCCTGATTCATCCATTTTCATCTGTTTAATTAAATAACATTAATTATTTAATTAAATTCACCATTTTCCTCTACTGATTGGATAATATTATTTGATTAATTCACCCCTTTTCATGCTAATTTCCATCTTATTTGGTTAAATAAACCAATTTATTTAATTAAATTTCCTAAGTTCTCTCATTTGATTAAACAATGCAAATTATTTAATTGAATGTCCTAAATCCCATTTTGATTAAATGATTTCTTAATTGTTTAATTAAATTCCTAAATTCTCTCCACTTGCACAATTAAATAATTTCTTAATTATTTAATTGACTAATATCTTCTAATTCCTCCAATCATCGAAATAATATTCTCATGGAATATTCTTCTAATTTGAATTCAAACATTTCCCTCCAAATGGAAATGATTAATATCCTTGATCCATGTCATTATTCAATCCTATCAATGGATTTGATCTTTGATCCATGTCATTTCTTCTCATGGAATTGTATCCATTGATTAGATAATTTGATCTTAGCCATTGATTCATCCAAAAAGCCTATAAATAGTCCTAATTTCTACAAGAATTTCATTCACAAGCATTCAAGAAAATAGACTATAGCCATTTTCATACTCACCCTGAGATCAAACATCATTTGTGAATCAATTACCTTCATTTTGCATTCATTTTAATCAATTGAAGCTTTGCAACATCACATGGATTAGGAAAACACTGAGCATTCCACATCAATCCAACACTTATCCCCCAATGGATTAAGGTTTGCATCTAGTTAGGATTTCTATTTGAATTGTGTTGTTCTTTCATGCTTTAATGGAGACTTAATTAGGAATTGTAGACAATCTCATTGGAATATGGCTTAGTTAGATTATTTTTTTGATTTCTTTATCAATTTAAATTATGTGTGATCTTGCTAAATTTCCATGAACTCACATTCTAGCACGCCTAGTGGGACCCCATGTCCCTAGCTAATATTTTTTTTCTTGGATTTTGTAGGATCAAAAGGTAGGGCAACACATCTACATCTTGACAGGTCAGCACATCTGCAAATGGTGACACTTTTGCATCACAAAGGTCCGCATATTTATAAATAGTCGTGCATATAATAATTTTTCTTGTGTTTCTACTTGTAAGTTACTAGAGCAATGCATCTGCATAATTTTGACACATTTGTAAGATACCAAAGAGGCGCATATGCATGATAGTCTAATGCATATGCTTGACAGTTTGATGCATTTGCAAGTAAAACATGAAGTTCAATTTTAGGGTTTCATCTAAATTTCAAATTCCTTTGATAACTAACCCTAACCATTTCTTGTTTGTTGTTTTTTGTTTTTGAGACTAACACTTGTAGGAAAGCATGGAGCAAAGCACAAAGTGTGTATTCACACTCATCCCAAGGAATCAAATTCCAAAGTGTTTTTCAGCACTTATATGAAGGATGATCTTAAAGCAACTTTATTTTCATGCTTTAGCTTAAATCTCACATTTACTTTGGGTTGCTAAAATGAACACACCTTGTCTTTTGGTTAAAATGAACTCTTTCATTTGGGTTTAAAACAAACAATAACTTACACACTTCAATTGATGCTTTAATAAATGAACCACACTTTACTTTGGTGCACCTAAAATGAATTGTATTCATTTCCTTCTATTTTTGGTAAGTCAGATGTGTATCCTCTCCCCTTGTGCCTAGTGTGATCCTGGGTGAAGAGAAACATCTTGGACTTGCATTTGTTCATTTGTAACCCTATAAGGTTGTTGCCATGTATCCTCTCCCCTCATGCCTAGTGTGATCTTGGTGAAGAGAAATAGTAACACATTTTTTTATTTTGAGTAGGAGGCCTACCTTGAGACACATCCTAATGGAGAACTCAAGGGTTCAACCTCAAGTAGCATTTTTGGGTGCACTATATAAATTGGTTGAGAGCAAAATTTGTAGGTCAATCTGTGCATGTAGCACTCCAAACTTGCATGGGTTTCCCAATGTGATGTTTGAGAGGTCGATGATGTTCACCAAGTTCTACCCACTAGAAACCTATGTTGTAGAGGCCTAAGATTTTCAATTTTTTTTTCTCAAAGTGGTGTAATGGAATAACATCATTCCATGAAGTTACTCACCATGTGCTAAATATGGTTGGGGAGACAAAATCCCTTGCAAGTAACTTTTCCTTCTAAGGTAAGAGGTGTATCATGTACACATGCATACTCTAGTTACTCATTCTATGGGAAATATTCTATTGTGCAGGCCTACTTTGAGAAGATAAACCCGATCTACCCACTAATTATGATGTGTAATATGGTGTGTTTTCATGTTGAGACCTTGTAACACCAATTAGCAAGTTCTTGTGGAAGAATAACACACATAAATCACTTGATCACCTTATTGAGTCAATTTACATGATTTTTATTGTGTTTTCAAAGTCAAGCATAAAAAAAATTAGGTAAACTTACATTTTGAAGATCCCCTAGGTAGATCAAAATTCGCTTAATAGTGTGGTGCCTTTGTACAAATGGATGCTTCCATTTTTTTTAAAGCAACACTTCTATTTGTACATCGACACATTTGCACAAATCAATGCATTTTCTAGGGAAAATAAAAATTTGAACAACAACGCCTTTGTTTAGACAATCTGATGCTTATGTCGAACATTAGCACTTCTACCAAATACTAGCGTATTTGTAGAACAACAGTTTGACACATTTTCTTGACAGTCTAGCGCATCTACATGATAGTCCAACGCATTTGCCTAATTTAGAAAAAAACAACAAAATTTCAACAAACAAAATTGATTGTATTCTAGTTCCTAAACATCAACTTGATCTGAAATTGGTTTAAACTGTAAACAAAACCAATCTTGGCTCATTTATAGCACTCATCAAACAACACACAAAGTTCATGTATCAAAAAATCAAATAATCAACAATCAACATCAACCATCAAAACATAACAACTTGAAATTTTTTGACAACAAACCTTTTTAGACTAAGTTTTAACAACATCAACTAGTTTAGCTCTATGTTTAGAAACAATATATTTCTAGACATTTAGGTGGATTAGTACATGTCTTTTTGGACAAGTTTACCTTGAAGTCACAAGTCTACTCTTAATGTTTACAAGTTCATGAACGTCATCATCAAAAACACATCAATCAAAGTTGACTCTAGATTATGGTAAAAAAAATTGAAAGTTTCACATCATTCACCCATTCACCACATCATACATCATTGTTCATAAATCTATTAGAGGTTCTTTATTAGAGAAATTTGAATCAACCAAGGAATTCCAACAATATCATTCACAACACACAAATCCTAGGGTTGATACACATTTTATGGTTACAACAAGATCACAACACAAGAAAAACATGGAAGTAAACCCTAGTGGTTTAAACATACCCATCACAACTAGTGCTAGTGAACCTATCTTTGGGATGCCTGATTTCAATCCTAGAGGTTTTTAAACTCCACACAATCCACCACCATCTCAAACATCACAAGAAACAAGGGTTCAAAAAGAGGACATTATAGAAAACCTCCATGAATTCACCGCCAAAGAGTTATTTGAAATACAACAAGATCCAACATTTCATCACATCATAAATACCATGTTGATTTTAAACCCTACTCAATATATGCTCATGCTTGCACAAGGATGAACAAAACTTCCCTCTACTTTTGATGTGAACACACTTAGGGAACAACCATTGTCAAATGTTGAATCTATGGGTCAACCTTCTTAAAATGGACCTTTGGTTCATAGCATCATGCAACCCATGCCACAAACACTGTCACATTTACCAAGTCAACCTACAATCACTAGGATGGATTCAACTAGTCTTACAAGTCAACATGGAAATCCCCAAAGTCTATGGAATTATGTAAATGTGGGAATTCAAAATGAAAATACCAATGTTCCACCCACATTTCATGCTATTCCTAGTACACAACAACCTCAAGGTATAGAACAACCTCAATGTCGTCAAATATCACAAGGTCCTCAAAGTCAAATTCAACAAACTCAAGGTTCACAACACATATCACAACAACCTCAAGGCTTACAACATATATCACAACAACCTCAAGGTATTCAACAGCCTCAAGGTTCTCAAAGCATACCTCAACAACCCCAAGGTCATCAAGTATCACAACCCCAAGGTTCTCAAGGTCAAATTCAACAAATTCAAGGTCATCAAATATCACAACAAAATCTAGGATTTTAAAATCAAGGTATTCAACACACATCACAACATCAACAAATGTCCCAACATCCATTGTCACAAAATCAAGGAAATCTTCAACCAATGTCCCAACATCAATTGACACAAAATCAAGGTCCACAACAAATACCTCAACATCAAGGGTCTCAAAACCAAATGGGTTCACAACATCAAATATTGCAAAATATCACATGACAACAACATCAAGGTCAGGTTTCCCCTCATCAAAATCAAAATATCTCAAATCAAAATCTGCAACGAGTATCACAAAATCAAAACCTAGTTCGACAACAACAACAATACCAAGCTTACAAAGGTCAAAATCAAAACGTTCCCCATCACAAAATATTCATAATACCATTTGACAAACTCAACAAATTCCACAAAACCAATACATCACATCGAATCAAAACATCGTTCCACCTCCACAACACATCATTCCATCTCCCCAAAGACAACAAGCTTGGCAATCTCAACAATAAGCTATTGCACAAAAACAACCCTTGCAATCTCAACAATAAGCTATTGCACAAAAACCCTTGCAAGTTCAACCTTTGGCAACATGAATAGAAAGCAAGTCTAGCAAGTCGTACAGTGAGAACTTAAGTGTCAAAATCTAAAGTCCAAATCATAGGTAAATGCATCAATGAAGTTTATATCAACAACTTATCATAAAGCCCATCATCATCCTGCATCCAACAACCCCTGATCAACATGTCCTAGGATGTATCCTTCCTACGATGGACATCAACGTCAGAAATCACCTTAGCTAAATTAAACTAGCATTAGATATAGATAAAACTAATTGTTTGTCTTTGATCTTTTCTTATGATTTATCTTAATGACCCATTCCAAGGAGCTCTCAATGATGTCTATCAAAATTATTTAGAGAGAAAGGAATGGGGCAATGATCATTATCTTTTGTTTATTGTGCTTGTGGATACTCTTATAAAATAATCTTGGTACATACTTGCTTAGTTGTGTGTAGGGAAGGTTGTTTGAAGTACGTTGTTGACTATTGTGTATGCTTCGGTCTGATATGTTCTAAACTTCTAACTTACAAGGTTGTTTGGAGTACGTTATTGACTATTGCGTATGCTTTGGTCTGATATGTTCTAAACTTCTAACTTGCATTCCAACGAGGTTTTCATATGTCAAGATGTGAACAAGAACTATCCTATCTGTCTGCAAAGTCAAAGTCCATTGCACTAGATACAACATCATCCTAGTTATTAATACCTTGATGCATCATTTCTATATGTTATATCAAACAATAAGGAACGACGAAAAATCCCAATCCCAAGATATGAGCAAATCATCATCATGCATTCATCATCCTCATCATGCATTTATCATCACCATCTCTAATAAAGTCTCGATGGATCATAGACTTGTTGGATCATTTGAAGCAATCATCAAAATAAATGGTCATTCATATTGTTTCTTCTATCTTCTCTCCACACTAACCTAGTATCATGACACTCAACAAAAACATCATCAATGCATCCATCTTGCATCCACAAATCATCAACATGCATACATCTTGCATAAATCATAGCATATCAGAAAACATACATCCTGCCTCATGACCATTACCATTTAAGTTGTGGTGAATAATATAGTTTTGTTATTATAAACATCTTAAATCATAGAATCACATCTCATAAACACTGCATATCATATCATAATCATGAACATCAGCATTAACCATCCATACATCCATATGCATACATCATGTCATAAAATTGCATAAGAAAATATACAAAAAAATTGCATCCATAACATTTGCATAAACATAAAATCTACATATCATAATCATCCATCCCATAACATGTCATGAAAAGATACTGAAAAAGAATATAACATTGCATCCATCCATATCATTACATCGCATATCATCTTATTCTCACTTAGCTTCATATGTAAGTTAACTTGTGACTTCTTGTGCAAGTTAACTTTTGACCTCTTGTATAGGTCAAAAGTGTGCTTGTTTGGAAGGAATGAGAACCCTTGATTAAATCTCATCTTGCATTCTCACCAGTTGATGAAAATACATGATCCATGCCTCCAATTTCCTCCATCCTTGACCATTGATTAGCTTTTCCAATCTCAACCCTCTATTTCTCATTTGCTCTCTTATAAATATATCACTATTTGGAGACAAATGGATCCATCTTTTAACAACAAACTTATGTTGTTAAAATCATTTTCACTTGCACTCATATTTAACATCATTTTAGCTTTATTTACTTACATATTAGCTTAGCTTCCATTAATAGCTTCCATGATAACATAGATGCATACATTTAGCTTGTTTATTAATTAGGGTTTCAATCTTTTAGCTCAAAATCCATTTAGATTAGCTATGCATTCACACATCTAGATCATTTTAGCATAAAATCATGTTAAATTAGCTTTCATCATGTTCATTTAGGTTCAAATCATGTTTTCATACACATCTCACAATCATTCCATCGGTTTTCTTCAATAAAAATGATTGGAACAAGCTCATTTATATCCACGAGATTGGGAAAGGGTTGCCATTCCACATCAATGCGACACCACTCCCACAATGGGATAAGTTTCAGATGGATTAGAGTAGGCATTTTAAAGCTTTCGTAGTTTAGTATGCTTGGTTTTAATGGATGCTTGGTTTAATTTGCATTTGATTGATCCTATTGAGATTGATGTTAATGGCTTAATTATGCTTCGATTCTTCATGGATTAAGTGTAATTGGTCCATACTGATCCATCAATCACAACTATATCCAACTTCATTTAAATAACTAATATCAATATCATTAAGTGGTTTTGAAAAAAATCATTGGGTTTCTATAATCATATTTTCTATATTGTTGAATTCTTCCACATTCACCATTCCACATTCTCCTAATCTACATTCATCTTATCCATTTTGGTCTCTCTAATGTTCTTCTCTTCAAAAATCATCAAAATGAATGCTTCAATATTCTTCATTTCTTGAATTTTTGCTTTTCTATCTCTTTGTTGTTTTGTCTCCTTCTCTCTATGTGCTTCAATTTATTCAAGTGTCATGAGCTTTCTATTTTTTTGATCTTATAATTACCAAACCCTCTTGATAAAAATAATAAATGATATTTAATCTATTTTTAGATTTTTACCTCAGTTTTGGTCACATGCCCTAAATCATTCACATTTATCTTGAAAATTTCCAAGTTTATCGGTCTTATCCTAAGTTTTGAGAACCTTGTCGACCTCTGACGAGGTTATCATAACTATTCATTGGATCGATATCTTTGTGGAAATCCTTAAAAAATTCACTTTTCTAATCAAGCTATGAGAATGATGTCAGGGCCCAATGGGGTTTTCATTACTATTTAAGGCACGCATATGTAAAGAAGAGTGAAAATTTTGAAGGAAAGATTGTTTCATTTTGTAACTCACAAAAGGTTTTGAAACCTTTGTCGATCTCTGATAGGGTTTCACAAACCTTCTCATTCACCAATAATGGAAATGCTTATATGAATAATCTTTAAAGCGAAGCTAAGGAAGCTTATAAAACAAAAAAATGGAGGTTATCATAATTATAGTGGACTCTGACGGCGTAGTTGAAACTTTTCTAGAGTCCAATGTCACTTCAAGGGCATCACTTTTCAATTATGCTACAGTATGAACGAGTATGCTAAGCCATATAAAGATATAGATTTACTAAGTATGGTACAACAACATAAAACCAAAGCTTATCACAAGTGCAGGAAAAGAAAGAATAACATTCACAAAAGAGATAAACACAAACTATCAATATATATATATATATATATTATATGTTCATATATATATATACAACTTTGCATTAATCACGTTTACATTAAAAATTGGAGATTCTAGTACATTTTTTTAAATATAGAGGATAGAAACATGAATACAAATCCCCTCCAATACTTCCTACATTTGCTCAATCTAGGTTGGGGAGAATAAATTTTCATTGGACTCTATAAAATGGGCAAACAGTCCCATGTCATTATGCTTAAGTCCATCATAGAGGAGAGCTATAACTTCTTCAATGAGCTCTCATGATGATGCACCATTATAATGCAGATAACATCACCCACTAAACTGGTCCTTGGAAATGCATTCAGACCTCTTATGGATGCTCTCACCTTCATTAGGTACTATAGTATAACCAGGCACTGTGTAACCCTTACTCCCTAATCTCGCTTGTTGGAGGTGCGAATTACATTATACACAAAATGCTCTAGAAGCTTAGAATTATGCACATGGACATGACTCAGGAAATTTTCTTCAATAATCTTCTTGACCGCGCCTTCTTCAACATCACTGCGAATCAAATAGACATCTCTCAATTGGTCCACCACCAGCCTTTGAAATTGATTGCATTCCACATCCTCAATAGTGAGAAAATCACTCTTTGAGGAGGTGTCACTTGCAGTGCTCGACATATTTAAGAAATGAAATTGAAATGGTGAAAATGAAGGTAATTTTCCTAGGATTTATAGAGGTGGAATGGTATGGTAGGTGATCAATACCAAATATTTTCTTTGGAATGACTAACGTTTGTAAGGACAACAATATTGCTTGGAAATTTAATGAATATGGTTGTTGATGTAACATAGTTGCATTAAATTCTCAAGTTTAACTAGTTATAATTTCAAGTTGCTTCCTTTGCTAAGATAGTTCACACAATCATTATCATAGAGGGATACACATATTAAATGCAAATTTTGCAAATCGCATGCCACTCACATGTGCGTCAAGCCACATGGGGCCAACATACATGCAAGAATGTTTGATTTCCTATCAAAATCAACTTGAGAAAATTAATGTAATTATGATTGATTTACAAAGTTCATAAATGTTCTTTGTGTATCAGTTTCTCTAAATTGGGAGGGGTTAGTTTTACGAAATTGTCGCTTGATATGATGGCAGTTATGTTAACGACCAAGATTCAAGATTGGGGTTTTTATAAATTCATGTTTCAGAGACTCTTGGAGGGTCTAAAATTCTTTTCTATATTGCACTGTGATGTAATAGAAGGAATGAGGAACACTTTGAACTGAATTTTCAATTTCAGATAATTCTTTTTCTATGAACTTTAAATTATGAATGTGATGTACAAGGTAAAAGCACAAATATATGTTACACTTTCGATCAACTAAATAGTTCTGAGTGAAACAATTTTGACCTAAACATTTTCAATTGAAACAATTTCGCTCAAAACCATGTGGCCTATACATGGCACATAGAGTTTTGAGCCAAACCCTTTTGCCTGAAACTCAAAAATTTGAAATTTTCACTTTGTCACTTTGAAATATGACTCATTTTATGTATAAGGTTTCGATAGAAAGGGTTTCAGTCGAAACCCTTTCTACCAAAACTATCTATGTGGCATCCTAATTGGCAACCAACTCAGCCTTTTTTAGAATTTTCTGAAACTTTCTACTTCAACTAAAATTTTCTTCAGTCAAAATGATTTTGAGAAAAAGAAAATACCCTTTTGTAGAGCTCAGAGTGGTGAATCCAAATATGTTTTTTTTTTAATATTTTGATTAGTTTCAATATTATATTTTTTAAAATAATGCAAGTAGGTTGCTAAAGTTAAAAAAAGAGGTTTCAGATTAGAAATTAAAAAAATAGTAAAACATATTAATTTTTTTTGAAAAATATATGGTGCACTAGAGGAGAGAATCCTCTTCAAAAGGGTATAATTTGTTTTTTGAAAATAATAAAAAAGTAAACAATAGTTGATGTCAAATAAAAATGATCAAATTTTTGTAAGTTTGACTTTAAAATGTTATTATGAGAACAATATACATCAAAATTTCATTTTTTTTCCATGCACTAGATATTGAAGTTACCTATTCAGAGAAAAAAATTCAAGGGAAAATGAAGTTTTTTTTTCTGTTTATTTCTTGACATCAACTGGATGTCACTTTTTCTTGAAATTTTTAGTATTTCAAAATCAACTCTTAAATTGATAAAAAATAATCAAAACATTTTTTAAAAAATCTAAAAAATTACAGGAATAAACTTCATCAAGAGTTCTACATTTCATTAATTTACATCATTTTGAAATTCAAAATATAAAGACCACTTTTATATGGTTGAAGTTGAGTTTTTTTTGGTGTTGGCCTATTCCTTTATAAAGTGTGACATAGGTTTGTATTTTTACTCATGTATATTAAATTAGTTTGTAGGTTGAAGCAATAATTGGAGTTTTTATCTTATGTGAAAGATGACTTCATGATGTTACATTTTCTTATTGGAAATTAAGATTAGTTGTTTTGGTAAGCAATTATATTTGTTATTATAATTCTAGTTTTTGTGCTAGAGGGCTAATGACTTTATTTAGTTTATCACATTAATTTCATATTTATGAATTAGTGTTGGTTCACTTTTCCCACTTTTTGGTTAAAAGCGTACTCTAAAATGGTTAATTTTAACCTTTGAGGGAGCTGTACCTTGATAAAAATTCAAATAAAAGTCACAAATGAAATTGTGATCTTTCCTTGGTGTTAGTAACATTGACCTTATTTTAATGGGCTACAAAGTTGATAAATGATGTATTTCAATAAGGGCCAATCCGTTCACTAACAAGATTGATACCTCCTTGAAATTTTTGAAGTATGAACAGATGTAAAGCCTTTGTTCAATATATTTTGAAGTACAAGTAGACATGATTGCTTTAAAAAAATCTTCTTACTTGATTTCATTGGAAAATATATCCTATGATTGAATCCTTTTAAAAAATGAATATAATATGACTTGCTAAGAGATTGTAAAATACATATGTATATAAAAAAATTATAGAAATCATCATTGTTAGTTTGTACATATAAAATTAAAATTTGTAGAGATGCAATGATAATATGTTTTACTAAAAATAAAGAAATAATAGATATATTAGAAATGAATACCCATTCTATTTTTAGAATATGTACCCACTTTAGGCACACATTTTAAAATGTTTGAAATTTGTCACCTTTGGTTTTGGTTTGATATTGGGCTCATAAAAGGAATGGAAGCCCAACCCTTAGCCTTGAACTTGCAAGTATAAGATCATGTTAATAGCAAGAGAAAAAATGACTTTAGCAATATGACTTACAACATTTTTTTCCAATTTTTTTTGACAAAATTAAAACCCATTATAAACGATGATGTATAGTTCGAGCAATGTGTAATTTTTTTTAATGATTGGAAATAATTTTATATTTATTAATTAATTTATGAAGGTAGTTTTTCATAAACTTGAAATGATAGACATTAACATTTTTAATAACTTTTGATTTCTATTTTTTTTTTTTTTAAATGTGATCAATCTAGACATTATTCTTTACACAATAAAATAAAAAAAATTTATTGTTATTTTAACTCAAATTATGTTGATTGTACACAAAGGGTTTTCAAAAATAGCAATTAGATACAATAAACAAATACTTGACAATATATTTAGAAAAAAATATAAAAAAATATTGACCAAACTTCACCATAATACACATCTTTTCTCAAAAATAATTAGAAAAATACCTTTATTTATGTCAAATTATGTTGATCATACACATGCATGTTTTTGTTCAAAACATAGGACTTTAAAAAAATGTTTTTTGTACATCCTATACAAAAATAATTTTATCATCTGAGTATTAGAATAAATTAAATATTTGAAAATTAGACACACAATATTACATTTCATATTTTAGGACCTTGTTAAGATTATAAGTGTAAGTGCCAAATTTTCACTCCAATGATGACAAACTTTAATTTTTAAGAAAAACACTTCCACTTTTTGACCAAAAAGTGGACCTAACTTCTTGCACTTACCCAACACTTACATGAGTAGATACTACACAACAAACTTATACATCTTGCATTTATGCATTAAGAAAACTTCACATTTTTCTTATACACGCTAGTAGTTACCCCAAGGTTATTTTCAACAACACCCATCTTTAGAGATAAGGACACATAAATATCAAAAAGTAAGAAACCAAAGGAGAAAAACTACACTACAAAGACTAAACCGTCGTAGGAGGACCAAAGCATGGGTGTATATCCATTTAGGAGCAAAGAGGATTTTCAATGGAAATAGTTGTAGTACTACTTATAGTGTTGATTCAATTGTAGAAGTCATTTTTTAAACTATTGATGATAGTCTATATCAAAAGATCAACATTAACTATACAAAAAAGAGAAATAAAACCTAACACACCTTAAACTTCTTACATTTGCTAGTCGCAAATCTTTATTAAGATCTAATTACTATTTATTATTTTATATCAACTAATTTAAAAATAAATTAATATCACATATATTTTATTTTTTATAAATATATTTATTTTTATTTTTTCTTGCTTAATCTTTTCTAATTACCTTGGCAAAGTATATCTAACAACTTTGTAATGGCTCAAAGTACATGGGTGTTGGTTGGGCTAATAGCAATAGATAGACTTATGGAATCGATGTGGGTTTATTCTACGGGGAGAGCTGATAAAATAGAGGCGCGACAATTCAATTTGTAAGAATTGGCAACTTTAATCTTTACCCATAATTTTCACGATAGCCGCCATAAACCTTTAGTTTTTGAACATTT
>VDFB02193867.1:277259248-277300091 GCA_007258455.2 Sequoia sempervirens | reverse complement strand
CTCTCCATTCTCTCCTTGTTTTTCACCTATACAAACATTATCAGCAACATACATTAGATAAAAACCATAAGGCCAGTGTGCCTCTTCACTAGTTCCTTGTGATTTCTTTCTTGTTTCTTCCTTTATCTCAGCTATACCTATCTTCATATCAACTTCCTTATCATCACCAACCCATTGTTTCCTTGAATGTGTCTCTTTCCAATGGACCTTTGTATATGTGTCTTCTTGAGAACATTGTTCTCTCATTACTTCTACACATGCTCTTAAGCTTCATTTAGCTTGAAGACACTCTTGATATTCCTTCATGCCAATGACAATTAATTTGTCTTCTTTATTTGCTTCATCTTCTCTTTTCAAGTCATCCATTCAATGCCTTCTTCTTTTTGTAACAATCATCTTTACAGGCCACTTCACCTTCTTTCACATTGGCCAATACCCAACATATTCTTGGTATCCTTCCTCAAGCCACTATTGTATTACAAGCTTAATATCTTTCCTCAATTCTACCATTTCTCTATCAAACTCTACATCTTGTCTTATCTTATTGAATTTCATATTGTCCTTTTTGAGTCCTTGCTACTGCATCTTTTATTTTCTCTTCTCCACTTTGTGATACCTCACCTAGGGCTTCTTTCTTCTTCTTTTCTCAGCCCAATCTCTTGGTACCCAGGTTTTTCCTTTTAACTTTTCAAAACTTCCACACACATATACTTGTCAAAAATTCCCATGAGCATTCTTTCCATACCTTTTTAGACTCTCCTAGATATTTATCTCTCTAATACCAAAATTATGTAGAGGGATAAACAATAGCAAAGAACAATGTGTTTTAGATTCAAATGAATCTACTGAAGGTGTTTTCAAACCCTACTTTGCAAGGTTTCTACAAACTTTCACTTTAGGCTCAAACCCTCAAAAAGGAAACCAACACTCACACCTTTGCATTCTTAGGCTCCTAAAAACTTCATCACACTCCACAGGGTCTCATCAAACCCTACCTAGTTGTGGTTAACTCAAAATACTATATTTTCCATAAAAACCTCAAGAACCTAGGGTTTTTACAATCTTTTCTAAACAATGAACACACTCAAATCTTCATAAATCACACAAATGATTGAATCAAAACTTCTCCTTTTGTGGGAACCTTGGAAGAAACCTAAAGAATAACTTCACCAAGATTCATCAATTTTCAACAGCGCAAACAAAAGTTATAAATTTTCTAAGCTTGTTGGAAACCCTAGTTTTGAAACAAGGCTACTGGTAGTATTTTTTCCATATTTTGCTCAAAACATAATGAAATCATGAAAAAATAATTGAATTGAATTATTAAAACAAAAATATAACTTTCCACCAGCTTTCAAACCTATAACTATTCCGTACAAGGATGTACAAGGCTATTTTCAAACTATAATTACAAAAAATTGTCATAAATTGTCAAGAAAACAAGGTATTTCCATCCAAAGCTCCTCCATAGATTCTTGTAGCATTTAATATCATTCATTACATGTCAATTAACCTCAAGAATAGTTACAATTCAAATATTACATGCTTTTCATCAAAACCTAAAGTCCCCATGTCCTTTTTCGCACTTATACTTGCAAAACATGCACTTTTACAACCTAGTAATGAAACCAAAACATGAAAAGAGACCCTACATGGTATTTCATGGTATTATAAGACATTATTAGACTCCAAAAACTAAAAAATAAGGTTGAGGAAAAAACCCCAACCTTTTACAAGCCAAAAATCACCGTAGAAATTGAAATTTACATTTTGGCAGGAAAACCAAAATTTGAATTTCTAAGACAACTTAAACAACCTCAACCATTTGAGATGAAACCCATGGACCTCATAAGACCTAAAATAACTCAAAAAAATAATCCTACATAAAAATGGAACTCTTCATGAACTTTATTATCAAAATCCAAAACTTACATTTTTAGGTTGTTATGTGCTCCTGCATCAATTCCAAACTTAGCCTCCTCAAATAAGCTTGCAGCATGGCAAAAAATTACTTCCACTCTTTGAAATACCCTAAAAAATTCTCACTAAAACTCTTCTCAACCTCTCTCAGACTCTCTCAAAAAACTCAAAAGAATAGAGCATCTATCATAAAATAACATCAGAAAGCAGATATGCGTCCCTTTGAGTTAAAGAATGCCTCTATATATACACAAAAATTACAATCTACATGCTAGGAAAAAGGTAGATGGATCAACACTTCTCAACTTGCATGATTTGACTTAGCTTGACAAACATAATGTGGTAGAATTCAAACTTAATACTCAGCAAAACAAAATGATGGGTCGCTTCATTCAAAGACAACAAGAATACATTTCATATATGTAAGGTAAAAGATCAATCAGGTCAACTCTATTCATGCCAACATCCACTTGACTTATTCTCTCATTTACTTTGGTTTCCATCACTGGACAAAGTTCACAAAATAGTCTTCTAATGCAATGTAGATATTCATAATTTGGCACCACATAAACCTCTTACATGCTTTTGGTGTTTGTAGATTTATGACTGAGTCAAATCTTTTAAATGCATTACAAATAGATTTCAATAGTATTGACCAAGTCTTATATCTTTCCACGCACCTTCCAATATATTGCATTCCATTGCAAGCATGGTAAATCATTATAAATGTCAATAGCATTTCCTTAGCGCGCAGTCTAATTTTTCCCTTAGCATTTCAATGCAAAGTCTTTATATGCAAGTCAAAGGTTCAACCATCTTTTGTGTATGGTAGTGCACTATATAAGCGCCATGTTTTTTCCTTTTAACATGGCATTTACTTTCAACATTTTCCTTATTCCATGCAAAGTTTGTCACCTCCCTGAGGCTTACGTAAATCAGCCCATAATGGCCTTAAAAGCATCACACCTATTGTTTAAGCAGTGCATACTTTACAAAACTAGAATATTTGCAATAGCCACAACTAATGCAAAGCATTACAAACATATTATAAATAGCAATCAATGTATCCCATCAATTTATATATTGGTCGATTTCTATCAATTGATTTATGATAATCGATTCATTATAAAAATATATAATCTAATATAAGTAATATAATATATATGTATATTATATATAAATATATATGTATATTATATATAATATATAATATTATATTCATAAGATAATAAAAAACATGTAAAGCCATTAAATATATATAAGCAATTATATATATGTATGTATGTATGTATTACATATATACATATATAATCACCCTATTATTGAAGCTCAAACACATATATACATGTACATATTTATATATAAAATACGATAATTATATTTTCATCGACCGATATATATATATATGTATGTATGTATGTATGTATGTATGTATGTATGTATTACATATATACATATATCAAACTCTCCTATATATATGTGTGTGTGTGTTTCCTGTATATATAAATATGTCATTCAATTTTTCATTAAAATGATGTACTTGTGCATGGATTATTTTTTCTCCGCATGTACCATGTATATATATATATATACATATATACATATATATGTATATATATATCTAATCATTGATTAAAACAAACAAAGAAGAACTCACACATATCAAAGAGACTCAACCAAATCACGAAAAATCAAGAAACCAGAGAATACAACCAAAGTCATTCAATTCAAGAAAATAACCTATCTCAATCAAGGTAAACTACCCAATTATTACAATAAGTCAAAACTATGACCAAATACACTTACCTGATTCATGGACTAACCCGACTCAAGTAGACCAAATTGGAAAGTGAGTGTGTGTGATAGCCTATTATTGGCTTAAATTAAGGGTTATTGGACAAAAACCTTCTCCTAAGTGATACTTCCCCTCCCTTCCAGAGGGGTGAACCTGTACCTACATCCAACTTGGCACATTTGCAATTGTAAGGAAGGCAGAGGTACGAAAATGCCTTCCTAATGCAAAATCCTCAGGAAAGAAGTGTAGGAAAAAACATTCATTTAACAGATCACATTCATTGAGATGTACATTCACAGTACAAAAGAATAGACAAATTCATCACACACAGAGATAACACCAGAATTACATGGGAAAACCCTTACAGGAGAAAAACCCACACACCAAGTAAAGTCACTTTGTATTATAGTAAACAGATTACATACAGATTTACAAACTTTGCTCTCAGATGTTAACTCATAGCAGCAATACAATCCCTTGGTCGACCTCACTTCTTGATTATAGTTCATCTCACACTATTACAATGCAAGAAGAGCATACAATATATAACCATACAACCACTGTTAGGTTTTCATTAATTTCACTATCTTGATTGACAAGCTTCCTTCATCTTGACCCACACAAACTGCCATCCAACATGCATCAAGCCACCCAGAAATTAATTCAATTACATAGAATGTTACCATATTTTCTCTCTGTCAACTCCTGAGTGAGATCATGCATTTAATGCAAATATATCACTATGAGGAAATACAACTTTTAGTCTAATGATTGTTGATTCACAACATCAATGTAGAATCAATGAATGAATTGGTGCCACATGTTGACACATCACTCATCCATCACTTTTGACTATTGTACCAATTGGTTCACCAATTCAACCATCGCCATTAGAATGTTGCCAAGACATTGGGAGATCTCTCCCTGAGAACCCCATGTCATATTGATAAGCCCAGACCGAAACATCAACAAAATGTCTAAGAGACATTTGAGAATCTCACACCAACACCACCCTATCACATTGAGATCGCAACCACCACTCTGTCATTGAGATCCGCCTTGTCAAAGAGACACCCACGAAAGACCTGTTGACAAGCTTGACTCACATCAACATGTCTCCACCGCATTCCATCGGAATGGT
The DNA here is from genome assembly GCA_007258455.2 of Sequoia sempervirens. Classification (NCBI taxonomy): domain Eukaryota; kingdom Viridiplantae; phylum Streptophyta; class Pinopsida; order Cupressales; family Cupressaceae; genus Sequoia; species Sequoia sempervirens. Next base: position 277,295,235 of record VDFB02193867.1, on the reverse strand, counting down.
ATCCAGACATAATAACCCGACCAAAATAACCCTAGACATAATAACCCTGTCATGATAACCCAAGGACAAAATAACCCAGTGTCATAATAACCCATGGGAAAAATAACCCGTGGTCAAAATAACCCATGGACAGAATAACCCGTGGTCATTTTAGATCAAGCTAAAAGATATTTTGTCCATGGGTTATTCTAACCATGGGTTATTTTGGCTTGGATTACTGACCATCGGTTATTTTGTCCTTGGATTATTGTTACTGGGTTATTCTATCCAGGGTTATTTTGGTCAGGTTATTATGTCCTACAATCCATCAAAATGTCAAAGAGACATTGACAAAACTCCCACCGACACCACTTTGCCTCGTCGAAAACAAAAGGGAATTTCCAAGTCGGGGGAAACCCGAACTTCACAACCTACATCGGAGGTTAGGAAGTTTCCAAAACCTATGACAACAAGGAGATCACCATGTCAGGAGGTTATGAAACTCACGAACCCTTGACATCGGTTCCAAGGTTCGAAAATCTAGCAATCCCATGACAAGCTCAATGTCACCAAGTTATGATCTTTCAGAACCCTACGACTTAGGTTTCAAGGTTCTAGATTTCAGCGATAGTCCAACAATGAAGGCCAACAAAGGGAAGAATGCCAAGTCTTTAAGAGACGTTCAAGCTAGAAAGTTGAGGAATATTTTCCAACAAGCTCCCACTTGACGAAGACTTACTGGCTTCCTCTAAACTTGAAGTTATTGAAAGTCATAGGTCTCCAAGGCCCATCAAACTGGCACACCACCTATACTTGTCTATGCTCATGGGCTTTGTCAATGCATCAACGACATTCTCTAGAGTATCCACTTTTTCTAGATTAACCTTTCCATCATCCACCATATCATCAACGAAATGATACTGAACATCGATATGCTTCATCCTAGCATGGAAAGTGGAATTTTTTGCCAAAAAAAGAGCACTCTGACTGTCATAGCAAATAATAATTTTCACTGCATTAAACCCAACATTAGAACACAAACGTCTAAGCCAAATGAATTCTTTGCAAGCATGTTTTGCTTCCATATACTCTGCCACAATAGTAGATAAAGTGACTACAACCTGCCGCTTGCTCATCCAACTCGTTGCACCACAAAATCACATGAAGATGTATCCTCTGGTGGATCTTCTATTGTCAATGTCCCCTACCCAATCAGAATCCACATACCCATGAATGTTAATAGATCTTTGTGATCCAATTGAGTTTCCATGATAACACAAAGAATACTCCAAAGTGCCCTTCAAATATCTAAAAAATCTCTTCACAACATCTCAATGTGGTCTTCTTGGATTAGCCATAAACCGACTAAGTACTCCCACTGCTTGGGAAATTTCTGGCCTATTATAGACCATTGCATAAATTAAAATTCCAACAACACTTGCATAAGGAACTCTATTCATTCCCTCCATCTCAATAGGGTATTTTGGACAATCTTCAATAGATAACTTTGTTCCTTGCAACATTGGAGCAACTAGCTGCTTGCAATCTGCCATATCAAATCTCTCGAGGACAATACTAATATACTTGCTTTGGTTGAGCCAAAGCTTTCTACTTCCCCTATCCCTTTTTATTTCCATCCCCAAAATATACCTTGTTGCACCTAGATCTTTCATTTCAAACTGTGCTCATATTCCCAAAGAATAACATAGCATCCATGTACAGGGAAATAATAAGCAAATGACCATTTTTAGTTTTGTAATAAACACAATGATCTGATTTTGATCTTACAAATCCTAATGACAACACAAACATGTCAAAATTTTGGTACCACATTCTAGGTGATTGTTTTAAACCATACAAATATTTCTTTAACTTGGAAACTAGATTTTCTTTACCTTTTTCCACAAAGTGCTTAGGCTGGGACTTATAAATTTCTTTTTTCCAACTTTCCATTAAGAAACGTTGTCTTCACATCCATCTGCTCAATCTCTAAGTCATACACTATTGCAAGTGACAAAAGAAATTTGATAGATGTCATCTTAGCTACAAGAGAAAATATTTCTTCATAATCAATTCCCTCCACTTGGGAATAACCTTTTGCAACCAATTGAGCTTTATACTTTTCAACACTGCCATCTAGACAAGTCTTTTTCTTAAATACCCATTTACAACCAACAAGCTTTCACCCTTCAGGCAGGGGTATCAAATACTAGGTTTCATTCTTTTTCAAAGACACCATTTCCTCATTCATGGCTTCCAACCAAGAATTTGAATCAGACATATTAACAACCTCCTTCATAGTCATAGGCTCATCGGTGCTAGTAATCAAAGCATAGGCACAATCCGAATCCAACATGGAAAATCCATACCTTTCAAGTTGACACTTTTCACGTGTAGACCTCCTCACAAGCTGAGGCTAAGGTTGTGGTTCTTATTCTTCAAAACTCTTAGAGCTACTAGAACTCTCCTCAGTTTTAGGTACACTTTGTAGTTCCTCTTTATTTGGAATTCAAGGAATTTCAACTACATCATTCTTCTTTTCTCTTTCTTCTATCTCTGATTGCAGATCAGCTGAAGAAGGTTTCATCTCTTAAAATATTACACTTTTGTTGTACAAAACCTTCCTAGTAACAAGATTCTAAAGCTTGTATCCTTTCACACCAACACCATAGCTAATGAAGATACATTTGACAAAATTTTTCTCCAACTTTGATCTTTTCTTATTTGGCACATATGCATATGCCTCATAGACAAAGACATGACTATGTATCAAAGAGGGATTCTTCATAAATCATGCTTCCAAAGGTGTTTTGTCAACAAGGGTCAAACTAGGTGAACAATTTATCAAGTAACATGCTATAGCCACAACCTCAACCCAAAACTTCTGCTCTAGACCAACACTGCTCAACATACTTCTCGCTCTTTCCATCAGTGTCCTGTTCAACCTTTCAAAAACTCCATTTTGTTGTGGAGTATAAGGTGTAGTTTTATGCCTTTTAATCCCATGGTCTTTGCAATACCTTTCGAAATCTGCAGAACATAACTCATTTCCATTGTCCATTCTCAAGCATTTAATTTTCCTTCCAGTCTGATTTTATACCAAGTTTTTAAAATCTTTAAATTGACTAAACACTTCTAATTTACTCTTTAGAAAATACACAAATGCCCTTCTTGAATAATCATCAATAAAAGAAACATAATATCTAGACTTCGATAACGAAGGAACATTCACTGGACCAAATACATCAGAATGAACATTATCTAGTATGGTAGAAGATTTATGAGGACTCGAATAAAATGAATTTTTTTTTTGCTTTCCATAAATGCAATGTTCACACAAATCAAACTCAAGGTTACAATCAACAAGCCCTTCAACTAGATTTTTATTTTTCAAGGATTTTAAGCCTTTTTCTCCTATGTGGCTAAGTCTATGATGCCATAGCATGGTTTTCTCTCTGGGAGTTTCACCTCAATGAGTTTACACCCAAGACTATTTTTCTACATGAGTGGATTTTCTTGACTTTTATAGAATGAATTTACATTGAATAGGACATGCATCTAAGCACTGGAATTTCCTATGTGTGTGCCATAATATGGTAAGTCCTCAAGTCATTTATAGCCTCCACTTGAGAAAAACTTGCACACCAACATGTTCAACACTGTGAGCCCCAGTTATAGGCGAACTGGTATATCTGATGCATCATGATTCCAATCTCTATGATATTTCATGTAGAAAAGATACATGAGCCAATCATCTAGACATCATCGTTACTAAGTCTCAGGTTGCAATGAAGGCATATGCATCACTCTAAGAAGAGTCATTTTGAAGGTTGTTCTTCTTTTTCTCCTCCTTCACAGTACTTTGAATGCAATACCTGCTTACAGTTCCATGTTTCTCTTTGGGCTTCTTACTGAGACACAGTCTCCCTTGATTTGGATTTAAATTCTTTTTTCTTCTTGCCTCTCCTCCTTTGATCTACCGACAAAAAGCACCCCTTGGCCATTTGAAGACTTTCTCGCATTTTACCGGCAACATGAGCAACCATATCTTCATCTTAGTAGTTGTTGGCCTTTAATAACATTACTAGATGATCCCAAGTGTTGGGTAAGGAACATAATAAAAGAATACAATGATCCTCCTCCTCTATCTTCACACCCACAGACACCAACTAAGCAACAATCATATTAAATGAATTCAGATGGTCCACTACAAATGCACCTTCTTCCATCTTCAAGGGTACAAACTCTTCCTCGAGGAATAACATGCACTAGATACTTTCACACGATAAATGTCACCAATTTTCTTCCATAATGAAGATTTAGTCTTCTCCTCATGGACGTTCAGGAGAACAAAGTTTTCCAAACAAAGCCTTATCAACCCTCTAGCTTTTGTATCTACTAGATCCCAATCTTCTTGCTTCATACCTTGTGGAATATTTCCGAAACAACAATCCAAAGGTCTCTATCCACCAATAGGTCTTCCATTTTGAGTTTTCACAACTCAAAATTGATGCCATTAAACTTTTCTGTTTATATTTTTCCTGATGTGCTTTCCATCTCAATTTGTAAACAAAGACGACAATTCTTCTTTTGAGACTCCCTAAAGATAATTAACACAAAAAACCAACCCTACTCACAAGGATAACACAATTGGCTGGGCCTTGATACCATTTTATGAGGAAGGCGAGAGGTGCAAACACCTTCTAATGGAAAATCTCGGGAAAGAAGTGTGGGTAAAAAATTCGTTAGCAGTTACATTCATTGATATGCATTCCAAGTACAAAAGAATAGAAAATTCATCACAAAAGATAACACACGGTATGTGGGAAAGCCCTTATGGGAGAAAATCCACATACCAAGTAAAGTCACTTTGTATTATAGTAAATAGATTACATACAAAGTTATAGACTTCACTCTCAGATGTTAACTCATAGTAGCAATAAAATCCCTTGGTCAACCTCACTTCCCGTTTACAGTTCCTCTCACATTGTTACAATGCAAGAAGAGCATACAATATAGAACCATACAACCACCATTAGGTTTTCATTAATTTCACTATCTTCACTGACAAGCTTCCTTCATCTTGAGCCACACACACTTCCATCCAACAAGGATCAAGTTTCCCAACAATTAATTTAGTTACAGAGAATGTCACCATATTTTCTCTCTATCAACTCCCGATTGAGATCATACATTTAATGAAAATATATCACTATCAAGAAATATAGCTTTTGGTCCAATGATTATTGATTCACAACAACAATGTAGAATCAACAAATGAATTCATGCCATGTGTCAACACATCACTCGTCCATCGCTTTTGAATATTGTACCAATCGGTTCACCAATTCAACCATCACCATCAGAATGTCACCAAGACATTGGGAGATCTCTCCCTGAAAGCCCTATGTCACATTGATAATCCCAGATCAGATAATCAATAGAATTTATAAGAGACATCTGAGGATCTCAGACTGACACCACCCTGTCACATCAACATCACAACCACCACTTTGTCCTTGAGACCCGCCTTGTCAAAGAGACACCCACAAAATTCCTATTGACAAGCTTGAATCACACCGACATGTCTCCACCACACTCCATTGGAATGTCAAAGATACATCGACAGAACTCCCACTGACACTGCTTTGTCGCGTTGACAACAAAAGGGGATCGCCAAGTTGGGAGAAACCCAAACTTCACAACCTCTATCAGAGGTAAGGAATTTTCCAAAACCCATGACAACAAGGAGATCGCCATGCTAGGAGGTTATGAAACTCACAAACCCTGTGACATCGGTTCCAAGGTTCAGAAATCCAGTGATCCCACAACAAGCTCAATGTTGCCAAGTTATGATCTTTCAGAACCCTGCAACTTACGTTTCAAGTTTCTGGATTTCGGTGATAGTCTGACAATGAAGGCCAACAAAGGGAAAAATCCCAAGTCTTTAAGAGAGGTTCAAGCCAGGAAGTTGAGGCATATTTTCCAACAACAATGGTAGTTAAATGTTCTCATGAAATCCACTTGCATCATAAAACATTAAAATATTCACATTGAAATTCATATTCTTTCATTGTACTTCATCAATATAAGCAAAATTACTCCTTCAAATAAACAAGATCTTAATACCTATTTCAGTATTTCATTTATTTATCAAACATATTGAAAGCATGATTTACATTCATCATCCTATTTACACATGAAGGTAAAAGTAACTTAGTAAAAATAAGATGGGGTGTAACATACTTCCCCCCTTGTGAATCATCTTCCTTGATGATCTAAAGCACTTAATCATATAGATAAATTCAAATAAAGGTTCTACTTTCCATTTTCCAAACTAGATAGGAAATAAGTATATTCCCATCTAACCTTCCCTCATAGCATGACCCCTTGCAATCTTGTCTTGCTTGGACCTTGCATTGAGTGATTTGTGCTAACATATGGAGAAGAAATTGTGTTCTTCACGCATACCTTCCTTTTAAAGAACTATATATCATAGTCACATTATCTCATATGTATATTATAAGTATAATAATAATTGTATCCTATATGACATCTATACCTTAGTGATTGAAAATCATGTTCCCCTTGGCTAATACAATTATCCTTAGTGTAACCAAAATATAAAAGCAATTTTGGTGAATTGTGCACTACAATGTGGGTCCTGGATCCTTCCCTTTGGTATTTACACAATCAAATAGCTAAAAATCCAAGACCGTTCGTCACTATCTCAAACATTTTCCTTAAGCATAATATTACTGCTCTTGACTACTATCCATTTTGAGCACAACATTACCCTTAGACACCTTTCAGTCTTGAGCATAATGATACTTCTTCTTATTTCAATCTTTGTATAAAAAAAGTTACTTTGATCATTTTGATCTCTTATTCCATTTTGACAGCCTTTGCAGTCTAAGGTTACTCCTATTCCCTAGATTATCCCATCTTTAATAGAGATTCAACCCCTTTTCCCATATCATAAACCAAATTTCAATGATAGAAGTTTTATTGTAATATAAGTATTCTACAAATCCTCTAAGATTTGGTTTATCCCATTTTCCTAATTGGCTAACTTATTGATCATTCATTCAATTGAATTCTCATAAGATGATCAAAAATTAATGTCACTTGTGTTTCCCACTCTAAGATAACCTTCTCAGGAACATTCAACAATTGCTTTTCAAATATGATGTTTAGGATTGATATCCTATAAATCAAAATTTCCAATCAAAATTGGTTACCTTGGTGAGTCTATCCACCACAACATTATGTCAGTTCTATCAACATAGAAAGATCAAACTATTCTTGTGATCTACAACTTCCCCTCTGGAATTTCCATGGGAGTATACAATCCATGCCATTGATGACATCTTGTCATCATCTACCGACATACTATACAATAACTTGCTACATACCTTGTAGCATTATACTCTATCCCTTCCAGATTATAGTGGTTCCTCATCCGAAATTTTTTATCACTCTCTTATATACTTGAGAATGACATCAATTTACCCCATTTGTCTTTCATCTCCCAAATTTTTGGGTACATAGGTTCCTTCTGTAGTTCTTAATAGTCCATCCTGAATAATTGAAACCTCTTTTATGGAATTATTCCATATTCGGTTCTCGAAATATAATATTTAAATTTTGATGGTGGAGATAAAATCATTCCTTTTAGGACATCCAACTCTTGGATTTCTTTTGTCTGTTAATCTTTTCTCAAAGTTGTAATCTTATTTTCAGCTCAATCTATTTCTTTTGATGAGCATTTATACTAGTTTGAGTAATAATACTTGTTTGACCATGCCAACTCAATATTTTCTTCCAAAAGATATTAGTAATTATTACATACTTAAGTACCAAGCATGTACATTCCTTCTTAACTCAAGGTTATAATTATATAAGTCTTCCCTTTCAAATTCCATAGGTGATAATTTTTCCCTTCATGACCAAGCATACTGCCTATCCTTTTCTAAGGCATCAACAATAATAACAATTGATCTTCCAACTTAATAACACATTTATTTCTTATTGGTCATAAGCCTTGACCTTTCCAATACCTTTCACTAGTAGTTCCAATAACTTATCTTTTATCCTTTCCAACCTTTTTGTGGTTATTGAGGATAAGACTTCAGTTGAATCATGACTTTAGTTCTTACAAATTGAGAATACATCAATGTACTTCATTGTATGGGGTACTTTATCTGAGTCTATCTACTCTTCCTCTTCCCCCCTTAGTGTTTCCATGATATTAGATCATCCTAATAGTTGAGCTCATATTATTTGTTCTCTTCAACTTGGTTGAACTGATTTATCATTCCTTTGGTTGTTGATTGACTATTGTTGCAAAGTGTTGCCCTTGGTCTCCTTGGCATGGGATAGCATGGTGCTTGGGCTTCATAACATGGTTTAACTACCTCATGTGGATCTTGGATCTTGTATAAATCTAGTAGTTGTATTGGGCATTAACAAGTCGATCTTTTGGTGCAAGGAAACTGTCTTTGCAACAATTGGTATCAGAGCTGAGGTCACAGGTTTGAACCCCTCACTTGCGCTGGGGGGATTGTTAAAAGGTTTTACCTTTGGTATCCTCGGCATGGGCCAACGCGTTGCTTGGGCTTCATGATACAGTTTAACCACCTCCTGTGGATCTTGGATCTTGTATAAATCCAGCAGTTGTATTGAACATTAATGAGTTGATCTTTTGGTGCAACGACACTCATCTTTACAACAACTATTTCTTGCTTTTCTTACCCTCCATGGTATGCCTTGAATATACTTTTCTATAACAACCTTCCCAGACTACAGTTTAAAATTTCCAACTGACAACTAACTTTCAGCTGAACTGCAACTAAATTGTTTTTGAAACTAGGGTTTCCAATTGATCCAACTAACTTAAACATACAATTATCTTTTTTTTAATTTTCAGTTTCAGTTTCAGTTCACATGAATTGTTCAACAGTTTTCTGCCAACTGATCATGACAGATCAATAACTAAATAACTGCCCAACTAGGGTTTCATGTGCAGCAAGACGGAAAAGAGAATTCAATACAGATGTCGTTACATTATATACCTCATCAACTAACTTTTAATTTCATTTTCAGCTGAAAAGAAACTATTAACTATATCCATCTAACAAGAAATTGCAGAAGAATAATAATTACTTTTCTTTGCTCCCAGAAGATAACGAATAATTACTACAGCTATGAAACAATATAATAGCTAAATAAATTCAAGTAACTATCTCCCTAAGTATCTGAGAATCTTACTATGTTCATTAACATAAAGAATAGCATTCATGGCATAGATGAAATAGAAGTTCAATTACCATTGCATGTACCTGGATTTATGAGAGAGGAAGAATTCCATTTGACATCATCTCCATACTATCATACTTGGAAATCTTTATCGAGGGAAAGAGAATTATCGTCAGGGGCTTTACCGCCCAACCAAGACCTACTGGTCTCCCGAGTTTCTTCAACTGAAGAACCCGCCCTTCACGAGGGTAATCAACATGGATCAATTTATCATCATGCCTCTGAGCCTGATGTCCACGAACCTATGCTACTGATCGATCCTTCCTCTATAGGTACCTCCTATCAGAAGAATCATCCTGATCAGAGTATATCTGGCCCTGGAAGCTGACATTGCCGAACGGGCATCTACCTTGGCCAAGGATTTTTAATTAATTATTTGTGGCATCACTGTGCCGACAGCACGCATCCTTGCTCGACATGATAACTCTTAGATCAAGTTTTAATCTTACCGTATCTGGTTTGGTTATCAATCTTCTCGTAGTTCAAGGTTAAGTCTTATCTTCAAGGATTAACGTTATAAGAGCTTGATTTGGAATCACATATTGTTTAAGGTCTAGTTAACTTTTGCAAATGAAAATAAATGATCTGCTAGCCAGAAACATGACAAGTGAAGAAGTCAAAGTCTTGGCACCCGTAAGGAATTCTCCAGATTTATCAAACTCTGTATGAGAGAGACCCGTACCAACTATGATTCCCAAAACAGAGTGGAAAGGTTACTTATCTAAATTCGTTTAAGACTGTTCTCAGTCCAGATTTGGTTCTCAATCTTTTCTTAATCTTATGGTTAACCTCCTGGTTAAGTCATGTGTATAGAGAGAGACAAAATTTAGCTGATTCAATATAATGTCCTTCCAGTTCTTAACCAATTACAAGCTAGTTAAGGATCTCGGATTAGAGGAGAGGTATACCTTAACCAATTCAGCATTTATGAAAAGCGTGAACTCATTTAAGACAAAGTGAAACAGTGCTCAAGAAAACTTCAAAATGTTTTGGACTACTTACTAATTAGATGGCAGGGTAATTCGGTTTCCTTTCTAGAAATTTCTCAGAAGTTAACAACAAAGTCCAATTCCGTATAAGCTTTTGAAGAAAAGATGAAAGACCTGTGCTTATAATGCGTGGTACAAGATACATCTATTGATATATATGAATTGCCAGGACATAGGTTGGAGATATCATGCTAACCATTAGCAGCGCAACATCTAAAGATGATACCCATCTCCCACTCTATGCTTGGATATTAGGTTAGAGGATGTGTGCGCTCAGACCAACAATCTTCACAGAAAAGAGAACTCAGATCACGACCAAGAGTCAATATTGATTAAAAAAAAGGTTCACAGCTTCAAGACAGAAAACTTTTACTAACATTTCCAAGATGTTCACCCTACTCAATTCCAGATTGTTAAACAGTGGACAGAGGTTACCCGAATGCAAGGCAATTCTAGATTTGGGTTCAAGGAACGGATATGCAGGTCACCAAATAAGAAAAGATTTGGAATTGCTCCTCACAGATCGACCAAGTGCAATTTTAAACAATGAAAAGGGTCAAGCCTTGTCTTGGGCCAGAGAATCAAAATAAAATAAATAGGACTGGTGCTAAATGATGGTCCCAGACAAGTTAACAATAAGAATGATTCAACATTGCGTTCCATTAAGGAAAGATTACAACCAAAGCGGATTCCTAAGCTAAAATCTATCTGATCAAGAATTTGAAATATCATTTCTTTTTCAAGAACTTATTTTCCTTGTATTTCCACAAACGTAGTGAAGAGAACATTTAGACACATAGGGTTTTGCTTTACATGCCTGAAAGAAAAGAACGATTTCCAATAATTGTTAATTCTCTGAAGAGCCCGCTAGCTCCTCACTGTTGCAGCTGACGCGACTTGGATAGCAATTACGCTAAGAGAGAGAATTGGATTTGAAGCGTCTGTATTCCTTGCTGCGTACAACACTTCCTCTAACCACGTTCGAGGCAATGGCTCAAGGTTAACGCTAGTAAATCAGAGAGCTAAGACGGAACCAGTTCCAGTCCCAGATTCCGAGCATGGAGACTGTGATTGTTAAAAGTGAAAAGGATTAAGAATATGGTCGGGAGATTTGATAAACAACTCCATACTACTTCCCTCCGGCAATGCAAGAGAATCCCCCTTATGACGAAAAAGGAAAAGATTGAAAACGAAGGTCGGATTTCCAAAACCGCTCCAAGAATCCTTTCATCTGCCCAGTCTTGGGCGTTTCTCCACCTAGAAGATGAGGTTCCAGAAACCCGCCTCAAAGACCCCCGACACCAAAGAGGTTTCCTTCAAATTTTATGCCGACTTTAATATTTACAATGTCATTTAAATATTAAAACATGAGTTTGTTCCTCTCCAAGTTTTCCATTGTTTATTTATATCATTTATCATTCAAATTCGTACTTCTTTTTAAATTATAAAAGATGCATATATGTATTATATATATATATATATTTTTACATTGGCCTAGGTGATTGATTAATTAAATTGAATTATTTATGACCAAGTTACGACTTAGATACTTGTCATACACCGACTCAAGGTAGATGATAAAATAGATCCATTGTTAACCATGTCCTCTCCCTGACGATGTTTCCCTTTCTCTCGTGGCATTGGCAATCCTGCATCCACTGACAAGGATTATGGTTAGATCGTTCTCAACGGCTAAATAATATGCATTCAATTTAACTCTCATGATCTCATTCAACTTCACATGAATAATAAATTCACTTGCAAGATAAGGAGTTCGTTAACATTACAGTTACAATAAAAGAACGTTCATTGCATTATCCATGTCGTAATCTCATGAAGCGTTATTTGCGATTACATTCAAAGTGCAACACTATAGTAAGATGTGAGGGATGACATTTTCATTCCCAAAATTAGATTTTTCATCGCCTTCTAATTTTTTAGAGTCAATAGTTGGGTCCCTAGTATTGAGATCTAAATAATAATCAACAACTTACAAATTAAGATATACTCTAGTGTTTCATTCCAATTCTTTTCTCCAAGTATATGAATGGCCTTTAAACCATATTCCATTTCTCATTTCAACATCCTCAAATGATTATTTAAAGATCTAACATAAATTTACTTTCATTGAAAAGTTGGTAAGTTTTATTCATACTTCAACCAAACTATGCTCTTAATTGAGCCTCTGTCATATTTAATCTGATTCGCTTCATAGTTCCCAACTTACAATCGTCTTTCCAAGTGATTTTTTCCCAATTCTTGGTAACTTTATTTTCTCATAACTTTAGACATTCTAGAGTTGATTGTCTTCTTTCCCCCTTTTCAATTGGATTCTCCAAATTGACCTTGCCTATTCTAGCTGGTGGAATCATGTCAATTTTTATTCTTCATAGGTTGCTTCTTTTGTTGACCATTCTATTCTCTAACCTTCATCCAAAGGTATCAAATTTCTCTTTTGACTCCAATTATCATTGCAATATTTTAACTTTGTATCAAATTAGGTTTTCCAAGGGTTTATCTAACCTACTGTTTCCTCTCTAGTTTTTTTTTTTAAATTCGCAACACGTTGACTTCCTACTTCAAAATAAGTTTCCAACTTATGCTATCCATTATTTTTTTTTCCTATAAATCATATTTATAGATTTATAATATCCCTACCAATCCAAATTCCTTGACTCTTTGCAACTACTAGTTGCTATCAATAAGGGGAAATCTATTCAATTCTTTCCATCCCTCAGAGTCATTTAAACAATTTCATAGGATGAAGGTACCCATCGATATACCCCCATAACCCTCCTACTAAACCCGGTTTCATAATATTCCGCAATTCCAAGGGTGTATCATATTGATCTATTGGTTTGGGAGTTTTCAACTCAAGCGATATGATTCTTTCATAGTCCTAGACTTAACAAATTTTCAAGAATCTCAACTTCTCTTTTTTGTTTTCAACCTATTTCTTTTCCTCTTGCCATCTTGGCATAAAAAATTTTCAACCATTATCTTCTGATAAGGTTTACGCATTACTTGCATAATGAGCTCATAGGTTCTAGAGCTGAACCTAGTAGCTCTGATACCATGTGTAGCATTTCCCTTATTCTACACAGTAATTTTCCTATGTTTTACCACAAGTGAGTTTATGCATGATGCCATCACATAGCAATAAAAACAATTCTTTTCAAAACAAGATAAAATGCACACATGATAGCAACAAATTATCTTCCTCAATTCATTCAACGAATTGTACAATATTTCCAAAGAAATGATTTCATAATCTAAATACAAAATACATTTTCTATCTTTCAAAGAAATAGATACAAGTTAGTTACATAGCTCAACTGAGCTTCATTGGCACTAAAAATACAATTCATCCAGGAAGCCCCCTTTCAAATCTTGGCTTGTCTACTAAGAGGAGAAGCATCAATCAAGCACTTTTTTTCCATCCATGGACTAACTATAGTCCTCCGTACATCTACCACATATGGTAAGATGCCCCTACCCTTTGACGAAGAGTTTGGTTCAGAAACCTCAAAATAATAGCCATCCCCGAGCTAGTGTTGTGTCCTGCATAACTAGAACTTTACCATACGACTCATCTATGTTCTACATTATGTAACAATCTCAGACTAGAATAAAAATAAGGTAACACAATGAACTGATAGTGTAACTAGTGGCGAATTACACCACTTTGGCCAAAGTATTCATCACATAGTACTTCAAGTGGACGTCACATGCTCACCCACCATTCTAGCTTAATTTGTTAAGATCAATCATATTCCATGCATGAAATTCCCTCCATTGGATAATCTATAACCCTAGGAACAACCTATATACACTAAGTATTTTATAACTCTTTTAATAGGTTAAACATGTGATTCCATAACCTACCAAATCAATCTAGCTTAAGCTATAAAGACTCCACTCAATTGAAGAAATTAATACTATATTTAAGCCATTCCCTTTATTGGGTTATTCTAACCCCAAGATTAACCTATGAACTCCTCATGGCTCTAACTTATGAACATCATTGTAACAAATAAATTCATAACCTAAAGTATAGCTACATAAGCTTTATTTTTTCATAGAATAAATACTCATCAATAATTGACTCCAATCAATAATATATCATATCAATAAATAATTCAAAAGTATATCCTTGTCAATAAATTACCTTAGTTCAAAGGCATGACCTTGACAATACGTTGCTTCAATGAAAACGATACTCATATCAATAAATGACTCAATTAGAAGTATAGTATCAGAAATAAAAGACTCTTAATTCAAGAATACAATTTCATCAATAAAAAGGCTATTCAAAAAGTAGATTCATGCCAATAAAATGACTTCCTATCAAGAGTATAAAACAATCAACTTAGTAGGGTAATCCCACCTATGGCTCCAATCAAGTAGTAATTCACAAATTCAAGTGATCAACTTAATTGCATAAGATAATCTCATCCTTAGTTAATGCCATAATCCCAGGATAAAATCAACAATCAATGATCAGTTTGATCATGTAGGTTAATCTCAACCTATGTGCTTCAAACAAGTATCAAATAAACAACCCAATCAAATAGGTTGTTCTCAACCTAGGGTTTCAATCAATATTCAAGTAAAGCAATAATCAAATGACCTTTCTAGAATACACTATCCACATGGTTCGCATGAAGTCACATCCTATCAACGACGACTCATCTTCCATACCATTACAATTCTTGTGTTGCTATCCTTATTCTCCCCAAGGTTTTCCTAGCATTATAGGCTAACAAAGCCAAATCATCTCCAAACATCGTTATGTT
Organism: Sequoia sempervirens; assembly: GCA_007258455.2. Lineage (NCBI taxonomy): Eukaryota > Viridiplantae > Streptophyta > Pinopsida > Cupressales > Cupressaceae > Sequoia > Sequoia sempervirens. The sequence continues at coordinate 277,280,153 of VDFB02193867.1, read as the reverse complement.
CTACATTTCACATTTTACTTTTCGTACATATAGTACAAAATATCTATGTAAGGTCTTAATAGAAACACATCATATCAAATCCCATATAGGGTATATAAAAGCATCAACCTAATAGATAGGTTCCATCAAAACAAGTAATATACAAGAACATTCATGCATCACTGAAACATTCCAAAGTCAAACAAAGCATAAGGGAGTAAGATACATCATGCTTATATGTACTAAGCTCCAAACTGATCTAGCTGGATTCTAAAATTGGCCTCCTCAAATTAGCTTGCGGAATGGCAACAAATCACTTTCACTCTTCAAAATACCCTCACAAATTCCCAATAAAACTCTTCTCAACCTCTCTCAGAATCTCTCACAAAACTTAGAAGAATAGAGCATCTCTTAGAAAATAACAAAAGAAAGCATATATGCATCCCTTTGAGGTAAAGAATGCCTCCATATATACAAAAAAATCAGCATCTACAGGCTAGAAACAAGGTAGATGGATCAACACTTCTCATATTGCATGATTCGACTTAGCTTGACAAACAAAAGGTGGTGGAATTCAAAATTAATACTCAACAAAACAGAATAGAAGGTCGCTTCATTCAAAGATAACAAGAATGTAAGAGTTATATTGCATTAGCTAATAATTAATTAATCTTTAATTGATTATTAGTCTAATTTATTCTCACACACTTTAGCTAAACTTAGGAATGTTTTATTAGTTGAGCTTATATTAGATCATTATGTCACATCTCATGTGATGTTGACACTTGTCATGATCTAATCCCTTTCTCATTTAGGGCTTTGCTCTTATAAGCATTCAACCCTTATTGTAAATATCTCTCGGATATTATTCACGGGAAATATCATGGCTTTCATATCTTCTTAAAAGCTATTACATAACCTTTTCCTTGTTGATAAATATAGAAATTCTTGTTTGCGAGATCTCTTGTGGAAGGTGTCTTGTTGTTTGATCTAGGTGGCTTTTCGTGGTTTTGTGCTTGTTTCCTGAATTCTAACATAGTGTCGGGCGTGAAAAGTTAACAAACCTCTTCTTGATTTGAGGTTTTTCTTCTTCAACAAGGGTTGCCAAACCCGGTCCCCGAATCCCTTTGTTTCTTCTAAATTTTGGAGGTAGGGTGCAAGCATTTTGTGTGAGACCTTGCCGTTGGATTGGATCCATGAGAAAATCAGAATTTAACTGTTTGAGCCCAATTTAGAGTTATGTTTGTCAAATCTTTGGTTTGAGAAGAAAGAGGCTTTTGCTAGATCGGTGGTGCCTGATTTTTCATAGTGTATTGATCCCAAACAAACCTCACCTTTGCACTCAGAAGGCACAAAAACCCCTATTTCCATATATAATTTGTCAATTTGGAGCAGATCACCCTAGGGTAAAAAAATTTACCTAGCAGGGGCCATATGGCCTACACGCATCACGAGGTAAAAATTTCGTAAAAAAAGTTATTTATTTTTTCTGCAAAAAGGTTTTGATAGTTTTTAAATGTAAAAAAAAATTATTTTAAAGCTTTTAAAAGCTTTTGAAAATGATTTGTTTTTAAAACAAATCAAAAGCAAACAAAGGGAGTACATACCTGCAGGGTACTGTGCAAGTATGCACCTACACTAGGTACCTGTGCAGTACTCTGCATAGTGTACTCTCTCCCATTGTTTTTTAATATATTTTTTTTCAAAAATAATAATTTTTTTTTTCTTAAATAAAAAAATATGCATGTAAATTTTATTATTTTCAAAACACAATGTGTTTTTATATGTTTTTTAAAATATATAAATTTTGTTATGCTTTTTATTTTTAAAATAAGCAAAATTCATTTTATTTACAAAAAAATGTAATAGTTTTTTGACTTTTTTTAACTTTAAAAAATAGTCAAATTGTACATTTTTTTTGCAAAATAATGCATTGTAATTGGAGGAGTTTTTTCCAGCATTACTAAATTTGGTGGCTCTCTATATTTGGCGTGGTTTTTTGAAAAAATTGGAGGAGTTTACTTTTTCCCTTCTCAGCCCCTCTCCTTTGGGCTTTTTAGTTTTGCACCTCAACTTCCAGAGGCCATATCTCGGCTATACGGTGATCTTTTCGCATGCAATATTTTTTGAAATGGGGTGAAATTTCACGCTCTTCACAGTGGTGCAGGTATTTTCTAGTTTTGACTTCTGGTTTTTTCTAGAATTCTATTTTCTCAGTGCTTTTGTTGTTTAGTTCTCATTTTGGAGGCTTCGATGGGCCATATCTTCTACATTCAGATACATTTTTGGGTGTCATTTTCTTTAAAGTGCATATTTTTTTCTGTACTTCATCATGGTGCTACCAGTTTCCTCTTATTTTATCTAAGGATTGTATTTTCAACATATTTTCTTTTTTTGGATATTATGGGCTCACGTTGCATGTATTTATGATTTTGTAAATGCATTGAGATAAAGTGCCTTTGTATGACACCCGTGTTATGGGATCTTGTACATCACTTTGTGCCTTATTGTACTCGCACTATGTTATGAAGTGCCATGGGGGTTGATGTTTTCCTTTGTTTGCCTTCATACCTTTCTCATGCATATGTGCCTTTTGTTTTCACATCCTTTCTATCTGCTTGTACTTTCATGATTGCACCTTTAGATGTTCTTGATTCCTCTTCATGCACTGCTTTTAGGCATTCAATTTCAATGTACCTGTCACGCTTCTACCTTTTTTAGTATTATGGGGGGTTTCTACTGTTGGTGTTAATGCTTCTTTGGTTTTGCATTGGAGTGAGCTATGTATACAATATTTGTTCCTATGTACTAGGTGGATGCAGTGGCTGGTTACCCATGCATTTCGGTGAGATGGAGCACTTACCATATGGACAATCTTGCATTCCTTCTTTCAGCATTTCAGCAGTCATTCTACGACAATGTTTGCAACTTCTTCATGCTTCTGGATGTTCCTTTGTTCATATCTTTTGGGACAACCTTGCCTTATTTGGAGGCTTCATCAATCCTTCACTTGGATTTCATCTCTTCTTGGAATAGATTTTTTCCCATGAGGTTTTCTCTATTTCTCCACATTATAGAGATCTTCTGTTTGTACATGGGTACCTTACTTGGCCTTGTTTGTTGGGACCCATCTAGCATTCTTTTTTAGGGTTTTTAGCTACTCCCTAAGTTCATCTTAAAGGGGGTTGTAAGATTTATCTTGCATTAGCTAATAATTAGTTAATCTTTAATTGATTATTAGTCTAATTTATTCTCACACACTTTAGCTAAACTTAGGAATGCTTTATTAGTTGAGCTTATATTAGATTGTTACATCACATCTCATGTGATGTTGACACTTGTCATGATCTAATCCCTTTCTCATTTAGGGATTTACTCTTATAAGCATTCAACCCTCTTTGTAAATTACACTCGGATATTATTCACGGGAAATATCATGGCTTTCATATCTTCTTGAAAGCTTATTCTATAACTTTTCCTTATTGATGAATATAGCAATTCTTGTTTGCAGATCTCTTGCATGGGAGGTGTCTTTTTTGTTGTTTTAAATGCATTACAAATAGCTTTCAATACTATTGTCCAAGTCTTATATCTTTCCACGCACCTTCCAATATATTGTGTTCCATTTGTAAGAATGGTAAATCATTATAAATGTCAATAGCATTGCCTTAGTGAACACTCTGATGTTTCCCTTAGCATTTCAATGCAATGTCTTTATATGCAAATCAAAGGTTCAACCATCTTTTTTGTATGGCAACACACTATATAAGCATCATGTTTTCCTTTTAACATGACTTTTACTTTCATCATTTTCCTTATTCCATGTAGAGTTTATTGCCTCCCTGAGGATTACCTAAATCAACCCATAATGGCCTTAAAAGCATCACACCTATTATTTAAGTCATGCATACTTTACAGAACAAGAATATTTACAATAGTTGCAACTAATGCAAAGCATTACAAACATATTATAAATAGCAATCAATGTATGCAATCAATTTATACATTAGTCATTTTCTATCAATCTATTGATGATAATCAATTCACTATAAAAATATATAATTTGATATATGTAATATGGTATATATGTATATAATATATATATAATATTATACTCATAAGATAATAAAAACATATAAAGCCATTAAATATATATATGTATTACATATATGCATATACCATTACCCTATTATCCAAACTCAAACACATATATACACGTACATATTTATATATAAAATATGTATAATTATGTTTTCATCGACCGATATATATATTATATTTGTGGTATATGTCCATTCAATTTCCCCATGCAAATGATGTACTCATGCATGGGTTATTGTTTATACTCACACACATGTAAATGTATATATGTGTGTGTGTATTAATATATATATATATATATATATATATATATATCTAATCATTGATTAAAACACACAAAGAAGAACTCACACATATCAAAGAGACTCAACAAAATTGCAAACAATCAAGAAACCAAAGAATAAAACCAAAGTTACTCAATTCAAGAAAACAACCTATCTCAATCAAATTCGACTACCCAATTATTCCAATATGCCAAAACTATGACCAAAGGCACTTACCCGATTCATGGACTAACCTAACTCAAGTAGACCAAATTAGAATGTCAGTGTGTGTGATAGCTCAATATTGTCTTTGTTACTAATTTTTAGCTTCTAGCTCAATTAGTAAAGTTTTATCAAGTAGTTATCAACATGGGGGGAGAAATTTTTTGATACATGAGCAATTCATATTAGAAAAATCAAACATTCAAAGATTATCAAGTTCTGAAGCTAAACTATTTTCTATAGTTCATGTTTCAAGTATGTTTTTTTGTTATTCATCATTACTAAGCATATGCTTCAAACAGTTTCGTTTAGTTATTCCATATTATGTAAGTGAATAACAAATGAAAATAGATAAATCATTATATGATATGAAATAACCAATATATTTGAAAGCAATGTTTTGTAGTCCCACACAAGCTATGGGAGTAACTATATCTGAAAATATATAAAATAGCAAGTACAAATGCAAGAAAATATATGCATAAAATTAGAGGTGGGGACCTATCATTTCCTAGTGAATGACGAATCCCATTGTTGAAGATTATGCCAACATTGTTGAGTTGACCAGGTGTAGCTCCAGAAGAAAACCTGTAAGGGTGAAAAAAGATTGATGTTAGAGCTCAGGGTTCCATTCATTATTCTATGCATATCTAATCAAGGAAACACTTTCTACCTTACAACTAATCAAATAAAAGTAGAATGTGTTAGGAATAGGATGCCATTTAATTGCAATCCTAAACATTATTTCATGTATCTCCTAAGTCCTTAGAAAGTGATCCCCAACACTAGGATTAGAAAGAAATTAATATTGAATGAAATAATCATGTTAATTTATATTTGTAATTAATTCTAAATGTTAGAAGCATGTGAGGTCATCCAATATGAGTTCCTAAATAATAGGGGCACATGGGGCGCCCACATGGAAGGTGGAACCCACCTTGAGTTAAGTTAACTGTTTGGAGAAAAAGATAACACTTCTGTAATGCATGTAAAGATCCTAGGAGTTGGGATTGATGTTTACATGCATGAAGTTGATTGATTTAGTTGATTCAATTCAGTTCAATTGATTCGATTTGAGAATCAATTTGAATTTAGTTGGTTAGTTGATTCAATTATGGTTTAGTTATCTTGATTAGTTTTAGTTGAATGCTGGTTGACTTGATTAACTTGGAATGCATAGTAGATGGCGGTGACTACCTTGATTAACGGGGATGACCATTCTTGCATGAATAGTGGAGATGTTTTCCGGTTAACAGAGATTGACTTGGACCCACCTTGGGCACCCAAGTTGGCTTCTTAGAGTTAACACTTTTGCATGATAAGATATTTCAGAAGGCTGAGTTAAGTGGGCCCATTCTTGGGTGCCTACTTTGAGGATAAGCCTTGAAGATATCTATGGAATCAAGGTTCAGTTGTGACTTTAGTTTAGGATGCCCAAATGGATGAAACACATGTTTTGGCATTATTCTTCATGGTAGAACTCTACTTGCAAGAGATAGGCATACCTTTTGTGAGATAGGGATTGAGCTTTGAAATTGTAACTCTTTGGAGTTTACAAAGTTGATTATTGCCTATTTATCTCAAGCAAGTTGAAGAGTTATTGCTCAGTTTAATTACAAGTTGTGAAGAGAGATTTGGTGAAGGAAAAAGCATTCTCAAGAGGATTAGATTATTGTAATCTACTTCTGTACATAATGCATGTAAAGATCCTAGAAGTTAAGGTTGATGTTTACATGCATGAAGTTCTAGTTTAGTTAGTTCGAGATTAGTTACGAGTTTAAATCGATTTGAATTCGATTCGATTCGATCTATGGTTTAGTTATCTTCAGTTAGTTTAGTTGAATGCTAGTTGACTTTAGTTAACTTGGAATGCATGACTAATTACTTGAGTTGCATGATAAATAACAGGTGACTACCTTCAGTTAACATGGGATGATCAATCATGCATGAATGGTGGAGAGATATGTTTTAGTTAACGAAATTGACTTGGTTACCTTGGGTGCCAAATGGATGGGTTGTTGTTGTTCTCCTGATAGAACTCTACTTGCAAGAGATAGGCATAAGCTTTTATGAGATAGGGATTGAGCCGCGTAATTGTAACTCTTTGGAGTTTACAAGGTTGATTGTGCCTATTTATCTCAAGCAAGTTGAAGAGAGTTTGTATCATTTTTATTGCAGGTTGTGAAGAAGATTTGTTGAAAGAAAAAGAAGCATCTCAAGCAAGGATTGGAATTATTGTAATATTATTCTGAGATTAAATAATGCATTGATTCTTGGTGGGTTTTCCCGAAAGGGTTTCTCCACTGTATATGTTGTGTATCTTCTAATATTCTATCTATTTCTTCTACAACCTTCTGTCTTCATTCTACAAATGATAAAATGAATTAATCAGATAATCACCCACAAAAAATTTGTAACAAAGAATACATATTTAGATCAGTAATCATAAAGTGTTAAAAAGTATTAAGCTACATACAAACCTCAATATTCAATAGAATGAATATCATATATGTTCAAAAAGCCAAGTCATATCATCAAATGGGATATAATCATCAAAAAAAGCATTGAACTTCACTATTTTATCTAACTATTTTTCTCATTGTGTAGGTACAATTTTTTTTTTTTTAATTATCATTATAGATTCATCTAGATTGACATTACATCATGTGGAGTAAAATGGGCTTCCACAAGGGTTGAGCCTAGCATGCTACCCTCTTATTTTAAGAGGGAAGTATAGTGTCGACAAGAAGAAACTAATATGCTAAAATCTAGTATTCAAATGCCAAATGACATAACAGTCAAGAACAAAGGCTTATGCAACTTTTGAAGTGATAAGCAAAGACAATAAAAATCATAAGGATGCATATAAAGACGGAGGAACAAAGGTCTTCATGTTTGCAACTACCCAGGAGTGATAATAAACTTTACTTGCACATGGAGTATATTGTATACAACTAATGAAAGATTGAATACAAAGGTCATTTATACCTTCACAACCAAAGAAGCAAGGTCGAACAGTGGGACTATTATATCATGAAACAATAATAGTTCAGCTTGCTACATGCAATACATACTAACACAATGAGACAGTTTAGCTTGCCCATTTTCACAATAAAATAGTATGGAGAATTGAAATGGAGCTACTGTTACAATAAAAGTTGCATGGATTTTGAGGTCATTATCATTGTTAGAGAAACATTTATGAAACAACAAGGAAAAATGGAGCCATTTTCACAATGAAACAATCATAACTCTTCAAGGTGCAAAGATCCCAGATACAGTCATGGTAAAGCAAACATAGTACAAGGTTCCAACAACTCTCAAGATGGTGAAGTCTACAACATTAAAATGGGAACACTTCAGTGATTTTGATCTTCTTCCAAAAGAATGTAAGGTTATGGAGTTGAATCTAGAAGGGAGAACATAATGACGAGGATGAAAAGGGAGATAACAAACATGAGGGTGACAGAAACAACAAATGTGTTATTTAAATTTATGGAGGAATGGAAACTGAAAAAAATAGCAGTGAGGACAAGGAAAAATAAAACTCCACATAAATTTAAACAACGCAACCATCATAATAATGAAGAAACCACAAAGAGTCTTAAGCTACCCAAAAAAATTTCACATAACCATGCACAGGTTACTAATGGTACAACCAAAGATAATTATATTTCATCAAAACACAAGGGAAATAACAAGAGTTCACTATGAAGCAAGAGTGCATAAAATAACTTACCAAAGGCTAAAGATGCCTAAAAACCCCAACACAGGCTGCGAATGGAGAAACCCTAGCAATGACAACCAACAAGGAAAGGAATCGACATGTGGGAGAGGAGATAAATACATCAAAAAATTTACTCATGGCCATGGCTATAAATCCTGGAAATGCTTTAAAAATGGAGAGCAATGTCTAGATTCCTGGCAGAGAGACACTTACCACTCATTCCCTGGAGGATTTCTTCAAGAAAATCATCAGAAACAATAATAAATGGAGTAATTTGAGCTTAAACCCTAGGTTCAATGGTGGCCAACAGTTGAGGTTTCTTCAAAATATTCCAAGTGAAGAATGAAGGAAATCATTAGGGTTTGAGTTTTTACTCAATGCCCTAAGTGGATATTTTTTACTATGTTTTAAAACATAATCATTACATTTGAAAAATACCCATGGTCTATGGCTTTTAAGTCAAAAGACCTAATCATTTTAGGGAGCCCGTGAATTTGAAGGTGGAATCATGGATTCAAGTCTCAATATTATCATTTGATTTTGAAATGATAGTGAACTCCACTTATGTTTGTCCATGATTTTAAGAAAAAATAAATTATGTATTAAATATTAAAGGTAATATTTCACTAATTACCTTAATATTTAACATGTAATGTATAAAAAGGAGAACTATCACATGAAAAATATTAAAATAGTCATAATTGATCATCTTTAATATTTAATTAAATATTTACCTTTTTCCAAGATCATGCAAGAAACACAAGTGAAATAGGACTAAAGTCAACAGGAGTCATATGGAGTATTATGCTTTCTTTGACTTGGAGAAAAATTTCAGTCTTTTGGAGATCACATCAATTTAGGCCATTATTCATGGAAATTTTTGAGTCATATCCTCATTTTTACATCAGTTTTGGAGTTCTTTTGATCAAGCACATTGAGGGGAGGAGTTTGCAAAATTTTGAGTTCAGTTTGCTTCAGTTGTGGGCCCCCTTTCCATGGATTTTCATCTTTGCTCATGAGGAGATATTTTGGTGATATTTTACACTCCCAATTTGCTTCTAGTTCTACCTCTTAGCACCTTGGAGTTACCATCTCTTGTATATATTAGAAAAGACTTAGTCTTTTTCCTTATTTCTTGCTTCTTTTCCTTTGCATTCTACAAAGAGAAGTTGATCTTGTAACTCAAATTGATCCACTTGTAGCAGCAATCCTTCATTTTGAATAAAGAAAGAAATAGTTTTCCTTCTTAATACTTCTCGTGTTATAGTGTATGAGTGATCTGATGATATTTTTTGTGATTCATTCTTAGAATCCTTTGATTTTTTCTCATTCAAATATTATGAATGTAGGGAGATGCATAGTTAATGCAGGTCATGGATTGAGTAAGCTGATTTTGGTAGTTTGAAATTGTGAAAATACTTTATTTTCCTTCATGCATGCTCTAAATTTAGTCCCTTTCCAATGAAATACTTATGTGTTACATGCTTAGTTGGTTTGTGAAAATCTTTAAGCTTGTTTGTTGAATACATTGTGAGTTTGAATAAGCAATTAGATCTAGAATGTCTAGTGCATCACCTCCTAGGATAGGTTTCAATTCCAAGTTTCTTTGTATCCTTTTTTCCTATAAAAGAAATATTTTGTAGGAGGTATTATAGGGAACCAACCCTTTATCTGGAGATTCATCTTCGTTATGAGCATACCCACAAGATCGAAGGTGTTTCCATGTTTCACGGGATTACTGAGCTTCAAGCTTAGCATCTAGGGTGAAATCCTCATGAAAATAGGCTTATTAAGGGTTATCAGACTAAAAAATTCTCCTGAGTGATACTTCCCCTCCCTTCCAAAGGAATGAACCTATACTTGCATCCAACTTGGCACATTTGCAATGGTAGTTAAATGTTCTCATGAAATCCACTTGCATCATAAAACATTAGAATATTCACATTGTAATTCCTATTTTTTCATTGTACTTCATCAATATAAACATAATTACTCCTTCAAAGAAAGAACACCTTAATACCTATTTTAGTATTTCATTCATTTATCAAACATATTGAAATTTAGGATTTACATTCATCATCCTATTTTCCCATGAAGGTGAAAGTAACTTAGTTTTAAATAAGACGAGGTGTAACAAATAATTATCCTTAAATATAAGAACAAAGGATAACATGAAGAATGCCACTGAAGAATGAAGAAGTTGCAAACATTGTCGAAGAATGACTGCTATAGTGTTGAAAGAAGAAACTCTATTGAAAAAGATGATGATCAAGATCAAGAAGATAAGAATTTGCATGAGTGCCCCCAATAACACTACTCAAATCAAATGGAAAAAAAGGAAAACATCTAGAAGTCATAGATATAGATGGCACAAGTACCAAAGTCTTAAGAATTGTTCAAGTGAAAATGGAACGTTGCCTCCAAAAAAAGGAATGCAAGAGTATGCATATGGTAAGTGCTCCATCTCACCAAAATGCAGCTACTACATTTGCTTACTATGTAGGAAAAAGTATTGCATGTGTAGCTCACTCCATGATGAACCCAAGGACGCATTAGCATCAATAGTAGAAGCCCCCCATAATGTGGAAAAGGGAGAGGGTTTATGGGTACACTGAAACTGAATGCCAAAAAGAAGTGCATGAAGAAGAATCAGGAACAACTGAACATGTAAACATGAAAGTGAAACACATATAAAGGATGTGCAAAAAAAAGGCACACACACATGAGGCTATTGTCATGGAAGTGACACTCACTTAACAAACGTGTGATCAATGGTAAACAAAAGCAAACATCAACCCCCCATGGCACTTTATATCATAGTGTGAGTACAATAAGGCACAAAATGATGTGTAGGATCCTAGTAATACATGTACAATGCTAAGTCACTTTATTTCAATGTGTTTACATAAAAAAAAGTGCTTACAGTGAAAACTTGCAATGTCTAAAAGGACAATGTTAGAAAAACATGACTAAAATGTCCAAATAGGACAAAAAGTTGGAAATACAGATATAATAGCCTAAAACAAGCCATTCTACAGTTTCAAAACTTTTCTAGGAGTTGAAGCATCCAAGTAATTTACTAGAGTGTGTAAACACCAAAAACTAAATAAAATATTCTTGGATAAAATTCTAGAAAATGACATGGATGGCTATGAAGAGCTTTGAGAGACTATCCCAATGCTGTTGGAATTGTGAAAAATGAAGAAATTGATAAAAAGAAATTCAGCTCGAGAGTGAAAATAAAACATCTAAATTTGAAAGGCTATAGAATGCACAAAAAATGGAAAAAAGTGATGAAACCCACACCACTAGAAAGTTGGTGAAACCAACATTTTAGCAATATCTCATTTTCCAAAAATCGATATCATACGTCCAAGTTATGGCCAAAAGAAAAAAACTACTCATTGAAGGCTGAAGAGGAGACTTGGGGGCCCTTGCTAGCTTACAAATTGCTGACATCAACATGGTATGATGCTAACATTCGTAGAATATTTTTTGGAATATTGCTTGATGCCGAGAAAATATATTTGATCCCTAGAAAGAAAAAAAATGTTAGAATATACTCACTCCAATGGAATATTTCGTCTACCATGTGTTGAAAAACCTAGTCCCTTGAAAATTTTGATGATGCCAGAAAAGTTGGGAGGATGTCAGAAAAAACAAGTCACTAATGGGAAAAAGCAATTGGGTGTCGAAGGATTGAATGTGGTTTGAAATGACCGAAAAAATAAAAAATCGGCGAATAAACCACCCGAACAAATTTAAGGCCACCTAGAATATTATGTCGCTATGAAAAAGGTGTTCGATGGGCTTTGAAAGAGACACCACTGGGGAAAAAATTAATGCAGCCCCAAGAAATAAAATCTGCTTGCTATTGAAAAAAATTCCTTTTGAAATTATTGCATGAAAATTTTTGAAACCTGCAAAAAAAATTTAAAACTTGAGAATTTTTTTAAAGTCGCTTGCATAGAGAGCTAAGGCCTATACAACTTGTACAACTGTACATATCTATATGGATACATACGGTTGTACGAACTTTAATGCCTCGTAAAATTTTCCCACCAAAAATTGCCCCAAAATTTCAACTACTCATATTTACATGAAATGGAAGTCGATCTGTAGGTTTTTGGCCATTGTAGACATGATGGTGAGGTCCGCTTTGCTCCAAGGTGTACCAAAAATTTGTTCAAGGCTGGATCCTTCAGATATTGAATAGAAAGCTATAGATCAAGGCTTTGATACCATGTTGAAGTTGCAAAACCAACTCCACTGAACCCAAAAAAGCACTTGCAAGAAAATATCCTATCATAAACAGGATATCAAAAAGGCACAATGGTGCTTAACAACCATAGAAGGAATTGATGCAAAAAATTTGAATTGATTGATTACAATAATGAAACAATCCTTATGAAGGAGATACAAACCCTAGGAGAGGATTAGATCAGCATGTGACAAGTGCCATAATCCTGTGTAATGAGATAGCATAAGCTAATCTAATAATGAAAAAAATAAATCCTAAGTTTAGTTTAAGAGAGCAAAGGGGACCTAATTAATTAATCAATATGATTTAATTAATTAGGTGAATAACCCATTATTCTAACAATTCTCGTACACCCTTCAATGGTGGGTACCCTAATTAGAGATGGGTGGCTTAAGATAAGAAACCTCAAGGAAAACCCACTCTAGGATTGATCCCTTCAAGTTCATTATATCGTAGCGAGGTGGTCGTGTCGACATGGCATGATCAAGTACCTAAAAAATATAACCCTATTTATTTATCTAGGGAACTAATGATGAGGGTTCAATAAAATTCAAAAATATTGTCTAGGGATACCATTCATTTAATTCATAAAGCTAGGTTTAGATCATTTTTACATACTTAGGTTTACTTGAAGAAACTTGCAATGCCCACATCTTCGAGACATGAACTATAATAATTTTTGCACTTGACAATTACAACACTAGCATGACAAACCCCCAAGCTCTTTAACATGATTCATTCAATTGAACCATAAAGTTCTAATCATATGTATGCCTCCGCTAAAGATTAAATATAGGGGTGATCCCACAATAGTGGTTTACACTTTCTAGGACATCTTGATTTTTGCTGAAATCACATTTTTTAGAAAATATAATTATTTAAGTCATGAAAAGTTCCATTTAGAGGATTCCAATTGAAGAGGGTTTGATCAAACCACCTTAGATCAAACCCCCTTGGATAGAATCCCGCTAGTTTTAAACCATACCTATAACAAAGTCTCATTTACACCTATCAAAATGCTAATAAAAAACCACTTTTGATTTACCTTTTGGGGATCAAATGAATTCATTTAAATTTTTTTTTTGTATGTAGTCCTTATTATAAACTTCCCAAAAGGTATAATTTTCAATATATTTAATTTGATTATTATATTTATTTTTTATTTCTTGTGAATGTAGGTCTTCATTGAAAAATCAAGCTCTATGTTCTGCACATGTGGAAAAATAGTAGATTACCAAAAAAATTCTGAAAAATATCTATGTACTTGATATTGATGTCCTTGATCTAACAAAAATAAATAAATAAAATGATACATACAAAAAGTTTATGTATTAACAAGTAAACCTATGTCTAAATTGTAATTGGTTCGACTTCAAAAATTAATTAAAAATATAATCAATAAAACACTATGAAACCAACTGCATGCACTAGATATCATAGTTACGAATCTAAATTCAAAAAAAAAAGAATTTTATCCTTCATGGAAAAAAATGATGTGTTAACAAGTACACGTCAATCTCTGAAAAATGGTGTTTATTGTTAAAAACTAGTTATCAAAGGAGAAGGAAAAAGAAATGCAATTTGATTCCATTTGTTTTTCTAAGAGTATATTTAGAATCTATAGACAAAATTTCACAAATCACTAGTTTCCATCATCTTCAAATTCCTCACGGTTTAGCAACTATAGGTGTTCGAAAGTGAAGAAAAAATTCAAAATGTTCATTTCAATGTCAAGTTTAGCCAAAAAGTGTAAACCACTATTGTGGGATCGCCCATAGGGAGGTCAACTATTATATATACGTATATATGCTTTAAAAGTTAAGTGTCTAGATATTTTTGTTTTGGTCTTAGGAAGTAACATAAATGTGAGTAGAATGGATTGCTTCTAGATAAAATTCATTCTTCAAATAAGATAGATTTCAACATATTTTTTCTTAAAGAACCCTAAATAAAGAGTTTAATTTTCTACAATCATTTATGAATGATATTTTCACTAAAAATAAATAAAATTTTCATTTTTTCAAATTCTAATAAGGATTGATTAATACTATGACCAATGGATTAGTATAGGTTAACCACACTTGATCCATGAGGAATCAAAGTGTGATTTAGCTACTAAACCTCAATCCCAATAAAATCATTCAATGTAAATCAAAGTAGAAGCCATTAAAACTTAACATGTTAAACTACAATAGCTTTTGAAATACCTACTCTAATCCATTGAAACTTATTCTATTTGGGGATTGGTGTCGTGTTGATGTGAAACAATGACCCTTTCCCAATCTCATGGGTAAATGAGCTTGTTCTAGTCAGTTTTATTGAAGAAAACTAATGGAACTACTGTGAGATGTGTATGAAAACATGATTTAAAGCTAAATAAGCATGATGCAAGCTAATTAAACATGATTTTATGCTAAATGATGAATATATACAAATGCTAAGCTAATTGTAAGCTAAAAGATTCAAAACCCTAATTTATAAACAAGCTAAGATGGATGCATGGAAGCCATTAATGGAAGCTTGAAGCTAATGTGCAACTAAAATGAACTAAAACAAGCTAAAAGTGAGTAAATTGAGAGTGTGAGTGCAAGTGAATTCAACAACATGAGTTTGCAATTGAAAGATGGATCCATTTGTCTCTAAATAGTGATCTATTTATAGGAGAGCAAATGAGGAATGAATGGTTGAGATCAAAAAGCTTAATCAATAGTTCAGGATGAAAGATATGAGAGGCATGGATCATGGATTCTCATCAATGGATTAGAATGCAAGATGAAGATTAATCAAAGGCTCACAATTACCTCAAACAAACACACTTTTGACTTGCTCACATAGGTCAAAGGTAACTTGCTAGAAAGTAAGAGGGTAAACTTGCTTTTGAAGCTAAGTGAGTTGGTTGGAGAGGGAATATTCATTAGAATATTCCATTAGGGTGATGAAAAAGATGATTTTACAAATTAAAACAAATTTTTAATTGTTCCAAAAGGATAAAGAATATTCCATGGGAATATTCCCTTTGATTAGAGGAATAATTAGTTTAATTGCTAATTAAACAAGGTTTAATTTATGCAATTAGGGGATTAGAAGAATTAAGAGATATTTATTAAATTAGATAATTTAATAAATAGGGGAGGGGTGAAATGGTATTTAATTAAATAGGATAGGGTTATTTAATTAAATAGGATGACTTAGGAGATTAAATTAAATATTTTGATGTATTTAATTTAATGAGATGAAGTGTTAGCATGAAAAGAGGTGAATTAACCCAATTTAGTTAATTCGGCCAAATAGATGAAAATGATGAAATTAATTAATTAGCTAGGCTAATTGGATTAATTAAGTGAAAAGAGGATGGATGAAGAGGAAATTATGTTAATAAACCCAATTCGAGTGTATGACATTGATTAGGAGATTTTCCAGTGTCTACATTTTTTCCCTCTTTGAAGCGAGGTGCTTGTTGCCTCGGTTCAAAGAACAATGATTTTCAGATTAAAAATGCTACTTGAATCAAAAAATTAAAAAAAATCTAATTATTTAGATGCCCCAATGGAAGGATAAAACTGACTCCCTACCCGCTTGAGAAATCAGGCAGAAATTTCAAAGTTTGGATTGATTTCTTGATAAAGATTGAAAAGCTACCCCAAGGGTCCAAAAAAGTTCCAGGATGCAAGAATAATGCCAAAAATGCAAAAAATGATACAAAATTAGGTCCAAAATGGCAAAATTGGTGAAGATGATAATAAACCCCATAAAAAATGTTAAATTAGGGCAAAAAAACCCTAATTTTCTAGCTTAAATAGATCAAAAGGGTTCATTTTCAATTCATTTGTGCATTCACATTTTATGAATTCTTGGAAATTGAGCTCTAACCCATCAAAAAAATGGCACACTGTGAGCTTCCCTGACACATCTCTGATTGAGTTCGTGAGTTCCAACGACTTCCAGGCACAGGACCGTTGATATGTGATTCGAAACTTGATTTGAAATTTGAAATTTCAATGCATCTATTAGGCATTAAAATTTAGAATTTGGGGGAGTCTCTAAATGGCGATGCTCAAACTTCAATCGGCAATGCCTAAACGATATATAGCGATGTATATGTCTGGGGTGATGCTTTTCCCGATTTGAATTTAGGGTTTCAAATTTTAAATGGCAATGTGTATGTATTTGGCGACACACTTACCGATTAGAAAGTTAGGGTTAGGTTAGGCCAAAATCTAAATCACGACACCATCTTGTATGGCAATGCATTTGTCAATTTGAATTTTGAAATGCATCGGGTGTCACTGTTTGAATATTAAATATAGTGATGCATTTGTAAACAACAACGCATTTGTGATTTCCAAGCTGAAATTTCCAAATAACTTCAAATTTTGTTAATTTCCTGATGTCATGGGCATCATGGATGCAGGAGAGTTTTCCACCATTGATGTCCAGAGAGCATAGGCCCACCATACTAGAGAGATTGGGTGATCTTTCAGAGTTGTGCTAGGAGCACCTGGGAGAGATCAGATTGTAGTACATTGCGTACGCACCAGTGATCAGGACACATTTGGCCATGATGACGACGTTGTGCAAGAGATGGCACAATGAGACTTCTTTCCACCTTTCGACGAGAGAGGTGATAGTGACCTTGGAGGATGTGTGGCAGATATTGAAGTTGCCTATCCATGGTGATTGCATGATTTACGATCCTGATGCTAGATTCGATGCCTGCTTAGAGGTGACGGATATGGACTAGATTGTATTGGCTAGCTCTCAGATAGAGTTAGAGAAATACAAAGGTTAGGTGTCAACCTTCAGATTGATTATTGTAGCCATTATTTCAGGTTTGGTGGCTCTGGATAGACGTAGTCAATTCTTGAGTCCAGGTTGGGGCTTGGCTTTGCAGAGGATGCTATACCAAAGGACTCTTTTTGCATGGGGGCCTAGGATGTTGGCCTCCTTGTACCATGATTTGCATGATTTCGTGTATTGCAACGAGAGATCCATTGGTGCAGGTGTGACACTTCTTCATATCTGGGCATGGGAGCACATTGCAGTGCTTTGGCTAATTGTGTAGATGGTGGACGTGGAGCTAGATGATCCCGTCATATGGAGATACCGAGGTGCCATTACACTCAGGCACATAGGATAGATTGGGCTCTCGTACTAGCAACGGGTGATAGATGATATGATCGTGTTCCAGTGGTGACCATGGCTTTAGATGCCACCATGGTTTGATGATATACAATAGTTATATTTCACCAGGAAGACCTGATACATGCAGGCTCATGAGCACACGATGATTGAGTGGTACCTTCTAGACAGAGTGGCTAGAAATTTTGGAAATGTCTAGGATAGGCCCGATGATGGCTACAGAGCCATTTTTGCATGATCGGCTAGAGAGGTTCCCACCTGGGGACCGACGATTCTAACACCAGAGGCTATTGAGAATTTTCACCAGTTGGTTGCCTAGCTTTGGGCATATCATTAGGGTCACCCATTGCATAGACTACTCCTGCATATGATGCATGGTTTGTCCCTCTGAGGTGACTTAGAGATCCTGCAGGGGCTCATTCTAGAGGGAGACCGTGAGATAGAGTAGTCAGGCGTAGAGGATAGGGAGGCTAGGATGGCTAGGATGAACAAGTTATAGGGGCTCCTCCAGTGGGACATCAGCATTCTCGGCAGCCTCTAGTAGTGCAGCAGCAACTAGTTCAACCACGACCACGACCACCAGATGCCAGAGATGTGCAGATACAACAGTTGCAGCAACAGGTGCAGGTTTTGATAGGTGAGCAGGACCAGACCCGCCAAAATTTTTTGGTTTTGACTATTGAGCGAGACTAGACTCGGTAATACGTGGTTGCAGTTATAGCTGAGAGGGATGTTGCATTATAGAGAGTTCAAATTGTTACAAGTGAGACAGACCAGGAGGTGGCTCGATGTCAGCAGATTGAGAGCCTTATAACATCCACCCACGGTCGGAAAATTTCAATGCGACTATATAGAGAGGCTTTTATGGAGGTTGCATATTACAATCAACATTATCATAGGGATTTTCTAGTGGCATTGATACAACTTGATTTTTCATAGCGGATCGATGCATGCCCCTAAGGAGAGGATCATCCTAAGCAGCAGGCTGGAGAGGGTAGCATCCACCAGGGCTAGGTCTTGTTTGATGTATAGACACTTTTTGATTATGCCCCATTCTTTATACCGATATACATTCATGGGCTCCTTTTTGATAGCCTCATGGATATTTGTACTTATCATTGATGTACATACACTAATCCAGATTTTGTACCATGACACATTTTTTGATATATATATGATACAGATACAGATGATTCATGCTTATGATGTGTTCATTTTATTTCATGATGGATGATGTATGAATGCTTATATATGATCATGTATGAATGCACTTACCTTTATGCCTATGTTATATGCGATGCTATGGATGAATGCAATGTTATGTTCTTTTTAACGATATTATATGGATAGTTGATTATGATATGCAAATGTTATGGATGCATTTCTTTTTGTATATTTTCTATGCATTTTATGACAACGATGATGTATACATATGGATGTATGGATGCAAATGCTTATGATATGCAATGATTTAAGATGCTTAAAATAATAAATATATATTATTCATCACAACTCGAATGATAATGCAAAATGTATGATGTGATATGATTATGATTATGATATGGATGATTATGGTGATGGTTTGTGGATACAAGGTGGATGCATTGATGATGTTTTTGTGTGTCGTGATACTAGGTTAGCATGGAGAGAAGATAGAAGAATAAAGAATGAATAACCATTTTTTATGATGATTTCTTCAAAAGACCCAACAATTCCTTGATCCATTGGGACTTTATTAGAGATGGTGATGAGACAATGTAAAAGAATGTAGGATGAAATGTAGGATGGGTGCTCACACCTCGAGATTGGGATTTTTTGTTGTTCCTTATTGTTTGATATAACACATAGATACGATGCATCAAGGTATTGATAACCATGATGGTATTGTATCTAGTGTAATGGACTTTGACTCAGAAAGTAGATAGGATAGTTCTTGTTCACATCTTGACTTATAGAAACGTCGTTGGAATGAAAGTTAGAAGCTTAGAACATATTGGACCAAAGCATAAACAATAGTCAACAACATACTCCAAATGACCTTCCTACACACAACTAAGCAAGTATGCGCCAAGATTATTTTACAAGAGTATCCACAAGCACAGCAAATGAAAGATAGTGATTGATGCCCCATTCCTTTCTCTCTAAATCATTTTGTTTAGAAATCATCGAGAGGTCCTCAAAATGGGTAATTAAGATAAATCACAAGAAAAGATCAAAGACAAATACTCAGTGTTATTTATAGATCCTATCTAGTTTAAGTTTAGCTTAAGGTGATATTTGATGTTGATGTCTATTGCAGGAAGGATACATCCTAGGACATGTTGATCAGAGGGTTGTTTGATGTTGGGATGATGATGCTAAGATGAGCTATTGCTATAAACTTCACTAACACATTTACCTATGATTTAGACTTTAGATTTAGACTTTTGGGTTCACACTTTATGACTTGCTATGTTTTCTTTCTACTAGCTTCACCAAAGGGTGAAGGCAATGATCGTTTATTATGGGTAAAAGTTTATTGCGAGTGAAAGCGAGATGGGATGGATGGAATTTTGGATTTCCCTGAATATTTGAATGTTTTTGGTATTTTTAAGATGCAACAAAAACAAGGATCGAAGTGCTCTGAGTCTACTTTCTAAACTACTAATTTATTTTGAAAATGGTTGAGATTAAGGGGTTCAACAAAGGGATGTACACAAATTGGTGTTGTTTTTGTCAGAAAAACATAACATAGCAACTCTTGTATGACCTGAGCACAATGACCTTTTTTTTAGTATTTTTAAAATTGCTATGGTCAGAAGTTAGCTAACAGTATCTAGTTGGTGCACAATTTTTTTGATAATTTTTTAATTAATATTTGATTTTTTACTAATTTTCTAAGTGGGCACTTCCTAAAAAGCAGAATTTTGGCCATGCTCCCCCTACAAATTTTGAAAAGTAATAGATTTAAAAAATAATATATTTAAAATTTGTAGAATGGAGTCTAGTTTCTAAAAATGTAATTTATTTGAAATTTTGATGAATGGTTAATTTATAATGAAAAAAAAACCAAACACTGCTTTTAGAAAAAAAATAAACATACAAACAAAAGAAATTATGGATGAAAGCCCTCACATGGTCAGAAAATGAAAAAAATTATATCGTTGGAAAGCTAAGAGAGAACTTAACATTACCCATGTGTTCAATTTCGTCGATATTAAACCAAATGCAATC
>VDFB02193867.1:277240403-277259148 GCA_007258455.2 Sequoia sempervirens | reverse complement strand
TTGTAACAACAACAAGCATCATTAGTTTAACAATGTCACCAGACCTTTAAGATACCAATTTCATCATGTTTTGATTGCAATATTCCAATATATCAGTATAGACACACTCTGACTACTTTGCATTCAAGAAACCATTGCCATATATTGGAAACATATGCCCAAATCATCAAATCTTTCACAATCTACCTTCAAAATACTACCAAGAATAGACACAACTGTGGCATCACAAATGAGACTACTCCCAAGCACTTAACAACATTCCTTTCGTTGTTTCTACATGTTCTCTATTTTTAGCAAACAATGCCAAATATCTCTAGGAGGCCAACATTCCATCTAATCGAGTGATTCCTTTTCTATCATAATGCATTTACACAATCCCAATACAGATTCTTAGGTCTATTTTGATCCTTTTTAACATACTATAAAATTTTATACACTTATTTCACAAAACAGAGTAGAACCAACATGTTGTCTACTGGTAAAAGCCCTTAAATAGGTCAATTTATCAAAGCAAGTCACCATAGAACTACTCACTAATCCACCAAACCTACAAACAGTCTTAGGCCATGTGTAGAAACTCACAAATAAACAGGTTTCATGATGGGAAACGCCCATCAATATACAAAATTAGTAAGTGTTTGATTATAGGGTGAAAACACACCAACCATGAGGGTTTCTTTAATGAAACATTTGCAAAACCTCTACTACTCCACCCAACAATTGAAACATGCTTCATTATGTCTGCAAATTATTTTGAAATCATTTCTAAGCTCCTCTACATGTTGTTTCGTCAAACCCTACTTGAAAACACCATTTTTTTGAATGAGAAAATTCAGAATTTTGTTCATGCAACAATATCCCAACTTATTATTTCTATTTACCCCTACCACACACATATTCACATTGAAAAGACACTAAATATGATCCATTCCACCAATCTACTAGCCCTACATTGGTGGAATGGCTAAGAATCACTTTTTAGACTCTCTAAACAATTCTAAGGAAACCACAGACCGAGACTTAGGAAACTAAATTCAAATTAGATTGATTATTTGAATTACAATTCCTACAACTTTCAAGAATGAAAGAAGTCTCTTTCCCTGACAAGAATCAAATCTTAGAATGCTTGAATCACTATGCAACCTGAAAACAAGAATAGAAAAGCTTTCCAAAATAACTGAGCAGAGGTTTTTTTATTAATTTTTATGGATTTTTGGGATACAAAATTTTCCTTTCTCGAGCTTACAATTCTTTTTAAAGGTGTCTAAATCAGTTGAAATAATTTCCTCTTCATCTTCATCAACCCATCCTTGCCCGTCCACAAAAAAGACTCTTCACCTTCTAGCTTTTGTGCAATTTTACATTTTTACAATAATTGACAACTTTTATTATAAAAAGCAACTTTTCAATAATATCACCTAGTGACCTATTTCATGGTGCAAATACATTGAAATTCATCATTTAATGACCTTCACTCATCATATTTACTTGAACATTACAAATTGAACAAATTAGCCTTTTGAAGGAATTTCATGACCTAGGTGCTCCTGCACCAGTTTGTCATGTTACAACCTTACATTGTCAATGGACATTTTAAATCACACAATTCAATACACTTTCCTATTACATTTTTAAACCACATCTCTTTGAGGAATTTTGTTAAATTTAACAATTGACTTTCTTTGTGTATGCTTCCAAAGCTTTTAATTAGTTAATTTGAGAACTTAGCACTTTTTGCACAGGTAAAATTATTCGTCATGCCAAAGAAACAAACTGTTAAAAGGAAAAAACTAACAAATGATTAGCTCCAAGCCATTAGAGATAAAGAGAAAAAATGGATGAGGGAATATTGTGAAAAGCAGAAATTGGGAACGATTGATGAAAACAAGCCAGTTGAAGAGGAACCTCAACTGTCAAAAAGAGAAAAGAAATTGGTAGCACAAAGGGCACGAATGTGAAAGAGTCATGCTAGGGGAGATGCAGATACCATAATTGAATATGAAGGGACACCATTAAGCACAAGAAAATATGGAGGGACACCATCTACCACAAGTGAGTATGGTTGGACACCATCCACCACATCTGAAGTTGAGAGTGCATCATCACTCAGAGTTGAGGAAAAAGGTATGCCATCATCCCCATGTGAACCTCAAGGTATGTCTTCTATTCCACCCTCGATCGAAGGTACGCAATATAGCCCATCTCAATTAAATATTGATGAAATTGCTAATGTTGAGATGTATGTACCTAAGAGAACACCACCTAGAATTTTGTGTTCAAAGCCAAAGTTTTTGATTAATATTGATGAGGATATTTTGCACCACATGGAAGGTAAGATTCCAGAACGCACTTGTAGAAGATATGCTGATAAGATTTGGCAAATGTTCTTTGAAAGGCTAAATGAGACTGCAAGATGTCAACTATTTGTTCAAATGATGCGGGGTTTAAAATATAGAAACATCATGAAGACTCTTGGGTTTAGAACATCAAACGCATCAAGTGAAAACACTATTGTGAAGAATCTAATGGATGCTTATGAAAATGTGGGTAAGACCTCACGCTCAAAGGATAGTAATGTCACCTGACATGTCATTACATTGACATTGGTAAGCTATCAAACAAAGAGATCTCGCCTCATTAAAAAGACAAGTGAACAAATGGGAATTAGTAGAAAAACTTTATCAAAAGCCATTCAAAGGTGGCAAAGAATTGAGGGCACCGATTCAAATGAATTATGGGCATTCTCGGGGAGACTGCCACACAAAGATAAAAAAGTTGTTGAAGCATTGAGAATACTAATTGAAGATTATTGGAAGAATAATACAAGGCCATCTTTGAATCAAAGGGATTTCGTAAGAAGGAGAATCGGTAGTTGAAACCATGATCCACATCCAAAGCATTTTTTGGATACGACTCAAACCCAATTTTTTCATAAATTTCAAAATTCTTATCCTCAAATGAGTATTTCTCAAAGATTTTTTGAAATGATTAAACCTCTTTTATGTCAAGATAAATCACACACACACTACTTGTTGTTGTAAACTACATATTGAATTCTCTAACCATTATGATGTTTATCGTTCTATATGTTTACATTTGCATACTAATGATGTTTTGTAGGATTGTGGCATAGAAGCCCCACCAAAATCTTCAAGAGAGTTCTTATCAAAAAAATTATGTGAAATAGAGGATGGCCAAATATTCTATAGGACGGCATGCTTGGATGGTTCATGTGAGTGTTGCGATGGCTTGCAACGAATGCTAGTATGTCAACATATGGAAAGCACATATGAGGCAGGACAAAAACTAGTAGAGTTCGGGAAGTATAAAATAATGGCATATGCTACAAAAGATGGGTCTGAAGCAAAAAGGTGTGAGTTAGTTATTCAGAAGATTCCAATGTATTAGTTCATGTCCATGTTTCGTGAGAATCTAGTGTATGAGTATGCAAGGCATACCCATAGAGCCCGATGGTTGGACACACAATTCAAGCTATGCAGAAAACTACACTCTACAGCCACAGTGTGAGGTGCAGTCACAATATTACAACTCCACACATATTTTGATATTTGTGCACATAGAATTCATACATGCAGCTAAAAGTACAGAGGACGAAAGGAAGGTATTGAGGGAGTATCACTTTTCTATTAGTGATGATCGCACGCATTCTCCAGAGTTCATGCAAGGTTGCTTCCAGATGTTCTACAATCATTTGGCTCAGAGGGGCATATCATATGGTCAACATATAATATGGTCAGATAATTGTGCAACACAGTTCAAGAATGTGCGCATGTTCTAGTGGTTGTGTAGGATGCATCTCACTATATGTGTTCAACATATGTGTAACTTTTGTGAGGCCGGACATGGAAAGGGGGAGCATGGTGGTGTAGGAGCATGCGTGAAAAGAGCATTAGCACGAGAAGAGTTAAAGTATAAAGACAGTGCACAGTTGACAGATGCAAGATCAATCGTTGAGTGGTGTAATGGTTCAATGGGTCCAGGTAATGAAGGTACATCTTCAGTTCGTAGATTTTTTTGGTTGATGGATGATAATAACATTGCACCATATGAGGATTGTTGTACACTAACAGGATCGAGTGTGTTGCACTCTTTCCTTAACTCAAATGCAGGTTCATGGAGTATCGATACATGTAAGATGGCATGCTTTTGTTCTTCATGTACAATGCAAGCTTGGAATGATTGTGAGTTAGGGAAGTGGGTTGACAAATGGTTGACAAGTTATCTTAGCCCACTTCACACGTATCACCCTCCGATGGCATTGGAACTAACACAGATGGAATCATCGGTCGACTTTGACCATGTATCAGATCTAGTTCAACTAGGTAATATATCTACTTGCTTAGTATTTAAAATTCCATATTGTTATCTTACTTTGTATTGTATTCATAATGTTGACTAATTTCAAGAGATATGCCACACATATAAATGCAGGGCATGTTTATGTAGTTATTGCAGATGAAGATAATGAAGAGGGTATTGACTATTACTTATGTCGTGTTGAGGAAAAAAAGAAATTGGAAGGCCCAATTATAGATGGAGAAAACATTGAATACCCTACAAGCTCAGTTGTTGTTACTTGAATGTGGCTGAGAAGGTACCCACATAAGAGTGTTAAGCATTGGTTGTTTGAGGAATTTGACACGCATCATAAGATTCTTCATTACTCAAACCTTGTCATGGCATCCAATGTTTGTTTGAGAAAATATGGGGGTAGACCTTTGAACAAGACCTTGTGGAAGGTCTGTGAGTCTGACCATGAGGCAATACTTGACACAATAAAGAGTAGAGAAGACCTGGATGGTTCATTGGATTAATTTGTAAGTATATGCACAACAGTTCTTATTAATTTATACTTGTATCCACGTCAATTTGGTTGATGCCAATGCTATCATCTTATTTTACTTTGTGTATCTGTATGTAACCAGACAAACATTGATTGGTGTCCCCTTGCATAAAATGAAGATTTATGAGCCATCCAAGAGAATCTCAAGCAGAAAAGCAATGCAACATCCTTATTTTGATCTTGACAAATCTCAATTATGATTTTAAGCCATTACAAAAGTGTGTGTGAAGCTTGATGAGGAAATTTCAAGCTATTCATTTGAATTTAACCTTATCATGACCACCTATGATGTAGAAATTATACGAGCATCTCAAATTTCAATAAATTTTATTCATGAGAGGTGTTGTGTGCAATAGGTATCTTGGAACTCCTAGTGAAGATGTATGACCAAGACTGACTAAGTTGAGAGACTTCCATGCTTATCTGTAAATGCCTTCCATCTATTTTGGATGAGTGATTTCTTTTTATTATTTTCCTTTGCGTATCTGTAACTAAACCAGTAAAAATTGATTTAGGCCTTGTCCTTTGTAGATTAAGATAATACAGAGAATTAGGTTTCTTTTGAGTCCATCTAGAAGAAAATCCATTAAGTTTTTCTACTGTTAAAGCACATTTTCTGAAATTTAGTTTGGAACCTTCAATTTAAGGTTTTGAGAGTCAAGTAAAGAAATAAAGAATACTCCACTGAATTAGGCTTGTAGATCAGTGGAGTAGGGTTATAGTAGGGTGTTTATGGTGCAGGAGCACCAAGGACAATCAGGACCACAAGGTGGTCAAGTGGTAAATTTTGATTTGTAGTCCATGAAGAATGTTGTAATAAGGTCACAAGGACCATTAGGAAGTGTTTTAAGTCAATCTGGGTAGGTAGGATATGAGGTTGTAATGTCATGTTATCATGTTGTCAATTTGGTGTAATGAAGCCTTGAATGGCCTAAATGTGAAAATGTATGTAAATTCATAATGTAAGGGTCAAGATGATATAATGAGGCCATTATAAGGTCACTAGTTTAGGTATGGAGTCATTGTAATTGCTATTTTAAGTCCATTCAAGGCTCATTATTCAATACAGAAAGTTTGGTTAATGTTTGATTCAAAGTTTTCAATGCTTTATTTCTGATTTTTCATTGTATTTCCTGATTTTACTGTATTTTCAGAGTTTCCTTCATCTATACGGACCCGTACATTTTTAGATATCTCTCTCATTCATGTTTTCATGTTATTTGGATGATCAATCGATGCTTTTACAATTCTCTTTAAGAAATTGGTCTTTTAGTTGTTCAGTGGTGAATTGGAAGACTATAGTGCTGACCTTATGGAAGCTAGATTAGATATATGAACCTGAGTTGGTTTCTTGGTTCTTAAGTTTGAATTTTGATTCCTCCACCCTACTCTGCATCAATTGATATGCCTTCAAAAAGGCCTTGTCAACGTTGTATGTTGTTGGCAATCATACTTTTGAAAAAATACCAAAAGGCTCTATTTTCTAATGTTTTTATCTCTTTAGAAGCAAAAAAGTTGGGACAGCAGGCATGTGTTCCAAAATAAGTGTATCTAAAAATGATATATGTTTTTGATGGCCAAAATGGGTACCCTAAAATATATTTATCCTATAAATATTCATTGTGGTTTGCATGTTACACTCGATTTAGTGTTTTAGCACTTACAAGCAAATTTGGCCTTCTAGTGCAAGCAATTGTGAAATATGATTAAACAATGTTGTAAGAAGGTTTTTTAGCTTTTTTCATGTCAAAATAAAGAGGAATAAAGTGTACCAAGGTCTAGTAAAAGTTTGCAAGTAAGATTTGCAGGTTATGTGTCTTTTTGCCTTGTGAAAAGTTGCAAAGTCGTGCAACTTTCATTCTCTAACTCGTCTGACCAAACAGACTATTCCAACACATCTGAATAGGCATGTTACACTATGAATGGTCCTCTTTTGTACCCAAGCACACGGAATCGCTTCGAACTATGTTCAACTAGATTGATCTCTTAAGGGTCCAAATGGCAAAATGGCTACAAACTTCAGCATGAGGTTACTCAAACATCGTGATGCTTAGAAACTTCTCATCTGATCCTATGGGATTTTGTTGGGCCCCTCTACAATAACCTCTCTCAGTTTTTGTTATCTCAAAGTGGTTTTCGAGTAGTCTCCAGTTTTTAGTTGATGGAAAAAGTGTAAAATGGAAGCAATAGAAAGTTGCAAAGTGGTGCAACTTTCATTCTGCAACTCGTATGACCAAACAGACTGTTCCAACGCATCTGAATAGGCATTTTTACACTAGTAATGGTCTTCTTTCACACCCAAATAAGTAGAATCGCTCTGAACTACGTTCAACCGGATCGATCCCTTAAGGGTCCAAAAGGAAAAATGGCTGCAAACTTCAACATGAGGTTACTCAAACACTATGACCCTTAGAAACTTCTCATCTAATCATATGGGATCGTGTTGGGCCCCTCTACAATAACCTCTCTCGATTTTCGTTATCTCAAAGTGGTTTTCTCGTAGTCTCCAGTTTTTAGTTGATGGAAAAAGTGTCAAATGGAAGCAATGGAAAGTTGCAAAGTGGTGCAATTTTTGTTCTGCAACTCATGTGACCAAATAGACTATTCTAACATGTTTGAATAGGAATTTTTATGCTAGGCATGGTACTCTTTCACACCTAGACACGTGGAATCACTCCGAGCTACGTTCAACCAGATCGATCCCTTAAGGGTCCAAAGAGCAAAATGGCTGCAAAATTCAGCATGAGGTTACTCGGACACCATAATTCTTATAAACTTTTCATCTAATCCTATGAGATTGTGTTGGGTCCCTCTACAATAACCTCTCTCAGTTTTCATTATCTCAAAGTGGTTTTCTCGTAGTCTCCAGTTTTCAGTTGATGGAAAAACTGTCAAATGGAAGCAGTGGAAAGTTGCAAAATGGTTCAATTTTCGTTTTGCAACTCATGTGACCAAATGGACTATTCCAACATTTCTAAATAGGAATTTTTACGCTAGTAATTGTACTCTTTCGCACCCAAACGCGCGGAATTGTTCTGAGCTACATTCAACCGGATTGATCCCTTAAGGGTTCAAAGGGAAAAATGGCTGTAAAATTCAGCATGAGGTTACCTGAACACCATGACACTTATAAAATTCTTGTCTAATCCTATGAGATCATGTTAGTCCCCTCTACAATAACCTCTCTTAGTTTTCATTATCTCAAAGTGGTTTTTCTCGTAGTCTCCAGTTTTCAGTTGATGAAAAAAGTGTCAAATGGAAGTAGTGAAAAGTTGCAAAGTGGTGCAATTTTTGTTCTACAAATTATGTGACCAAATGGAATGTTCCAATGTGTCTGAATAGGAATTTTTATGCTAGGAATGGTACTCTTTCACACCCAAACACGTGGAATCTCTCCAAGCTATGTTCAATCAGATCGATCCCTTAAGGCTCCAAAGGGCAAAATGGCTACAAACTTCAGCATAAGGTTACTTGGACACCGCGATGATTATAAACTTCTCATCTAATCCTATGAGATCGTGTTGGACCCCTATACAATAACCTCTCTCATTTTTTGTTATTTCATAGTGGTTTTCCCGTGGTGTCTAGTTTTTAGTTGATGCAAAAAGTGTCAAATGCAAGCAGTGGAAAGTTGCAAGGTGGTGCAATTTTCATTCTGCAACTCATGTGACCAAACAGACTATTCCAACATGTTAAAATTGGCATGTTTACGCTAGGCATGGTCTTCTTTCACACCCAAACATGCAGAATCGCTCTGAGTACGTTCAACCAAATCGATCCCTTAAGGATCCAAAGGGCAAAATGGCTGCAAACTTCAACATGAGGTTACTCGGACACCATGATGCTTATAAACTTCTTGTTTGATTCTATGGGATCGCGTTGGGCCCCTCTACAATAATCTCTCTCGATTTTCATTATCTCAGAGTAGTTTTCCTGTGGTGTCTAATTTTCAGTTGATGGAAAATGTGTCAAATGCAAGTAGTGGAAAGTTGCAAGGTGGTGCAACTTTTGTTTTGTAACTCGTGTGACCAAACAAACTGTTCCAATGCATCTGAGTAGGCATGTTTATGCTAGGCATGGTCCTCTTTTGCACCCAAACATGTAGAATCGCTCTAAGCTACGTTCAACCGGATCGATCCCTTAAGGGTTTGAGTGTAGTATGTTGAAATAGGCCATTCCTCCTATTGTTCAGGTTGTGTCTCGGTGATATGGGCCTGATGTAACTTGAATTGTGGTAGCTTAATATACAGAGTCTATTGATGCTAGGGTTCAATTTGTATGATTTTGAAAAAAGAAGCCAATTGAGTAGAGTTACCAACTGAGTAGAGTTATCAACATTATTCATAAATCATAATAATTTGTTTTGTACACTAGCCATTTTGCTGCATTCTCGTAGTCTCAAACATGATTTTGTATCATTGTTACATCAGTTTTTGAAGTGGCAACTTAATATAGCTCCATAATACAAAATCTGGTTCAAGCTGATTTTCACGTGAAAAAAATGTGAATCAAATCACGTTGATGTGAAAAAAAACCATGAGACCATAGCTTGTGGTGTAGGAACACCTAGGTCATGTAATGCCTTCAAAACGCTAAGTTGTCAAAAATATATTTAAGTCCATGTAATGCCAAAATTAAATGTAATCAAGGCATGAAAAAGCACAAAGTGTAATATTGTCAAAATGCTAAATATGTAAAAGAGAGAAAAAGAAAGAATGTGAAGAGACAAAACAAGAAAACCAAGAAAATCAAGGAAGAGGACGCATCATAGGTCATTCAAGGAAGATGAAGAGGTAGTTGATAGTTGGAAACTTCTTTAAAAGCATTGTAAAGGCCGAGCAAAGAGATCATTATATTCTGGAAGAATTAAATTAGCAAAGAGTTTCTTGTTTTAACTTATTTTTTGTGTTTTTTAGTTGTTTCTTAACTTGTACGGATTGTGCAAGAGTTTAGGGTTAAAATTTATATTTTTTCTAGTAGGTTGGGGAATCACCATTTGTTTGCATCCATTTGGGAAGGAATCCATTAAATTTAATGTTTGTTTGAGCATTCTTCTTATGGCTCGGTCTGAAATCTTGTGCATTGAGTTTTGAGTCTTATAAGGCATTTCCACACTACTCCACCAATGTAGGTCAGGTAGATTGGTGGAGTAGGTTAGGGATAGGTTATTTTTCATATTTTGATGTTTTTGAGTGGAGAAAAAAGCAAGAATACCTTGAAGGAGCTGCTGCTACACAGGAAATTCTGAGTTTTCCAGTCAAAATGAATAGTTTCCAGCATGATAGTGGAGAAAGAATAAGTGCATGGGTTAGAAGATGTTTCCAAATGCCTTTTCAGATGTATTTTGACATGTTCCAATTGTTGGCTGGAGGTTTTGAGGTTTGCATGTAGCCTATACAGGAAACCCTCATTGATTTTTGAGTTTTTCACCCTATAAACAAGGGTTTGTCAATATACTGTAAAAAGGAGTCTTTTAATCCCTGAAAATGGATAAATTGGGATTTTTGTGTTATGTCTAATGACTATTTTGAGGTTTTAAGTGTTTTGGGAATGTTTGAAGGGGGTCTTCTTTGAAAATCAGGCCTATTTTAGTAGCCTTTTTGATAGCGTTTAGACTAAAAACTTCTTATTTCTTCAATATAAGTTATTTTGAGTTTTTAATATGAGGACATGGGCATTAAGAGGTCTCTAAAAGTGTTTTGGATCTTGGGTTTTGAAACATGTGTGTTTGGTTTACCCAATTTAGGGCATCAATGTCTCATTGAGAAGTAGTGCCTTGATTGCTCAGAGATTATAAGTCTGACCTAACAGTGATCGGTGAGTTGATTTTGAGATAATGTTGTCTAAGTGATGGTGTCAAGAATGTATGGAGTCTTGGACAAGGTTTACAAGTGAGATATGTTGTTTTGACAGTTGGACAGTGAGGAGACTTGGTGTAAAATAATACATGAAATTGTAAGTTCAGTTAGAACAAAGTTAAAAGAGAGCAAGTTCCTAATTTGTATTAGTTGTAATAATAATGTTCACAGTGCTTGATGGTCTAGTAAAAGTCTGAAAGCCAATTGTAATGATGGATTGACTATCTGGGACAAGTTGAATGAATTGATTGAATGGAAGAGTGCCTTGTTGAAAATGGTGTTTTTTAAATGTATGTTGATCTAATTGATTGAATCAAAGTTTTCTATAATGGTTTTTTTCTTTGAATGAGTGAATTGGAATACAAATTTGTGGAAGGATGAATGATGAATGATAAGAGAATTTGAGTGGATGAAAAGTAGATTTATGATGAAATGTTGAAATTTTGTTTGATCTTCTCCAAGATGAGTTTGGGACAAGAGTCCCCTGAGTTGTTGATTGGTTTGGCAATCTTTGTATTGCATCAACTTGTTGATTACTATTATGCTATGATAGATTTTTTCTAAGCATCCATAGCTTGTTCGAAAGCACCTGTTTTAGGCTTTTAGCCATAGTAGCAAGGCAATGAACTGTTTGATAAAATGCTTTGATAGACATGTATGAAAAATGTGTTAGCATAGACAAGGTATGAAAATCTTTGAAAAAATGCCTCAAAAAATGTGGTCTCATGGTGATGGAATGGCATGATGAATGCCATGACAAGCAAATTGTTGTGGATTGTCATGGCATTCCATAGCCATGAGACCACATTTCTTTGAGGCATTAAAGCAGTTCTGCCTTGTCTATGATCTCTTACTATTATGCTTTTGATAGATTTTTTCCAAGCACATCCATAGCTTGTTTGAAAGCACTTGTTTTAGGCTTTCAACCATAGTGAAGGAAACACTTGAACTATTTGACAAAATGCTTTGGTAGACATGTTTGAAAAATGTGGTAGTATAGAAAAGGCGTTGAAGCTGTTTGAAAAAATTCCTCAAAGAAATGTGGTCTCATAGAAGATACATATTCTCCCAGATCCCATGGTCTTGGAAGGCGTGTGGCCTTGATTACGTCCCGTTAAAGGTTTACAGTGCATAGTTTATGAAATTAGTTCTTCCGATTCTGAGTCTAAAAAAAATAGAATGCCATGAAAACCAAATGCAATTGGTAGCTACTCCTAGTTATTAGTTATGCAATGTGAAGTATTGCATGCTAAGTTGACTTTGTAAAAACTATATTGTAATTAAAATTTTGTCATCTATCAACATCTAGTTATTAGTTATGAAATGTGAAGCAATGCTTTCAGTTTTAAAGATGTGCAATGCAATGTAACCAATGTTATGAATATAAACTACAAAAATCTATTTTTTACTAAGTTACCAGTTCAGTTTTGGGTTCGGGATAGGGTTCGAGAACTTGGTTCGTTGGTTCGGGAAATTTTTTTTGGGGTTGGGTTTGTTTTGGATTCGGTAATACAAAAACATATAAAAATCAGAAATATATACATATTTGCAGCAGTAATCAAATTCATAATACACCACCATATTAATAGTCAAATAACATAGCAAAAATACACTACCACTTTAAAAGTGCAATATTAAAATATTAGTGATCTACTCGAATGTCATGATACAAAATTATAAATTAAAGTTCAAACATAAAAATGTCAAGTGTTTACAATCAGCTATTATTGATCATTGATCAATCTAAAAAGTGTGAACATTTTTTTGTGTGGAAGGCAAACAAGAAAATAGTGTTACATAATTATTTACATTGTGAAAGAGCCAAAACCTTTTTCTTGCAGATCGTAGAAGAATCTCAATGATTTTTTGGGTGTCCTTACCTTGGAATAGAACTATCCTGAGCCATGAATGATTGACTAGGAACTGTGAAAAAGAAATAAGATAAATCACATACAACTTGTAATTTCTTTCCTTGGGAAAAAGGGTAAAGTTTGTTTTTCAGGGAGAATCTCCTTTAGAGTTTGAATGTGCATTGATAATTTTCAAGATAGACTTAGCCAAATATTTCATCTAGGTTTGAAACTTTTAGGTAAAATGTTTGCTTCTTAAAATTTTGTTCAAAATTCAAGATGCAGGCTCTCCTCCCTTAGGGAAGAGAAGGCCTATCAAACCTAACACTCTTATGCAACTCTTCTTAAGTTCTTGTTGATGCAGTATTAGATGCGAAGTTTCAAAATAGGCATGGTTATATAAATTCTCATCTCACAACTATCATTGCATCAAATTAAGAATTTTCAATCCTTTATGGTCTAGACAAGAGAAGTATGGAGTAGTGTTCCAATGTTAAAGTCTTATTGTGAATCTCTTTGCTATGAGTGGTTCAAAAATGAGGAATCTGTCTTCTACACCAAATGAGAAATATTCACAATATGTGCTAGGAAGGAATATAAGTCCATAAGATCGAGTATGCAAGAACTGAGAATTGCAAAATTGGCTTACATTTGACTTCCAAACACAAATTTTCACACTTTTCAATCTTCACACATAAGTCAAAAAGTATATGTGCGTAAGTTGTAAAGTATACACTTGAATACACGTAACTCATATCTATTGAACCATGAATTTATAATTTGCAAATATGGACACCATCGATAAAAAAAATTTGTATTAAAGAAATAGCCATGTATGCATACATCAATATATGTCAATATAAGTATAAAATATAGTTACAAAATAGCTATATAGGCTTACGAGAATGCCATATAGGCATACAATGTCAAATATATCCAATACAAAATATGTACAAAATTACTATGTAGGCATACAACAAAGGGCTCTGTGCATTCAAAATTCATTTCTCTCCATGCTCTGGTTCAAATATAATTTTCTTTCCCTTTGTTGGGTGATTCGATGGCGATAACTCTGTCACTCGTTTCTATTGTGCTCGAGGAGTGCTCCTGCTGCTCCTCCTAGTGTTTAGCTCCTCGTGAAGATTCAACTATTACAATAAGAAGTAAAGACATTAATATATAGAAATTACATTATAAAAATTAATATATTTAACAAAATAATCACTTACGGCCATCTCACGATCACTCTCCTCAATGGAAATATTTGCACATCGATGCTCAGGCGTGCTCAAGCCCTGTATAAACCATCCAAATAGGAATTAAACTACGAATCAATAATGGTTTGATTTTTCACTAGAACTAGTTCATCTATAACAATGAATGTAAATTGAAATTTAGTAATTTGCCTCATACCTCCCCTATCAGAGCCATCGAGGATTGTATAGTGGAGGAAACACCAATATCCATTGCCCTCATAGCGTTTGGTGGTGTTTCTATCACCAACATCTAAAAATAAAACAACAAATTATTCAATCACAAAAAAGTTACAATAGCGATCCATGTGATGACTTATAACGTATGAGATCTAATGAACAAAATTTTGAGTAAAAGTATTAAACATATATATTTTTGATTATTAGTTATCAAATTTGAAGTAATGCTTTGATTTTGACTGATGTGTAATGCAACGTAACCAACAATATGAATATAAACTACACAAATCTATTAAACTTAGAATTCATTACTTAAGTTCTCTTTAAATTCTATATTACTTCTGTGAACGTTTGATCAAATCTACTGGCACTCAGAGATGTTTCTTTGAAACCTCCAACAATACCCTGTTCAACATCCAAAATCACATATTAAAATATCATTCGTAAAACAATGCTATTAACACGTAATAAATTTATAATTTTTTACTAACTTTACATACCCCACTGATAGGTGTACTGCAAAAATAAGTAGGTGGATGACTAGTGTATCCAGTCTCTACACTGTGACGTTGCAATTTTATTAAAATAGTAAAACTAAATTAGTTAATCTTCCATTTCACAATCAAAATTTAATAAATTAAATTCAATGAACATGCTGAATTTTACCTGAGTGTCAATGTCATATGCATCATGCAAGATGTCATCCGTCCTCTCCATCCTTGTAGATGCATACAGATCAGGCTACGTAGTAGCATATGGATCCTACGTAGCACCCTCCTGAGTTCTGGTAGGGTCATACGAACAAGTCACCCCGCAAGATTGACACACATGGGTTCGAAGGCCACCACCTAAAGACTCCCCTGGATGGCACTGTACAATAGGGCTATTGTTATGGATGACAGTCTGGGTCAAACTTGTGATCGCCTGCAATGTCTCTATGTCGACACTCTCCTTCGCAACAGCAGGCATCACAATCTACTCATGAGGTGGCCTAGCGAGAGGTCGTCTCCCTTGCCGCGTACGATCCGACTATGCACCAAGCCTATCTTGAGTTGACCCCCCACCTCTCCCCTGGAACTCTCTCATATCAAAATAATTTGGGATTTGGTTCAATACAAACTCACTGTGTAGTTTCCTAAAAAAATATTGGGGGACTTCACAATTATTGCACGGTGGGTAATCAAAGACCATATACCATCTTTCATAAAAATGGTTTTTAATCTCTTAGTGGTGGCACCAATGAATAGGAAACATCTTTGCATTGAGGGTAAGATTTTAATTTGTTTTAGGGTTAGTGAATAGAGAGCACAAATCACCTTTAGTAATTTTTAAATATTTTACTTGTTTATATGATAATTTGTCTACATAATATGCCCTGGTTGTCTGCCTCCAATCTTGCCATCCAAATATTTGTTAGGTGATTGCATCTACATTTTTAAACATATCTTTCAATGAATTTGCTAGAAGCATTCTTTCTGTGGTTGAAGCATTTGGATCACTCAACCTACTGATAAGATCCTCAAGTTGTTTTCTATTGTTCTCAATTTCACTCAAATTTTCTTGAGTGCTAGGAGGGAATTGAGAGAATGGTGGGGGAGGTTGATTTTGTTGAGGATTTTGCTGTTGAGGATTTTATTGTTGAGGATTTGCAGGATTTCCTACAAATTTTTTAAAAAACAATCAAATCTAACCTAAAACAAAAAAAATCAATTTCAAACTAACAAATTAAAACAAATAGAAAACAATACTTACCTCCCGCATCTCTTTGTCATCGTGGTGCCATATTTGCAAACAAAATCTAACTGTTCTTGATGAAATTTGCAAAAATCCTTCCTCCTAGAACGCGAGCACGAAAGTGAGGATTTTTGGCCGCGGGCAGAGCTGAGAAATAGTAAAGAGCAAATGATACACATTTGACTTTTTTTCTTTTAAAATCACATAGCGTGCTCACGTTATAACACGAGTGCGTTATGTCTTTCCAATTTTTTTTACCATTTGGCCACAAAAGTGCGACCAACTTCATACACCCGCCCTGTGAATATTTAGGATTTTCTAGATTTTCCAAGGTTGTTTTAGGTCTTTTTGAATGTTTTGAGGCTTTTTAGATCTTTTGAACATTTTCTATTGTTTTTGGATTTCCAATTTTCAAATGTTTTTCTATTTTCTGAAATATTAGGATGTTTTTGGTTTTTGAAAGTTATTTGGATGTTTTAGGGTTTTCTTGAGAGAATATCTAAATTTTTTGGATTTTTTGAGATATTTCCAAATATTTAGGGGTTTTCTGAATTTCTGAGTTTTGACCAAGAACCTAACCTAAGGACCTATCTTAGGGGCCTCGAGGGCTGATCAAAGATTAGCCTTGCCTACGTTATACACGCAAAGACCATGTAGTTCGATTGACTCGACTAATTTATAGGACAAAGATATGAACAAACAAGAGATGATAGCTAATTACAACAAACTGCTAAAGGACTAACCTAGGGTGTCTCAGGGACACAGTAGTGATGGCCTTGCCTACATTAAAGCTCAGAGATGACGTAGCTCGACAAGGAGAGACTATTTTTTGTATTTTTCGATGTTTGACCTTTTTAGGGATTTTTTATTTTTTTGGATGTTTTAGATTTTACCTTTACAATTTTCTGAATGTTTTTGGATTTTTCGTTGTACATGATTTTGCAAATGTTTTTGGATTTTGATGGATTTTGCAAGTGTTTTTGGTTTTTTTTTTCACGATCTTGACAAGTGTATGAATATGTGATGATTTCAGTGATCTATTTTAGGATTGATAAAGCTTGATAAGGAACATCTTCTTGTCAAAATGCACCATGGGCTAGTGATTTGGATTTTTTCTTCAAATGATTTGACCAATTTTATTTTGTGTTAGCAAATGTTTATATCACAACATGATTTATAGGATATAGCTCAAGATTTATTCCCGAAGCAAGATGTAAGTATCTACCCCCAATGTCTAGCAATATATGGAATGATATGCCAAGGATTATCTTGTGATAGGACAACATGTTTGGATAGAGGATGCATTTTTGGAAAATACCTCATGGCTCAAATAATGTTGGTTAGGATAGGACCAATGATAGTAGCCCATGTCAAGAATTTTACCATAAGCAAGTGTGAAGTACATAGCAAACCTTTGCCAAGATCAAGATAAGTTAGATGGGATAAAAAAATGGATTGGATAATGAAGGGTTCCTAAATTTACTATGGATAAAATGGATGGAATGTGGGATTTATTATGGATGGGATGAGATGCCTCCTCCTGAAATGGTCCACATAGATGCTTAATTCTACTCACGATGCCTATTTTCCAGGTTTTCATCATGGTACTTGTCCAAAGTGCCATTGAAGTGGTTTTCACTAGAGGGCAATTTTTCTCTTGACTATTTTCTTGATTTTTTTTATTTTTTGAAAGTTTATGCTCATGTCAAACTACCTAGTGGTGCTGATGTAGACGATGTTGGTGTTGATATAGATGTTGTTGTCACAACATGCCAATGATATCCTGCTTGGAGGAGTTGTTTTGCTAAGATATGAGCACTTTAATGTAACTCCTGGATCTTTTCATCTTCTTTATCAATACCAAAGTTAACCTTACTTAGATGTGCACACCATGATAGAAGGCCCTTAGAGTCCTTACACTACTGGATTTGACACCATTTTCCAATGGGCATTAGTCGGTCGTTCAACAAATCTCTGTCGGAAGAGTGACGCAATGGCGAAAATCTTTCCGTCACTATTTTTTCGTCGCAAGGTCGACGACAAATTAAACGTCGAAATAATGGCGAAGAATCGTCGGTCGGCAACATCGTGAAATACCTCAGGATTTTGTCAGAATATCGACGAAACCTTTGTTTATCCACTGACGAATTACACCAGAAGTTCATCGTCGGTTCGACGAAATGGGCAAGCAGTAGCGTGGAAACAACATGGAATGTTCGTCAAAATAGCGATGAAATACTAAAGTAGTAGCATCAAAAGAACACCAAAAGTTCATCGAATGTGCGACGAAATAGGCAAGTAGTAGTGTTCGAACAACACCAAAAGTTCATGCACTTTGCAACGAAATTAGCAAGGAGTAGCGTTGGCTGCGCACCAAAAGTTCATCGAAAGTGCGATGAAATTAGCAAGAAGCGGCGTTGAAACAACGCGAAAAGTTCAACTTTGCGACGAAATTAGCAAGGAGTAGCGTCGAAAGAACACTAAAATTTCATCAAAAGTGCGACGAAATTGGCAGGGAGTAGTGTGGTAGCAACGCCGAAATATCGTCGGAAGGGTGACGAAATGGGTAGGGAGTTACGATGAAATCGTCGTCGCAGCTATAGCAACTTTGTCGAGCCTTTCTATTGATTCATCGGTGGTTATTGTCGAAATTGCAATGAAGAAGCAAAATTTAAAAAAAAAAATTATATATTCGTGGAAATGTACCATTGCGGAGACTGATGACTAATCATACATACAGACTGCATATTGGTTTGATGCTTCAAATGATGCATTTCTTATATTGAAAAGTGCATTACCTTATTGAGCTTCTCTTTGTTTTGAGTATAGTTTAATATTCTCTACTTAAGAAGGCCAACCATGTGACGGTGGAAGCTCATTTGCCCCTCCCCCCCCCTCACATCACTCTCAATTCCCCATACCCAATCATATAACATTAATCATTGATTCATCCATTAATAACATATAACATTCATTCATTCATCCATTAATAACATATAAAATTCA
>VDFB02193867.1:277147776-277240303 GCA_007258455.2 Sequoia sempervirens | reverse complement strand
GGCATACATACATGACACACCAGCATACATATACATACAAAGACATGAAAAAACTAGCATTTAACTAAAGGAATAAATAATGTGAGCGCATTATTTGTTGTTAGAAATGTTCCACGAAGAAGAAAAAGTGATTTAAACTAGTAAATAAGGCGCTCGCGTTATAACGCAAGCGTGTTATATTTTGCTTTAGGAATCCCTGAGCCTTGGCTTTGAGATTTGCCTTGGAATACCAACCCAAAGGTTTGGAGGGCATTCCCAACCATCAGAGACGTTTTTTGAAAATTCTACAATTTTTCACATAATCGAGTTCGTGCTCACCATCAGGATTGCATTTGGTTTAATATCGATGAAATCAAACACATGGGTAATGTTAAGTTCTCTCTTAGCTTTCCAATGATATAATTTTTTTCACTTTTTGACAATGTGAGGGCTTTCATCCATAATTTCTTTTGTTTTAGAGGGTTCTGTTTTCAAAAAAGCAAGGTTTGGTTTTCATAAATTAACCATTCATCAAAAATTTCAAATAAATTACATTTTTTAGAAACAAGATTCCATTCTACAAATTTTTAAAAAAATAAAAATAAAAGAAAATCTATTACTTTCCAAAATTTGTAGGGGGAGCATGGCCAAAATTTTGTTTCTTAGGAAGTGTCCACTTAGAAAATTAGTAGTAACAACATCTCATAAAAAATTATCAGAAAAAATTCAGCACCAACTAGATAATCGCTAGCTAACTTCAATCGAGGATTTTAAAATACAAAAAAGGTCGTGCTCGTGTCACAAGAGTTAAGTATATGTTTTTTCTGACAAAAGCAACACCAATTTGTGTACATCCCTTTGTTGAACCCCTTAATCTCAACCATTTTCAAAATAAATTAGTAGTTTAGAAAGTAGACTCAGAGCACTTTGATCCTTATTTATGTTCCATCTCAAAATTTTGAGTGTAACTATCCTCAATTTCATGTCCAAGGTCAGCATTTCCTGATTTTAAAAAAAAAGTGGCCACTTAAGCCCCCTTTTTGGGAACCATATTGGTGCACTTACCCCACATAAACTTTTGAAAAGATCAAAAACAACCTCAAAACATTCAAAAAGACAAAAAACAGCCTCAAAACATTTTAAAAATACCAAAAACATTCAAATATTCATGGAAATCCAAAATTCCATCCATCCCATCTTGCTTTCACCCGCAATAAAATTTTACCCATAATAAACGATCGTCGCCTTCACCCTTTGGTGAAACTAGTAGAAAGCAAACATAGCAAGTCGTAAAGTGCGAACCCAAAATTCTAAATTTAAAGTCTAAATCATAGGTAAATGCGTTAGTGAAGTTTATAGCAATATCTCATCTTAGCATCATCATCCCAACATCAAACAACCCTCTGATCAACATGTCCTAGGATGTATCCTTTCTACGATGGACATCAACATCATATATCACCTTAAGCTAAACTTAAACTAGATATGATCTATAAATAACACTGACTATTTGTCTTTGATCTTTTCTTGTGATTTATCTTAATGACCCATTTCAAGGACCTCTCGATGATGTCTAAACAAAATGATTTAGAGAGAAAGGAATGGGGCATCGATCATTATCTTTCATTTGCTGTGCTTGTGGATACTCTTGTAAAATAATCTTGGCGCATACTTGCTTAGTTGTGTGTAGGAAGGTCATTTGGAGTATGTTGTTCACTATTGTTTATGCTTTGGTCCAATATATTCTAAGCTTCTAACTTGCATTCTGACATTTCTGTAAATCAAGGTGTGAACAAGAACTATCCTATCTGCTTGTCGAGTCAAAGTCCATTACACTAGATACAACGCCATCACGGTTATCAATACCTTGATGCATCGTATCTATGTGTCATATCAAACAATAAGGAACAACATAAAATCCCAATCCTGAAGTGTGAGCACCCATCCTACATTTCATCCTACATTCTTTTGCATTGTCTCGTCACCATCTCTAATAAAGTCTTGATGGATCAACCTGGACTTGTTGGATCTTTTGAAGAAATCATCATCAACAACGGTTATTCATTCTTTATTCTTCTATCTTCTCTCCGTGCTAACCTGGTATCGTGACACACAAAAACATCATCAATTCCTCAAACCATCAACATAATCATCCATATCATAATCATAATCATATCACATCATACATTTTTCATTATCATTCGAGTTGTGATGAATAATATAGATTTGTTATTTTAAGCATCTGAAATCATTTCATATCATAAGCATTTGCATCCATACATCCATATGCATACATCATCATCGTCATAAAATGCATAGAAAATATACAAAAAGAAATGCATCCATAACATTTGCATATCATAATCAACTATCCATATAATATTGTGAAAAAGAACATAACATTGCATTCATCCATAGCATCGCATATAACATAGGCATAAAGGTAAGTGCATCCATACATGATCATATATAAGCATTCATACATCATCCATCATGAAATAAAATGAACACATCATAAGCATGAATAATCTGTATCTGTATCATATATATATCAAAAAATGTGTCATGGTAAAAAATCTGGATTAGTGTATGTACATCGATGATAAGTACAAATATCCATGAGGCTATCAAAAAGGAGCCCATGAATGTATATCAGTATAAAGAATGGGGCATAATAAAAAAGTGTCTATACATCAAAAAAGACCTAGCCCTAGTGGCTGCTACCCTCTCCAGCCTACCACTCAGGATGATCCTCTCCTCAGGGGCGTGCATCGATCCACTATGAAATATCAGGCTGTATCAATGCCACTAGAAAATCCCTATGATAATGTTGCTTGTAATAGGCAACCTCTGTAATAGCCTCTCTATATAGTCACGCTGAAACTGTCCGACCGTGGGTGGATGTTATAAGGCTCTCAATCTGCTGACGTCGAGCCACCTCCTAGTCTGTCTCACTTGTAATAGTCTAAACTCTCTATAACGCAACATCCCTCTCAGCTATAACTGCAACCACCTATTACCGAGTCTGGTCTCGCTCAATAGTCAAAACCAAAAAATTTTGGCAGGTCTGGTTCTGCTCACCTATCAAAACCTGCACCTGCTGCTGCAACTGTTGTATCTGCACATCTTTAGCATCTGGTGGTGGTGGTGGTGGTGGCACTGGCTATTGCTGCACTACTGGAGGCTGCTGAGGATGCTGATGTCCCACTGGAGGAGCCCCTAGAACTTGTTCATCCTAGCCATCCTGGCCTCCCTATCCTCTACCCCTGACTACTCCGTCTCATGGTCTCCCTCTAGAAGGAGCCCCTGCAGGATCTCTAAGTCACCTCAGAGGGACAAACCATTGCATCATACGCAGGAGTAGTCTATGCAATGGGCTGACCCTAATCATATGCCCAAGGCTAGGCAACCAATTGGTAAAAATTCTCAATAGCCTCTGGTGTCAGAATCGTTGGTCCCCAGGTGGGAATCTCTCTAGCTGATCATGCAAAAAAGGCTCTATAGCCATCATCAGGCCTGTCCTAGATATCTCCAAAATTTCTAGCCACTCTATCTGGAAGGTACCACTCAATCATCGTGTGCTCATGACCCTACATGCATCTGGTCTTCCTGGAAAAATATAACTATTGTATATCATCAGAGCATGGTGGCATCTAAAGCCATGGTCACCACTAGAACACGATCATATCATCTATCACCTGTTGCTAGTACGAGAGCCCAATCTATCCTATGTTCCTAAGTGTAATGGCACCTCGGTATCTCCATATGATGGGATCATCTAGCTCCATGTCCACCATCTACACAATTAGCCAAAGCACTACATTGTGATCCCATGCCCAGATATGAATAAGTGTCACACCTGCACCAATGGCTCTCCCGTTGCAATACACAAAATCATGTAAATCATGGTACAAGGAGGCTAGCATCCTAGGCCCCCACGCAAAAAGAGTCCTCTAGTATAGCATCCTCTACCAAGCCAAGCCCCAACCTGGACTCATGAATTGACTACGTCTATCCAGAGCCACCAAACCTAAAATAATGGTTACAGCAATCAATCTGAAGGTTGACACCTAACCTCTATATGTCTCTAAATCTATTTGAGAGCTAACCAATACAATTTGGTCCATATCCATCACCTCTAAGTAGGCATCGAATCTACATTCAGGATCATAAATCATGCGATCACCATGGATAGGCAGCTGTAATATCTACCACACATCCTCCAAGGTCACTGACACCTCTCTCGTCGGAAGGTGGAAAGAA
Source organism: Sequoia sempervirens (assembly GCA_007258455.2). Lineage (NCBI taxonomy): Eukaryota > Viridiplantae > Streptophyta > Pinopsida > Cupressales > Cupressaceae > Sequoia > Sequoia sempervirens. The sequence continues at coordinate 277,236,061 of VDFB02193867.1, read as the reverse complement.
GAAGTTTCATTGTGCCATCTCTCACACAACATCGTCATCATGGCCAAATGTGTCCTAATCACTAGTGTGTACATAATGTACTACAATCTGATCTCTCCTAGGTGCTCCTGGCACAACTCTGAAAGATCACCCAATCTCTCCAGTATGGTGGGCCTATGCTCTATGGACATCAATGGTAGAAAACTCTCCTGCATCCATGACGCCCACGATGTCAGGAAAATAACAAAGTTTGAAGTTAATTGGAATTTTCGGCTTGGAAATCACAAATGCGTTTAATATTCAAATAGTGACACCTGATGCATTTCAAAATTCAAATTGACAAATGCATTGCCATACAAGATGGTGTCGTGATTTAGATTTTGGCCTAACCTAACCCTAACTTTCTAATCGGTAAGTGTGTTTCCAAATACATACATGTCACCATTTAAAATTTGGAACCCTAAATTCAAATTGGGAAAAGCATTGCCCCAAACATATACATCGCTATATATCATTTAGGCGTCGCCAATTGAAGTTTGGGCATCGCCATATAGCGACTCCCCCAAATTCTAAATTTTAATGCCTAATAGATGCATTGAAATTTCAAATTTCAAATAAAGTTTTGAATCACATATCAACGGTCTTGTGCCTGGAAGTCGTTGGAACTCATGAACTCAATCAGAGATGTGTCGGGGAAGCTTAGGATGCACCATTTTTTCGAAGGGTTAGAGCTCAATTTGCAAGAATTCATAAAATGTGAATGCACAAATGAATTGAAAATGACCCCTTTTGATCTATTTAAGCTAGAAAATTAGGGTTTTTTGCCCTAATTTAACATTTTTTATTGGGTTTATTATCATCTTCACCAATTTTTCCATGTTGGACCTAATTTTACATCATTTTTTGAATTTTTGGCATTATTCTTGCATCTTAGAACTTTTTTGGACCCTTGGGGTAGCTTTTCAACCTTTATCAAGAAATCAATCCAAACTTTGAAATTTCTACCTGATTTCTCAAGGGGGTAGGGAGTTAGTTTTATCCTTCCATGGGGGCATCTAAATAATCAATTTTTTTTTTATTTTTTGATTCAAGTAGCATTTTTAATCTGAAAATCGTTGTTCTTTGAATCGAAGCAACAAGTACCTTGCTTCAAAGAGGGGAAAAATGTAGACACTGGAAAATCTCCTAATCAATGTCATACTCTCAAATTGGGTTTATTAACATAATTTCCTCTTCATCCATCCTCTTTTCACTTAATTAATCTAATTAGCCTAGCTAATTAATTAATTTCATCATTTTCATCTATTTGGCCTAATTAATTAAATTGGGTTAATTCACCTCTTTTCGTGCTAACACTTCATTTCATTAAATTAAATACATCAAAATATTTAATTTAATCTCCTAAGTCATCCTATTTAATTAAATAACTCTATCCTATTTAATTAAATACCATTTCACCCCTCCCCTATTTATTAAATTATCTAATTTAATAAATATCTCTTAATTCTTCTAATCCCCTAATTGCATAAATTAAACCTTGTTTAATTAGCAATTAAACTAATTATTCCTCTAATCAAAGGGAATATTCCCATGGAATATTTTTTATCCTTTTTGCACAATTAAAACTTTGTTTTAATTTGTAAAATCAACTTTTTCTTCACCCTTATGGAATATTCTAATAAATATTCCCTCTCCAACCAACTCACTTAGCTTCAAAAGCAAGTTTACCCTCTTACCTTTCTAGCAAGTTACCTTTGACCTATGTGAGCAAGTCAAAAGTGTGTTTGTTTGAGGTAATTATGAGCCTTTGATTAATCTTCATCTTTCATTCTCATCCATTGATGAAAATCCATGATCCATGCCTCTCATATCTTTCATCCTGAACCGTTGATTAAGCTTTTTGATCTCAACCATTCATTCCTCATTTTCTCTCCTATAAATAAATCACTATTTGGAGACAAATGGATCCATCTTTCAATTGCAAACTCATGTTGTTGAATTCACTTGCACTCACATTCTCAATTTACTCACTTTTAGCTTGTTTTAGTTCATTTTAGTTGCATATTAGCTTCAAGCTTCCATTAATGGCTTCCATGCATCCATCTTAGCTTGTTTATAAATTAGGGTTTTGAATCTTTTAGCTTAGAATTAGCTTAGCATTTGTATATATTCATCATTTAGCATAAAATCATGTTTAATTAGCTTGCATCATGCTAATTTAGCTTTAAATCATGTTTTCATACACATCTCACAGTAGTTCCATCATTTTTCTTCAATAAAACTAACTGGAACAAGCTCATTTACCCAAGAGATTGGGAAAGGGTCATTGTTTCACATCAACACGACACCAATCCCCCAATAGAATAAGTTTCAATGGATTAGAGTAGGTATTTCAAAAGCTATTGTATTTTAACATGTTAAGTTTTAATGGCTTCTACTTTGATTTACATTGAATGATTTTATTGGGATTGAGGTTTAGTAGCTAAATCACACTTTGATTCCTCATGGATCAAGTGTGGTTAACCTGTACTAATCCATTGGTCATAGTATTGATCAATCCTTATTAAAATTTGAAAAAATGAAAACTTTATTTATTTTTAGTGAAAATATCATTCATAAATGATTGTAGAAAATTAAACTCTTTATTTAGGGTTCTTTAAGAAAAAATATGTTGAAATATATCTTATTTGAAGAATGAATTTTATCTAGAAGCAATCCATTCTACTCACATTTATGTTACTTCCTAAGACCAAAACAAAAATCTCTACACACTTAACTTTTAAAGCATATATACGTATATATAATAGTTGACCTCCCTATGGGCGATCCCACAATAGTGGTTTACACTTTTTGGCTAAACTTGACATTGAAATGAACATTTTGAACTTTTTCTTCACTTTCGAACACCTATAGCTGCTAAACCGAGAGGAATTTGAAGATGATGGAAACTAGTGATTTGTGAAATTTTGTCTATAGATTCTAAATATACTCTTAAAAAAACAAATGGAATCAAATTGCATTTCTTTTTCCTTCTCCTTTGATAACTAATTTTTAACAATAAGCACCATTTTCAGAGAGTGATGTGTACTTGCTAACACATCATTTTTTTCCATGAAGGATAAAATTCTATTTTTTTTGAATTTAGATTCGTAACTATGATATCTAGTGTATGCAATTGGTTTCATAGTTTTTTATTGAATATATTTTTAATTAATTTTTGAAGTCGAACCAATTAAAATTTAGACATAAGTTTACTTGTTAATACATAAACTTTTTGTATGTATCATTTTATTTATTTATTTTTGTTAGATCAAGGACATCAATATCAAGTACATAGATATTTTTCTGAATTTTTTTGGTAATCTACTATTTTTCCACATGTGCAGAACATAGAGCTTGATTTTTCAATGAAGACCTACATTCACAAGAAATAAAAAATAAATATAATAATCAAATTAAATATATTGAAAATTATACCTTTTGGGAAGTTTATAATAAGGACTACATACAAAAAAAAAATTTAAATGAATTCATTTGATCCCCAAAAGGTAAATCAAAAGTGGTTTTTTATTAGCATTTTGATAGGTGTAAATGAGACTTTGTTATAGGTATGGTTTAAAACTAGCGGGATTCTATCCAAGGGGGTTTGATCTAAGGTGGTTTGATCAAACCCTCTTCAATTGGAATCCTCTAAATGGAACTTTTCATGACTTAAATAATTATATTTTCTAAAAAATGTGATTTCAGCAAAAATCAAGATGTCCTAGAAAGTGTAAACCACTATTGTGGGATCACCCCTATATTTAATCTTTAGCGGAGGCATACATATGATTAGAACTTTATGGTTCAATTGAATGAATCATGTTAAAGAGCTTGGGGGTTTGTCATGCTAGTGTTGTAATTGTCAAGTGCAAAAATTATTATAGTTCATGTCTCGAAGATGTGGGCATTGCAAGTTTCTTCAAGTAAACCTAAGTATGTAAAAATGATCTAAACCTAGCTTTATGAATTAAATGAATGGTATCCCTAGACAATATTTTTGAATTTTATTGAACCCTCATCATTAGTTCCCTAGATAAATAAATAGGGTTAGAATTTTTAGGTACTTGATCATGCCATGTCAACACGACCACCTCGCTATGGTATAATGAACTTGAAGGGATCAATCCTAGAGTGGGTTTTCCTTGAGGTTTCTCATCTTAAGCCACCCATCTCTAATTAGGGTACCCACCATTGAAGGGTGTACGAGAATTATTAGAATTATGGGTTATTCACCTAATTAATTAAATCATATTGATTAATTAATTAGGTCCCCTTTGCTCTCTTAAACTAAACTTAGGATTTATTTTTTTCATTATTAGATTAGCTTATGCTATCTCATTACATAGGATTATGGCACTTGTCACATGCTGATCTAATCCTCTCCTAGGGTTTGTATCTCCTTCATAAGGATTGTTTCATTATTGTAATCAATAAATTCAGGATTTTTGCATCAATTCCTTCTCTGGTTGTTGAGCACCATTTTGCCTTTTTGATATCCTGTTTATGATAGGATATTTTCTTGCAGGTACTTTTTGGGTTCAGTGGAGTTGGTTTTGCAACTTCAACATGTTATGAAAGCCTTGATTTATAGCTTCCTATTCAATATCTGAAGGATCCATCCTTGAACAAATTTTTGGTACATCTTGGAGCAAAGCAGACCTCACCATCATGTCTGTAATGGCCAAAAACCTACAGATCGACTTCCATTTCATGAAAATCTGAGTAGTTGAAATTTTGGGGCAAATTTTGGTGGGAACATTTTACGAGGCATTAAAGTTCATACAACCATACATATCCATACATATATGTACAGTTGTACAAGTTGTATAGGCCTTAGCTCTCTATGTAAGCGACTTTAAAAAATTTTGCAGGTTTTAAATTTTTTTTGCAGGTTTCAAAATTTTTCATGCAATAATTTCAAAAGGAATTTTTTTCAATAGCAAGCAGATTTTATTTCTTGGGGCTGCATTAATTTTTTCCCCAGCAGTGGCTCTTTCAAAGCCCATCGAACACCTTTTTCATAGCGACTTAATATTCTAGGTGGCCTTAAATTTGTCTAGGTGGTTTATTCACCGATTTTTTTATTTTTTCGGTCATTTCAAACCAAATTCAATCCTTCGACACCCAATTTCTTTTTCCCATTAGTGACTTGTTTTTTTTGACATCCTCCCAACTTTTCTGGCATCATCAAAATTTTCAAGGGACTAGGTTTTTCAACACATGGTAGACGAAATATTCCATTGGAATGAGTATATTCTAACATTTTTTTCTTTCTAGGGATCAAATATATTTTCTCAACATCAAGGAATATTCCACAAAATATTCTATGAATGTTAGCATGACACCATGTTGATGTCAGCAGTTTGTAAGCTGGCAAGGGCCCCCAAGTCCCCTCTTCAGCCTTCAGGGAGTAGTTTTATTCTTTTGGCCATAACTTGGACGTATGATATCAATTTTTGGAAAATGAGATATTGCTAAAAAGTTGGTTTTGCCAACTTTTTGGTGATGTGGGTTTCATCACTTTTTTCTTTTTTTTGTGCATTCTATAGCCTTTCAAATTTAGCTGTTTTATTTTCACTCTCAAGCTGAATTTTTTTTATCAATTTCTTCATTTTTCACAATTCCAACAACATTTCTCAAAGCTATTCATAGCCATCCATGTCATTTTCTAGAATTTTATCCAAGAATATTTTATTTAGTTTTTGGTGTTTACACACTCTAGTAAATTACTTGGATGCTTCAACTCCTAGAAAAGTTTTGAAACTGTAGAATGAATTGTTTTAGGCTATTACATCTGTATTTCCAACTTTTTGTCCTATTTGGACATTTTAGTCATGTTTTTCTAACATTGTCCTTTTAGACATTGCAAGTTTTCTATGTAAGCACTTTTTTTTATGTAAACACATTGAAATAAAGTGCCTTAGCATTGTACATGTATTACTAGGATCTTACACATCATTTTGTGCCTTATTGTACTCGCACTATGATATAAAGTGTCATGGGGGGTTGATGTTTTCTTTTGTTTACCATTGATCACACGTTTGTCAAGTGAGTGTCACTTCCATGACAATAGCCTCATGTGTGTGTGCCTTTTTTTTGCACACCCTTTATATGTGTTTCACTTTCATGTTTACACGTTCAGATGTTCCTGATTCTTCTTCATGCACTTCTTTTTGGCATTCAATTTTAGTGTACCTATAAATCCTCTCCCTTTTTCACATTATGGGGGGCTTCTACTGTTGGTGCTAATGCTTCCTTGGGTTCATGATGGAGTGAGCTACGCATGCAATACTTTTTCCTACATAGTAGCAGATGCAGTAGCTACATTTTGGTGAGATGGAGCACTTACCATATGGATACTCTTGCATTCCTTTTTTTGGAGGCAACGTTCCATTTTCACTTGAACAATTCTTAAGACTTTGGTACTTGTGCCATCTATATCTATGACTTCTAGATGTTTTCCTTTTTTTCCATTTGATTTGAGTAGCGTTATTGGGGGAACTCATGCAAATTCTTATCTTCTTGATCTTGATCATTATCTTTTTTAATAGAGTTTCTTCTTTCAACACTATAACAGTCATTCTTCGACAATGTTTGCAACTTCTTCATTCTTCAGTGGCATTCTTCATGTTATCCTTTGTTCCTATATTTAAGGATAATTATTTGTTACACCTCGTCTTATTTAAAACTAAGTTACTTTCACCTTCATGGGCAAATAGGATGATGGATGTAAATCCTAACTTTCAATATGTTTGATAAATGAATGAAATACTAAAATAGGTATTAAGGTGTTATTTCTTTGAAGGAGTAATTATGTTTATATTGATGAAGTACAATGAAAAAATAGGAATTACAATGTGAATATTCTAATGTTTTATGATGCAAGTGGATTTCATGAGAACATTTAACTACCATTGAAAATGTGCCAAGTTGGATGCAAGTATAGGTTCATTCCTTTGGAAGGGAGGGGAAGTATCACTTAGGAGAATGTTTAGTTTGATAACCCTTAATAAGCCTATTTTCATGAGGATTGCACCCTAGATACTAAGCTTGAAGCTTAGTAAACCCATGAAACATGGAAACACCTTTGATCCTATGGGTATGCTCATAGCGAAGATGAATCTCTAGATAAAGGGTTGGTTCCCTATAATACCTCTTGCAAAATACTTCTTTTATAGGAAAAAAGGATACAAAGAAACTTGGAATTGAAACCTATCCTAGGAGGTGATGCACTAGACATTCTAGATCTAATTGCTTATTCAAACTCACAATGTATTCAACAAACAAGCTTAAAGATTTTCACAACCCAACTAAGCATGTAACACATAAGTATTTCATTGGAAAGGGACTGAATTTAGAACATGCATGAAGGAAAATAAAGTATTTTCACAATTTCAAACTACCAAAATCAGCTTACTCAATCCATGACCTGCATTGACTATGCATCTCCCTACATTCATAATATTTGAATGAGAAAAAATCAAAGGATTCTAAGAATGGATCACAAAAAATATCATCAGATCACTCATACACTATAACATGGGAAGTATTAAGAAGGAAAACTATTTCTTTCTTTATTGAAAATGAAGGATTGCTGCTACAGGTGGATCAATCTGAGTTACAAGATCAACTTCTCTTTGCAGAATGAAAAGGAAAAGAAGCAAGAAATAAGGAAAAAGACTAAGTCTTTTCCAATATATACAAGAGATGGTGACTCCAAGGCACCAAGAGGTGGAACTAGAAGCAAATTGGGAGTGTAAAATATCACCAAAATATCTCCTCATGAGCAAAGATGAAAATCCATGGAAAGGGGGCCTACAACTGAAGCAAATTGAAATCAAAATGTTGCAAACTCCTCCCCTCAATGTGCTTGATCAAAAGAACTCCAAAACTGATGTAAAATTGAGGATATGACTCAAAAATATCCATGACTAATGGCCTAAATTGATGTGATCTCCAAAAGACTGAAAATTTTCTCCAAGTCAAAGAAAGCATAATACTCCATATGACTCCCACTGACTTTAGTCCTATTTCACTTGTGTTTCTTGCATGATCTTGGGAAAAGGTAAATATTTAATTAAATATTAAAGATAATCAATTATGACTATTTTAATATTTTTCATGTGATAGTTCTCCTTTTTATACATTACATGTTAAATATTAAGGTAATTAGTGAAATATTACCTTTAATATTTTATACATAATTTATTTTTTCTTAAAATCATGCACAAACATAAGTGGAGTTCACTATCATTTCAAAATCAAATGATAATATTGAGACTTTAATCCATGATTCCACCTTCAAATTCACAGGCTCCCTAAAATGATTAGGTCTTTTGACTTAAAAGTCATAGACCATGGGTATTTTTCAAATGTAATGATTATGTTTTAAAACATAGTCAAAAATATCCACTTAGGGCATTGAGTAAAAACTCAAACCCTAATGATTTTATTCATTCTTCACTTGGAATATTTTGAAGAAACCTCAACTGTTGGCCACCATCGAACCTAGGGTTTAAGCTTAAATTACTCCATTTATTGTTGTTTCTGATGATTTTCTTGAAGAAATCTTGCAAGGAATGAGTGGTAAGTGTTTCTCTGCCAGAAATCTAGACATTGCTCTCCATTTTTAAAGAATTTCTAGGATTTATATCCATGGCCATAAGTAAATTTTTTGATGTATTTATCTCCTCTCCCACATGTCGATTCCTTTCCTCATTGGTCATCATTGCTAGGGTTTCTCCATTCGCAGCCTGTGTTGGGGTTTTTAGGCATCTTTAGCCTTTGGTAAGTTATTTTATGCACTCTTGCTTCATAGTGAACTCTTGTTATTTCCCTTGTGTTTTGATGAAATATAATTATCTTTGGTTGTACCATTAGTAACCTGTGCATGGTTATGTAAAAAAAATTTTGGTAGCTTAAGACTCTTTGTTGTTTCTTCATTATTATGATGGTTGAGTTGTTTAAATTTATGTGGAGTTTGATTTTTCCTTGTCCTCACTGCTATTTTTTTCAGTTTTCATTCCTCCATAAATTTAAATAACACATTTGTTGTTTCTGTCACCCTCATGTTTGTTATCTCCCTTTTCATCCTTGTCATTATGTTCTCCCTTCTAGATTCAACTCCATAACCTTACATTCTTTTGGAAGAAGATCAAAATCACTGAAGTGTTCCCATTTTAATGTTGTAGACTTCACCATCTTGAGAGTTTTTGGAACCTTTTACTATGTTTCCTTTACCATGACTGTATCTGGGATCTTTGCACCTTGAAGAGTTATGATTGTTTCATTGTGAAAATGGCTCCATTTTTCCTTGTTGTTTCATAAATGTTTCTCTAACAATGATAATGACCTCAAACTCCATGCAAATTTTATTGTAATAGTAGCTCCATTTCAATTCTCCATACTATTTTATTGTGAAAATGGGCAAGCTAAACTGTCTCATTGTGTTAGTATGTATTGCATGTAGCAAGCTGAACTATTATTGTTTCATGATATAATAGTCCCATTGTTCGACCTTGCTTCTTTGGTTGTGAAGGTATAAATGACCTTTGTATTCAATATTTCATTAGTTGTATACAATATACTCCATGTGCAAGTAAATTTTATTATCACTCTTGGGTAATTGCAGACATGAACACCTTTGTTCCTCTGTCTTTATGTGCATCCTTATGATTTTTATTGTCTTTTCTTATCACTTCAATAGCTGCATAAGCCTTTGTTCTTGACTATTATGTCATTTGGCATTTGAATACTAGATTTTATCATATTAGTTTCTTCTTGTTGACACTATACTTCTCTCTTAAAATAAGAGGGTAGCATGCTAGGCTTAGCCCCTGTGGAAGCCCATTTTACTCCACATGATGTAATTTCAATCTAGATGAGTCTATAATGATAATTAAACAAATTAAAATTGTACCTACACAATGAGAAAACTAGTTAGATAAAATAGTGAAGTTCAATGCTCTTTTTGATGATTAGATCCCATTTGATGATCTGACTTGGCTTTTTGAACATATATGATATTCATTCTGTTGAATATTAAAGTTTTTATGCAGCTTAATACTTTTTAACACTTTATGATTACTGATCTAAATGTGTATTCTTTGTTACAAATTTTTTGTGGGTGATTATCTGATTAATTCATTTTATCATTTGTAGAATGAAGATAGAAGGTTGTAGAAGAAATAGACAGAATATTAGAAGATATACAACATATACAATGGAGAAACCCTTTCAGGAAAAAACTCCACCAAGAATCAATGCATTATTTAATCTCAGAATAAGATTACAATAATTCCAATCCTTGCTTGAGATGCTTCTTTTTCCTTCAACAAATCTTCTTCACAACTTGCAATAAAAACTAATACAAACTCTCTTCAACTTGCTTGAGATAAATAGGCAATAATCAACCTTGTAAACTCCAAAGAGTTACAATTATAGTGCTTAATCCCTATCTCATAAAAGCTACACCTATCTCTTGCAAGTAGAGTTCTACCATGAAGAACAATTTCAAATAAACTCCTTCATCCATTTGGGTACGCAAGGTGGGTCCAAGTCAATCTCTGTTAACTGAAACATATCTCTCCACCATTCATGCAAGAATGATCATCCCATGTTAACTGAAAGTAGTCACCTATTATTTGTCATGAAACTCAAGTCATTAGTCATGCATTCCAAGTTAACTGAAGTCAACTAGCATTCAACTAAAACTAACTGAAGATAACTAAACCATAACTGAACTGAACTAAACTAAACTAAATTGATTTAAACTGAACTAATTTGAACTGAACTAAACTGAACTTCATGCATGTAAACATCAATCCCTAACTTCTAGGATCTTTACATACATTGCAGAAGAAGTAGATTACAATAACTCCAATCCTTGCTTGAGAATGCTTCTTTTTCCTTCACCAAAACTTCTTCACAACCTGCAATTAAAACTGATAATAAATGTCTTCAACTTGCTTGAGATATATAGGCAATAATCAACTTTGTAAACTCCAAAGAGTTACAATTACAAAGCTCAATCCCTATCTCACAAAAGGTACACCTATCTCTTGCAAGTAGAGTTCTACTGTGAAGAACAATGCCAAAACATGTGCTTCATCCATTTGGGCATCACTAAAGTCACAACACAACCTTGATTCCGTAGATATCTTCAAAGATTATCCTCAAATTAGGTGCCCATGAATGGGCCCACTTAACTTATTCTTCTGAAATATCTTAGCATGTAAAATAGCTAACTCTAAGAAGCGAACTTGGGCGCCCAAGATGGGTCCAAGTCATTCTTTGTTAATTGAAACATATCTCTCCACCATTCATGCAAGAATGGCCATCCCCTATTAACTGAAGGTAGTCACCTATCATTTTTCATGCATTCCAATTTAACTAAAGTCAACTAGCATTCAACTAAAACTAACTGAAGATAACTAAACCATAATTCAATTGAACTAAACTAAACTAAACTAAACTGATTCTCAACTAAACTGAATTGAACTGAACTTCGTGCATGTAAACATCAATCCCTAACTCTGAGGATCTTTACATGCATTCAAAAATGTTATCTTTTACTCCAAATAGTTAACTTAACTCAAGGTGAGTTCCACCTTCCATGTGGGTGCCCCATGTGCTCCTATTATTTAGGAACTCATCTTGGATTCCCTCACATGCTCCTATCATTTAGAATTAATTAAAAATGTCAATTAACATGATTATTTCATTCAAAATTAATCTCTTTCTAAACCTAGTGTTTGAGAACACTTTCCAAGGACTTAGGAGATACATGAAATAAATAATGTTTAGGATTGCAATTAAATGGCATCCTATTTCCAACATTCTCTCACTTGACATTATACATTGCAATTATTCTAAACAAAGAGTAACTGTAAATCAAGTACAGGACTTAAGGCCAATGGCCTTCCTGCACCAACTAATCAATCCATGAAAACTTCAAATGCAACCTGCATAATCATGAAGGTCCAAGCAAATGATTAAAACCAAGTCAACTTATCTGTAGGAACTGGTTTCATAAGATAATTTGCAACATTAATTAAAGTGCCAACTTTCTCAATTAATACCTTCCCACTCTCAACCATTTCTTGCAAAAACTAATACTTAACATCAACATGCTTAGTACAAGCATGATACATAGGATTTTTGGCTAAACACATAGCACTCTAACTATCACATTCAAGTTCAACTTACTTGCAATTAAAACCAATACCTTTCCCAAGTCTCTATAACCAAACTGCCTCTTTGGAGACATGTTAAAGCGTCGGGTGTGTTGAACTCATGTTCAACCAAGGTGTAGGCTTCTCGGTCTTTACTATTGAAAATAGCTTTTCTCACAAGTAACCATTCCAACATATATCTCTTACCATAAGAGAACTTAAGCCTCACCTATTTCTCCAAGTATCCATGAGGACCCAACCAATCCATGCCAAACTCCAAATGCAACACAAAAATTTCATGAAGTAATCAAGCAAATGATTAATGTACCCAATACATAAGAGAACTACACAAGATCAATGTCAAAGCTCTAATCAAGAATATAACATGACATCATAAAAAATACACTCTAAACAAAGAAACCATATCAAAAAAGATGAGTAACAGTCGTCTGCGTGAGTCTGCGGAGGCTAGGGTTTTGTTTGAGCCGTCTCTTGGGAAGCCGTCTCAGGGTAAACCCTTCGATTTTTGGTAGAATGGAGGACGTTGGGAAGCGTCATCGTCTCAGGAGAACGAACCTATTTTTGCTAGAAAATCCATCCACTCTTTTGGAGACGTTTGCAGGATTCAGGATGGAGCTTCGGCGGTGCAAAAGGATCCAAAGAAAGCAGACGAAGCAGCTTCTGGGGAAAGGGGCGTTGATGTTTCCAAAGATCTGAATGTGATTGATAAGGCGGGGGGAAATGCAGGGCCTACCTAGAGCCTTCAATCAAACTGGGAAGATCAATACGCCAAGAAAGGCTTTGGCATGAAGGTTGGGGGAAGCCGATTAAAGGAAATCCAAAACCAGGCTACGGGGAAGTCATCTAAAGTAGTGAAGGCTAATAAACCCTTGATTTCCTTGCAGGAAGAGCTTGAAGCTGAGGTTTTGCATAATGTGGAAGTTTTTTCTCATTTGGGACTGATAGGACGATTTAGGGGCTTTTGGCCTCATTTGTGTGATCTACATAAGTGGATTTCTGAGCAATGGGAACCTTTTGTAGACAGAAGCATCCAAATCTACCTAGCAGCCAGAGGTTTTTTTATGGTGGTTTTTGAATCAGTGGTTGATAGAAACAAAATTCTATGTGACTACTTTTGGAGCTGGGAGGAGAAGTTTGCTCTGTCATTGAAGCCTTGGCATCCAAATTTCAACCCTGCAACAAAGACTTTTGATAAAACTCCTCTGTGGGTAAGACTTCCAAATTTACCCCTTCATTTTTGGTTTGACTCCTGCTTAGAAGCTATTGGGAACTCTTTAGGGGATTTTTTGATGGTTGATGAAGGCTCTTCGAATCTGTTGCATTCCACCTATGCCCAGATTCTGGTGGAGTTGGATGTTTCAAAGGCGCTACGAGATGAGATTTCAATTAAAACTTCCAAAGGTTGTTGGGTACAACCCTTGGACTATGAAGGGGTACCTTTTCGTTGTAGGAGATGTGTTTAGACTGGTCATATTGCAGCACAATGTGTTAAACCCAGGTGGTCTAAACCTGCAACATGGTGGCATGATGTCTCACACAGACATTACGCAGTAGAGAAACAAAAGGAGTGCAAAGGAAAGCAAAATAAGAACAGTCCCCAGGCAAGGGAAAGCACGGAACTTCCTCAAGCTAATAGGGATGTAGAACAAATGGGGGAATCGGGTCAGGATGAGTCACCCATCTCAAAGGGTGTTGAGGAAGGAAGAGATATGGAAGTTGAAATAGAGACAAAACTGCATGGGGCTAAAACTCTGGAAGGAAGGGAGAAAACAGGCCTGTTAAAGTTACAGGAAAAAAGGGTGCGTTCTGGAGTGATCAGAGGTCAAAATGGGCAAGATTCGGTGGAAGATTCTCATACACATACTGGTACATCTGCAGCATGGCGAAAGGAGTAGGCTGCTTTGGAAGATGGTGAGCTTGCTTTGAATGGTAAATATTTGGAATGGCAAAAGGAGGTGGAAAAGGTGGAGGACGGTTGGAAAATTGTCCTGGGGAGGACAGACAAGAGCCTCAAAAAGAGAAGTTTTGCTATGGTCCTTCGGTCTTAGACCAAAACAAGGCCAAGCAGAAAGTCAAATTTGTAATTTGTTTCTAGGCCTCTCTTAAGTGCCCTAAGGGTGTTAAGGTTCCTCTGTGGTGTCTGTAGCTCTTCTTTGGTAAGGGTGGAGTTCACCGTTATTCACTCTTATGGCTAGAACCTGATGGATCTTTTGTATTTCTTTTTTATAATCAATAAAAAATCATTTTTACCAATAAAAAAAAAGAAACCATATCTCCAATCACATTGAGATAGCCTTACCAATGATGCATCCACGTCACTGCCAACAACTCCCACTAAATTGTGGTACCTAGTCACACATGGCATCGTGACTACCATCCTCTCTATGAAGATCACTCTGAAACATGAAGCAAAGAGTTATCACAAACAATATTAGCTGAAATAACCAATGCATCATTACTGTCATCTAAGGATTCCTTTGTAGAAGAATCAAAACTCTCTTTCTTGTTCTTATAATCCTTCTTCACATGTCTTGGTTTCCCGCAGTTCCAACACTTTACCTTACTTCATCCTTCTAACTTACCCTTCCCTTCCTTGTCTCCCTTAGGTTCCTTTTTCTCAAGCCTACCTTTTACAAACAAGGCATCTTGGATTTCCATTTTATACTTCCTCCTCACCTCCTCAAATAGGAGAGTAGGAATTATATTTTCCATCTTCGAATCCACACCACTACCACTGATAGAAACATTTAGATTTTCCCAAGACTATGGTAAAGAAAAAAGTAAAAAAATGCATTTATCTTCATCTTCTAGCTTTACATATGCAAATGCTAACTGACTTAGAATCAAATTAAAATCATTCAATTGATTTGCAACAAAATCACCTTCTTTCATCTTTAAAGAATATAGTTGTCTTTTCAGATACAACTTATTAGTAATACTCTTAGTTTGATAAATATCACCTATTCTCTTCCACAACTTATATGCAGTAGTTTCTTTTAAAACATTCAAGAGAACAACATCATCAAGACATAATCTTATGGTCCCTCTTGCCTTCTTATCAAGCTTAGCCCAATCCTCATCTGACATCATTGTAGGTGACTTTGTCTCATTACCAACAGCTAACCACTGATCTCTCTCTTCAAGGAGATCCTCCATTTTTAATTTCCACATCTCATAATTATATCCATTTAAACCTTCAATATCTAAATGAGAATTCACTATAGCAAACTTATTTTCCAAAATCAACAATAACAAAAAATAGTAAAAGCTCCCACTATAGCAAAAAAAAAACTTCCAATCTTTTAAAAGAAAGGCATCCCAATACTCTACCCAACCTCAGCTCTGATACCAAATGTTGAATATTGAGGTGTTTATGTGGCTTAATACTTTGTAAAACTTTATGATTGCTGATCTAAATATGTATTATTTGTTATAGATTCTTTGTGGGTGACTATCTGATTAATTCATTTTATCATTTGTAGAATGAAGATAGAAGGTTGTAGAAGAAATAGACAAAATATTAGAAGATACACAACATATACCTTGGAGAAACCCTTTCGGGAAAAAACTACACAAAGAATATGTAGCAAAGAATACATATTTAGATCATCAATCATAAAGCTTTACAAAGTATTAAGCTAAATAAGCACCTCAATTTTCAACATTAGATATTGATGTTTACATGCATGAAGTTTAGTTCAGTTCAGTTTAATTCAGTTCAATATTAGTTCAATTCAGTTTAGTTCAGTTCAGTTATGGTTCAACTATATTCAGTTATATTTAGTTGAATGCTAGTTGACTTCAGTTAACTTGGAATGCATGACTAAAGACATGAGTTGCATGACAAATAACAGGTGACTACTTTCAGTAAACATGGGATGATCATTCTTGCATGCATGGTGGAGAGATATGTTTCAGTTAACAAAGATTGACTTGGACCCACCTTGGGCACCCAAATGGATGAAGGAGTTGATTTGACATTTTCTTCATGATAGAACTCTACTTGCAAGAGATATGCATAGCTTTTGTGAGATAGGGATTGAGCTTTGTAATTGTAACTCTTTGGAGTTTACAAGGTTGATTATTGCCTATTTATCTCAAGCAAGTTGAAGAGAGATTGTATCAGTTTTTATTGCAGGGTGTGAATAATATTTGTTGAAGGAAAAAGAAGCATCTCAAGCAATGATTGGAATTATTGTAATCTTATTTTGAGATTAAATAATGCATTGATTCTTGGTGGAGTTTTTTCCCGAAAGGGTTTCTCCACAGTATATGTTGTGTATCTTCTACAACCTTCTATCTTCATTCTACAAATGGTAAAATGAATTAATCAGATTAATCACCCACAAAGAATACATATTTAGATCATCAATCATAAATTTTTACAAAGTATTAAGCTACACAATCACCTCAATTTTCAACATTGTTATCTTTTACTCCAAATAGTTAACTTAACTCAAGGTGGGATCCACCTTCCATGTGGGCACCCCATGTGCCCCTATTATTTAGGAACTCATATTGGACACCCTCACATGCTCCTAACATTCAGAATTGATTACAAATGTCAATTAAAATGATTATTCCATTTAATATTAATCTCTTTCTCATCCTAGTGTTGGGGAACACTTTCCAAGCACTTAGGAGATACATGAAATAATGTTTAGGATTGTAATTAAATGGCATCCTATTCCCAACATTCTCCCACTTGACATTATACATTGCAATTATTCTAAACAAGGAATCATTATTATAAATCAAGTACAAGACTCAAGGTCAATGGCCTTCTTGCACCAACTAATCAATCCATGCCAACTTCAAATGCAGCCTACATAATCATGAAGCTCCAAGCAAATGATTAAAACCAAGAGAACTTATTTTTAGGAATTAGTTTCATAAGATAATCTACAACATTAATTAAAGTGTCAACTTTCTCAATTAATACCTTCCCACTTTCAACCATTTCTCACACAAAGTGATATTGAACATCAACATGCTTAGTACAAGCATGATACATAGGATTTTTGGCTAAACACATAGCACTTTGACTATCACATTCAAGTTTAACTTACTTGCAATTAAAACCAATACCTTTCCCAAGTCTC
This sequence comes from Sequoia sempervirens, assembly GCA_007258455.2. NCBI lineage: Eukaryota > Viridiplantae > Streptophyta > Pinopsida > Cupressales > Cupressaceae > Sequoia > Sequoia sempervirens. The sequence continues at coordinate 277,218,744 of VDFB02193867.1, read as the reverse complement.
TGTATCCAAACTGCCTGTTTGGAGGCATGTGAAACTATTGAGTGTGTTGAACTCATGTCCAACCAAGGTGTAGGCTTCTTGGTCTTTACTGTTGAAAAAAAATTTCTTACAAGTAACCATTCCAACATATATCTCTTACCATAAGAGAACTCAAGCCTCACCTATTTCTCCAAGTACCCATGAGGACCTGTAACTAACTAATCCATGCCAAAGTCCAAATGCAACATAACACTATCATGAAGTAATCAAGAAAATGATTAATGTACCCAATACTTAAGAGAACTACATAAGATCAATGTCAAAACTCCAATCATGAATCAATAACATAAACATGACAACATGATCTAACATTCTCCTTCTCGGAGATCACATGCACCATAACATACATCCTAGTCTCAAGAGAACATGTAATATGCCAAAATCTTTTCTAGAATCAAGAGTATACCATGACATCATAACAAAGTACACTCTAAACCAATAAATCATATCTCCAAACACGTGTAGATAACCTTACCAATGATGCATCCACATCACTGCCAACAACTCCCACTAAACCATGGTACGAGCTACACATGGCATCATGACTACCATCCTCCTCATGAAGATCAGTCTTTAACATCAAGCAAAGAATCATCACTAACATTTTTACACGAAATGATCAAAAAATTAATACCATTATCTGAGGATTCTTCTGTAGAAGAATCATAACTCTTTTTCTTGTTCTTACAATCCTTCTTCACATGTCTCGGTTTACCATAGTTCCAACACTTTACCTACTTTGTCCTTCTAACTTACCCTTCCCTTCCTTGTCTCCCTTAGGTTCCTTTTTCTCAGGCGTACCTTTTACAAACAAGGCATCTTGGATTTCCATTTTAGAGTTCCTCCTCATCTCCTTTGATAGGAGAGTAGGAATTATATTGTCCATCTTCGGATCTACACCACTACCACTGATAGCAACAATTAGATTTTCCCAAGCTTCTAGTAAAGAAAAAAGTAATAAAATCCATTTATCTTCATCTTCTAGCTTTACATCTATAGATGCTAACTGAATTAGAATCAAATTAAAAGCATTCAAATGATTTGCAACAGAATCACCGTCTTTCATCTTTAAAGAATACAATTGTCTTTTCAGATACAACTTACTAGTAAGACTTTTGGTATGATAGATATCACCTATTCTCTTCCATAGCATATACACAATATTTTCTTCTAAAACATTCAATAAAACAACATCAGCAGGACATAATCTTATGGTCCCTCTTTCCTTCTTATCAAGCTTAGCCCAATCCTCATCTGACATCATTGTAGGTGACTTTGTCTCATTACCAACACCTAACCACTGATCTCTCTCTTCAAACAGATCCTCCATTTTTAGTTTCCACATCTCATAATTAGATCCATTGAATCTTTCAATGTCTAAACAAGAATTCATTGTAACAAACTTATTTTCCAAAATAATCAATAAAAAAAATAGTAAAAGCTCCCACTACAGCCAAAAAACCTTCAATCTTTTAAGAGAAAGGCATCCCAATACTCTGCCCAACCTCAGCTCTGATACCAAATGTTGAATATTGAGGTGTTTATGTAGCTTAATACTTTGTAAAACTTTATGATTTTTGATCTAAATATGTATTCTTTGTTACAAATTCTTTGTGGGTGATTATCCGATTAATTCATTTTATCATTTGTAGAATGAAGACAAAAGGTTGTAGAAGAAATAGAAAGAATATTAGAAGATACACAACACATAACTTGGAGAAACCCTTTCAGGAAAAAAATCCACCAAGAATCAATGCATTATTTAATCTCAGAATAAGATTACAATAATTCCAATCCTTGCTTGAGATGCTTCTTTTTCCTTCAACAAATGTTCTTCACAACCTACAATAAAAACTAATACAAACTCTCTTCAACTTGCTTGAGATAAATAGGCAATAATCAACCTTGTAAACTCCAAAGAGTTACAATTACAAAGCTCAATCCCTATCTCACCAAAGCTATTCCTATCTCTTGCAAGTAGAGTTCTACCATGAAGAACATTATCAAATCAACTCCTTCACCCATTTGGGTGCCCAAGGTGGGTCCAAGTCAATCTCTGTTAACTGAAACATATCTCTCCACCATTCATGTAAGAATGATCATCCCATGTTAATTGAAAGTAGTCACCTATTATCTATCATGCAACTCAAGTCATTAGTAATGCATTCTAAGTTAACTGAAGTCAACTAGCATTCAACTAAAACTAACTGAACCATAATTGAACTAAACTAAATTGAACTAATATGGACTGAACTGAGCTGAAATTCATGCATGTAAACATCAATCCCTAAATTCTAGGATCTTTACATGCATTACAGAAGTGTTATCTTTTTCTCCAAACAGTTAACTTAACTCAAGGTGGGTTCCACCTTCCATGTGGGCGCCCCATGTGCCCCTATTATTTAGGAACTCATATTGGATGACCTCACATGCTTCTAACATTTAGAATTAATTACAAATATAAATTAACATGATTATTTCATTCAATATTAATTTCTTTCTAATCCTAGTGTTGGGGATCACTTTCTAAGGACTTAGGAGATACATGAAATAATGTTTAGGATTGCAATTAAATGGCATCCTATTCCTAACACATTCTACTTTTATTTGATTAGTTGTAAGGTAGAAAGTGTTTCCTTGATTAGATATGCATAGAATAATGAATGGAACCCTGAGCTCTAACATCAATCTTTTTTCACCCTTACAGGTTTTCTTCTGGAGCTACACCTGGTCAACTCAACAATGTTGGCATAATCTTCAACAATGGGATTCGTCATTCACTAGGAAATGATAGGTCCCCACCTCTAATTTTATGCATATATTTTCTTGCATTTGTACTTGCTATTTTATATATTTTCAGATATAGTTACTCCCATAGCTTGTGTGGGACTACAAAACATTGCTTTCAAATATATTGGTTATTTCATATCATATAATGATTTATCTATTTTCATTTGTTATTCACTTACATAATATGGAATAACTAAACGAAACTGTTTGAAGCATATGCTTAGTAATGATGAATAACAAAAAAACATACTTGAAACATGAACTATAGAAAATAGTTTAGCTTCAGAACTTGATAATCTTTGAATGTTTGATTTTTCTAATATGAATTGCTCATGTATCAAAAAATTTCTCCCCCCATGTTGATAACTACTTGATAAAACTTTACTAATTGAGCTAGAAGCTAAAAATTAGTAACAAAGACAATATTGAGCTATCACACACACTGACATTCTAATTTGGTCTACTTGAGTTAGGTTAGTCCATGAATCGGGTAAGTGCCTTTGGTCATAGTTTTGGCATATTGGAATAATTGGGTAGTCGAATTTGATTGAGATAGGTTGTTTTCTTGAATTGAGTAACTTTGGTTTTATTCTTTGGTTTCTTGATTGTTTGCAATTTTGTTGAGTCTCTTTGATATGTGTGAGTTCTTCTTTGTGTGTTTTAATCAATGATTAGATATATATATATATATATATATATATATATATTAATACACACACACATATATACATTTACATGTGTGTGAGTATAAACAATAACCCATGCATGAGTACATCATTTGCATGGGGAAATTGAATGGACATATACCACAAATATAATATATATATCGGTCGATGAAAACATAATTATACATATTTTATATATAAATATGTACGTGTATATATGTGTTTGAGTTTGGATAATAGGGTAATGGTATATGCATATATGTAATACATATATATATTTAATGGCTTTATATGTTTTTATTATCTTATGAGTATAATATTATATATATATTATATACATATATACCATATTACATATATCAAATTATATATTTTTATAGTGAATTGATTATCATCAATAGATTGATAGAAAATGACTAATGTATAAATTGATTGCATACATTGATTGCTATTTATAATATGTTTGTAATGCTTTGCATTAGTTGCAACTATTGTAAATATTCTTGTTCTGTAAAGTATGCATGACTTAAATAATAGGTGTGATGCTTTTAAGGCCATTATGGGTTGATTTAGGTAATCCTCAGGGAGGCAATAAACTCTACATGGAATAAGGAAAATGATGAAAGTAAAAGTCATGTTAAAAGGAAAACATGATGCTTATATAGTGTGTTGCCATACAAAAAAGATGGTTGAACCTTTGATTTGCATATAAAGACATTGCATTGAAATGCTAAGGGAAACATCAGAGTGTTCACTAAGGCAATGCTATTGACATTTATAATGATTTACCATTCTTACAAATGGAACACAATATATTGGAAGGTGCGTGGAAAGATATAAGACTTGGACAATAGTATTGAAAGCTATTTGTAATGCATTTAAAACAACAAAAAAGACACCTCCCATGCAAGAGATCTGCAAACAAGAATTGCTATATTCATCAATAAGGAAAAGTTATAGAATAAGCTTTCAAGAAGATATGAAAGCCATGATATTTCCCGTGAATAATATCCGAGTGTAATTTACAAAGAGGGTTGAATGCTTATAAGAGTAAATCCCTAAATGAGAAAGGGATTAGATCATGACAAGTGTCAACATCACATGAGATGTGATGTAACAATCTAATATAAGCTCAACTAATAAAGCATTCCTAAGTTTAGCTAAAGTGTGTGAGAATAAATTAGACTAATAATCAATTAAAGATTAACTAATTATTAGCTAATGCAAGATAAATCTTACAACCCCCTTTAAGATGAACTTAGGGAGTAGCTAAAAACCCTAAAAAAGAATGCTAGATGGGTCCCAACAAACAAGGCCAAGTAAGGTACCCATGTACAAACAGAAGATCTCTATAATGTGGAGAAATAGAGAAAACCTCATGGGAAAAAATCTATTCCAAGAAGAGATGAAATCCAAGTGAAGGATTGATGAAGCCTCCAAATAAGGCAAGGTTGTCCCAAAAGATATGAACAAAGGAACATCCAGAAGCATGAAGAAGTTGCAAACATTGTCGTAGAATGACTGCTGAAATGCTGAAAGAAGGAATGCAAGATTGTCCATATGGTAAGTGCTCCATCTCACCGAAATGCATGGGTAACCAGCCACTGCATCCACCTAGTACATAGGAACAAATATTGTATACATAGCTCACTCCAATGCAAAACCAAAGAAGCATTAACACCAACAGTAGAAACCCCCCATAATACTAAAAAAGGTAGAAGCGTGACAGGTACATTGAAATTGAATGCCTAAAAGCAGTGCATGAAGAGGAATCAAGAACATCTAAAGGTGCAATCATGAAAGTACAAGCAGATAGAAAGGATGTGAAAACAAAAGGCACATATGCATGAGAAAGGTATGAAGGCAAACAAAGGAAAACATCAACCCCCATGGCACTTCATAACATAGTGCGAGTACAATAAGGCACAAAGTGATGTACAAGATCCCATAACACGGGTGTCATACAAAGGCACTTTATCTCAATGCATTTACAAAATCATAAATACATGCAACGTGAGCCCATAATATCCAAAAAAAGAAAATATGTTGAAAATACAATCCTTAGATAAAATAAGAGGAAACTGGTAGCACCATGATGAAGTACAGAAAAAAATATGCACTTTAAAGAAAATGACACCCAAAAATGTATCTGAATGTAGAAGATATGGCCCATCGAAGCCTCCAAAATGAGAACTAAACAACAAAAGCACTGAGAAAATAGAATTCTAGAAAAAACCAGAAGTCAAAACTAGAAAATACCTGCACCACTGTGAAGAGCGTGAAATTTCACCCCATTTCAAAAAATATTGCATGCGAAAAGATCACCGTATAGCCGAGATATGGCCTCTGGAAGTTGAGGTGCAAAACTAAAAAGCCCAAAGGAGAGGGGCTGAGAAGGGAAAAAGTAAACTCCTCCAATTTTTTCAAAAAACCACGCCAAATATAGAGAGCCACCAAATTTAGTAATGCTGGAAAAAACTCCTCCAATTACAATGCATTATTTTGCAAAAAAAATGTACAATTTGACTATTTTTTAAAGTTAAAAAAAGTCAAAAAACTATTACATTTTTTTGTAAATAAAAAAAAAATAGAAAAGGAATTTTTCTTTTTTAATTTTAAAAGTAAAAAGCATAAAAACTTTATATATTTAAAAAAAACATTATTTTTTTTTAAAAAATAATAAAAATTTACATGCATATTTTTTTATTTAAGAAAAAAATAAAATAAAAAAAGTTTTTGAAAAAAAATATATTAAAAAATAATGGGAGAGAGTACACTACGTAGAGTACTGCACAGGTACCTAGTGTAGGTGCATACCTGTACAGTACCCTGCAGGTATGTACTCCTCCCTTTGTTTGCTTTTGATTTGTTTTAAAAACAAATATTTTTCAAAAGCTTTTAAAAGCTTTAAAATAATTTTTTTTTACATTTAAAAACTATCAAAACCTTTTTGCAGAAAAAATAAATAACTTTTTTTACGAAATTTTTACCTCGTGATGCGTGTAGGCCATATGGCCCCTGCTAGGTAAATTTTTTTACCCTAGGGTGATCTGCTCCAAATTGACAAATTATATATGGAAATAGGGGTTTTTGTGCCTTCTGAGTGCAAAGGTGAGGTTTGTTTGGGATCAATACACTATGAAAAATCAGGCACCACCTAGATTTGGAAAAAAAGCCCTTTCTTCAAACCCTCACAGATCTGACAAACATAATCGAAATTGGGTGAAACAAAAGCCAAATTTGACTTTCTCGATGACTCTGAATTTAACGAAAAAGTTCCTTTTCACACAAAAATGATTCAAAAAATTCCCACCTCCAAAATTTTCAAAGAAAGCAAAGGGGATTCAGATTTGAAGCCTGCAACCCTTATTGAAGAAGAAAACCTCGTAAATCGAGAAGAGGTTTGTTGAATCCACGCTCTGATACCATGTTAGAATTGTGAAACAAGCACAAAACCATGAGCCATGAGATCAAACAACAAACAAGACACCTTCCACACAAGAGATCTGCAAACAAGAATTTCTATATTCATCAACAAGGAAAAGTTACAGAAGAAGCTTTCAAGAAGATATGAAAGTCGTGATATTTCCCATGAATAATATCCGAGTGTAATTTACAAAGAGGGTTGAATGCTTATAAAAGTAAAGCCCTAAATGATAAAGGGATTAGATCATGACAAGTGTGAACATCACATGAGATGTGATGTAACGATCTAATATAAGCTCAACTAATAAAGCATTCCTAAGTTTAGCTAAAGTGTGTGAGAATAAATTAGACTAATAATCAATTAAAGATTAATTAATTATTAGCTAATGCAAGATAACTCTAACAACCCACCTTAAGATGAACTTAGGGAGTAGCTAAAAACCCTAAAAAAGAATGCAAGATGGGTCCCAACAAACAAGGCCAAGTAAGGTACCCATGTACAAACAGAAGATCTCTATAATGTGGAGAAATAGAGAAAACCTCATGGGAAAAACTCTACTCCAAGAAGAGATGAAATCCAAGTGAAGGATTGATGAAGCCTCCAAATAAGGCAAGGTTGTCCCAAAAGATAGGAACAAAGGAACATCCAGAAGCATGAAGAAGTTGCAAACATTGTCGTAGAATGACTGCTGAAATGCTGAAAGAAGAAATGCAAGAGTGTCCATATGGTAAGTGCTCCATCTCACCGAAATGCATGGGTAACCAGCCATTGCATCCGCCTAGTACATATCTGAAAGCTGTGATATTTCCCATGAATAATATCTGAGTGTAATTTACAAAGAGGGTTGAATGCTTATAAGAGTAAAGCCCTAAATGAGAAAGGGATTAGATCATGACAAGTGTCAACATCACATGAGATGTGACGTAACAATCTAATATAAGCTCAACTAATAAAACATTCCTAAGTTTAGCTAAAGTGTGTGAGAATAAATTAGACTAATAATCAATTAAAGATTAATTAATTATTAGCTAATGCAAGATAACTCTTACATTCTTGTTATCTTTGGATGAAGCGACCTTCTATTCTATTTTGTTGAGTATTAATTTTGAATTCCACCACCTTTTGTTTGTCAAGCTAAGTTGAATCATGCAATATGAGAAGTGTTGATCCATCTACCGTGTTTCTAGCCTATAGATGCTAATTTTTTTGTATATATAGAGGCATTCTTTACCTCAAAGGGATGCATATATGCTTTCTTTTGTTATTTTCTAAGAGATGCTCTAGTCTTCTAAGTTTTGTGAGAGATTCTGAGAGAGGTTGAGAAGAGTTTTATTGAGAATTTGTGAGGGTATTTTGAAAAGTGAAAAGTGATTTGTTGCCATGCTGCAAGCTAATTTAAGGAGGCCAATTTTAGAATCTAGCTAGATCAATTTGAAGCTTAGTACATATAAGCATGATGTATCTTACTCCCTTATGCTTTGTTTGACTTTGGAATGTTTCAGTGATGCATGGATGTTCTTGTATATTACTTGTTTTGATGGAACCTATCTATTAGGTTGATGCTTTTATATACCCTATATGGGATTTTATATGATGTGTTTCTATTAAGACCTTACATAGATATTTTCTACTATACGTATGAAAAGTAAAATGTGAAATGTAGAACATAACAATGTTTGGAGATGATTTGGCTTTGTTAGCTCATAATGCTAGGAAAACCATGGGGAGAATAAGGATAGCAACACAAGAATCGTAATGGTATGGAAGATGAGTCATTGTTGATAGGATGTGACTTCATGCGAACCATGTGGATAGTCTATTCTAGAATGGTCATTTGATTATTGCTTTACTTGAATATTGATTGAAACCATAGGTTGAGAAAAACCTATTTGATTGGGTTGTTTATTTGATACTTGTTTGAAGCACATAGGTTGAGATTAACCTACATGATCAAACTGATCATTGATTGTTGATTTTATCCTGGGATTATGGTATTAACTAAAGATGAGATTATCTTATGTGATTAAGTTGATCACTTGAATTTGTGAATTACTACTTGATTGGAGCCAGAGGTGGGATTACCCTACTAAGTTGATTGTTTTATACTCTTGATAGGAAGTCATTTTATTGATGTGAATCTACTTTTTGAATAGCCTTTTTATTGATGAAATTGTATTCTTGAATTAAGAGTCTTTTATTTCTGATACTATACTTCTAATTGAACTAAGGTAATTTATTGACAAGGATATACTTCTGAATTATTTATTCATGTGATATATTCTTGATTGGAGTCAATTAATGATGAGTATTTATTCTATGCCAAAATAAAGCTTATGTAGCTATACTTTAGGTTATGAATTTATTTGTTACAATGATGTTCATAAGTTATAGCCATGAGGAGTTCATAGGTTAATCTTGGGGTTAGGATAACCCAATAAAGGGAATGGCTTAAATATAGTATTAATTTCTTTAATTGAGTGGAGTCTTTATAGCTTAAGCTAGATTGATTTGGTAGGTTATGGAATCACATTTTTAACCTATTAAAAGAGTTATAGAATACTTAGTGTATATAGGTTGTTCCTAGGGTTATAGATTATCCAATGGAGGGAATTTCATGCATGGAATATGATTGATCTTAACAAATTAAGCTAGAATGGTGGGTGAGCATGTGACGTCCACTTGAAGTACTATGTGATGAATACTTTGGCCAAAGTGGTGTAATTTACCAATAGTTGCACTGTCAGTTCATTGTGTTACCTTATTTTTATTCTAGTCTGAGATTGTTACATAATGTAGAACATAGATGAGTCGTATGGTAAAGTTCTAGTTATGCAGGACATAACACTACCTCGGGGATGGCTATTCTTTTGAGGTTTCTGAACCAAAATCTTCGTCAAAGGGTAGGGACATCTTACCATATGTGGTAGATGTACGAAGGACTATAGTTAGTCCATGGATGGAAAAAAAGTGCTTGATTGATGCTTCTCCTCTCAAACGACAAGCCAAGATTTGAAAGGGGGCTTCCTAGATGAATTGTATTTTTAGTGCCAATGAAGCTCAGTTGAGCTATGTAACTAACTTGTATCTATTTCTTTGAAAGATAGAAAATGTATTTTGTATTTAGATTATGAAATCATTTCTTTGGAAATATTGTACAATTCATTGAATGAATTGAGGAAGATAATTTGTTGCTATTATGTGTGCATTTTATCTTGTTTTGAAAAGAATTGTTTTTATTGCTATGTGATGGCATCATGCATAAAATCACTTGTGGTAAAACATAGGAAAATTACTGTGTAGAATAAGGGAAATGCTACACGTGGTATCAGAGCTACTAGGTTAAGCTCTAGAACCTATGAGCTCATTATGCAAGTAATGTGTAAACCTTATCAGAAGATAATGGTTAAAAAGTTTTTATGCCAAGATGGCAAGAGGAAAAGAAATAGGTTGAAAACAAAAAAGAGAAGTTGAGATTCTTGAAAATTTGTTAAGTCTAGGACTATGAAAGAATCATATCCCTTGAGTTGAAAACTCTTAAACCAATAGATCAATATGATACACCCTTGGAATTGCGGAATATTATGAAACCGGGTTTAGTAGGAGGGTTATGGGGGTATACCGATGGGTACCTTCATCCTATGAAATTGTTTAAATGACTCTGAGGGATGGAAAGAATTGAATAGATTTCCCCTTATTGATAGCAACTAGTAGTTGCAAAGAGTCAAGGAATTTGGATTGGTAGGGGTATTATAAATCTATGAGTATGATTTATAGGAAAAAAAAAATAATGGATAGCATAATTTGGAAACTTTTTTCGAAGTAGGAAGTCAATGTGTTGTGAATTTTTAAAAAAACTAGAGAGGAAACAATAGGTTAGATAAACCCTTGGAAAACCTAATTTGATACAAAGTTAAAATATTGCAATGATAATTGGAGTCAAGAGAGAAAGTTGATACCTTTGGATGAAGGTTAGAGACTAGAATGGTCAACAAAAGAAGCAACCTACGAAGAATAAAAATTGACATGATTCCTCCAGCTAGAATAGGCAAGGTCAATTTGGAGAATCCAATTGAAAAGGGGGAAAGAAGACAATCAACTCTAGAATGTATAAAGTTATGAGAAAATAAAGTTACCAAGAATTGGGAAAAAATCACTTGGAAAGATGATTGTAAGTTGGGAACTATGAAGTGAATCAGATTAAATCTGACAAAGGCTCAATTAAGAGCATAGTTTGGTTGAAGTATGAATAGAACTTACCAACTTTTCAATGAAAGTAAATTTATGTTAGATCTTTAAATAATCATTTGAGGATGTTGCAATGAGAAATGGAATATGGTTTAAAGGCCATTCATATACTTGGAGAAAAGAATTGGAATGAAACAATAGAGTATATCTTAATTTGTAAGTTGTTGATTATTATTTAGATCTCAATACTAGGGATCCAACTATTGAATCTAAAAAATTAGAAGGCGATGACGAATCTAATTTTGGGAATGAAAAGTATATTCAAGGCATACCATGGAGGGTAAGAAAAGTAAGAAATAGTTGTTGTAAAGATGAGTGTCGTTGCACCAAAAGATCAACTCATTAATGTTCAATACAACTGCTGGATTTATACAAGATCCAAGATCCACAGGAGGTGGTTAAACTGTATCATGAAGCCCAAGCAACGCGTTGGCCCATGCCGAGGATACCAAAGGTAAAACCTTTTAACAATCCCCCCAGCGCAAGTGAGGGGTTCAAACCTGTGACCTCAGCTCTGATACCAATTGTTGCAAAGACAGTTTCCTTGCACCAAAAGATCGACTTGTTAATGCCCAATACAACTACTAGATTTATACAAGATCCAAGATCCACATGAGGTAGTTAAACCATGTTATGAAGCCCAAGCACCATGCTATCCCATGCCAAGGAGACCAAGGGCAACACTTTGCAACAATAGTCAATCAACAACCAAAGGAATGATAAATCAGTTCAACCAAGTTGAAGAGAACAAATAATATGAGCTCAACTATTAGGATGATCTAATATCATGGAAACACTAAGGGGGGAAGAGGAAGAGTAGATAGACTCAGATAAAGTACCCCATACAATGAAGTACATTGATGTATTCTCAATTTGTAAGAACTAAAGTCATGATTCAACTGAAGTCTTATCCTCAATAACCACAAAAAGGTTGGAAAGGATAAAAGATAAGTTATTGGAACTACTAGTGAAAGGTATTGGAAAGGTCAAGGCTTATGACCAATAAGAAATAAATGTGTTATTAAGTTGGAAGATCAATTGTTATTATTGTTGATGCCTTAGAAAAGGATAGGCAGTATGCTTGGTCATGAAGGGAAAAATTATCACCTATGGAATTTGAAAGGGAAGACTTATATAATTATAACCTTGAGTTAAGAAGGAATGTACATGCTTGGTACTTAAGTATGTAATAATTACTAATATCTTTTGGAAGAAAATATTGAGTTGGCATGGTCAAACAAGTATTATTACTCAAACTAGTATAAATGCTCATCAAAAGAAATAGATTGAGCTGAAAATAAGATTACAACTTTGAGAAAAGATTAACAGACAAAAGAAATCCAAGAGTTGGATGTCCTAAAAGGAATGATTTTATCTCCACCATCAAAATTTAAATATTATATTTCGAGAACCGAATATGGAATAATTCCATAAAAGAGGTTTCAATTATTCAGGATGGACTATTAAGAACTACAGAAGGAACCTATGTACCCAAAAATTTGGGAGATGAAAGACAAATGGGGTAAATTGATGTCATTCTCAAGTATATAAGAGAGTGATAAAAAATTTCGGATGAGGAACCACTATAATCTGGAAGGGATAGAGTATAATGCTACAAGGTATGTAGCAAGTTATTGTATAGTATGTCGGTAGATGATGACAAGATGTCATCAATGGCATGGATTGTATACTCCCATGGAAATTCCAGAGGGGAAGTTGTAGATCACAAGAATAGTTTGATCTTTCTATGTTGATAGAACTGACATAATGTTGTGGTGGATAGACTCACCAAGGTAACCAATTTTGATTGGAAATTTTGATTTATAGGATATCAATCCTAAACATCATATTTGAAAAGCAATTGTTGAATGTTCCTGAGAAGGTTATCTTAGAGTGGGAAACACAAGTGACATTAATTTTTGATCATCTTATGAGAATTCAATTGAATGAATGATCAATAAGTTAGCCAATTAGGAAAATGGGATAAACCAAATCTTAGAGGATTTGTAGAATACTTATATTACAATAAAACTTCTATCATTGAAATTTGGTTTATGATATGGGAAAAGGGGTTGAATCTCTATTAAAGATGGGATAATCTAGGGAATAGGAGTAACCTTAGACTGCAAAGGCTGTCAAAATGGAATAAGAGATCAAAATGATCAAAGTAACTTTTTTTATACAAAGATTGAAATAAGAAGAAGTATCATTATGCTCAAGACTGAAAGGTGTCTAAGGGTAATGTTGTGCTCAAAATGGATAGTAGTCAAGAGCAGTAATATTATGCTTAAGGAAAATGTTTGAGATAGTGACGAACGGTCTTGGATTTTTAGCTATTTGATTGTGTAAATACCAAAGGGAAGGATCCAGGACCCACATTGTAGTGCACAATTCACCAAAATTGCTTTTATATTTTGGTTACACTAAGGATAATTGTATTAGCCAAGGGGAACATGATTTTCAATCACTAAGGTATAGATGTCATATAGGATACAATTATTATTATACTTATAATATACATATGAGATAATGTGACTATGATATATAGTTCTTTAAAAGGAAGGTATGCGTGAAGAACACAATTTCTTCTCCATATGTTAGCACAAATCACTCAATGCAAGGTCCAAGCAAGACAAGATTGCAAGGGGTCATGCTATGAGGGAAGGTTAGATGGGAATATACTTATTTCCTATCTAGTTTGGAAAATGGAAAGTAGAACCTTTATTTGAATTTATCTATATGATTAAGTGCTTTAGATCATCAAGGAAGATGATTCACAAGGGGGGAAGTATGTTACACCCCATCTTATTTTTACTAAGTTACTTTTACCTTCATGTGTAAATAGGATGATGAATGTAAATCATGCTTTCAATATGTTTGATAAATAAATGAAATACTGAAATAGGTATTAAGATCTTGTTTATTTGAAGGAGTAATTTTGCTTATATTGATGAAGTACAATGAAAGAATATGAATTTCAATGTGAATATTTTAATGTTTTATGATGCAAGTGGATTTCATGAGAACATTTAACTACCATTGTTGTTGGAAAATATGCCTCAACTTCCTGGCTTGAACCTCTCTTAAAGACTTGGGATTTTTCCCTTTGTTGGCCTTCATTGTCAGACTATCACCGAAATCCAGAAACTTGAAACGTAAGTTGCAGGGTTCTGAAAGATCATAACTTGGCAACATTGAGCTTGTTGTGGGATCACTGGATTTCTGAACCTTGGAACCGATGTCACAGGGTTTGTGAGTTTCATAACCTCCTAGCATGGCGATCTCCTTGTTGTCATGGGTTTTGGAAAATTCCTTACCTCTGATAGAGGTTGTGAAGTTTGGGTTTCTCCCAACTTGGCGATCCCCTTTTGTTGTCAACGCGACAAAGCAGTGTCAGTGGGAGTTCTGTCGATGTATCTTTGACATTCCAATGGAGTGTGGTGGAGACATGTCGGTGTGATTCAAGCTTGTCAATAGGAATTTTGTGGGTGTCTCTTTGACAAGGCGGGTCTCAAGGACAAAGTGGTGGTTGTGATGTTGATGTGACAGGGTGGTGTCAGTCTGAGATCCTCAGATGTCTCTTATAAATTCTATTGATTATCTGATCTGGGATTATCAATGTGACATAGGGCTTTCAGGGAGAGATCTCCCAATGTCTTGGTGACATTCTGATGGTGATGGTTGAATTGGTGAACCGATTGGTACAATATTCAAAAGCGATGGACGAGTGATGTGTTGACACATGGCATGAATTCATTTGTTGATTCTACATTGTTGTTGTGAATCAATAATCATTGGACCAAAAGCTATATTTCTTGATAGTGATATATTTTCATTAAATGTATGATCTCAATCGGGAGTTGATAGAGAGAAAATATGGTGACATTCTCTGTAACTAAATTAATTGTTGGGAAACTTGATCCTTGTTGGATGGAAGTGTGTGTGGCTCAAGATGAAGGAAGCTTGTCAGTGAAGATAGTGAAATTAATGAAAACCTAATGGTGGTTGTATGGTTCTATATTGTATGCTCTTCTTGCATTGTAACAATGTGAGAGGAACTGTAAACGGGAAGTGAGGTTGACCAAGGGATTTTATTGCTACTATGAGTTAACATCTGAGAGTGAAGTCTATAACTTTGTATGTAATCTATTTACTATAATACAAAGTGACTTTACTTGGTATGTGGTTTTTTCTCCCGTAAGGGTTTTCCCACATAATTCCGGTGTTATCTCTGTGTGTGATGAATTTTTCT
Source organism: Sequoia sempervirens (assembly GCA_007258455.2). NCBI lineage: Eukaryota > Viridiplantae > Streptophyta > Pinopsida > Cupressales > Cupressaceae > Sequoia > Sequoia sempervirens. The sequence goes on along the minus strand of VDFB02193867.1, from coordinate 277,203,326 downwards.
ATTCTTTTGTACTGTGAATGTGCATAACAATGAATGTAATCTGTTAAATGAATGTTTTTTACATGCACTTCTTTCCTGAGGATTTTCCATTAGGAAGGTGTTTTTACACCTCTACCTTCCTTACAAATGGTATCAAGGCCTGGCCAATTGTGTTATCCTTGTGAGTAGGGTTGGTTTTTTGTGATAATCATGTTCAGTGGGAGTCTTGCAAAAGAAGAACTGTTTGTCTTGTTTATAGTTTGAGATGGAAATCACATCAGGAAGAGTAGAAATTGAAAAGTTAAATGGCGACAATTTTGAGTTCTGGAAACTCAAAATGGAAGACCTATTGGTGGATAGAGACCTTTGGATTGTTGTTTTTGGAACTATGCCACAAGGTATGAAGCAAGAAGATTGGGACCTCATAGATATAAAAGCTAGAGGGGTGATAAGACTTTTTCTGGCTGATTTTGTACCCCTGAACACCCATGAGGAGAAGATTGCATCTTCATTATGGAAGAAAATTGGTGACATTTATCAAGGAAAGTCTCTGGTGCATAAGTTATTCTCGAGGAAGAATTTGTTCTCCTCGAAGATGGAAGAAGGTGCATTTATAGCACACCATCTGAATTCATTTAATATGATTGTTGCTTAGTTGGCATTTGTGGGTGTGAAGATAGATGAGGAGTATCATTATATGCTTCAGTTATGTTCCTTACACGACACTTGGGATCATCTGGTAATGGCTATTGGAAGTACAACAACTATTTTCAAGATGGAAGACATGATTGCTTCAATGTTTTTAGAAGAAATGCAGAGAAAGTCTTTTCGAATGGCCAAGGGGGTGCTTGTTGTTCAAGGTAGATCAAAGGAGAGAGGCAAGAAGAAAGACAAGAATTCTAAATCCAAATCTGAATGGAGATCAAAGTATCCTAGTAAGAAGCCCAAGGTGAAACGTTGGAACTGTGGGTAGATAGGTCATATCCAAAAGGATTATAAGGAGGAGAAAAAGAAGAACAACAACTCTTCAGAAAATGACTCTTCTCAGAGTGATGCAAATGCCTTCATTGCAGCCTTGGTGACTCAGGCATCAGATGATGTCTAGATGATTGAATCAAGTACATATTTTTAAATGACCTCTCACAAAGATTGGCTCACTAAATATGAAAAGTATGCTAGTGGAAAGGTGTACCTAGCAAGTGATTCAACTATAGGAATTGTTGGTCATGAAAGATTCAGAATCCAATTCGCTGATGGAAGAGTCAAAGGAATTGATGGCGTACTGCACATACTAGGTTTGGCTCATAACCTGCTTTCTGTTAGTAAGTTGAATGATGTTGGTGTGCAAGTTTCTTTCTTGAGTGGAGGCTATAAAATGACTAGATGATCAATGGTGTTGGCTAAGGGTGCACACATAGGCACTTTGTACAAGTTGGATGCATGTCCTATTCAATGTAACGTCATCTCTATAAAGTCAAGAAAATCCGCTCATGTAGAAAAGGAGAATGAAGTTCCTTTGGGTGTAAACTCATTGGAGGTGAAACTCCCAATAGAGAAAACCATGCTATGGCATCATAGACTTAGCCACATAGGAGAAAAAGGCTTAAAATCCTTGAAAAATAAAAATCTAGTTGAAGGGCTTGTTGATTGTAACCTTGAGTTTGATTTGTGTGAACATTGCATTTATGGAAAGCAAAAAAAAAATTCATTTTATTCGAGTCCTCATAAATCTTCTACCATACTAGATAATGTTCATTCTGATGTATTTGGTCCAGTGAATGTTCCTTCGTTATCGAAGTCTAGATATTATGTTTCTTTTATTGATGATTATTCAAGAAGGGCATTTGTGTATTTTCTAAAGAGTAAATTAGAAGTGTTTAGTCAATTTAAAGATTTTAAAAACTTGGTATAAAATCAGACTGGAAGGAAAATTAAATGCTTGAGAATGGACAATGGAAATGAGTTATGTTCTGCAGATTTCGAAAGGTATTGCAAAGACCATGGGATTAAAAGGCATAAAACTACACCTTATACTCCACAACAAAATGGAGTTTTTGAAAGGTTGAACAGGACACTGATGGAAAGAGCGAGAAGTATGTTGAGCAGTGTTGGTCTAGAGCAGAAGTTTTGGGTTGAGGTTGTGGCTATAGCATGTTACTTGATAAATTGTTCACCTAGTTTGACCCTTGTTGACAAAACACCTTTGGAAGCATGATTTATGAAGAATCCCTCTTTGATACATAGTCATGTCTTTGTCTATGAGGCATATGCATATGTGCCAAATAAGAAAAGATCAAAGTTGGAGAAAAATTTTGTCAAATGTATCTTCATTAGCTATGGTGTTGGTGTGAAAGGATACAAGCTTTAGAATCTTGTTACTAGGAAGGTTTTGTACAACAAAAGTGTAATATTTTAAGAGATGAAACCTTCTTCAGCTGATCTGCAATCAGAGATAGAAGAAAGAGAAAAGAAGAATGATGTAGTTGAAATTCCTTGAATTCCAAATAAAGAGGAACTACAAAGTGTACCTAAAACTGAGGAGAGTTCTAGTAGCTCTAAGAGTTTTGAAGAATAAGAACCACAACCTTAGCCTCAGCTTGTGAGGAGGTCTACACGTGAAAAGTGTCAACTTGAAAGGTATGGATTTTCCATGTTGGATTCGGATTGTGCCTATGCTTTGATTACTAGCACCGATGAGCCTATGACTATGAAGGAGGTTGTTAATATGTCTGATTCAAATTCTTGGTTGGAAGCCATGAATGAGGAAATGGTGTCTTTGAAAAAGAATGAAACCTAGTATTTGATACCCCTGCCTGAAGGGTGAAAGCTTGTTGGTTGTAAATGGGTATTTAAGAAAAAGACTTGTCTAGATGGCAGTGTTGAAAAGTATAAAGCTCAATTGGTTGCAAAAGGTTATTCCCAAGTGGAGGGAATTGATTATGAAGAAATATTTTCTCTTGTAGCTAAGATGACATCTATCAAATTTCTTTTGTCACTTGCAATAGTGTATGACTTAGAGATTGAGCAGATGGATGTGAAGACAACGTTTCTTAATGGAAAGTTGGAAAAAAGAAATTTATAAGTCCCAGCCTAAGCACTTTGTGGAAAAAGGTAAAGAAAATCTAGTTTCCAAGTTAAAGAAATATTTGTATGGTTTAAAACAATCACCTAGAATGTGGTACCAAAATTTTGACATGTTTGTGTTGTCATTAGGATTTGTAAGATCAAAATCAGATCATTGTGTTTATTACAAAACTAAAAATGGTCATTTGCTTATTATTTCCCTGTACATGGATGCTATGTTATTCTTTGGGAATATGAGCACAGTTTGAAATGAAAGATCTAGGTGCAACAAGGTATATTTTGGGGATGGAAATAAAAAGGGATAGGGGAAGTAGAAAGCTTTGGCTCAACCAAAGCAAGTATATTAGTATTGTCCTCGAGAGATTTGATATGGCAGATTGCAAGCAGCTAGTTGCTCCAATGTTGCAAGGAACAAAGTTATCTATTGAAGATTGTCCAAAATACCCTATTGAGATGGAGGGAATGAATAGAGTTCCTTATGCAAGTGTTGTTGGAATTTTAATTTATGCAATGGTCTATAATAGGCCAGAAATTTCCCAAGCAGTGGGAGTACTTAGTCGGTTTATGGCTAATCCAAGAAGACCACATTGAGATGTTGTGAAGAGATTTTTTAGATATTTGAAGGGCACTTTGGAGTATTCTTTGTGTTATCATGGAAACTCAATTGGATCACAAAGATCTATTAACATTCATGGGTATGTGGATTCTGATTGGGTAGGGGACATTGACAATAGAAGATCCACCAGAGGATACATCTTCATGTGATTTTGTGGTGCAACGAGTTGGATGAGCAAGCGGCAGGTTGTAGTCACTTTATCTACTATTGTGGCAGAGTATATGGAAGCAAAACATGCTTGCAAAGAATTCATTTGGCTTAGACGTTTGTGTTCTAATGTTGGGTTTAATGCAGTGAAAATTATTATTTGCTATGACAGTCAGAGTGCTCTTTTTTTGGCAAAAAATTCCACTTTCCATGCTAGGATGAAGCATATCGATGTTCAGTATCATTTCGTTGATGATATGGTGGATGATGGAAAGGTTAATCTAGAAAAAGTGGATACTCTAGAGAATGTCGTTGATGCATTGACAAAGCCCATGAGCATAGACAAGTATAGGTGGTGTGCCAGTTTGATGGGCCTTGGAGACCTATGACTTTCAATAACTTCAAGTTTAGAGGAAGCCAGTAAGTCTTCGTCAAGTGGGAGCTTGTTGGAAAATATTCCTCAACTTTCTAGCTTGAACGTCTCTTAAAGACTTGGCATTCTTCCCTTTGTTGGCCTTCATTGTTGGACTATCGCTGAAATCTAGAACCTTGAAACCTAAGTCGTAGGGTTCTGAAAGATCATAACTTGGTGACATTGAGCTTGTCATGGGATTGCTAGATTTTCGAACCTTGGAACCGATGTCAAGGGTTCGTGAGTTTCATAACCTCCTGACATGGTGATCTCCTTGTTGTCATAGGTTTTGGAAACTTCCTAACCTCCGATGTAGGTTGTGAAGTTCGGGTTTCCCCCGACTTGGAAATTCCCTTTTGTTTTCGACGAGGCAAAGTGGTGTCGGTGGGAGTTTTGTCAATGTCTCTTTGACATTTTGATGGATTGTAGGACATAATAACCTGACCAAAATAACCCTGGATAGAATAACCCAGTAACAATAATCCAAGGACAAAATAACCGATGGTCAGTAATCCAAGCCAAAATAACCCATGGTTAGAATAACCCATGGACAAAATATCTTTTAGCTTGATCTAAAATGACCACGGGTTATTCTGTCCATGGGTTATTTTGACCACGGGTTATTTTTCCCATGGGTTATTATGACACTGGGTTATTTTGTCCTTGGGTTATCATGACAGGGTTATTATGTCTAGGGTTATTTTGGTCGGGTTATTATGTCTGGATACCATTCCGATGGAATGCGGTGGAGACATGTTGATGTGAGTCAAGCTTGTCAACAGGTCTTTCGTGGGTGTCTCTTTGACAAGGCGGATCTCAATGACAGAGTGGTGGTTGCGATCTCAATGTGATAGGGTGGTGTTGGTGTGAGATTCTCAAATGTCTCTTAGACATTTTGTTGATGTTTCGGTCTGGGCTTATCAATATGACATGGGGTTCTCAGGGAGAGATCTCCCAATGTCTTGGCAACATTCTAATGGCGATGGTTGAATTGGTGAACCAATTGGTACAATAGTCAAAAGTGATGGATGAGTGATGTGTCAACATGTGGCACCAATTCATTCATTGATTCTACATTGATGTTGTGAATCAACAATCATTAGACTAAAAGTTGTATTTCCTCATAGTGATATATTTGCATTAAATGCATGATCTCACTCAGGAGTTGACAGAGAGAAAATATGGTAACATTCTATGTAATTGAATTAATTTCTGGGTGGCTTGATGCATGTTGGATGGCAGTTTGTGTGGGTCAAGATGAAGGAAGCTTGTCAATCAAGATAGTGAAATTAATGAAAACCTAACAGTGGTTGTATGGTTATATATTGTATGCTCTTCTTGCATTGTAATAGTGTGAGATGAACTATAATCAAGAAGTGAGGTCGACCAAGGGATTGTATTGCTGCTATGAGTTAACATCTGAGAGCAAAGTTTGTAAATCTGTATGTAATCTGTTTACTATAATACAAAGTGACTTTACTTGGTGTGTGGGTTTTTCTCCTGTAAGGGTTTTCCCATGTAATTCTGGTGTTATCTCTGTGTGTGATGAATTTGTCTATTCTTTTGTACTGTGAATGTACATCTCAATGAATGTGATCTGTTAAATGAATGTTTTTTCCTACACTTCTTTCCTGAGGATTTTGCATTAGGAAGGCATTTTCGTACCTCTGCCTTCCTTACAATTGCAAATGTGCCAAGTTGGATGTAGGTACAGGTTCACCCCTCTGGAAGGGAGGGGAAGTATCACTTAGGAGAAGGTTTTTGTCCAATAACCCTTAATTTAAGCCAATAATAGGCTATCACACACACTCACTTTCCAATTTGGTCTACTTGAGTCGGGTTAGTCCATGAATCAGGTAAGTGTATTTGGTCATAGTTTTGACTTATTGTAATAATTGGGTAGTTTACCTTGATTGAGATAGGTTATTTTCTTGAATTGAATGACTTTGGTTGTATTCTCTGGTTTCTTGATTTTTCGTGATTTGGTTGAGTCTCTTTGATATGTGTGAGTTCTTCTTTGTTTGTTTTAATCAATGATTAGATATATATATACATATACATGTGCGTGAGTATAAACAATAACCCATGCACAAGTACATTTGCATTGGAAAATTGAATGGACATATACCACACATATATGTATGTATATATATACATATAAACACACACACATATATATATTATATATATATATATATATATATATATAAATATAAATATATATATATATCGGTTGATAAAAATATAATTATCATATTTTATATATAAATCTGTAAGCATATATATGTGTTTGAGCTTCAATAATAGGGAAATTATATATGTATATATGTAATACATACATACATACATATATATATATATATATATATATATATATATATATATATATATATATATCGGCTGATGAAAATATAATTATCGTATTTTATATATAAATATGTACATGTATATATGTGTTTGAGCTTCAATAATAGGGTAATTATATATGTATATATGTAATACATACATACATACATATATATAATTGCTTGTATATATTTAATACCTTTACATGTTTTTTATTATCTTATGAATATAATATTATATATATTATATATAATATACATATATATCATATTACTTATATTAGATTATATATTTTTATAATGAATCGATTATCATAAATCAATTGATAGAAATTGACCAATATATAAATTGATGGGATACATTGATTGCTATTTATAATATGTTGTAATGCTTTGCATTAGTTGTGGCTATTGCAAATATTCTAATTTTGTAAAGTATGCACTACTTAAACAATAGGTGTGATGCTTTTAAGGCCATTATGGGCTGATTTAGGTAAGCCTCAGGGAGGTGACAAACTCTGCATGGAATAAGGAAAATGTTGAAAGTAAATGTCATGTTAAAAGGAAAAAACATGGCGCTTATATAGTGCACTACCATACACAAAAGATGGTTGAACCTTTGACTTGCATATAAAGACTTTGCATTGAAATGCGAAGGGAAAAATTAGATTGCGCACTAAGGAAATGTTATTGACATTTATAATGATTTACCATGCTTGCAAATGGAATGCAATATATTGGAAGGTGTGTGGAAAGATATAAGACTTGGTCAATACTATTGAAATCTATTTGTAATGCATTTAAAAGATTTGACTTAGTCATAAATCTACAAACACCACAAGCATGTAAGAGGTTTATGTGGCGCCAAATTATGAATATCTGCATTGCATTAGAAGTCTATTTTGTGAGCTTTGTCCAGTGATGGAAACCAAAGTAAATGAGAGAATAAGTCAAGTAGATTTTGGCATAAATAGAGTCGACCTGATTGATCTTTTACCTTGCATATATGAAATGTATTCTTGTTGTCTTTGAATGAAGCGACCCATCATTCTATTTTGCTGAGTATTAAGTTTGAATTCTGCCACATTCTGTTTGTCAAGCTAAGTCAAATCATGCAAGATGAGAAGTGTCGATCCATCTACCTTTTTTCTAGCATGTAGATGCTAATTTTTGTGTATATATAGAGGCATTCTTTACCTAAAAGGGATGCATATCTGCTTTCTGATGTTATTTTATGATAGATGCTCTATTCTTTTGAGTTTTTTTAGAGAGTCTGAGAGAGGTTGAGAAGAGTTTTAGTGAGAATTTCTTAGGGTATTTCAAAGAGTGGAAGTAATTTTTTGCCATGCTGCAAGCTTATTTGAGGAGGGTAAGTTTGGAATTGATGCAAGAGCACATAACAACCTGAAAATGTAATTTTTGGATTTTGATGATAAAGTTCATGAAGAGGTCCATTTTTATGTAGGATTATTTTTTTGAGTTATTTTAGGTCTTAGGAGGTCCATGGGTTTCATCTCTAATGGTTTAGGTTGTTTAAGTTGTCTTAGAAATTCAAATTTTGGTTTTCCTGCCAAAATGTAAATTTCAATTTCTACAGTGATTTTTGGCTTGTAAAAGGTTGGGGTTTGTTCCTCAACCTTATTTTTTAGATTTTTGAGTCTAATAAGGTCTTATAATACCATGAAATACCATGCAGGGTCTCTTTTCATGTTTTGGTTTCATTACTAGGTTGTAAAAGTGCATGTTTTGCAAGTATAAGTGCAAAAAAGGACATGGGGACTTTAAGTTTTAATGAAAAGCATGTAATATTTGAATTGTAACTATTCTTGAGGTTAATTTACATGGAATGAATGATATTACATGCTACAAGAAGCTGTGGAGGAGCTTTGGATGGAAATACCTTATTTTCTTGACAATTTATGACAATTTTTTGTAATTATAGTCTGAAAATAGCCTTGTACATCCCTGTATGGAATAGTTACAGGTTTGAAAGTTGGTGGAAAGTTATATTTTTGTTTTAATAATCCAATTCAATTATTTTTGCATGATTTCATTATGTTTTGAGAAAAATATGGAAAAAATACTACCAGTAGCCTTGTTTCAAAACTAGGGTTTCCAACAAGCTTAGAAAATTTATAACTTTTGTTTGCGCCATTGAAATTTGATGAATCTTGGTGAAGTTATTCTTTAGGTTTCTTCTAAGGTTCTCACTAAATGATAAGTGTTGATTCAATCATTTGTGTGATTTATGAAGATTTGAGTGTGTTCATTGTTCATAAAAGATTGTAAAAACCCTAGGTTCTTGAGGTTTTAATGGAAAATATAGTATTTTGAGTTAACCACAACTAGGTAGGGTTTAATGAGACCCTGTGGAGTGAGATGAAGTTTTTAGGAGCCTAAGAATGCAAAGGTGAGAGTGTTGGTTTCCTTTTTGAGGGTTTGAGCCTAAAGTGAAAGTTTGTACAAACCTTGCAAAGTAGGGTTTGAAAACACCTTCAGTAGATTCATTTGAATCTAAAACACATTGTTCTTTGCTATTGTTTATTCCTCTGCATAATTTTGGTATTAGAGAGATAAATATCTAGGAGAGTCTAAAAAGGCATGGAAAGAATGCTCATGGGAAATTTTGACAAGTATATGTGTGTGGAAGTTTTGACAAGTTAAAAGGAAGAACCTGAGTACCAAGAGATTGGGTAGAGAAAAGAAGAAGAAAGAATCCCTAGGTGAGGTATCACGAAGTGGAGAAGAGAAAATAAAAGATTCAATAGCAAGGACTCAAAAAGGACAAGATGAAAGTCAATAAGGTAAGACAAGATGTAGAGTTTGATAGAGGAATGGTAGAATTGAGGAAAGATATTAAGCTTGTAATACAACAGTGGCTTGAGGAAGGATACCAAGAATATGTTGGGTATTGGCCAATGTGCAAGAAGGTGAAGTGGCCCGTAAAGATGATTGTTACAAAAAGAAGAAGGCACTGAATGGATGATTTGAAAAGAGAAGATGAAGCAAAAAATGAAGACAAATTAATTGTCATTGGCATGAAGGAATATCAAGAGTGTCTTCAAGCTAAGTGAAGCTTAAGAGCATGTGTAGAAGTAATGAGAGAACTTCTCAAGAAGACACATATACAAAGGTTCATTGGAAAGAGACACATTCAAGGAAACAATGGGTTGGTGATGATAGGGAAGTTGATATGAAGATAGGTATAGCTGAGATAAAGGAAGAAAAAAGAAAGAAATCACAAGGAACTAGTGAAGAGGCACACTAGCCTTATGGTTTTTATCTAATGTATGTTGCTGATAATGTTTGTATAGGTGCAAAACAAGGAGAGAATGGAGAGGATGAAGAAATTGATAGTGGTTATGATGCATTTGAATGAGAAATAGAATTTTGGACTATTGCAGTTGAGAAGGAGATAAGAAGGAGAAGAAACAAGAAGGAAGAGCAAAACAAACAAACTATGAAAACCAAGAAACATAGAGCCAATAAAGCCAAACATAGAGAGGATCAAGAGGAGGTCAAAGAAAAAATATGAATACAATACTATTTGAAGAAGAAGAAAAATAGGATACCATCATTTGAGATGGAACTCAAATTTCTCCCACCTCGAGAGTATGATGCAACAGCACATAACAACCTTAAAATGTAAGTTTTGGATTTTGATGAGAAAGTTCATGAAGAGGTACATTTTGGTGTGGGAGTATTTTTTGAGTCAGTGTAGGTCTTAGGAGATCCACGGGGTTCATCTCCAATGGTTTAGGTTGTTTAAGTTGGCTTAAAAATTCAAATTTTGGTTTTTCTACCAAAATGCAAATTTTAATTTCTAGGGTAATTTTTGGATTGTAAAAGGTTGGGGTCTGTTCCTCAACCTTATTTTTTGGTTTGTGGAGTCTAATCAAGTATTAGAAGACCATGAAAGACCATATATGGTCTCTTTTCATGTTTTAGTTTCATTCCTAGGTTATAAAAGTGCATGTTTTGCAAATCTAAGTGTAAAAAGGGACATGGGGACTTTAGGTTTTGATGAAAAGCATGTAATAATCAAATTGTAACTATTTTTGGGGTTATTTGACATGGAATTAATGAGATTACAAACTACAAGAAGCTGTGGAGTGGCTTGGGATGGAAATACCCTATTTTCTTGACAATTTATGAAAATTTTCTATAATTACAATTTGAAAATAGCCTTGTACGTCCCTGTACAGAATAGTTGTAGGTCTGAAAGTTGGTGGAAAGTTATATTTTTGTTTTGATAATCTAATAAAATTGACTTGGTGTGATTTCATTGTGTTTTGAGCAAGATATGGAAAAAATACTACCAACAACCCTGTTCAGAACTACGGTTTCCAACAAGCTTAGAAAATTCATAACTTTTGTTTGCAGAATTGAAAATTTATGAAGCTTGGTGAAGTTCTTATTTAGGTTGCTTCCAAGGTTCCCAACAAAGGAGAAGTTATAATTCAATCATTTGTGTGATTTATGAAGATCTGAGTGTGTTCATTGTTTAAGAAAGATTGTAAAAACCCTAGGTTCTTGAGGTTTTTTATGGAAAATACAGTATTTTGAGTTAACCACAACCAACTAGGGTTTTATGAGACCTTGTGGAGTGTGATGATTTTTTTATGAGCTTAAGAATGCAAAGGGGTGAGTGTTGGTTTCCTTTTTGAGGGTTTGAGCCTAGAGTGAAAGTCTGTAGAAACCTTGCAAAGTAGAGTTTGAAAACACCTTCAGTAGATTCATTTGAATCTGCAACACATTGTTCTTTGCTATTGTTTATCCCTTTGCATCAAGAATCCAACTAGATCGATTTGGAGCTTAGTACATACATGCATGTTGTATCTTACTCCCTCATGCATTTTTTTAACTTTGGAATGTTTTGGTGATGCTTGAATATTTTTAGATATTACTGGCTTTAATGGAACCTATCTATTAGGTTGATGATTTATAAACCCTATATGGTATTTTATATGATGTTTTTTTATTAAGACCTTACATAGATAGTTTGTACTATATGGTTGAAGAGTAAAATGTGAAACATGGAACATAATGATGTCTGGAGATGACTTGGCTTTGTTATCTTATAATTCTAGGAAAACCTTGAGGACAATAAGGCTAGCAACAAAACAATAGTAATGGTATGGAAGATGAGTCATCATTGATAGGATGTGACTTCATGTGAACCATGTGGATAGTCTATTCTAGAATGGTCATTTGATCATTACTTTACTTAAATATTGATTGAAACCCTAGGTTGAGAATAACCTATTTGATTGGGATGTTTATTTGATCCTTGTTTGAAGCAAATAGGTTGAGATTAACCTAGATGATCAGATTGATCATTGATTGTTGATTTTATCTTGGGATTAGGGTAAACTAACGATGAGGTTATTTGATGTGATTAAGTTGATCACTTGAATTTGTGAATTACTACTTGATTGGAGCCATAGGTGGGATTACCCTCCTAATTTGATTGTTTTGTAATCTTAATGTGAAGTCATTTTATTGATGTGAATCTACTTTTTGTATAGCCTTTTTATTGATGAAATTGTATTCTTGAATTAAGAGTCATTTATTGTTGAGACTATACTTCTAATTGAGTCATTTATTGAAATGAGTATCCTTTTGATTGAATCCACATATTGTCGAGGCCATACCTTTGAACTACGGTCATTTATTGACAAGGATATACTATTGAATCATTCATTGATGTGATATATTCCGAATTGGACTCCATTAATGATGAGTATTTATTCTATGACAAAATAAAGCTTTATATGTAGCTATACTTTAGATTATGAAGTTATTTGTTATGAAGATGTTCGTAAGTTAGAGACATGAGGATTTCATAGGTTAATCTTGGGGTTAGGATAATCCAATGAAGGGAATAGCTTAAATATAGTATTAAGTTCTTCAATTGGGTGGAGTCTTTATAGCTTAAGCTAGATTGATTTGGTAGGTTATGGAATCACATGTTTAACCTAGTAGAGGAGTTATAAAATACTTAGTGTATATAGGTTGTTCTTGAGGCTATAGATTATCCAATGGAGGGAATTGCATATGTATAGAACATGATTGATCCTAACAAATCGAGCTAGAATGGTGGGTGAGCATGTGACATCCACTTGAAGTACTAGGTGATGAATAATTTGGCCACAATGGTGTAATTCACCATTGGTTACATTGTTAGTTCATTATGTTACCTTATTTTCATGCTAGTCCAAGATTTTCATACACATATAGAACATAGATGAGTCGTATGGTAAAGTTCTAGTTATGCAGAACACAACACCAGCTTAGGGATGGCTATTATTTTGAGGTTTTTAGACCAAACTATTCGTCGAAGGGTAGGACCATCTTACCATATGTGGTAGATGTGGGGGGGACCGTAGTTAGTCTAAGGATGGTGAAAAAGCACTTGAGTGATGCTTCTCCTCTCATTCGGCAAGCCAAGATTTGAAAGGGGAATTCCTAGATCAATTGTATTTATAGTCATAATGAAGCTCAGTTGGGCTATGTATGTAACTTGTATCTATTTATTTGAAAGATGGAAAATATATTTTGTATTTAGATTATGAAATCATTTCTTTGGAAATACTTTACAATTTTTTGAATGAATTGAGGAAGATAATTTGTTGCTCTCATTTGTGCATTTTATCCTATTTTAATTTATTTATTTTTATTGCTATGTGATGGCATCAAAATAAATTCATTTGTGGTAAAACATAGGAAAATTACTGTGTAGAACAACGGGCGTGTTACATTTTTGGTTGGAGGATTTTCAGTCCTTCACTTGGATTTTATCTCTTTTTGGAGTGGAGTTTTTCTCCATTTCTCTACTTATAGAGATCTTTTGTTGTATGTGGGTGACTCATTAGGCCTAGTTGTTAGGACCCATCTTTGATTTCCATGCATTCCTCCTTATTTTTTAGCTTCTCCCTAAGTTCATCTTGGGAGTTAGTGATTTTTTTAGTGGCTATTATTCGCCAATTGGCTAATAGTTGAAATTTGGGAATCCAAAATTGGCTAATAGTTCAAGCTATAGCATGACTTGAATTGCCACTTTTTTACAAAATTTCATTATAGTCTTATTTAAATTGCTAAAGATTTTATTTTATTAAAAAAATTAACTCAAAATTTTCCATAATCAAATTAGATTTTCCTAAATTTTATAAATTATAGTAGAAATCTATATTAATTCACCAATAGTATATCATAATTATTAGTTTCTTTAGGACCATATTTCTAATCTTTAGTTTCCACCATTGATTTATAATATAATCTAAGGGCCCTTGTTGTATTCGATAGGTAAAATTTACCCACAATCTATAATGCTCATGGGGCCCACATTTTTTAGGTCTCATGAGCATTATAGATTGTGGGTACATTTTACCTTGTAGAGTACAACGAGGATCATCAAATCAATGATCTAAAATCAAGTTTGAGCCCCATGAGAATTATAGATTGTGGGTACATTTTACCTTGTAGAATACAATGAAGGCCATTATATTATATTTTAAAACAATGGTGGCAAGTAAATATTATTGTCTACCACTTAAACCCATCAATAATTTCCACTTTCGGGCCCTTACTTTTCCATGAGAATTATTTTTTGATTAAATGGATTCGCCATCATAATTAATGTAATTTTCTATTTTTTTCAAGATATGCCAAAATTTTCAACAAAATTTTAGTGATGTAAAAAAATTGCCAATAAATTAATATTTTTTTCCAAAAAAAAGAAAGATTTGCCAATAAAATTTAATATTTTTTTCCTAAAAAAATGAAAGATTTGTCAGGATTTTATATCTTTTTTTGAGGGGGGTTTCTTAAAGTTATCATTGTTGGGGGTGTTAAAGTAATTGGTTATTCACCTAATTAATTAAATCATATTGATTAATTAATTAGGTCCCCTTTTCTCTCTTAAGCTAAACTTGGGAATTATTTTTTGCATTATTAGATTAGCTTATGTTATCTAATTACATAGGATTGTGACACTTGTCACATGCTAATCTAATCCTCTCCTAGGGTTTGCATCTCCTTCATAAAGATTTTTTCATTATTGTAATCAATCAATTCAGGATTTATACATCAATTCTTTCTCTGGTTGTTGAGCACCATTGTTCCTTTTTTATCTCCTCTTTGTGATATAATATTTGATTACACATGCTTTATGGGTTCTATGGAGTTGGTTTTGCTACTTCAACAACAATGATTACATAAATCTGCTCTTAATTTATTCCTCTTCCCCACTCTTGGGTGGCATGCAAGTGATGATGTTGCATGTGTAATATTTGTTACCAAAATGGTGTCTCAACCTTACAATTATAATAGGTTAATATATTGAGTGTGGGGGGTTGCAAGAGGGGGTTACCCCTTGTGGGGTTTGGGGAATGACCCCCCCAACAAGGTGTTTGAGGGCTACATTCCCCAAGTGATGGTTTGAGGGAAGCGCCCCTTATAACCAAATTTTATGTATATTTTATTATTATAAATCTAGACCATTCATCATTAGGTCTTAGATTTGTCATTACGTATTTTGTTGGTTTGTCTTTCCCTAGGAGGAAACCTTATTTTATGAGGGTATTTTATTACGGCGATGTATGATGATGCATTATGAGAGTCTGATAGTTGTTGTGTTGCCTTTGGATCTCTAGTTGGTGATATTCTTGTGAGAAACTTACTCTGCAAGTATATTGTAATTTTCATGATTTTTGAATAATATTGGGCAGATTTTGGAGTGTGGAGTTTTCTCCCAAAAGGGTTTCCCTGAACGTAAATTACTGTGTTGAGGTATGCATGATATTTATGTTTATTTTTATTTAATTTCTATAATTGTTGTCAAGATCTAAAAAAGTTTTGCATTACCCTCCTCTCAAGGTTAGTGTAGGAAGTTGTTCTGCTACCTTAAATTCCTTACAACATCATCCGGTGCACACATTAACTTTTCATTTCAAGCATGATAGACATTTTAGTTAGTTTTAAATTTTTTTAAAAAATTCTTACGTTTTGTCCAAGGATTAAATTTTGGGCATGATAGTCATATTGGAAGACCCCGTATTTTGTGGTCATGTTGATTCTATGAGTCATTAATGGTTTATGTCTAATATCTTATGTTCATATTTTGATTGTTAACAGATATGGTAAACAAATTAATCCTATATAATTAATGGTTCTTGTGTTTCTTGTGGTAGCTAGATGAGTTCTTTCCTTATCTATATGTAAGTATGCATTGATTGAGATGTTCAATTACTAGTTGTAGACATCCAAATTTCACCACTCCCACATGGTCAAATCCATCTCCCTTATCTGTTTATTTCATTGATATTAATTAAATGATTTATTTAATTAATATTTCTCACTTTTACCTAAGATTCCTAAAGTATTTAATTTTTTTTTAATACTTTACCTTTCGTCTTTTCTTCTCCAAATTAAATAAACATATCAATTTATTTAATTTAGTCATTTGGCCTTTTTGAATTAAAGCAATTTTAATTTTTTTCTCTCCTTGTCACATCCTTCGTAACCCTCTTCTAATTTGGATTAATTTAATTAATCTATAATTAGGATGTGCACACCATAATCGAGATTAATGTCACATCCTCCATATTCTCCCACTTGCTTCTAATCTTCCATTAATCTTCTTAATCACTTGTTTGCACAACCTTAATCTAATTCCCTTGCTACATATAGCATACCTTTTTGGTCAACCTTCACATTTTCCACATTTAGACTAGACCCTCTTCCCCATGTGAATTAAAAATTCATATTTGTCCCTCCAAGACTCCCCTCTTCCCCATGTGAATTAAAAATTCACATTTATCCCTCCAAGATTCTCCTCTTCCCCATGAAAGTTTTTAGGAGTTCTAGAACTCCTCACTTGTCACATCACTCACCTGTGGACAAGTACTTACCTTTTGTAGAACCTTGTTTTATCCCCAAGGTACTCCCAATCATGTGAATTTAAAATTCACATTTATTTCCCCAACCAGTTCTCTCTTCCCCATGGGGATTTTTGAGAAATGCTAAAATTCTTCATATGCCACTTTCCTCTCATATGGGAACAAGAAGTTCTTTTTTGAGAAAATATTATCCTCATCCCAAGGTACTTGCAAGTACCTCCACCTCACACGTCCCTTTTCCAACTCACTTGTCCTTATGACACTTCATCCTCCACATGGTAAGATGTGAGGGATTGTGATTCCTCAACTCACCATAGCCCTTCATCTTGCCCATGTTGGCAAGATCTCAACCGTATATTTATCTAGAGAATTCTTCTCTTAAAATGAGAGATTTCCTATCATTTCTCACATTAGACATTCACACAATTTGTATTCAAGCTCTCAAGCACACTTGCATTCTTGCACTAACAAAGACCTCCATTGTTGCATGTTTTCAAGCTTTTATCCTTTACATTTGCATTCATTCATCCAACTACCCACATAGCCCATTTGAATCCTCATCTCACATAGAGAATTTTGCAACCATTCTCATCACATTTTGTCATCAAGGAGCATGCAAAACATCAAAGATCTAAGGGCCAACCAAGGAGCAACTTGAACAAGGTAAAAATCAACTTTCTTATCTTTGTTTTGTTTGAGTTAACGTATCCCTATCTTGAAGTGTTAAGTGTTGTTTTGTTGTCTTTTGCATTCTATTTTGTGTCATTTAGATAGGCTAACAACTCTTGATGACATTTCTAGCACGCCCAATGGGACCCACAGATAGGTCCTTTTACTTTTACATTTGTTGTTTTTTGAAATTTTGTAGGTTAAGGTCACAGAGAGGCGAGCATGCCCCTAACAGGGGTGACCCTACCCTAAATAGGGGTGACCCTACCCTAAACAGGGGAGAACCTTCCCAAGGATAGGTGAACTTTCCAAACTACAGGCGACCTCGACCTAAACAGAGGTGACCCTACCCTGCAGAGTCACCCTTTTGAGTAGCAAAACCCAAATTTCTTCACTATTTTCTATAGAGGGGTGAACCTGCCCTACAGAGGGGAAAACATGCCCTAATAGGGGTGAACCTGCCCTAATAGGGGTGAACCCACCCTAGACAAAGGCTTCTGCAAGGTTAAACAGTAGTTTAAAGTTTAGTTTCAAACTCTGTTTTCTATTGTTTTGATTAAAACTGACCTCCTAACTCATCCTGTTGGTGATTGTGATAGTTTTTCTAACATCTGTGCAACTATTAACACTTATTGAAGACCAAAAGAAAAGATTCTAACATATTTTTTGCAGGGTGGATGGGTCCCTGTTATTAGTTAGTTGTTTGCCTTTTATTTTTCTATTATTTAGGCACATAGTTTAATTAAGGGGGGAGTCAACATAGTGTTTGTCATGTTTTCAAAGTATTTTTTGTCACCTAAGAGGGCACTATTTTGTTCAAGCTTTCCCTTTACACTTCGTGTGAGTCTGGGGAGTAGCCGAAAATGGTTAGTGTTCTCTTTTTAGCAGGACCTGCTTGGGGATTTCATCACCCCAAGGGACAATCCCAACCATGTGTATCGGCGGGGTATACAAAGGGGAGAGAGCCAAAGTTTTACCCCAATCCAATCACGTCATGTATGGTGAAGCGTCGAAGCTAGGTGATACCTAGATAGATGTGAAGAGTTGGTTTGAGCCTTTAGTACCTCGCTGGGATTCCCAACTCATGCCTATGACATGCTGGTGTTCATAGTTGTGCCTCATGTACCAAGCATATATCGAGGACTCCCTAGTTGCCTTGTTCAGCCTAGTTAGAGGAATGTGTTGGCCATACCCTCCATACTAATTGTAGGATCATGCTGTCTGAACTGTCTTTTTTTAATGAAACTAGTGAATTCATGTTCATTTAAGTTAGCCTTATCTTCTGCTTGTTGTTTGTCATGTTTTTAGTCCTTGCCATAGCTATTTTCACTTAAGTCAAGTTTAGGTCTGTTGCAGAGAGATGAACCTTCCCTCAACAAGGGTGAACCTGCTCTCAACAGGGGCAAACCTGCTCGCTGTCTCAATCATTTTTTAGCATGTTTTTGTCAAAATTGTCTAACTTTTCACTGAATAGGAAAACTTTCCCACAACAAGAGAAAACCTGACCACTAGTTGGGTGAACCTGCCCCAACTTAGGCAAACCTACCCCCCAAATAGCCAATTTCATCTTTTGTTCAGTCATTTCAAGCACCCGTTTTCCCATTCCGAGTATCTGTTTTCTAGTTCTGAGCACTCATTTTCCAGTTCTAAGCACCCGTTTTCCCATTCCAAGTACCCATCTACCCATTCTAAGCATTTGTTCCCCGTTTCAAGCACCTCTTTTCCCATTTCGAGCACCCATTTTCTTATTTTGAACACCTATTTGCCCATTCTGAACACTCATTTTCCTGTTTCGACCATCCATTTCCTCGATACAAGCATCCATTTTCCCATTCTAAGTATCTATTTCCCTACTCAAAGCATCTGTTCACCCATTTTGATAGTTCATTTGACCTCTTTTCTAGTTTAGACAAGTCTGAAAGTTAAGTTGGGCGAACTTGACCTATACTTGGGTGAACTTGACCTTCAGTTGGGCGAACCTGACCTATATTTGGGTGAACCTAACCTATACTTCGGTGAACCTGACCTTTAGTTGGGTGAACCTGACCTATATTTGGGAAAACTTGACCTATACTTAGGTGAACCTGACCTTTACTTGGACAAACCTGACCTATACTTGGGCGAACCTGACCTTCAGTTGGGTGAACTTGGCCTTCTGTTGGGCCAACCTGCACCTTGGTTAAACAAGTTTGATCTTTATCCAGCCATTTTGCATCTTCCTTTCACCTGTAATTTGGATCTAGATTTTCTATAGGTCACGTGTTTATCATCTGAATCATATAGGATCATAAAACCCCTTTAAGTTGTATATCCCTCATCATTTTCTCAATCCAAATCCTCTTACCTTCATTTGAATTCATTATCCAAATTGACCTAGGTGTCTAAAACCGATTGTCATCCTACAACGTCTGCATAGGATCACCATTTGTCCTGAGTCAGTCATCATCATTCGGCCCTATCAATCCACTTCCATCTCAAGTTGGATTCGGTGCCGCAATAATCTATCCATCCTTAATCTAATCAATTAACACCTTAAGTCACCTAGGGTGATCTCTGAACCTGGTTAAGATTCCCTTTTACCATCAATCTCATCCAATCATCCAATCTTATGAATCAATTCATCAACTAATCTTATCTAATCATAAATCATCCCTATCCAATCTATCAATTTAATCCAATCTCATCCTTATCAAATCACCCAATTAGTTGATCCACTATCCAACCAAATCAATCCTTCAATCATCATTTAGGCATTGCATCCTAGAGTTTAAACACATCTTAGCTCACCTAGTGGTTTAGACTTGATCATAAGCCAAGAAACAAATGGCAGAACAACAAGGACAAGTTTCCCAACTGAACATCCCACAAGATCCTAACAACATTACAAATACCACACAAGATCCCAACAAAAGTGAAAATATCCCTCAAGATTCCCATAACATTGCATCATCACAGTCCAACACCAACATCCAAAACACCTCACCATCTAGAGACTAAAACATGGTCAATTAGCCCAAAGTCACAGTTGATGAATATCTTGGCAATCCCTCTAATGTTAAGATGACAAATCGCCTCCTCAATGAGTGTGGGGATAAGATCCTTGCCACTTTGATCATGAAAGGGGTCAAACCACCACCCGAATTTAATATGTCACAATATACCAATGCCCAGATTCTTCCTGCACCTCAAGATCCACAGACCTTGCAAAATGTTCTAGGAAATTTGTATGTTCCTGAAGGTCCACCTATAGAGAATTGGTATCATCTTGAGTTTGAAAATGTTGTAATCCATCAAGATTCTAGTTATCCTCACCTCCAATCCATAGCCTCTATAGCTACACCCAATCCTAATGACCCCTATGCATATGGCATGCCATAGAATATTCTGCCTACTCCACCACTTCCACCTCAACATCCTGGTCAACCACCTGCCAATACTGGGGGAACTCTGCTTCTTGCTTTGATGCCACCTCCAGGACCTGTACCTGCTAGCAATCTACTACTGCCACTCCAAGGTAATATCCCTATGTTTCAATAGCCTCCTGTTAATCCGCATCAATCCACTATGATGCAAGCACCACCACAACACACCGCTATCCCTTCGCAAGCACCACCATAACATGTTGTTGCTACTATTTCATCTCAATGACCCCATCAACAACCCTCAAAGCAAAATATCACTATCCTACAATAGAATTCCACTGTTCCACATCAAAACATTTCAATTCCTCATCAACACATTATTGTTCCTACACAAACCCCACATCAAGTCACACAAACTGCTTCATAGTCGCCGCAACTTCCCCATAATGCTTCTGCAATAGTCCCACAATAGCAACATATCCTATCTTGCCCACTTTATCAGCAGTCGCCATAGTAGCAACAACCACTTCATCATACACACATTTTGATGCAAATGCAACAAAATCCTCACGCATTATCTTTACTACTCGTCTAGTACGTACACTGCTTATGTTGTTTTGTCCAATCCTAATCAAAATATTCATGTGACCACTCAGAACCCCCCGTGGACTCAACCACCTCCATACACTAATCCTCTACAATCACACACAAACCCATACCAACAACAGTCTAATCCACAACAACTACCATACATCATGCAACCCAATGTTGTGTATAATTACCAATCCAACCCATACTACTCTTAGTAGCAGCTTCCATACCAACAAGGTGCTTCATCCACATGCTATACGCAACAACAACCATCTTATCACCAGGGTCCTCAACCCACATCTTACTATCAACAAATGTCACCTTACCAACAAGGGGCTTCCACATCATCATCCTATCAAGCTGCTACACAATACTAGCATGGTATCCCATCCACCTCTTTCTATCAACAACAACCACCATACCAACAAGCAGTTTCTACCTCTTACCATCAAAATTTGTCATTCTCCTATCCGCCTTATGTCAATTCATAGTCTGCTTATGCTAATCAGTACCAACAAACACCTCCATATACACCTCAACACGTTATGATCCTGCTACTTTAGCACCATCCTCATCATATCAGCAGTATCCTCCATACAATCAGCCTAGTTCATCCAATCTTACTCCTGTAGCGCCTATCAATCAAGATCTGGAAGAATTCAAAGTTGCGTTAAAGAACTTACAAGCTGAGACCAACAAACAATCGGTCAAGTTTGAGGACATTTGTCCCTATCCGTTTGATCCTTCTATTTCATTAGTTCCTTTCCCAAAGCATTTTGAAATGCCGAAATTTGATAAATATAAAGGAACCAAAGACCCCAAGGCCCACCTTCAAGAATTTTACACCCACTATCAAGAAGTCATGCACAATGAAAATTACCTCATGAGATTGTTCCCTAGGAGTTTACAGGGAATAGCTCTTGATTGGTTTATGAGTCTTAAGAAAGGATTTATCAAGTCCTTTGCATAGCTTTTAGAAGAGTTTGTCTCTCACTTCTTCAACCTGGAAAAGGATATCGATACCTTAGATATCCTGAAGGAATAGCAGCAGGAGGGAGAAACCTTTGTGAGCTATCTTCAAAGATGGTGAGCCCTATCTAGTTGCATGAAATCCCCATTACAGGAAAAGGACATGGTCACCTTGTTCATCAAAAATTCCCATCCAGATATGGCCCACAACTTTAGGCTCCATTATGTTACAACCTTTGCTGAAATCGCAGAGAAAGGTCCTATTCGTGAAAGAGCCCTCATCGCCAAAGGGCTAGTCAAAGTATTTATTTCTGATAAAGAGAAATCATCCCAAGACAACCCTCGTTATTGGAACAAAAATAAAAATGCTATCAATGATGGTGTCACTGACACTAAACATGTTCAAGTATCCAATGTTTCCTAGAAGCAACAATATCCACCTCATCAACAACCAATACCTAATGCCATATTAGTGCCTCAAGGGGCACCTCGTCCATCCCAACAATCCCATTAGAATAATCAAGATAATGGAAAATGTCAATTCACTCAGCTAGGAGAACCCCTAAGTGCCATGTTTAATAGGATTCTTCAAGCCAATTACCTGATTACATATCCTATGACCAAGCCACCCGATGAATCCAAGCCTAAACTAAATTGGTTCAAAGAAAATGAATGCTATGAGTTCCACAAGATAAAAGGGCATACATTGAAAAAGTGTTAGAGTCTATAAACGTACATCCAGGATCTCATAGATCGGGGTGGCATACATGTGCATGCCAATATGACACCTTTGTCCAATGCTCAATTGCAAATATATCAAAATTCTTTTCCTAAGCATAACCAAGGTCCTAGTACATCAAATTCAAACCCAAGGCCTAGCAATAGTAATGATCAAAATAACAGCACTAACAACATCAGTTATAAAAATGTGCCATTCAATTACCAAGGTATCATCATGCATATTGAACAAGTGGAACCATGTGTATCTATGATACACGTAAAAGGAAAAGATCCACAATGTGTTGTCACCACCCATCAAACCCACATCACAGTCCCTGGAGCCTCCACATCCACCCAGCCATAGCTTATAAATTCTCAATACAACATTCTTGATCATCTGGGAAAGAATTTGGCACAAATATCCATTCTAGACTTGCTTAAGTCTTCCCCCACACACCAAGAAATCCTAAATAAGGCCTTACGGGACACCCAAGTTCCTAATGACATAGACCCTGCACAATTTCAAGCATTGGTAGGGCACCTCTCTACCACCTATCAACTGGGCTTTAGCCAAAACAACATGCCCTACATCGACTCCAATCATAATTGTCTGCTTCATCTAGAGGTCTTGGTAAACCGTCACAAAGTAAAAAGGGTCTTGGTAGATAATGGTTCTACCCTAAACCTTTGTACATTGAAATTCATAAAGCAGGTAGGATACATCCATGCTGATTTAAATAATCAAGTCATCACAATCAAGGCATATGATAATGCGAAGCATGATTTTGAAGGTACGGTATGTCTCCCAATTCAGGTTGGTCCAGTTGTGCAATATATTACATGTCATGTCCTTGATCTGTAATTGCACTATAACCTCCTCCTCGGTTGTCCATGGATTCATGCCATGTAGGTCAATCCATCCACATATCATCAATGTCTAAAACTCCCATTCAATCGGGTAGAAGTTACCATACACGCGGATCCCCAACCATTTGATTATTGTCGTGCATTAGAAGCTTCTTTTCCTCATTCCCACTATTTTCTTGGAGTGGAAATGGGACTACCGCAGACATCATCATCTCAATCATCTACCACCACATTAGCCACCACTTCATCCACTCCATCATCCACATCTGATTCCACCCACACTAAATTCTAGATCATTGACAAGGGATGTGGTGAATATGAGATGCACATAGCCTTGAACGTGGCAACTATGCCACCCTCACCGCACACATATGGCTAACCTTAGCAATCTACACCAAAACTAGAGGACAAGACCATCACCTTTAATGTTCTGAATGTGGGATCCATCACTTTTTCGTTCTCTTGGGTTAAGACAAGATGCACCAGAAGATGACATAAGCCAATGGGTCTATCATGAGGAACGTGATCCCTCCCCTCCTTTGAAAGAATATTTCCAAGAGAACTATCCTTGGCCATCTAAGTTCACAAAAAAGTACAATTATCATGGAGGAGTCCTAGGCACTTAAGAGAAAGGAAGGAAACACCATATTGAGGCTACAATAAGACCAAGAAACATAGGCTTAGGTCATGACATAAAAAAAGGGACCTATAGGATCATCTAGTGCTTCTAATAATGTCAGTGAGAAAAATAGCCTCCTTGAAGACATAGCAGAGGAGGAATCCATCATACATGCATACGATGATGTAGATCACACCGACCTCTCTTCCATGTTCAACTGCTTACACATCTGCACCATTATCCTATCTCTTAAACATCCTGAACTCATAGATTGGGACCTACATTCTAGCGCACCTATTGATACCTTTCCCATAATGGATCAGTACATACATATTATGGGGTTGGGGGAAGATGAACACCCTAACTACAAAAGTAAAAAGAAGCAAAATAAAAAAAGGTCACCTAGTGAAAACCTCCCCGAGGTGTTTCTTGACCTAGAAAAAGTAAAAACAAAGGGTGTATCTGATTGTGAAAACCTCGATGAGGTGCTAGAAGATGGGGATGTTCATCTTCCTCTTGTAGGAAATCAGCTCTCTAAAAGATCCTCCATTCTCATAGAAAAAACATAGGAAATAAATTTGGGAACTGAAGCAGATCCCAAAATCACTTATGTAGCCAAAGCACTATCAAAATATGAACATTCTACCATCACCAAGATTCTCAAAGAAGGCATCACCAAGTTTGCATGGACATATTAAGACATGTCATGCCTTGATCCCACTTTAGTAGTACATCATCTGGATGTCTGACCCGATGCTAAACTTGTCAAGCAAAAGCTTCAAAAAATGCACCCCCAAGTGGCCCTACTGGTTAAGAAAGAATTGGAGAAGCTATTGGATGGAAGATCTATAAGGCCCATTGACTATTCAAAATGGATCTCAAACGTAGTACCCATAGCCAAACCAAATGGTGCTATGAGAGTGTGTATATACTTCCATGATCTTAACAAGGCTTGTCCCAAAGATGATTTTCCTTTGCCAAATATAGACATGTTGGTTGACCTCACTATGGGACATGAGATGCTTTCCCTCATGGATGGCTTCTCAGGATACAATCAAATCATAATTGCACCTAAAGACCAACATAAAACAACTTTCACCACACCATGGGGCACATTCTGCTAAAATTTCATGCCTTTCGGTCTCAAAAATGTGGGGGCAACCTACCAGTGAACTATGACTGTTATCTTCCATGATCTCATTCATATAATAATGGAAGATTATGTTGATGATCTATTAGGAAAATCAAGAACCAGGGAAGAACATCCTACGGTACTCAAGAAGATCTTTGAGTGTCTAGAGTAGTATAAGCTAAGGCTAAATCCTAAGAAATGTTTTTTTGGGGTTACATCAGGAAAACTACTGGGTTTCATTATCTCTCAAAGAGGTATAGAAGTAGATCCATTGAAAGTCAAAGAAATTATGGATATGCCTCCCCCACACAACCTCAAACAGTTAAGGAGCCTTCAGGGTAAATTACAATCTAGATTTGGTGGTTCATTTCTCAATTAGCTAACAAGTGTCAGTCGTTCACTCATCTCCTGAAGAAAGATACCGCTTTTAAGTGGAACCAACAGTGTTAAATCAACTTCAAAAAAATCAAAGAATATTTGGCTCACCCACCAATCCTTATGCCACCAATTCTTGGTAAGCCACTCCTGTTGTACACTTCAACTACTTCAGTGGCACTGGGGGCATTACTGGCACAACACAATGAGTCATCAAAGGAAAGAGAAATCTATTACATCAACCAAACCCTGATAGGCTATGAATTGAATTATTCTCCAATGGAAAAAGATTTCCTAGCCATGGTTTTTCAGTTCACAGAAGCTCCGACATTACATGCTTAGTCATCTAGTAAAGCTCATCTCTAAGGTTGATCCACTTAAATACCTGTTATCCAGAACAATTCTAACTGGTTGTGTGGCTAAGTGGGTCATGCTTCTGAGTTAATTTGACATAGAATATGTGGATCAAAAAGCTATTAAATGACAAATAATAGCTAATCAGCTTGTAGATACACCCCCTATAGATGCCTATCCTCTGACCACAAAATTTCTAGATGGAGTCTTTGCAGTAATAGAAGCAACTACATGGACTTTGTACTTTGATGGGTCATACACACACAATGGATTAGGGGTAGGAATATTGCTCATCACCCCTCAAGGGTATTATATACCAAAGTCATTTAGATTAGCCTTCCTGTGCACAAACATTATAGCTGAATATGAAGCCCTTCTTACTGGCCTTAGAATTGCAATTCAGTGGCATATCACCCACCTTAGAGTTTTTGGTGATTCTCAATTAATCATCAAACAGTTCAATGATGAGTTCTTACCAAAGATGATAAGCTACTGCCCTATAAACTCATTGTAGACAACTTCAAGAAGTATTTCACTTCCATCTAGTTTGATCATATTCCATGAGTCCAAAACAAAGCAGCAGATGTTATGGCTACTATTGGTTCTTTAATTGACATGCCCAAAGAAAAAATAGAGTGTGAGTTCCTCATTGAAAAACTCTTAATCCCGACATACAATATCCCAAAAAGTGAGATGGTGTGTGACATTGTAGGTCCCACGTCCCCTTGGTACCATGATATCAACACCTACCTTCGCAACAATATCCTACATCCTAATCTCACATGAAACCAATGTAAGTCTTTCATCCAACGTATGTCTCGTTAATGGAGGTACATAGTGGTGTATGTGGGGCCCACTCAAATGGCATGGCCTTAGCAAAGAGAATTCTCCCAGCAGGTTACTATTGGCCTACATTAGAACACGATTCTTGTGAGTTTGTCAAAAAGTGCCTCCCTTTTCAGCAACACGTCGATCTGATACATGCTCCAGCACATGATTTGCAGCCTCTTGTTGCACCATGGCCCTTCTCTTAGTGGGGTTTCGACCTAATCATCAAGATTTATCCCCCATCCTCTAATGGTCATACCTTCATCATTACCGCAACTAAGTACTTCACTTATTGGATGGAAGCAATGCCACTCTCACAAATCACAGGTACTCAAATCTCCAAATTTATCCTCTTCCATATTCTCTGCAGATATGGAGTACCCTCCACCATCATTTCTGACAATGGAAAGCCTTTCAAGAACCAAGCTATTTAACACCTTTGTGATACCTTCCATATCCAACACCGTTGTTGCATGCCTTATTACCTCTAGGGTAATGGTCAGGCGGAAGCCACCAACAAAACCCTCATCAAAATTCTTCAAAAGGTGGTCAACAGTACTGGTTGAGATTGGCACCTTCACATTCATCCTGCCCTTTGGGCATACCGCACTTCCATTCACACCCTATCGGAGCCACTCCATACTCTCTCGTCTATGGTGCCGAAGCTATCTGGCCGATTGAGATAGAAATCCCAACATTGAGAATTTCCCTGAAGAATCTTATCAGTGATGAAGATGCTCGAGTTGCAAGGCTCAGCCAACTAGAACTTCTAGATGAAAGACGGATCAAAGCATATGAGCACCTTCAAGCCTATCAAAATCTCCTGAAAAGAAGCTACAACAAGAATGTCCATCCTCCCCAGTTCAACATTGGTGATTTAGTCCTCAAGGAGAATCAACGCATTCAATAGGACCAAGAAAAGAAGGGAAAATTTAAAGCAAATTAGCTTGGTTCTTATGTCATCACCACCAAGTATGGATTAGGGGCCTACAAACTGGCTACACCTGAAGGAGAACCCATAGAGGAGCCCATTAACATCATGCACCTGAAGAGGTTCTACACTTAAATCAGTTGGGGTACCCTATCCTACAAAAATCCAACCAAAAAAAAAAATACCAAAAAAAAATAAAAAATCAAAAAAATCAAAAAATAGTAAAGAGAAATAATCCATCCTACGGTGAAAACCACCCTTGGTGGCACCTTGGATAAGTACGTTTGGTGAAAACCTATTCACAAGCACCATTCTTAAAGGGGTTAATCATTACCTACCTTGTGTCCTAGTTATTTTATGCTTCCATCCATCTTGATCTCATATCCTATCATCGCATCAATCCTCTCCTTCCATCTGCATCCATCATCTAGTTGCTTGGTATATTTTGGTTGAGCATTAGACGAGCCTCATCCGCTATCTATCATCCTGAGCTTTTATCCTAATCTGAGCTTGTGTCATTATTCTTGTCATTTTGTCAGTCCTTTGCTCCCATATAGGTTCCTTCATCATGTCGGTCTCCATTTAGATCCCATCCTGTCATGTCGGCCTTTTTGTCAAACTACGTTGCCCCTGCGCTTTCACGTAGGAAAGGTTGATCAGTTGATCTACCCCTGGGGCATTTTGTCCATCCCATTGTGGCCACTCCTCATGGTCTTCATTGTCCTCTTTTCACTCTTATCCCTGGTCCGTTGTTTGTCCTTTTCAAACTACGTTGCCTCTGTGCTTTCATGTAGGCAAGGTTGATCTTTTGATCCACCCCTGGGGCTTTGTTTTTGGTTAGTCTGGTCATCATTTTTTCCATCACTCATCTCCATTGGTTCTCTTTCCACTTTTATCCATGGTCATTTCTTGAACTACGAGGGCTCTGCGCTTTCATGTAGGAAAGGCTAATCTTTGATCGGCCCCTGAGCCCCTAGGTCATTAGGGTGTGTTAGTCTTGTGTCTCACGCCTTGTGTCATGTCATCAGGTATGTCCCTATCTAGCTAGTTCTTCACAAATGAGATCCACTCGTATCATAAGAACCTATCAGTTTTGGAATTTCCTACATCATAATCAATCTTTTAGTTTAGTATCTATCTTTGGTCTAGGATGCATCTTTCCTAACAGACCTCATCAAACCCATCTATCCTTCTGATCCTATGGCAATGGATGTTGTGAAATTGATTGCGCTCTTTTGATGCTTTTGGATTTTATTTATCATTTGAGCTCCCTATCACAACTTGTTAAGGCCTCCATAATCTATCATATTATGGTGTGTTTTGATTGGTTCACATAGGGAAATATCTTGATCTTTTTGCTTTGATTGTTGTCTTCATGGTTGTCCCACATAGTAACCACCAAGATCCCTAAGGTCCTATGTTACATTGGGGCATCCTTTGTACTTGTGGTTATCCCAATTCCTGGCTTGAAAAAGGTCTTCGTGACTTTGGGGTGTTGGGATAGCCTTCTTGTCTGTTATGTTTGTTTTATGCATTAGATGCTAATTTTCCTTGGTTTACATACCATGGTACCTAGAGTCTTATTCTATAGCAAAAATCAGTGCTTCAAGAATGGAAAATTACATTAGGATTGCATTTCATGATCATTCTTGTTGCATTGCATTCATACCTGACCTATGATTTTGGTTGTGCAAACAATCACCTTCCATCTCTTGTTCTTCTCATGATACCTACGGTTCTTGACAGGTGCAGTTTCACACCCATCTACCTTCATTGTTATGCAAGTCCTTATTGGAACTTATTTTCATGTTGCATTGCATTTCATGTTAGGATATCACACTCATATCTAACACATATTTATTTTGTATAAGTCAGAGCAAGTGTGATTGCAAATAAAAGCCATTTACCATCCACATTACATTTGTAGGAAACTTAATTGCATCATATCTCACATCATAGGTTCATTGCATTATTATCTCATATTTAACTTAGGTTTTTTAGATTAATTATATTTGGTTATTCTAAGCATCTTAGATTCATTCATTTCCATATTAATCCATATAATTAACACATTTCCTACATCGCCACATGCATCACAAGTTATTAGAACCATATCCATAGCATGTAAAGTCATAAATCAATCATCACATCTAGCATCATACACATTATTCATCATACATATCGTCCATCCCATTCCTATAAGCATCAGCATACATCATAAGTATATACATATATCACATCATCATGATCATCCACAACAAAATCATAAACATACATAAAATCATCCATCACATGAACATCACATAGTGTGAATAAGGGTTATCGCATATCATATATAAAAATCAAGATACAAAGTCCATCATATAGTCCATAATAATGTCCATCATATAACCAAAATACATATCCATCACATATATCATCAAATAAAGAACAAATACAAAGCTCTAGATCAACTCTGATCTCTATTGCCCTGCACTGTACATCATCATGCACCTGTCAAAAACTAGTATCCTCTCACCTGTCCTTTGTCATCTCTATTGTGAGCTGCCCACATCTGACCTCTATGGAGAGTCGAGCACCAACCCTCTACATAGAGGAGTCGTCTGATAGTCGTTGTACCATCGGGTATGTGTCCCTAGTAATTGGGATGGCGCAGGCATCTGAGGCACCTATCGGACATAGTGAGTTGTGTGTTGTGCAAAATCTAGAACTACCTGTTGATAAGCACACATCCAATCAGATGCCTCACTCATATATTGATCTCTCTTTGTAGCCTGATACTTGGCTACATTCTGCTCATGTCTATATCTATCTCGATCCCCACAAATGGATCTCCACTCCTACACCCATGTGTCATGTGCCAACCTCAACTGATCTATCTCTGCTCCCATCTATGACACTTGCTTTG
Source organism: Sequoia sempervirens (assembly GCA_007258455.2). Taxonomy (NCBI): domain Eukaryota; kingdom Viridiplantae; phylum Streptophyta; class Pinopsida; order Cupressales; family Cupressaceae; genus Sequoia; species Sequoia sempervirens. The sequence goes on along the minus strand of VDFB02193867.1, from coordinate 277,172,519 downwards.
TGGCCATGTCCCTCTCATCTTGCATCTGTGCCTACATAGCCTGTATATGTGTCTATAATCTTTGCACCTTTCCCCCCATCTCACCACCCTCAACCCATGCTACCTGTGCCTGATCCTATGTTGCATCTCTCTCTCAGCACCCTATTCCTAGGCCACCACTGCATCCCTCTCCCTCAGTAGGGTCTACACCTGTATCTGTGTCACATTCCTCTCCCTTTGTAGGGTCTACACCTATATCTATGTTGCATCCCTCTCCCCATATAGATTCTACACTTGTACTCACACTATATCCCTCTCCCCTTGCAAAGTCTCTACCTATGCCACCATTGTGTCTCTCTCCCCTTGCAAAGTCTACACCTGGGCCCTCATAGCATCCTCCCTCTCCTGCATTAGCCCTATGTCTCCCACTGTCTCCTCTGATACCTCTGCTCAATCATGGAACTCATTTCGCTCTCATCTAAGCTCAATCCTATCTCTCAATAGTCCCTTTTTCTTTCCTCCTTAGGTCATCCATGTCCCTCTCCGCCTATGCCATGGCCTTTGATAATATCGGGTCTATTGCTCCCTCCTGCCCTGTGGCCTATCCAATAGCCATCACTACCTCTAACTTGTCCCACTCCCATCTTGCAGCCACTGCCTCCTCATGCTCTTGGGATACCTCCCACTCCAGCCACATCACCTCTACTCGAAGTTGGGTCACCTTGGCTCGCAGCCCATTCCTTTCTGCATGTAGCTCCTCCTCATGTTGCAACATTGCATAGGCTACATCTCTGAAAACCCTCTCGCTCTTTGCCTGTGCATTGGCTACCTCTACTTGCAGCCTGCTCACCTCTTCCTCTAACTCGCATCTAGCTGACTCTATATCTCTCAACCTTTATTCAAAAATCCGTAATATTGCCACGGCCCCTCTCAACAATATAGCTAGATCCTTTGCTATCCGTGATACCATGGCCAATGAGGGAATATCATGCACCTCCATATCTATTTCCTCTACCTTGACCTCCTCTCTCTCATCCATCATCTCCACATCTGCCTCATCTCTATGCTCCTCTGCATCAATCCCCACTCGGGCCCTCCTTTGTGGTCTCATACTCCTCACCCTCTCATGTTGCCTTGAGGCCCTAGCCTCTCCCTGTCCTCTATCCTGCTGACTTGCGGCACCAACCTCCACCCCTACCTCATACCTCTCATCCATCATCTCCACCTCTACCTCACCTCTCCTCTGCTCTACCCCTATCTCCACCCAAGCTCTCCTCTGTCATCTCCTTCTCCTACCCACCCTCTCCTACTGCTTAGTGACTCCACCCTCTCCCCGTCCTCTCTCCTACTACCCTGCTACTCTAGTTGCCTCCCATCCCCTCTCCTGCTACCCTATAGCTCTAGCTGCCTCCTACCCTCACCTTTGGACTACTAATCACAACTCATCCTCTAGTCCAAATCCTAGTGCCTCCATAATTGGCTCTTCTAGAGTAATTCATGGCAGCTGGTGACAAGTATTTCATGCAGCATATCGTACTATCACTCCTACCTCTACCCCCCAGTCCTACCTAGGTAATGTACTAGCTACTATGTCTCCTAATGCTCTTGCAAACCTCGGCTAAATCAGCTCTCCCCATGGCCACTCTCATGTGATCTGCTAAAATCTATCTGGTCTGCATGGAATATCCTGTACAACCCCGAACTGTTTGGTTGCTCTATCTGGCCTATGCGCCTCCACTGTGCATGGCTCCCTCTTAACTATAAAGCATCTAGTGTTGAAGTAGCCTCAGTGTCTCTCCTCATCCCTCCTCCATCCCAAAAATCATCATGTCATATATGGTCTTCACACTATATGCTCCTCCTGTAGGTCATCCAATGTCCTCCTCCATCTATCTAGATCCCCCTAGCCCTCATAGTTCCATACCTAGCCATCATCTAGCCCATACCACCAAGCTACTGGTGTTGTATCATCCTCCAATCCTACTCTCACCACTCCTAGCCTGCCGACATTGATGTTCTCCCAGGCCCATACCTGCAATAGCATCACATGTGTCACATTGAGCACCTCTCGGTAGCATATGATGTGCATGTCTCTGTAAAGTTGTGCTAGTACACATGTACCCCATGTGAACTGGCCCTCTCCCCTCGATGATATGTCGAATCACCTCTATAAACCTCAAGCTGCAGAAGTGCCCACTTCAGTTTGGTAGCACTAATCTGCTAATCAGCCCACATAGGTATAGTGGTAATGGTGGAACCCCTAATGCTAAGGATTGGTCCACATCCAACCTCTACCTCTGTATAGGTAGGTCATCTCGTTCGAACAACACCCACAAAGTGTGATCTAGCTCTGCCACCTCTAATGTCATCGCACTCACTAGGTGGCTCACTATGGGTAGCTTTAGTATCTGCCATACATCCTCCAAAGTCACCATTATCTCCCCTGTTAGAAGATGGAAAGTCGATGTCTCTGAACTCCATCACTCTATCAACTCTGTCAGCATCGCCTGATGCACTCTAATCGTCGAGTATCCTAATAAATGTAGCAGTCTTGCCCGTGATAGAGCCTCATCATCTGCTTCGTTCATGGCTACCATCGTCACCACCAGCACGTCTGACCGCCTCTCGCATGTTTCCAAGCTATCAAAGTTTTGCATCCATATAGCATCATAAGTCAGTCATCTTATCTTTTTCCTCATCTTCTCCCTTTTCCCAGCCTCGGGTTCTCTTTCCACTAATTTTTCCCCTCCCCCTCTTCTAGCCTGACTTCTACCTACCTTTCCTGGTCTTATTTTCTTGTCCCCTTTTTCTCTTTGATCTGATTAGGATCTAGACTAATTGCGTATTTGAATGCTTAATTATAACAACTTAATGGAAATACAATTCATGCATACATTATAGAAATTATGCATTAAAAACTTAAGGTGAAAAACAAAATTGAGAGAGAAGAAGAGAGAAAGTGCAAACAATCTGATAACGGAGTTCACCACAAACGTGACTACATCTCCGGGTCCACTCCAATAGAGTGAGACTGATCCGATTAATCTCCAAATAGAAATTACAATTGCACCAAGACCATTTCTTCTAGCACTTCGGCAGCATAACAATACTCTGATGAACAAAAATGGCTGGAATATCTTCTTAGAGTCTCTCTTTCGTATCACTTGTTTCTCACCTATATCACTTAACTCCTAAGATCTTACATTTCCCCCTTTTTATACATAAAATATGCCTAAATAGGCTTAACAAAAACAATAAATGCCTAACCCCACTTCAACAATTCGTACATTGTCTCATATGTCCTTTACACCCCTTTAGTTTGAATGGTTAGGGAGTTACAACAAAAATAGCCCATTTTGATAAGGCTTCGGGCCAAATAATACAACAAAAACAAACAAACCCCTCATATAATTTGATATGCATCGGTGCCCTAATGACAGGTCTTAAATTTGCTAGGCCGGTGGTTACGGGTTCCAAACCCATTGGCCATGGTTTGTTTAAAACAAACTCCAAACATAAACATGACAAAACAAAATAGGCTCATATCTATTATCAGCGGGTATGCATGGTGCAACGGTTTCTGACCGTTTCGACTGCTTGATAGGTCACGGGGTCGAGCCCCAACAAAATATTTTGTTAAATAAACAAACTCACTGACTACCAACAGAAGATAGATGGGTACATGTTGCACTGGAAGATTGCCATGTGGCAGTGTTTGATTCACTGACAGAGCCACATCATCTGCCCAACTATCTGCCACGTCATCGCATACTAGATGCCACTGTGTGGATGACTAGAGTACAGAGGATGCCACATCACCTATACGGATGGACACATGTCAACCAAGGATTGGTCCATGCAACTGCAACCTGTCATACATTGGTTGGTCCACCTCAGAATCCATACAGTACGGACTGACTGATTATGTCACCCATTGTAGTATCAAGTCAACTGAACTTTGACTGCCCATATCTCAAGCAAACGATGTCGGATTTTGACGAAATGAATGTTGTAGGAATTGTCTCAATGAGCTCTTCGACTTGACACCACTTCCATCAATTTTTGAGATGATCATTTTTTTCGCTTCTTAGACGGCTCGTGATGGCATTTTGACCCAAAGTTTGACTAGTCGTAACTTGAGCAAACGAACTCCTTTTCGCTCCATTCGAGTTGTGCTGGAATCAAGACATCGAGCTCTTTATAATGGTGTTGAAATCTGGAGTATTGGAGATTCTTCAATTTTTAGTGAAAATATCCTCTGGATCACTCTCTTTCCCCCTGGCTCAGGGTAGACCCGCCCTAGCCTGGGGCGAACCCGCCTCGGCCGAAGGGCGGATCCACCCCAGCACAGGGCGAACCCACGCTGGCTTGGGGAAGACCCACCCTGGACTGGGGAAAACCTGCCCCAGCCCAGGCCAGACCCGTCCTGGCTCAGAGTGAGCCTGCCTCTGCTCAAGGCAGACCCACCCCAGCTTGGGGCGGACCTGCCTTGACGATGGGTGGACCTGCCTCAAGGGCAGGTGAACCCACCTGGGTGGGGTTGCCCAACTAACTCTCATTTTAGTGTTCAAGAGGATTTTCCCAATCCCAGGGCAAATCCACCCTCCCCTTTTGTCCCTCTATCCTTTTCGGGCATTTCTTTTTTCTTTTTTTTTGGGTGCCTTTACCCTCTAATTGGGAAAATTCCCCCTTTCCCCACCTCTCACGAGCAATTCTACCTAGTCGCTCAGTGAAATCAAAATTTTGGCCCCGATCCTTTTTTCTAAAATAACCTAATCCCAAAACCCATATTTTCAAAAAGCATTAAAACTCAAAAATTCATCATAAAATGCTTAAAATCACAGAGGGTTTTGAATCTAATCTTGCATGGAACTGCATGCTCATGGTAAAACTGTCATACCTCGTCCCCCCAGTGGATAATGTTAGAGTCGTAATCATCTGGCATCCTCGTCTCCTCGTCTCCTTCCTCTCCTCTTCTCTCCCTCTCACTCAACTGTCAGGTGTGCAAATGAGGAGTGGTAATTTCTCAAATTACCTTATACAACTTTTTCCCTCTTTTTTTAACTTTTTTAAAGTGAAGAGTATTTTTACCCTTTTATTTAAACCTCTTTTAGTTCAACTAATCCTCTAAATTCTCAGGGCTGCCATTTGCAAACCACGTGTTTGTTTGACTCCATTCAAAAGCCAATCTTTATGGTTTTTTTATCTCTATCCAACCATACCTTTTGTTTCCTCATATCAAGAAGTCGCCCAGGGCCCCTTTTTCTTCCCCAACCGCCCACTCGAGGGGGCATACCCTACCATTTTCCTCCATTCCTTCATCATGGTCATTTCTTTGCAATATTGGGCATCTCCCTTAATTTCCCTCTATTTGGGCAGTGCACACAACTTCTCCCATGTTGGGCATCATTTTCTAGTCGCTTCCTCTATAGAGTCATTTGCATTTTATTTTTCTTCAAAACACTATTATCCTAATAATATTTCGAAGAGGGAAAAAATGTAGACATCCAAATTTGACCACTCCCACATGGTCAAATCTATCTCCCTTATCCGTCTATTTCATCGATATTAATTAAAAGATTTATTTAATTAATATTTCTCACTTTTACCTAAGGTTCCTAAAGTTTTTTTTTTTTTTAATACTTTACCTTTCATCTTTCTTCTCTAAATTAAATAAACATATCAATTTATTTAATTTAGTTATTTGGCCTTTTTGAATTAAAGCAATTTTAAATTCTTCTTTTTCTCTCTCCTTGTCACATCCTCCATAACCCTCTTCTAATTTGGATTAATTTAATTAATCTATGATTAGGATGTGCACACCTTAATCGAGATTAATGTCACATCCTCCATATTCTCCCACTCGCTTCTAATCTTTCATTAATCTTTTTAGTCACCTGTTTGCACAACCTTAATCTAATCCCCTTGCTACATTTAGCATACCTTTTTGGTCAACCTTCACTTTTCCCACATTTATCCTAGACCCTCTTCCCCATGTGAATTAAAAATTCACAGTTATCCCTCCAAGACTCCCTTTTTCTCCATATGAATTAAAAATTCACATTTATCCCTCTAAGATTCTTCGTTTCCCCATGCAAGTTGTTAGGAGTTCTAGAACTCCTCACTTGTCACATCACTTACATGTGGACACGTACTTACCTTTTTGAGAACCTTGTTTTATTCCCAAGGTACTCCCAATCATGTGAATTTAAAATTCACATTTATTTCCCCAACCACTTCTCTCTTCCCCATGGGGATTTTTGAGAAATGCTAAAATTCTTCATATGTCACTTTCCTCTCATATGGGAACAAGAAGTTCTTTTTTGAGGAAATTTTCTCCTTATCCCAAGGTACTTACAAGTACCTCCACCTCACATGTCCCTTTTCCAACTCACTTGTCCTTATGACACTTCATCCTCCACATGGCAAGATGTGAGGGCTTGTGAATCCTCAACTCACCACAACCCGTCATCTTGCCCATGTTGGCAAGATCTCAACCATCTATTTCTCTAGAGAATTCTTCTCTTAAAATGAGAGATTTCTTCTCATTTCTCACATTAGGCATTTACACAATTTGCATTCAAGCTCTCAAGCAAACTTTCATTATTGCACTAACAAAGACCTCCATTGTTGCATGTTTTCAAGCTTTCATCCTTTACATTTGCATTCATTCATCCAACTACCAACATAGCCCATTTGAATCCTCATCTCACATAGAGCATTTTGCATCCATTCTCATCACATTTTGTCATCAAAGAGCATACAAAACATCAAATATCCAAGGGCCAACCAAGGAGCAACTTGAACAAGGTAAAAATCAGCTTTCTTATCTTTGTTTTGTTTGAGTTAACATAGCCCTATCTTGAGGTGTTAAGTGTTGTTTTGTTGTCTTTTGCATTCTATTTTGTGTCATTTAGATAGGGTAACAACTCTTGATCACACTGGTAATATTATTATGTATATTACTTGGATTATATTATATTAGGTGATTACATACTATGGGTGTGAGGAGTTAATATGGAAATGATGATTGATATTTAATGGTTACTATTAGTGGTATTGATTTTAAGGTAGGCTACTACCATAAGTGGTGATATCTTGATAACATTTATATGATCACTTATTTCTTGGTTCTAATAGATATTATGCAGGTAAGGAGAGCTAAATTATAAGTTACTTATGTAGATTAGTGGATTTTATTCTCTATTTGATTATTATTCTTGAAATAGTATTTTTCATATGCTAGTTGTTTCGATTATTATTGATCATATGTAATAGTGACACTTTTTTAGTTGAGTAAACAAGTGAGATTGGCCAATTTTTATCAAGGGGTCACATAGCTACTTCCCTTATCTCATCCTTGTGAATTTTTGGTCTTGTCAAGGACATGTGATTTAACCTTGTTTTGTGTGGTAGGGATTTTGTGTATGTGAGAGTTTGTTTTATTAGTCCCTTGAGTTACCTTTTTAATATGACTACTTATTTTATAATTTATGAAGTCCTTATGTGGTTTTTATTGTTTAAAAAGTTCCATAGGTGGTAGGTTTATGGGTTAGGGGTCTTTTATCCTATAAAACCCCTTTAATAGAGTTTAGAACCCACTCTAATTACCCACTTATGAAAAGTGGTGAAAATAGGAGTTGGTTTGGTGGTTGGGAAGTTATGGAAAGGAAGTCTTTCCCCTTCTATTTATTCTTTCTCCTTGAGTGGAGAAGGGGTCTATTCTCTTTTTTCTTTTCCTTTATTCTTTTCTTTTGGATGCCTACTCATTTTTTAGGAGAATTCTTGATGAATAAAAAGGAAAGGTTGGCAGAGGAGGAATGGAAGGAAGGGGGCTTGAGGAGGAGATACTTCCACATGATGGATAGTAAATATTTTGGTAAGATCTTCCCTTTATTAGATATTTTTTGATAAGTAAATTAATGTTAGTGGTAATTTTAATTCATTTGTGAAAATCTATGTTGAATTCTTTGTATTTTTGGTTGTGAGTTGTGTGTTGGGTTTTTCTTACAAGTATAAATGGTTGTAAATGTGAATGTTATAGGGTATGAAATTGTTGAGTAGTCCATGTGAATCATGGTTATGTGTGTTTGCATGGGAAGAGCTATGTGACCCTTAGAGCTCGAGGGTGGATTGAATTTCAATCTTACGGTTGGGTGGAGAGCTTTTGGCCCTATCATCTCTTTTGTCAATTTTCCATTTTGAGTGTTCATGTTGAAGTTTGGAAACCAATTTAGGGAACTCATCAAAGCTATGTTCCAAAGTAAAATTTCTATGGGTTTGTGAATCTAGGAGAGATTTTGGCCTACTTGGGTGAACTTATATAACATGTTCCATTATGTAGATGAATAAGTGTAATATGTAATTGTGTAATTCATTTGTCATTGTGGGAGGGTTGCAAGAAGGAAAGACATATGTGGATTTTAATTTGTTGAAAATTTAAGGGCTCCTTTGATAGAAAAATATATGGGATATTGTAATAGAAGATGTTTTACATTATTTCACTTATAATGATTCCATGATGCATATAAAGATGAGATAAACAAATTAACTATCCTAAGTAAAATAGGTTCCATTTTAAAATTTGTAAGAATAGAATATAATTGTGTGTTAGAGAATTAAAATTTTCTCAAAAAGGTTGGAAATTAGTTTGAAGAACATTATGAAGGGAAACTAGACTATTATCATATTTAATGTAAAAGATTAGTTCAATTTGAAAGGAAATAAAAAAGAACTGTCTAACTTCCTAGTTTGTGTAATTACAATGTATGGTAATTTATAAAGAAAATAAAATTATTTTATTCTAGATATTTTTTTTAAAAAGTTTGGAACACAAACTTATATATTTATATATAGACATATTTAAATATGTAATGCCCCTTCATCCAAACCCCAAAGGACAAATAAAAACACAAAAAAAAAAAAAATTTGAAAACATAAAGTATAAACACTAAGTTTACTAATGCAACTAACATAGTTAATGATTCCAAATTAAACACCTAAGTCCCTTGAGGTACACGAGATGACATTACGTAATCTATCCCATAACAAAGTTGATAAAAGTAATTACCAATTCAACTAACATAACTCATTCATTTATATATCTTCATTTAAACATTTATTAAAGATAAGCAATAAGACAAGAATGAACCATATAGAAACCATACATGTATTTATCACAAATTGTACTTGGAAATATAAAGAGCATATTTTCTCAAACATAACACAACATCAACAATATTTACAATTATAGATAAATCATGAATTACATAATGTGATTATACATTACATCAATCTATGAGTACATCGCATTGAGAAATTACTCAAGGTTACATCATAAGTCTACCCAATACATGGGAGAGTAACATATCAATACACAAAGTATAATAGAAATACAAGAATACATCTGGAAACATATAAACTCTAGATCAAGTTGTCTCTGCAAAACTCTGCACTGAAAGGTACAACTGCAAGATAGGGAACCCAACGAGGTGTGTAGCACATTCCACCTGACCACCCCCGTGTAGGAGTAAATAAAGAAGGGTCCCCGACCAAGAACATCCTATCAAATACACAAGACTAAACTCCAAGCATGGAAGGCTAACACACACATAAAGAGAAACACAACATCAAAAGACCACTTCCAGAGGTTAGCAACAAACAACTCAAGGGAAAGCTAGAGGAGAGTATCATCACATAGTCCTACATGGGTTATCCTGACTGCCTATCTCTAGGCGCCGGACCCCATCTATGGTTATCCTGACAGCCTCTCTAGGCGTCAACCCCATAGGGTGACTTGTGCGGAACCGTTAACCTCTCGTGGAGACGAGGCAACGATCTTGCCAACCACAGCCTTCTTGGCCCACCTTTATTCTACGTAGGCACTAACAAGTGGTTGAAGCATCCACAATTATCTTGTTAATGTTTAACTACCCACACCCTAATCAATTATTTTCATTATCACTTATTACTCAAACTCTAACGTGGGTTATCCTGACAGCCCCTTTGTGCGTCGGTGCCCACGTAGAGCCACTCTCCCTAGAACCCAAAACATCACAACAAATTCCAAGGGGTTGTAACCACAAGAACTCTAAGACTCAAAATAGAACACCTGCGAGGCAAAAACATCTCACCAAAGTCATATGAATAAACTCCCATAAAAATGGTACAGCCCAAGTGTAAACTTAAAATCACAACTATAGTCAAAATCAAGACAAGTATCAAATAAAAAGGTCACATAATAAACCACCATTTTCCCATGCCTCTGGAAGTTTAAACAATAACCTTAACTCCTATATAAAGGTTGACTAACTTAAGTGTCCCCACATACTTATAACCCAACACATGGAAACCAATAAAGAATTCAAAGAAAAATAAAAGAATTAAATAATTATTCAACATCAAGATTTTGTTTAAGAATGCAAATTTACTATACTTAACAATCACATTTTAAAATAACTCATTGCATGAAATCCACCATGGAAGTTAAACTATCAGTTAACTTTGAAAACTATTTTATTTATTAAAATCACTCAATTTGATTTGATAAAATATTTTCTTTCAATTTATCCAATAACATCATAAAATCATTACAAATAACCATCATAATATTTTCTATAATTTTGAACAAGTATATATATATATATTTATATTAAACCTATATATATACATATATACATATATATATATACATATATATATACATATATATAATATATATATATTCTTTATAAATAAATATATATTAACTAAAGACAAATTTTTAAATATATATATATATATAAAATAATTTATAAAGAAATTTATAAAGTGTTGTGGGGAGGCCGCAGCCCCCCCACAGGACTGCGTATAGTCCAAAGGGTTGCGTACAACAGTCTAAAGGACTGCTGCGTAGCAGTCCTTGGACTGTTGTGCACAGCTCTATGGATTGTGCCATGCACAACTTCACAGGTTGCGCCAGTGGGGGGGTACGGCAGTTGCCAACCCCCTCCCCAATATTTTTTTATAATTTAAAAAAAAAATGATTTCGTACAAAAAATCACCATTGCAGGTCTAAAAACAAATAACAATTTCTTGAAAAAAATTCTCAAACATATACTTAGTATATATATATATATATATATATATATATATATATATATATATATATATATAACACTTATTTCAAATACTTCAGTTGGGCATATTAGCAAGATTTAACAGTAGAAAATAAATTGTTTACACATAATTTTTTATACAGAAATTGTAAAGAAAATTTCTACAGGGGTTTTCAATTTCATAATTTTGATAGAGGTTTCCATTGAAACCTACAAAGGTTTTCTACTATTTTACCTTTTGTAGTTTTCCTATTGTTTAACAATAATTTTATTTCATGAGGCTCTCTAATTTTACTGTAAAAAATTCTACAGAGGCAACAAAGTAATCACGACAAAACTTCAATAGCCCAGAACAAAGTTTTTCTACAGAGGAACTTTTAATAAACTTTTCTACTCATAAGCTATCAACAAACATTTCTACAAAGGGTTATAACTAATTCATGACAATTTCCTCTTACACAGACAATTTCAGGTAATCTTTTCAAAACAAGAAAACAATTAAATATTTATAGTAAAGGAACCTATTTTCCTAAAGCTTGAAGGAGCAAGGGTTGGAGCAAAGCTTCACCTTCAGAGCTCAACTTCTAAAACCTTTCCAAAATCTTCACCTCCAACAAGATGCAAAATATGAGTCTAAAAATATATGTTGAAAACCTCCTCAATTATTTTTTTTACCAGAAACCCCCAAAACCCAAAAAAAACTCTTCTACAGCCAATTTCTTTCCGTGAAGAAACTTCCTGCCATTCACCGCATGCCAATATTCTCTCCAAGAATATTTTTATACCATAATTTTTATTAAATTCCCACTCACTCCCGTAAATCTTCTAATATAAATTAACTAATTTTTAATTATTTTTCTTTTAATAATAATAAAGCATTATAAGCTATTTAATTAATTTAAAAATTCAAAAATCAATACCACTTACCTTATGCAAATTTAAAATTCTAATTTACATCAGAGCATCTAATATTTTTATTTAAACTATTCACTCAATCAAGAGCATTAATCAATTAACTTAACTATAATTATCTACAAATAATTATATCAACTAAATAACATTAATTAATCACACATAAAATAAAGATCAATTAAATAACTTTACACAAATAAATAATCAACACTAACCCAAACTTAAACAAAGACAAGTTTGAGACAAATACACCATTGGACTCACAACAAGGTGACGAACTTGGGATGGGGACACTTCCTTATCAACTCCCTTTTCAACATCATACCCGTTGGGTTTATGGAACACACTCAAACTTGACAAGCAAGTGGAGTCGATGTCCAATACCTGCATCCTGCATAGAAAAAAATGTCAAGTAGCATGTAAATCACCATTGCAAACACATCATGAAAGGTAATTGTGGGGTAGTAGGGCACTTGCAAGCAAGTGAAGCCACTCTATCCTTTCACCAAGAATCACTAACAAACACATTAGAAACCATAGCATCATAGAATCACAACATCACCACATATATTATTGAAGAAAACCATAGCATAACCATATAACATATTCACCATGAAATGTATCATCAAGCATCATAAGTAATGTCAAGTGCAGCAAACCAACCAAACTATGAATCCACACACAACCAAAATAGTGAACTAATCACCATCACAAACCAAGTACAAAATCCACACAAAAGAGTATCAAAAACATGAGGGGTATTACATCCTCCCCCCTAGAACATGGCTTACTCCTAGAAACCGCGAAATAAATATGGGTAAGTCTCTCTAATACGGGATGCATCCTCCCATGTCGTTGAAGTCTCATCATTCAGGTCCCACTGAACCCATACCTGTTCAATACATCTGCCCCTGAGGGAAAGTCTCCAATGCTATAGTACGGCCACAGGCTCAAGTGCTAGCTATCCGTCATCGTCCTCAAGAGCATTCCAATCAAGTACATGAGTAACATCTGGATAATATGGCCTAAGTATTGAAACATGAAAAACATTGTGAATTTGCAGTAGACTGGGCGGAAATTTCAGGCGATAAGCAATGGGGCCAATCCTCTCCAAAACTTTAAATGGTCCTACAAATTGAGGCACGAGATTGGAACCCTTTCCATAATGGATTGGGATCTTTCGTGGTTGCACTCTCAGAAAGACTCAATCACTAACAAAGAATTGACGGTCAACTCTATGTGCATCAGCATATTTCTTTTGTCTATCTTGAGTTGCCACAAGATGCTCTCTGATGTGAGCTACCTATTGTTCCATGTCCTAAAGCATTTCGAGACCAAGGAGAACTTTGTCCTCAAGACAGTCCCAACTTAATGGGGTCCTGCAGGGATGACCATATAGCGCCTGAAAGGGAGCCATACCAATTGAGCTATGATATCCATTATTGTAGGAAAACTCCACCAGATGCAAATAATCCTCCCAACGTGACTATTGATCCATCACATAAATACGAAGCATGTCCTCAAGAACTTGATTAACTCTCTTTTTCTATCCATTTGTTTCAGGATGGTAGGAAAAACTAAAGTTTAGCTGAGTTCCTAAGGCACGTTGCAATGATGTCCACAATTTAGATGTGAACACAGGATCTTTGTCGGAAATGATTCTCTGCGGAATACCATGCAGACGAACAATATCTTCCATGAAGATTCTAGCAACCGAAGAAGCAGTGTAAGATGAATGGATGGGGGAGAAATGTGCCACCTTGGTCAATCTATCAACTGTGACCACGATAGCATCATGACGTCGAGAAGTCATAGGCAATCCCATAGTAAAGTTTATAGAAATTATGTCCCACTTCCATTCTGAAATAAAATGAGGCTGTAATAGGCCTACGGGATGTTGGTGTTCTTCCTTAACCCTTTGACATTCCAAACATCTAGCCACCAAGTATGCAATATCCCTCTTCATGCCAGCCCAAAAGTATAGTGCACAAAGATTTGCATACACTTTTTTAACTCCTGAGTGAGTAGAGTAGGGAGCTCGATGTGCCTCGGTCATAATTAGATTCTGAAGACCCTTAGCAAAGGGCACGTACATGTGACCCAAATACCTCAAAATACCATCTGACTCCAATGATTACCCTACAATCTTTCCTTCTAAAGCTCTACCAAATTCAATTTTTGACTTCACTTCCTAATACCAGCTATCTGTAGGAAGCACTACGAGGACTTGACTCCTCAAATCCACCTCAAGAGCTACTGTAGAAATCTCATGTCTCCACTGACTCAAAGCATCTGCCACTACATTTTCCTTGCCCTGAACATAGTTGACCTCAAAGTCATATTCACAGAGGAATTCCATCCATCTCCTTTGTCTGGAATTCAGATTCGGTTGAGTAAAAATGTATTGCAAATTGCAATGATTGTTGTGAAGCTTGAACCTATGACCCAATAAGAATTATCTCCATCTCACCAGGGCATGAACCACTATGGCTAAATCCAAATCATGTGTGGGGTAATTTATCTCATGATCCTTGAGCTTATGGGATTCATATGCAATTACACATCCTTCTTGCATCATAATGGCTCCTAAGCCCTCCAAGGAAGCATCAGTGCACACCACGAAATCTCCAGTAGGATCAAGAACCACCAATATTGGTGCACTAGTCAACCTATCCTTAAGGGTCTCAAATTGTTTTTGGCATTGTTCAGACCAAATGAAATTCTTCCCTTTCCTCTGAAGGGAAGTAATGGGATGTGCAATCCTAGAAAAACCCTATACAAACAGTCGATAATAGCCCACTAACCCCATAAAACTGTGAATCTACAGAACATTCTTGGGTGTTGGCCAATCAACAATAGCCTAGATATTTGATGGATCCACTATGATACCTGCACCTGAGATGACGTGCCCCAATTATTTCACTTTTTTTTGTAGAACTCACACTTAGCCAAATTGGAAAATAGATGGTTGTCCCTCAAACATTGCAATACCTATCTCAGATGTTCCTCATGCTCCTCCATTGATTTAGAGTAAACTAGGATTTCATCGACAAACACAAGCACAAACTTATGCAAATAGGTTTGAAAAACTCCATGTATAAGGCACATAAAAACTAATAGTGCATTCGTTAACTCGAACGACATAACAATGAACTCATAATGTTTGTATCGAGTGTGGAATGCAGTTTTATGAATATCAGCTTTGGCTATTTGCAACTGATGATAGCCAGACTTAAGATCAATCTTAGTGAGAACCTAAGCTCCTTTTTTGTGATCGAATAAGTCATCAATTCTTGGCAAAGGATACTGATTCTTGATTGTCACTTTGTTGAGATGCCTATAATCAATACATAATCAGAGCGAACCATCCTTTTTCACAAATATAACTGGTGCTCCCCAAGGGGAAACACTAGGATGGGTGAATCCCTTCTCTAAAAGCTCCTCTAGTTGCAAGCAAAGCTCCTACAATTCCTGCGTTCTCATCCTGTATGGAGCCTGAGATATAGGCTCAACTCCAGGGAAAAGATCGATTCTGAAGTCGATGTCACACTTTGGTGGCATCCCAGGAATTTCACTTAGAAAGACATCAGAATATTCCTTAAGAAGAGGGTAATCATCCAATGAGATCCCTTGACTCTCTTTCAAGTCCAAATCATTAATAGATACTGCAAATAGCTGACAACCCTGTCCAAAGCACCTTTTTAATTACATAGTTGAGATCAAGCATAGTGAGATAGGTCTTTGAATGCCAATGATCTCAACCTCATTACCCGCATCATCAACACAACGCACAACCTTACGTCGACAATCAATTATGGCATGGTGGGCACTCAACCAATCCATATCTAGAACCACATCATATCAACGAAGAAGTAGGATTCAAAGATCCACTGTAGTCATGAGTGACCCAATTTGCAAATTACAACCCTAAACTAGTGACTCAACCACTACCTTTTCCCCAGAGGCCAATTCGACCTGCCACTTAACGCCTTGCCTTGCTTCAGAATCAAAGAGAATGGAAATGCTAGTACCATACAATGCCTCTTTTTTTTATGGGAGGAGGGCATTAACCTTTGGGGAGGCCTTGCCTCCATATGGGAATTGAATGCCCCCAAAGAAATCAATAATGCAGTTTAAAAAATATATATCATCTGGTTTTTCAATAAAATAGTTCAAATATTTCAATACACAAAATCTTAAAAATATAATAATTTGGCCTCCAAATGTAGATTTCTCTCCACCAATTTGAGAATATATATAACTATCAACAAAACCACATGTTTTCCTTTACATTCAACAGTTGGAACAACAATATTGAAAATGCAATAACTTCTTTAATTCTTAACAAAATTCAAAATCATAAAATTTTATGGGAATCTGAGATCCATTTACTCATAACCTGAAAATTCTTTTATAAAATATTTCTTATGTCAAAAGTTGTTTACATAAATTATTTATATATATATATATATATATATATATATTTCTTGAACAAGTTGAGGAAAAGAAAACAAATATTTCTCGACTATATACTTGTACAAAAAGGAAAGAGAAGAAACTTGACAATTAATTCCATAATTAGAAAAAAGACTCTAAACATCAAATCAACATTTAAAAAGAAGAAAGTTAGTTTCAAGATTAGTTTCTTGTTAGAGGTTTTAATTTATCTACTCGGTTAATTAGTGAATAGAATAATATTTCCTTTTATCCAAGAAAAGAAATATTTCTATGAATATGCTTAAGCTAAGTTAATGAAAGAAGATTCTAAGTATAGTCATAAGGAAAAATTGAAGTTAACAATTTAACCGCCGAAAAAAATAGTGATTTAAGAAATTTATGGATTTGAGTAAAAAAAACACAAATTCAAAGGCTAAGGTTATATTTGTAGAAGACAACCTTAAGGCTTATTAAACCATTTTAGATTTAAAAATTATAGTTATTAATAAATAATAACGAATAAATTATGATTGTGTATGTATATTGTGTATATGCAGAATCAATCTTAAGTTTATGGGTTGATAATTCAATGTCATCAATGTGTTATTTATTAAGATTGGATAGTTTGACACTTGGTAGCTAATTATTTGCATGTCTATGTTTGTGAGGTTAATCATAAGTATTGTTTAAATATCGATTTTATTTCTAACAAATAGGCACTAAATAGATAACTTTGAGAAATAAATTAAATTTTGGAATTTACATTAGTGAATTGAATTTAATTTACCTACCTTTGATACATCTATAATATTTGATTTTTTAGTAAAATATAAATTTATAATCCACTATTTAATTTTAAATTTAAGTGTCAAAGATCAAGTAGTCAAGTTGGTTGGGTAAACTTAGATTTCTATTTTACAAAAAAATATAATAAGTTGGACATTGAGACTCATGTTTGTACAACATAACTCAAGGTTGATAATTTTAATCTACATGGTAGACATTATAATTAAGCATAAACTTGAGAAGTCCACTTATTAAGTTTATTCTAATGTTGTTACTCCAAAATAAATAAATAAATATAGAATGTTGTAAATTTGTAAGAATCTTGTTGTTTTATCCAATTTTTTAAGAGTCACCAATTACCTTTTGTTGAATTGGATTCATTAGAATTAAATTTGAAACTTTAAGACATACGACTATAATAAATAAAATAGGAAAACAAGTATCTTGTAACTATCTAAAGTCTTCCTTTATTCATTTGGAAAATAGATAATAGATATCAAGATTAATACATTAACTCATTTGTGTGTATGATTTACTCCTTGAGTTATAGAAAAATTGATCAATATTAAGAGTTAGCTATTAGCAATATTTGGGATTGATGGTTATAATGCATTAGTATAATATTTGTTATGGGAATCTAAATTGGAATGAAATATTCTTCATCAAGGGTCTAGTTAGATGATATAGAAAAATTTCATAATGTTAATCAAGTTTGTATGTCTTGTATAGTCTTTTGATGTCATCGTAAACTAGGTGTCGTCAGTAAATTAATAGTAAAACTATGAACCTAAATATTGTAAGCATAGAAGATTGTTCGGTAATTAGGCTTCCTCATGTAAAAACATGAGACTATGTGCCTTAAAAAAAATTTGTTATCTTCAAATTTACCTTTAGTTGGTGTAGCACATTAATAGGAAAGACAACTTAAGGTATTGCCATTTAGTATGTTTAGGCAATATAGGCAATGCTATAATTTTTTATGTTGCATAAAAAAAATTGTGGTGTTGTAATGTGTAGAAGTGGTGAAAAATTTTAGGGCATGACACATATGGTATATTATAATCATCACTATAGGCATGACTTAAGTCAATTAGATAGGTTGGATAGTGTTCGATAAGAGTGAATTATAAATTAGGATTTGATCAATAATTATAATTAGAAAGATGAGAAATAAAATGGCTCAAGGTGGAGCACCAGAGCGAAATTTTGCAGAAGGCGAAAAGTGCCAAGAAGCAAATGGTCAGGAGAAAAAGAGATGGGGTGGCGAACTTGAGGAAAAGATTTCAGGAAAAGTAGGATCCGAATCAACAAAGGATAAAGAGGCTACCCATATTCCTCAATGGGTGTTTTCGAATGGAAGATGGATCGATAAAGGAAACTCCTGGCATCAGTAGCAGGAAGAAGATCAAGGAAGTAAAAAAAATAGAACAATTGGAGGAATGGCTTCCACGATGATCAACAGAGAGGAAGTTGGGGTAAACAAAATCTAGGCAGATGGAATCAAAAGGAAAATTTAAACAATGGCACACTAACTCATTTGACTACAAAATCTGTCGAAAATATCTGACGAAATATGTATAATTTGATGTATCGTTGGGTGCTTGTAAAATTTGATGTGTAATTTTCAATTTTTTAAAGTTTATCCCCGACGTTTGTAGAAATTTCAACGAACCTGGGTTTCGTCGAAATTTTGACTAGCAGTTTCATCAAAATTTCAACAAACATGAAAAATAAGAAAAAAATCAAATTGTGGCCAACATAAAGAAAATTGAGTTCGCTAATTTATTGTGACAGTGTTTTACTCTACTTGAGACAGTTTTTGGAGAATTAAGGATGATTTTCTTGGGAAAAAATAGAAAAAAATCAAGAAGATATCGCTAGGTTGAGGGTAGTCATTGTCTTTTTGCAGAATTCAGCTGTGAAGTTAGATTTGTAGTTCCAGGTTTGAAAATCATATTTTTTAAAGCAACATCTCATCAGATTTCATTTTAGAGGTTTAGGGTTTGAGAATTTCATGTCCATATTTTGTTGTGTGGAATCACCATAAGATCACAACCAATGACGATTCTTGTGACTGTAATTATGTGATCCATAACTCTATTGGTCATGTGGCACAGTTGTGCTATAACAAATACGGATGCATTCATGTGTGACCCAAGTTTAATGTGGCTATGTTGTGATAGAAATGGAGGCACTCATATAATGTAGTTAATTTAGGTTGTATAATGTAGGTGTCAATCATCATTGGGTGCATTCAGTTGTCTCAAGTTTATCAAGTTATGATGTAATTATAGCATGATCCAAGAGTGATTACCTCTTGCTGCAATAAAGAGCCTATAACTCTGGTTGATATGCAAAGTGGTTGTGTTATATCAATTATGTAGTGCATTCAAGCACAACCCATGTTTAATGGGCTATTCTAGATAGATCAAGATTTTCTAAACCTTATGAATGTTACGTAAAAGTGTATAGCTTAAACTACAAACCAAGTTTGTTACATACTTGAATGCAATCTTGGGTTACTGCAAACTATAATAATGTGATTTGCTAATAACCATTACGGAAAGTATTAAAGAAAGACCCATGTATATAGGATACATTTCCCTTATCAAGTTTACATACCTTAATGATCAAACATAAGCTTCCCACACACTCTAGGATACAATCCAAGATCATATCACAACTTTGTCAAGACAACTAATTTTCTAACCCAAGATTTAAGGTTGTTTTTTAATACCAACAGAAGCATTGGTAAGAGCATGATTAGGGTACAAACCCTAGGCCTTTGTAGGAACATAAACAATAACTCTAGCGGATTAGTGAGGTTGTAATACCAGAAAGATTGAGATATTGTAGCTAATAACAAAATCTTGCAATCTAAAGATTGTAGCCAATAACAAGCACACTATGTAGCTTAGTGACATTTGTAAATGCAATCTATAGTGAGAAGAATAACAGTCACTTGAGATGTGATAGTCAAAAAGAGTTTGAGCAGTGACAAGATAATAAAGCTCAAACCTTGCATAGTAAAGTGGATATTTTAACAGTGAGATTCCTTACCCCCTTGCTAACCTTAAAGGTTTTTTAAATGCTTTTGGTAGTGTTAGACAAGGCAAATGCAATCAGAGAATGACTATCCAAATGAAGTAACAGTGGTAATCATAGGTTCAATGTTTCTTCTTAGCTATTAATGTATAATGGAGGTAATGGATTTCATGTTTGAGGAGTGTTTTGAGACTCATCAAAGATGGGAGAATAGTGAATAATACCTTGTGGACTATGAAGTAGTGTCAATAAGGTTGAAGGATCTTAAGATCTACAATACCATGAAACAACGAGTCCCTTGTAGTAAGTAGGCAGTCTATAGGGCATAGTTTGATTTTATAGAAGGATGCTCATGAAAGGAATCTTCAAGTGATAGTGAGTGAGCTATTTAAGATTGCAGCTGAGGGTGAAATACCTAGTCTTAAAGGAAGTTAGCAAAGCAGTAAATATGCAAGAAAATAAAATCGTACACAACAAACAATTCACAATGTTATCTTGCATAATGCCTTGAGTTTGAAGAAAAAAATCTCATTGTATCTTGATGAAAGTGGTGACCTTAATGGTCAATCACTAGCAACCATGATTTAAAACATGCTATTGTGCTTATGGAGGCAACATTTTAAAGCAAGGCAGTGAGTGGTGGTTTTGGAACAATGGCAGGTATGAAGGACTTGCTTTATATGCATACTATGTGATCCTAGCTTAAGACAACGTTCTTAGAAGAGATTGAATTGGATTATGGAACTCAAGGGTTACCATGAAAAGGATTAAAGCAAAGACTGAGATCTATTTAAAATCCACAGTCATGAAGATATTAAAGATGTCACATGCAAAACCCTAGTAGCTGGAGTAATGAATATAATGCCAAAGAGGATAGTGTGCTTGGGAAGATTTAGGAGATCTCCACATTATCTAATTACAAGGAAATACATCATTTATTTATTTTTTTAATTAAAAGAAATCATTCTAAACCCTATATAGGATATATTGATACTTCAAAAGCCTCTGAAGGAATTTGAGATTATGCAAATATATGTCAAGGAAATCCTAGATTAAAAATAGTAGCCGAAACAATGTAAGATTTGTTTAGCAGAGCAGGAATGAGATAAGAAGTAATGAATCCTATGCCTTCACGACATCTCACAGCTTCTTTGTTACCCTTACTAAAAATACCTCCATTTGGTGGTCTATATGCTTGAAAATAATGTTTGATCGGAAGGTTTTAGGAGTATGTTTATTAAAATGAAAACTCCGGTTCTAAAAATACGATGAATATAAGATTTTGACAAAAAAGTTTTAGGCATGTTTATTAAAGTTTTAGAGTATTTTGGCTGGCTATATTCTTGATTCCTTAAATGATTTATTCAAATGGATTGTGACTAAATAAATGACTAACTATTTAATCATTTTTATTTGTGTGACTAAATAATTTTTAATCAATGACCAAACTAGTAATTTATTTACTCATTTATAGCTGAGTTGCAAAAAATGAGCAGAATTTAGTCATTTTTAGTTGTTGTGACTAAAATTTTTAGTCACCTAGTCATTTATTTGACAAATTATACTAGTGTGTGCTTCCTTGTGCGATTAGGGCTCTATCAATGTTGAGGGGCCTAGAGATAAGCTCGTCATAAGAAGTGACACATTGCATCTTTAACTAAAGGGATAAATCTGTATTGACAATAGAAATAATGATTCTGAATTTTTTCTCCTTAGGAATGGGTCACTTGCTCTTACTAGCTCGCTACCTCCATCGTTGTAGAAAGTTTGCGATCAAGTTCAATATTATGATTTTAGGAGTCTAACGGTTGGAAATCATAGTAAAATCAGAATTTAATAAGTCTTGGAATTAGCATTTTAAAGTGTTTTTTTGGGGTCATTAACTTCAGACTATCTTCTCTTTTGCAGGGGTGGTTGCATGCCAAATTGTTTTGGTGTAAAATATCAGAATTATTAGATTTTGTTACCTATCTATGAATAAAAATTATTGGAGTGTGAGTTTGATATTTTTTGAAGATCTAAATAGTCAAGCTTGGTACAGAAAAATTATGTCAAATAATATTAGTCCAGAACAAAATGAAGAGACACTTGATAGATTGTGGGCTAGATTGAAAAGAAAGGATGATGGGAAATGTTATTGTCCTTGCAATAATTTCAAGGGCTTAAATACGAGACGACTTTTAATCACAAAAGTTGAGAAACATTGTAGGCAACATGGTCACGTTAGGGGGGCATGATTATTGTCCATTGGTAAGTTGTTCATTATATGTGTTTATATTGATTGAATTTGTAAATGTTTATATTGTTTTAACGTTTTATATATATATAATCACTTCATCATGATCATGGTTTATTTGTGCCTATCATTATTATAAAGGTGGGGCACCCTAGGGAAAATGATATGGATTATCATGACCCAGAGAATGTAGTTTTGCAAGCGGACGAACATGGAGCTGTGAATATCGAAGATGTAGTTAATGATCCTATGGAAGAAGATGATCATGTGTCAGAAAACACAGTTGAAGATGATGGTAAAAATACATTGATCCATGACACATTCAGTGGCAGAGCTGATCATGATGATCGAGATGACTTTGATGATGTTCATGATTTACCTATACTTGAGAAGGCATACGAGCCCCTTTATGAAGGCTCCCAAACAACTCTTCTCTCTGATGTATTGTTGATGTTGAACTTAAAGGTTATGAATGGTTTATCAAAAATAGCAATCTCACAGATGTTAAGGTATGTCATATATGTCATCTCTTTTCATCTATTTTAATTGTTGTTAGTTCATCACTAGTAAATAAAGGATGAAATATGTACCATTAATATTCTTTATATTAACAAATTATTTTTTGTTGTAGATTGATTGGTGAATTTTTGTTACCACCATCAAATATTTTACCTCACTCATACCAAGATTTATCTGGAATTATGAAAGATATTAGAATGGAGTATCAAGCAATAAATGCATTTCCCAATGATAATATTATATATCATAAACAACATGAATTTGCAATAGAATGCCAGAATGTCATATCAGTAGATATCAAATGGATCAATAACAAAAAAGGTGCCTCGCAAGGTTCTTCGTTATATTCCCATTATTCCATATGCAATGATTATTTAGCTCATAAGCTTAGCGCAATTATGGCTACCATGCACGGAAATAGAAGTGGAGATGACATTCTTCGAATGCACTGCAGATGGTTTTGCATTTAGGGACATGGAGGAAAAATGGCCACACTTTAAAGAAAGAACCTCATAATCTGAGGCTTTCATTGAGAGCAGATGGTGTCAATCCATTTGGAGAGCTGAGATCTATTTACTCGATGTGGCCTATTTTTGTTATCAACAATAACATTCCTCCATGGATGTCAATAAAGAGGGAGCACATAATGTTGTCAATTATTGTTCCAGGTATTTGTTTACATCAATTTTATTTAACATAGTAGCATTTCATTTGTCTTATTTGTTGCATAATGACTTATATTTTTTTCATTCAATAGTCATGTACATTAATTTATATATATATTGCAGTAAAATGGTTATAATAATTATGTAATGTTTATGTTCATTCAACTAGGTAAGTACCAAGTTAAAGAGATGAATGTATATATCGATCCTTTTATCGATGAGTTACTAAAGTTATGGAATGGTGTCACTATGTATGACGTCTCTAGACCAATAGGAAAAAGACAATTTCAATTCCATGCAATGCTTGTATGGACAATTCATGATACCCCAAGGCTAACACATTTTTGTGGTATGTTATAATGTTCGACTACACTTTAACAATATTTAATTTTATGAAGTAGATATCATGCATGTTTTTAAAATAATCTATTCATTATATATAATTATAAAAATTGACATATTTAATCCAATTATATATGATCTTGCAGGTCATCAAACAAAGGGAAAATTTGCATGTCCAATTTGTGGTCCAAAGATGAAATCCAATCGTTCAACAAGTTTAGGAAAGTGGGTGTTTGATGAGTATAGGCACTTCCTCCATAGAAATCATAAGTATCGAACTACTGAAAAACATCTTTTCAATGGGAAAGAAGATACTACATCAAAACCATGAAGAATGACACCTTGCCTATGGAAGTTGGCATATAATAGAATTAATCGTCAAGGTTATACATGAGATCAAATTGTTTATCTATCATATATGATATGTTTTGAATTTAAATTTTTATATTGTGTTGTGTTTACTCATGTTGTAATTGACAATGATTGTCATTGTTAATTTGTTTAAATTATATGCTTCATGAAGGTCGTCAAGGCATTAATGGTCAGCTTCCGCAGGGACTAAAAAGTTATCCTAGAAAATTTAGTAGGTTGCCCTACTATGAGCAGCAAAAAATTGTGCATTTGTTTAATACAATGCATATCGGAAAGAATATAATAGAAATGTTATGGAAAATATTGGATGGAAGGCATGACAAAGAAAAAATTGTCAAAATTTGTAATGACAAA
>VDFB02193867.1:277098799-277147676 GCA_007258455.2 Sequoia sempervirens | reverse complement strand
AATTGAGAAATACACTTTATTTATTTTTTAATTAAAAGAAATCATTTCCTAAAGTCCCCATATAGAATACATTTGTGATACCAAAAGCTCAAGCAATTCAGATGAAAATATGCCGAATATGTCAAGTAACATTATAAGAGTTTTAGAAAATCTTGATCACTCTCTAGAATAGCCCATTAAACATGGGTTGTGCTTGAATGCACTACATAATTGATATAACACAACCACTCTACATATCAACCAGAGTTATAGGCTCTTTATTGCAGCAAGAGGTAATCACTCTTCGATTATGCTATAATTACATCCTATCCTGTTAAACTTTCAAGACAATCTGAATGCACCCAATGATGATTATTGGCACCTACATTATACAACCTGAATTAACTACATGATATGAATGCCTCCATTTCTATCACAACATAGCCACATTAAACTTGGGTCACACATGAATGCATCTTGTATTTGTTATAGCACAACTGTGTCACATGACCAATACAGTTATGGATCACATAATTACAGTCACAAGAATTTGTTCCTCTGTTGTGATCTTATGGTGATTCCACACAACAAAATCTGGGCATGAAATTTTCAAAACCCTTAACCTCTAAAAATGAAATCTAATGAGATGTTGCTTTAAAATATGATTTTCAAACCTGGAACTACAAATCTGACTTCACAACTGAATTCTGCAAAAAGACAATGACTACCCTCAACCTGGTGATATCTTCTTGAATTTTTTACGATTTTCCCAAAGAAATGAGTCCTTAGTTCTCGACAAACTATCTCAAAAAGGCAAAACAACTGTCCGCCCAATACAAATCGAAATGAAACTCACTTTTCTTCTCTTCGTACAATTTGATTTTTAAATTTTTTTCATATTTTATCAGACATTCGGTAGCCATGTGAAGCATTTCGTGAACCCGAGGACATAAATTTCAATGACGTCGAGGATAAACTTTCAAAAAAATTGGAAATTACACATCAAATTTTACAAGCACCCGACGAACATCGAATTTTACATATTTTGTTGAACAGTTTCATCATATTTTGTAGTCAAATGTATTATTGTTATGATAGAGAGTTGCTGCCAACACATGGTCAATATGAGAGTTGGATATCATGGATGTTGAAGTGGATGGTAGCATGCCTTGGTGGATTCAAGATGCATATGGATTGGTTGATAGTTTGGAATCTTTGATTCTTCAAACTTGGGATGATGAGAAATGATGGGTGGATATGGAGATTTGATTGGGACCAACTTCTTCATATACTTTGTAGGTGACTCTTGAAGCTTTATTTTGTATTAGCAGACACATTTGATAGATGAACTTCCCTTTTTGATTTTTCCCCATAGTTTCTTTGACTAATGGAGTGTGATAGGGATAATTTTCTTTATTTTTCTTTGGTATCCATTCGATTTTTTCTTGTCCATTTTTCTTTGTCAATTCTTTTGCTTCAATCATTTTCTCTTTTCTTGTATATAGACCTCTTTCTTCTGGTTGGTCCCAATTAGCGGGTGGAAAGATACGTGGATGATGATTCATGATATGAATGGTTGGAGTGTTGGTAGCCATTTCATCATAATGACTCTTCATGCTCCCCATGTTGATGTTTGCACTAGATAAAGTTGCCCCCAGTATTATGGGATTATTATTGACATGATTTGATTCTGCTACTGTCAAACCATTTCCTTCCTATTCAAGATGCTTTTGCTTTGCTGATTTTTGATAATGCTTGATATTCTCATACTCACTTTATTTAATCTGTATGGAGGATGTGTCTAATTTTGATGCTTCTTCAAAAGGTGTTGATGTTATACAATCCATATAGGAGTCTTCTTCATGATCCATTTTTGCTTGCTCTTCAAAGGATGTTTTTGTTTTACCATCTATGTAGAGGTCTTCTTCATGATCAATTTTTGATATATCTATGGATTTTGTTATGCCTTGATAATGTGTAAAAATATTAAGAGTAGGAGACTCTTGTTCCTTGGTAATGATATCAAGAGTATGAGACTCTTGTTTTGGATGAAGACCATTTACATGTCCATTAGGAGTAAGCATCTTATGGGTAGATGGAGTATGTGATATATGGATATGATCATTATTTGTGTCATCTTGTATGGATTGGAAAATACCCATTAGATCATGGTAGTATCTTGGAGATATGGATCCTTGATCTTGATTAATTTTGGAATTTCTTTTGACATGCTTTGGATCAAGCTCTTGACATGGGTCAATTTCAAAAGATGGATTGCTTATAAAGGGTTATTGAATGTCTTCATTAGGCATGTGTATTGGCTCAATATTTTCTTGATCTTTGAGTGGATTTTAATCAAGTGTTGAATTAAGAATTTCTTCAATATGCGCAACCATGAGGTCAAAGGATGTCAATATGTCTTGTAAAGGACCATTGCTAGACTTTGGTGAAAGATGTTGATCATGCTTTGGAATAAATTCTTGAGATATGTCCTCTAGCTTGGTAGGTGATGTAGAGACATTGTCAACATGATCATTGGTAGATGAATCTTGAATTTTATCCTCAAACATGGTGGTGGGGATATTGTCAATTTTTTCAATCATAGGATCAAATGATGTTAACTCTTCTTGAAATGGATCGTTGTTGGATATCCTTGATGGGTCTTGATCATGATTAAAAAATAACTCTTGATGTATGTTGATTTGATTGTTGGATGTGGTAGAAACATCTTCAAAGTGATCATTGATGGATAGATCTTGATCATTAGTTTCAAAAATTGTGGTGGAGACATTATCAGTGCCATCATTAGTGATTGAATCTTGATCATTGTATTCAATAGTTATTTTTTCTTGATCAAGAAGGTCTTCGATGGGATTTTTGAGTTCGATACAATCCTATGTGTCATGACCTTTTGTGCTATGGTCTTCACAATAAGCATTATCATCATCCCATGGGAACTTGATGCTAGATTCACCTCCATTTAATGCTTCTGGAAGATCGATAAGTTTAGCATGGACTAATGTTTTTAATGTTGATTCAATTGGCTCTCCCAAAGGAGTGTTTTCACGTTTTTCGTCTTATGAGATTTGTGCTTGTTGAGATTTATCTAGTTGTGATTCATCTTGGAGATGTGGTGATTGATCTAGTTGTTGAGGTTGTTGATTTTGATATCCAACTTCTTGATATTGAAGATGTTGTTCTTGATGTGGTTGCGGACACAACTCAATGTTTTGATGACATGGTTTAACCAATGGGGGAGTGTGTTGATTTTGGGGTGGAGATGTCTCTTGGTGATTTGAATCAACAAAATTTCTAAGTATAGAAATTTGATTTTGCATAATTTGATCTTGATTTTGATTTTGATACCCTTGGTGTAGTTGATTTGGTTGTTGTTCAAGCATATTTGGAATATACACTTGTGGTATTTGTATGGGATTATGCAAAAATTGATTTTGGACCATGTTCTGATTTGGGATGATGTTTAGATTTTGTAGCATAGGTTGGCATTGAACATTGTTGTGGTTGGGAAACACATTGCTTTGATTTAGGTAACCTTTATTTTGCATGGTTTTACCTTGATTTGGATCAATATATTGAGTTTCTAGTATATTGTTTAGATTTTGAACAACCTTGGTGTGATTTGCAAATGTATCTATCCCATAGTTCACCAAGTGTGGATTTGATACATGTTTGGTAGGTTTGTATTTGGTATATTCACATTTGACATGTATTGATTTGATGGGATAATGTTGTTTTGTTGAAGAATCATGTATTGATCATTTGGTTGATAGATTTGTAGGTTTTGAATTTGGTTTAAATCTACCATAGGGAAAGGCGTTCCAAAATTTAGATTGGGCATACTCACATTTGTTGTAGCATTGAGGTTTGTAGGATATAATGATCCCATATGTGGATTGTATAAATGTGAGATTTGATAATCAATTGGTACTATAAGGTTTTGATCATTTTGTTGATTTAGACCACTCATGATGGATGAATCCAATTTATATTCCATGTTTTTCTTTTTTTTTAACCTTGTTGCAAAAGTTAACCTCTAAGGTGTTTTGGACCAATGGTGACAATGGGAGATGAAAAAGGTGAATGATATGGAAAGTTATCTTTACAAACATTATGGGAAAACACTTTTGACTTAAGAGTTTTGATGTTTGATGTTGGGACAAAGGATGCTAATGAACTTAGAAATATTTAGGGAAGACTCATGACATTCAAGATAAACTAGTTCAAAGATGATAACTAACTTACTCCAATACATGGAAAAGGATTCATTTCACATACAAAGTAGCTAAATTAGGGTTTGGGTTGATTGATTTTTAAGTCCAAAGTGTTGGTGTGTTCAAAAGTTTGAAAAGCTTGGTGAAGTGAAAGATGAAATATGATGAAGGATGGATGAAATGTTTGACCCAATGTTGACCTAGAATAAACTTTTATTTTCTGAGACCAAGGTAGTGAGAAACATGCTATACCTCTAAAGTGATCAAACCCTAAGGACTCAATGATTTTGGTAAAATAGAACTCTTTTTTTTTTTTAAAATAGGACCCAATGATTTTGGAAAAGTGAAACTCAATGATTTTGGACTTAATGTTTTGCAATGTTTTCCTTGTATGATAGCGGGAGTAAGGTCGGGTTGTTCAACTAGTGCGATCGGTCGCCAAATGGTCATGTGGGGTTCAATTTGTCAAGTTTATCTTGCTTAAGTGAATTGATTTTACCACAAACACTTGTCTTTGATTATGTTTCCAAACTAGATGTTTATGTCAAAAACATCATAACTTTAACAATGTCCATTTCATGAAAATCATGTGGTTAAGGTCATAATTGCTTATGTTGTCTTTGGTAAATATGGGTTTGAGATTAATGTGAAGATATTTAGAAATCTCTAAGGATAAATCCTGAAGACAAGTAGTAATATCAAGGCTAACTCAAGAAGTCCATATTTGAGCCAAAGTGTTTGAAATTTGGATAGTGAATGTTTATTTTTTGGATCATTTTGAAATCAAGCAAAGTTTCAAACTGACTCACAATCATTACAACCCTGAGATAGAAATAGCTATATTTGTTAAATTCCCACTTGGATTTCTCCAGCTGTGCTTATTCAAAGAAGCTGATTAGAAGCTTGACCACACTAGCTCCCCTCCATGACACTCACTTCTATAGGTCAGGAAAGCTTCAATTTCTTATGAATCTCCCATGACAAACTCTTCATCTCTACTAAGAACCGCAAGTATGTGGGATGACTTTAGAGGTCTGGCCTCTTGACATTAACAAATATTAGGGATTTTGGCTTCTACATAAAGGTTTGTAATAAGGGCATGTAGTTTAGGGGGTGCAATGATAAACTCCTTGTGAGAGGTCTCCCAACCCTTAGAGTAAGGGCTTTATGCATCATAAAGATACTAGGGAAGAGCTATCATGTACGGCTTCCAATTGTTTATGGTTTTCATTGCAACCACAAATTTATATAGTGATTTGGAAGAGCTTGGTGTATGCTCATTACCGCTTGGGTTGTTCCCTTGGGGTGAGTAATTTTTCCCACCAAGGTAGACCCTCTAAAGGTGAACAATAGCAAGTACATTTGTAGTTTGATCATCTTTGCTTGCATGAACAAAGAGAGAACACATGCTATGGCTTTTCTCACACTAGCATGGTTGTTCAATTTTAAACCCAAATTGAAAGATGTGGGTGATTTTGCAAAGTGTTAGAGAATGTTTCTATTTCTCAAAATAACCAAACAACATGAGAGAATTGCATATGCATTCACCAATAAAATTGAAAATCATAAAAAATAGCAAACAATTTTCAATTTTAACCTTTCAAAGCAATGATGAGTTTATTTTAAGCACCAATTGAAAGATTAGTTTGTCTTGTTCAATTTTAAGCCCAATTGAAAGATGTGATATGAGGGTTCAATTTTATCCAACTTTGAGCATTCATTTTAAACCCAAAAAACAATGACAAGGGTTCAATTTTAGCCAACTTTGAAAATGAATTTTAGGCCCAATTGAAGTCTAGTTGGTCCTAAGATTGTAAGTTTTAAGCCCAATGGAAAATTAGTTTCCCTACAACATAAAGAAAAAAATATGAATGTTGGGTTATAATTGCCCCAAAGTGTTAGATGCTGGTTACAATTATATAATTTAAAGACAAGAATGATTTTTCTTCAATTAAGTACTTCATGCTCCTTCAAACCTACAATCCATGTTCCAAATGTTCGATTAAATCAAGAAAACAAGAAGATGATAGGGTTAGATAAATGATTAAGCATTAAAACCCTAAAATCTAGACCAAGTTGCAAAATAATTTGACTTTAGATGCAAAAATGGAAAATTTAACTCCACCAAAATTTTAAAAAACTTATACCATTGTGTATAGCATGAAATTCTATCCCATTTAAAAAAAAGCTTCAAAAAAGACCTTTGTATGACCAAGATATGGTCATTTTAAGATAGACTATGAAAGCAAGAAAATGATAGTGTCACTATATCAATATAGTGATGCTTTTGCATTATGGCAACACTTTTTTCAATTATGGAAATGACTTTTTTCAATTATAGCAACACTTTTTTTCAATTATAGCGACGCTTTTTCCAATCATAGCAATGTTTTTTGCAAAAACATCGCTTTGGTGAATAATAGTGTCACTTTGTTGCAAAATAGCATCACTAGAGCCTCTAAAAGCGTTGCTCTAGCCTAGAAACTTGCAATTCGCTAAATTTTTAAGAGAAAATCATCAAAAAAAGTTAGTAAATCCCTCCTTCTAGTGCCAAAATGTGACTGATGGATTAGTGAAGGTTAACCACACTTGATCCATGAGGAATAGAAGTGTGATTTAGCTACTAAACCTCAATCCCAATAAAATCATTCAATGTAAATCAAAGTGGAAGCCATTAAAACTTAACATGTTAAACTACAACAACTTTTGAAATACCTACTCTAATCCATTGAAACTTATTCTATTGGGGGATTGGTGTCATGTTAATGTGAAACAATGACCCTTTCCCAATCTCATGGGTAAATGAGCTTGTTCCAGTCAGTTTTATTGAAGAAAACTGGTGGAACTAATGTGAGATGTGTATGAAAACAAGATTTAAAGCTAAATTAGCATGATTCAAGCTAATTAAACATGATTTTATGCTAAATGATGAAGATATACAAATGCTAAGCTAATTCTAAGCTAAAAGATTCAAAATCTTAATTTATAAACAAGCTAAGACAAATGCATGGAAGCCATTAATGGAAGCTTGAAGCTAATATGCAACTATTTAAATGAACTAAGACAAGCTAAAAGTGAGTAAATTCAATAGCATGAGTTTGCAATTGAAAGATGGATCCATTTGTCTCCAAATAGTGATCTATTTATAGGAGAGCAAATGAGGAATGAATGGTTGAGATCAAAAAGCTTAATCAACGGTTCAAGATGAAAGAGATGAGAGCCATGGATCATGGATTCTCATCAACGGATGATGAGAATGCAAGGTGAAAATTAATCAAAGGCTCACAATTACCTCAAACAAACACACTTTTGACCTACTCACACAGGTCAAAGGTAACTTGCTAGAAATGTAAGAGAGTTAACTTGCTTTTGAAGCTAAGTGAGTTCATTGGAGGAGAGGGAATATTCCTTAGAATATTCCATTAGGGTGAGGAAAAAGATGATTTTACAAATTAAAAAAAAATTGTGCAAAAAGGATAAAGAATATTCCATGGGAATATTCTCTATGATAAGAGGAATAATTAGTTTAATTGCTAATTAAACAAGGTTTAATTTATGCAATTAGAGGATTAGAAGAATTAAGAGATATTTATTAAATTAGATAATTTAATAAATAGGGGAGGGGATAAATGATATTTAATTAAATAGGATGACTTAGAAGATTAAATTAAATATTTTGATGTATTTAATTTAATGAGATGAAGTGTTTGTGTGGAAAGAGGTGAATTTCAACCCAATTTAATTAATTAGGCCGAATAGACGAAAATGATGAAATTAATTAATTAGCTAGGCTAATTGAATTAATTAAGAAAAAATAGGATGGATAAAGAGGAAATGATGTTAATAAACCCGATTCGAGTGTATGACATTGATTGGGACATTTTTTAGTGACTACAAATACAATTGAGTTTTGTAATGATACACACTTCCTATATCGAATCTACTTCGTCTAAGAGAAGAAAATAAAATATGATCCAACCTTACATGCATTATATTACCATACTCCATATAAGTGACATGCATAAGGGATTACTTGGAGATATTGAAGACCATCTAAATCATGATTTGTATCAACAAGGGTTTCTTTAAAGAAAGAGACAACTTCACCATCAATTTCCTCTTCCTCATATAAGATTTAACCATTTGAAAGAGTAAAGCTTCTAATAACATTCCTTCTCTTATGCTTCAGAGTAGATTGATGGAAAAATTTGGTATTTTTGTCACCCTTCGTAAGCCATTGAATTCTTGATTTTTGTTTCCAAAAGATTTCCACATTCCTCATAAGTCTCTACCATTCATCTCTTAACTACTCTCTAGAACAAGTATTTGAGTCAATTTCCCCCTTTTCCATCTTATCTTGGATCTCTTTTAAGTCCATCAAAATCTTTTCCTATTTGTGAAAGATGTTTCCAAAAGACAATGTATTGCATCCTTTCATTTTATCTTTATTCAACTTTAGTTTTTTAGCTAGGTAGAACATACGAGTTCCTTGACAAGGAGTATTCCACCACCTATCAACTAGCTCCCTAAACTCTGGGTGAGCAGCCCACATAATTTCATATCTAAAGGGGAAAGGGCCTTTTCTAACCACTTCCTCCCAATTCAAAATAATAGCACTGTGATTAGAACCAATTCTTGGAAAATCATGAAGAGAAAACCCAGGTAAAACATTCCAACCATTTGAGATAAGAAATTTTCAAGTCTAATTTGAATAAGGTTATTACCTTGCCTTCTATTTGACCAAGTAAATGAGGATCCTTTGAGGTCAATGCCAATTACACTAGAAGAAGAGAGGAACTTTGTAAACTCAACCATACTTTCAAAGTAATCCTCCAACTTCCCATGCTTTTTGAGGGGAAAAAAGGGTATTCAAGTCACCTCTAAGTATCTAGTTATCATTTTGATTCATGCTTATCATACTAGAGAGATTATCCCACAACTATTTCTCAACAATTTTTGAATTGGGGGCATAAATATTAAGAATATTCTACATAGTTGAATTATTTAAATATTGAAAATATACCAACAATTTTTTGCACAAAAGCTTTCTTTTCTTTCCAAAAATCTTTTAGGATTCCACAAGATAGCAATTCCCCCTTAAGCTCCTTCAACAAGGCTAACACAAAATTCAACAAAAGGCCACAAATGTTTTATAATTTGAGAAAAACTTGATTCAATCAATTTCATTTCCTGGAGCAAAAGGATATTAACCTTATTTTCTAGAATACAATTTTTGATAAGATGTTTATAGGGACTATTAAGTCCCTTAATTTTCCAAGAAAGAATTCTCATTATGGACAAATGAAACAAAACAAAAAATCCAACATCTAGTCAAATAGAAAACTCTAGTTAACCCAAACCTAGGGTTGCATCCCCTTGTTCTTATTAAAACTCATTTCTTCAATTTTCTAGCTGTTGAGGGGTTATCTAGGGTGTTTTGTTTCCCTATGGCTACTTCTCTAGTTCTTATTTCCCTTTGGGAAGGCCTTGTTTTATATTGCCTCCTACATCTATTTTTTTCTTTTTCTTTTGTTTTATATTGATTGGAGTCCATTCTTCTTTGATATTACCTTCCACAATAACACCAAAAGGGGAAGGAAGTGAACTAGCCCCAAATCCTAACAGATTTAAGGACTCTTCAATATCTCTAAAGGTTTTTACAACATCCTGATTATTTTACAATTTAATTTCATCATCTCCTTTTAGTGGGTCTAAATTAACATCTTGTTCCTAAATAACTTCTACATCAATATTCTAATTGACCTCAGAAACCCCCTCATTAGTTTCCCCTTTCTTCTTGTGATTAACATCTTGTTCTTGAATAACTTCTACCTCAATATTTTGATTGGCCTCAAAACCCCCCTGATTAGCTTCAAAATTGGATTTGAAACCTTTTCACCCACATTAGCCTCATCACTCACCTCATGCATATCTTTAACCTAAGGCTTAGGTATAGATTGGTCTTCAACCATATTCTTGTTTTCTTGGTTGTCCTAGAGTTTACACTTATCCCTTAGATGCTCATATTGATTACAATTTTGACAATATACCCTAGAATTTTCATACATAATTGGTTGAACCCATTCCCAAATATGGATTTCAAAATTATTTGAGTGGTAAGGATCATACGCATAGGAACATTAACACATATTCTAGAAAAAACTAGCCTAGATTTTAGTTGAGTGACTTTGTCCACATTAAGCAAATGACCAAAAGAATTGGCTATACCCTAAAAGATCTTATTGCTCCAAAATTCCAAAGGAATCCCCAACAACCTAACCCACGTATTGGCTACTTCTCTAAGATTTGTAAAGGGACCAAACCCAAATTCCATTTACATAAAGAAAGGGAGTCGAGAGAGCTTTTTTCAAGAGCCCAGGGACCCCCTGTCAAAACCTTAATGAGATAGCTTTATTGAAAAACTAGAACATAAACAAACCATTTGCAATAACACAAATGAACACTACCTTTCAACTTCCAAATACCTTCAACCCATTTACGAAATTCATCAATGTTTGGTCTAAAGGCCAAAAACTTAGCCACAAGGGTCTTATCCATTCCAACAATTGCCTCATCTAACAAATCATTGGGCACATTGACCTCAAGACCATCCTTTGATGTAGACACCAAAGGAAGAAAGCATTTGCGAGGGTTTGGAGATTTAGCACAAATGAATTTTTCAACATAGGAAGATAGTTCCTCTTTCTCAAAAAAATAATTTGTTCCTTGCCCAAAAGGAATAAACCCCAAAATCATTTGACAACTAGCTGATGCAAACTTTGGAGACCAAAAGCCTTGCCTCCCAAAACAACATCTTCTCGATCCTCACAAACAACCTTATTGGGTAGGGGATCCCCGTGGACACCCCCTCCAGGGGAGTCCATTGGCCTTTCACCACCAAAAAGTCTTCAAACAATTTGAAAATTGTAAAGCACAAAAAAAATAGATATTGTTAAGTTGTTGGAATTCCTCTATATCTATACTTGGTGATACTCTTGTAAATGCTTGTTTTGTAAGTGTATTATAACCATGTTGTTTACTAAATAATGCATTGGGTTGCTTTAGAGTGTGGAGTTTTTCTCCTAAAACAATTTTTCACATATGCACTTGTGCTATAGTATATTGTGTATTTTATAGTTATATGTAAATTGTGTTTTTGTAATTGTTAAAAAAAATAAAATTCACACAACACACTTCTTAGAATTTTAGTGTAGGAAATGTTTTCAAGTACCTTGCATCCTTTCAAAAATAGAGTACTTGAAGGTATCCTACAAATGTGAAACACTTACATAAGCAAATACTACACAACCAACTTATCATTTAGATATCAATAAAACTTCACATTTTTCTAATACATAGTAGTAGCTTCCTAAAGTGTCCAACCATCTTTAAATTTGCATGTACACATAAATATCAAAGAGCAAAAAAAATAAAGGAGAAAAAATGTATTACAAAGATTGAACAATAATAGGAGAACTAGAGTATGGGTTTAGCTCTATTCAAAAGCTAAGAATATTTTAGATGGGAAGATTTGTAGTAATACTTACAGTGTTGATTCAAACATAGAAGTTAGTTTTTAGATATTGATCACAATTATATTAATAAATCAATTATTAACTATACAAGAGACAAAAAGAGTTAAGCACATCCTAAACCTCTATAAGTCTCAATTGTTTATGAAGATATGAGAGTTATTTACTATTTTATATCAACTTTAAACTTAATTAATGTTGAGTATATTTATTTTTATATAAATATATTTGTTTGATTTTCACTCAAAAATACTAATATTAAAATAACTAATTTGATTTCTCTTTATAAACTTTAAATTACTTAAATCATTTCTAATTCCCTTCACAAAGTCTTGCGACATCCTTTCACAATTTTGTAAAGACTCAAAATAAATTTATAACAGAATAAAGAAAACTAAGATACAATTGAATGATAGAGACTTATAGATGCATAGGTATTGATCACAAAGGGGATTTGAGGTAGGAGTAAATAAATAGGGTTACGAGGTCAAGAGGGGTTGGTTAGCAAGAAGAGTTGGAATAGAGGTGATAAATATAAACAAAATAATTCAATTAATAAAAATTGATTGCCTTAATTTTTACTCTAATTTTTAAACCCTTTCCATTTAAAAAGATATTTATATTTTTATTGAGATAAAACGTGATAACAATTTGTAAAAATTAATAACTTTATCTTTACCCCTAATTTTTTAGCCCTTTCCACGAGGGAAAAAAATAAAAATAAAAATAAACATATTTGTGTCAACATATACATTTAGTATGAACTATAGTTTTAGTGTCTCTGTCAATTTGAGTACAACGTACGCAAAAGCGTATTAATTTCTTACTTTCTTCGGAATGCTCTTGGTCTTCGTCGGAAATTTTCGCTATCTGAAACTTGTCACAGGCAATTAACTTGTTACAGGGAATCAAGTCAACAACCCAAACCAATATAGTGTCTATCAAAGAGAAGAACTTTTCCCTGCGTTTCTTCAGAAATAACAAAGGAGCTACGATTATGCCCGCGCCCACTCCAAAGCTCATCCCCATCAACAGAATGAAAATGTCAATTCCCTCACTTGCCCTGCTTTTATTCGCCCCCTCTTTCTTCTTAGGCTCGCTTTCATGCTTTGGCGAAGACAAGCAGGACTTGTACAATTGGAGTCCGCATAGATCTGAATTATTTGAGAAGGATGAGGCATCAAATGTCATTAACTGCCCCCCTTGCGGTATCATTCCTGTAAGATTATTGTTTGACAGATTTAAGTAACTAAGGGATGTGAGAAGTTGCAACTCACCAGGAATATTTCCAGAGAGTTGATTTTGCGAGAGGTCAAGTGATTGTAACATTACCATCTCTCCCAAGGACTTGGGTACAGCACCACTAATATGGTTTCTTGAAATATTAAGAATGATCAAACCAATCAGAGATCCCATGCCTTCAGGGATATAACCAGATATTTTATTGCTTGATAGATCAAGACATTTTACTAATCTCAAAATTCTCACATATTCCAGCTCCAATCCTTTGTTTCTGATGATTATTTTCTCTACATAGGTTGAACCTGTTATCCAGCCAAACTCAAAGACTTCTGTATTCTCTGACTCGCTTGCCATTCCCTTCATCTCTGAAATGCTTTTGGGAATAACCCCTGAAAAACTGTTCATTGAAATGTCTAATATTTGAAGATACGGTATTTTGCTTACATCAGCAGGTACAGGTCCTTCAAATCTGTTTGATCTTAAGATCAAAATCTTTAGATTAGGAAGCTGTAGAATCCAATTTGAAGAAATGTTCCCTGTCAGACTGTTATGTCCCACATCTAATATCTGCAACTGTTTACAATTTGCAAGCATTGGCAGAGTCCCATTTAGACAATTTCCCCTTATTTTCATTGTTTGAAGCGAAATCATGTTTCCCAACTCCGGTGGCAACTCACCTTCTAAACAATTTTCCTCCAAATTCAATACCTTAAGATAACTACAGTTTGCAAAAGCTGCTGGAATCTTACCTGTGAGTCTATTATTTGACAAATCTAGAATCTGCATACTCCATGACGGTAAATCACATAAGGTTTGTGGGATGCTACCGCTGAGATAATTGTGAGAGAGCGACAGATAACTAAGATGATACTCCCCAATTTCAGGTGGAATGGATGCAGAAAAGTAATTTTCAGACAGGTCGAACACAACCACTGAAGGAGGAGGAAGCGGAAGCTGACCTTCTAACTCATTGCCATGCAAGTCTAGAACCTTCAATAATTTGGGCCCCATTAGCTTATAAGGTAAAGCGCCTGAAAAGTTATTATAAGACAGGTTGAGCTGTTGAAGAGGAAGGGAATCCCATATCCACGCAGGAATATTGCCCCATAATCCATTGTCAGACAAATCCAAATTGGAAATGTCAGTTTGAGTTATTAAGAAGGCCGGCAACTCACCCTCCATGTTGCATGATCTTAATTTCAATGTTCTAAACATGTTTTGGGGAATCCAAGCCGGACTGACTTTCACAGTTAACGCATTGTTCGAAATGTCTAGATAAACCAGACTGGAGAGATTGTGAAGGTGGGACTCTGAAAGGTTCCCACTTAACCGATTGGAAGATAGGGAAAGAACCTTCAATTTAGATAGATGTGAAATGTTGTGAGGTATGGCGTGTGTTAACAGGTTGTTGCTTAGATCAAGCGTACTCAGGGAAAGGAGCTGACCAACAGAAGCAGGAATTTTGTCACTCAAGTGGTTATTACTCAGATCGAGCAGAACAAGGGACTTTATGTTGGCCAAGAAGGGAATTGTGCCGTTCAGTTCATTGTCGCTTAGATCAAGCGATGTGAGGGAGGTAAGATTCAAATGAAGGGATGGAATGGAACCGGTCAATAGGTTCTGACTCAAGTCAACGTAGCGGAGCTTCCCAAATGCATCGAACAACATGGAGGGTATTTTGCCCTCCAACTGATTGTATGAAAGATCGACATAGGCTAAAGGAAATGTTCCTAATGGAGGCTTAGCCCCAAACGACGGTATACTTCCTTTTAATTTGTTATGTGAGATATCCAACATTACAAGTTCTGTAAGATTTGCAATGGTGGGAGGAAGCATACCTTGGACAAAGCAGTTGGAGAGGTCCAAAAGAGTCAACGAGGAGATATTCCCAATTGAATCTGGAATAGTTCCTGTTACATTCGTTGCAGTAAGAACAAGGCTGTTAAGCGATGCAGAGTGTCGCGGCAGAATGCTTGAGAGGTTCCCTCCCAAGTCCAAATTGGCAGACAAATCAACTTCTTGCAAGCTTGGAAGGCTCAATAGATCGGAAGAAATGGAACCCTTAAGCTCACAGTTGCTAAGCTTGAGCGAAACCAGATTGGAAAGATTTTGTAAGTGAGAAGGTATGGGCGAGAAGAAGGAATTGCCACCAAGTTGGAGATGGGTAAGATGGGTAAGGTTTGCAAGGGAGGGGGGAATTGGGCCAGAGAGCTTACAGTTGGACATTTGAAGACGCCTGAGTCTCTGCATGGTGGAGATAGCTTTACCCCATTCATCGCTTGCCACTTGCGTCATATTGACCCCGTCCAGAAACAGCTCCTCTAAATCCCTCATGTTTCCTATCCACATTTGCATGTCCTCAATTGTGATAGAGGAAAAGGAAATGTAGGAATTGGTGGAAAGATCCAAGTAGCGCAACGCGGACATGTTGCCCAACTCCCTGGGTATCATTCCTACAAATCCAGCATTTGACAACTTCAAAGAGTACAAATATTTCAGCGTGGGGAGTTCCTGAGGCACACTAACACCAGTGAAGGCGTTGTAGCTCAAATCCAAGACTTGTAACATCTTAAGATCAAACACTGGAGAAAGAAAACGATCACCACTGGTTGAGTTCTGCAAAGCCATTGCCGGACTGTTACCAAAAGAATTGTGAAGATCCAACTGAATGACGTGCTTTGTTATATTATCACATGTGATTCCTTTCCACTGGCAGCAGTCGGTGGAATCAGTCCACGTTTTCAATCGACCAGACGGGTCGTGAAGGCCTCGCTTGAAATCCAAGAGGGATTTTTGTTCATCTAATCGACAACAAGATACCCAACAAATCGGCAGCAATAGCATAGATCTCATCAAGATCCATAACAAACTCTCTGAGAATTTCATTGGGTTTTGTTCAATTTTGCCCTTTGAAACGCCTGCAATCAACACCCCTTCCAAGAAACATCACGAAAGCCCGTGGCGAACAGAACAATATGAAGCAATAACTGTAGTTTGTTTTGTTTAGGACTCCCCAACCCTATCGAAAGATAATCGATTAAAAGGAGGATAACTTCGTACCAAGTTGCAACCTGCTAATTTCCACGCTTTCCACTGACAAGTACAAAACACAATTGGTTTCATTGGCACGGCTATGACTGAGAACACCTCAAGTATTGAAACTCTACGGTAAGAAAAATACTGTAAGCGGGAGGTGTGAAAAAAGTCGTACAAAAAGCCTAGACGGGACAGCCCATTAAAGTTGCATTGACTTTCCACGAAGGTTCATAAACGCGTATAGTCGAGAAGGCGACTGAAAGCGCGTCGTATAATTCTACGGGGAAGAAAACTATCGAAGCCGTAAAACAAACGGCAGGTAGTAGTGGTGGAGGGGAATCTGTATCCAAAATCGGTCTGGATAGAATTCTTCGTCGTTGGAATCCCATCCGGAGCCGGGTCTTTTGGGGGAGGGGATTCTCACTCAACTTTCTTATGAGTATTAAAATCTATATTGATGTGGACATAATTAATTGAGATAGGAAACAGTCACTTTTTTATTTATTTTTGGATTTAACATATTTATAAATTATGCATCTTTTGATCTTATTATTAATTAATTGAAAATCATAATATAATGGTTTTTTATTTTTCAATTAATTAATAAATACGGTCAAAAGTGTATGTTATAGGCATTTCCTATTTACAGCATATGTGATTACACATTAATTTTCAATTAATTAATAAACATGATCAAAAGTGTATTTTGATAGGCGTTTTCTACTTACAGTACATGTGATTACACATAAAATAATAATCTGTATATAGCCATGAATATTAAATAAGTTATTGACTACTTTTCACCCACAAATTTAACAATATTGTTATGGTGAAAAACGTATGCTCAATGTATTTTAAGATATTTATACAACTCAAATGGTGCATTTTTATGTGCATTTTATTTTATGTTTGTGGACATGTAATTATAATTTATTTGGTTTGTATATTTAATTTTAATAATTAATTCAAGTCTAATCTATAATCTATTCTTATCGGACACTATCTAACTATTTGATCCAAGGCTTTATTTAGTGATGAAATCATCCTCATAATCATGATCTTGAATCACTTAATGTTAAAATCAAATTAAAACATTTTAGTTGACTAGTTTCCTTTTACATGTTGGTTTCAAGTTGACCATACAAAAGTCTTTGTAATTTTGTGTTATTCTTATGTATAAGAGGGCATCAATTTGTTTTTGTTTAAACACATATATACATCTTCAAGCTAACAAAAAGATACAAAACACATCTCTCAATATAAGGACATTCAAGAACATTCATTGACAATTAATCTACCATACACTCATTCTAGTACATGTGACTCACCTAACAATCGCACTAAAATTCATGTGCATGTTTGAAGCATGACATCTATCAGGGTATTTTTAAATACCCTAACTCAATAGAAAAATCCTTTGAGTGTAAAAGAGGCTACCATTATCTAGAAGTCTATTTTCTAAGAATCCATAGGGAAAAATATATAGATCATTAGATACCATGGTGTAAATACAAAGCAAATTTGCAACCACAAACTAGATAGAGTTCAAGGTACATAGATCTCATTATCTTCATCGATTGAAACACACTCTTCAACCACAAATTTGAGCAATCTCTATATTTATTACTATTTATGGTATGATTATACTTTGTATGAGATTGCTTGAATTGAACCACTCTACTCCAACAACTTATTTAATCTATAAGTTAATTTTTTCTTAACTTTGTTTAATTAATTAAACTAGATTATAACCTAGAAGGGAAGTTTACTTTCCTTTTTTTGTTGAACTTTACAAACTTACCTAACCTATAACAACCCTAATTGTCTAGGGCATTGATAGAGTTCAAGGTACATAGATCTCATTATCTTCATTGATTGAAACACACTCTTCAACCACAAATTTGAGCAATCTCTATATTTATTACTATTTATGGTATGATTATACTTTGTATGAGATTGTTTGATTTGAACCACTCTACTCCAACAACTTATTTAATCTATAAGTTAATTTTTTTCTTAACTTTGTTTAATTAATTAAACTAGATTATAACCTAGAAGGGAAGTTTACTTTCCTTTTTTTATTGAACTTTACAAACTTACCTAACCTATAACAACCCTAATTGTCTAGGGCATTGATAGAGTTCAAGGTACATAGATCTCATTATCTTCATCGATTGAAACACACTCTTCAACCACAAATTTGAGCAATCTCTATATTTATTACTATTTATGGTATGATTATACTTTGTATGAGATTGCTTGATTTGAACCACTCTACTCCAACAACTTATTTAATCTATAAGTTAATTTTTTCTTAACTTTTTTTAATTAATTAAACTAGATTATAACCTAGAAGGGAAGTTTACTTTCCTTTTTTTGTTGAACTTTACAAACTTACCTAACCTATAACAACCCTAATTAGGTTTTTTGATTTGCAATTCAATTCTAATTTTTTAATTTCCTAGATCTAATATACTCTTGGTCTTTAAGCTTTATAGATATTTATCTTGTCTTTTTATGATTTGGTGATTGATTTTGTGGGCGCTTTTAAATTGGGGCCGCCATACCCACCCTTGATTTGACCTAGAGTTTATATTTTATTTGCATAGCTTTAGAGAATCCTAGATCCTTTGATAGAGCCTTATTTGCATTATTATTTTAGTTGGGTATTTCCTACCCAAAGGGTTGGACTTACATATCAACACTCATAGACATGTTTTTTGCAAAATCTAAAAAATGACACAATATTGAGCATGCTCTCCATCATGTTTGCATGTCTTTCACTGTCAAGTTAAAAAATTGAAAGGAAAGCTAGGTAGTGAAATTAACTTCCAAACATAGATTTAAGTAAAAGAGAGGGTTGCAAAACTTTGTTACAAATATTTAAACTATTATAGTTTAGATACACAATCATAAATTAAATTTCAAATTTAAACACATAAAACCATAACACATAGATTTATGTGGGAAAACCCTTTCAAGAAAAAACCCACACACCAAAGCACATATCAATTGTATTATCAGTAACAAAGTTACAATACAATAACAGAGTCTACACTCTTGAAAGTGTATTTACACTGTGATACCAATTTATAGTAATTTTGGCAGGATAACAACTTCTTAGAAAATACAAAATCATCTCTCAAAACACAAACATTTCTCATATTTATAAGCCTCTAACATGAGCACCCAGGAATGTCATGTTTCATCTCCACAATCTCTGCATGCATGCAAACTGAAACGAAGAACATGCACAAGTCCAAACTGACCAATAAAGCAACCTACCAATCATGCAATGACATGCACCAATATGCAACAACATGCAAGGCATCCAAGTCCATATTTTATGCAAATATTAAGTCACCTTGACATGAATGATGTCCCACTAGAGAAAATATAACCAACTACCAAATTTGAACTCCTTTTAACTTCTAGTCACTCCAAGTGGTTACCATAGTCCCATTTTAGCAACCTTCCAAAATCCCACTAAGTGATAACTCCAAAATCAATGACACATATCACTATGGTGCACCTTTGAGAGGTTTTCAAAAAATCCTCTTCCCAATTGAGCACCCAAGTGACAAGTGGTACTTGTTCATGCTCCCCTTGACACATATAGGAAGCCAACTCACAATTGGGTCCCGCAAAGTGTTATAAAAACTTAGAAACATATCACTTAGGATATAATTAATAAAATGTATATCAAATGAACTATAATAATTAATTAAATATCTTGGGACTCTCTAAGGTTGAAACACCTTAATCCCAACATTCTCCCACTTATTGAAGACCTTACAAGAGTCATTGTATCACTACTCAAGCCACAAGGCCTATAGAACCGACATACCATATGAACTTCTCTTTGTTCACTGGATTTTTCAATGCATCTATAACTTTCACCAAAGTATCAAAAATTTTCAAATTCACCTTTCCATCTTCCATCATATCACAAACGAAGTAAAACTGCACATCAATGTGCTTTGTCCTAGCATGGAAAGTAGGATTCTTCGCTAAACAAATAACACTTTGGCTCTCACAACAAATAGTAATTTGTCTTGCATCAAAACCAATATTGGAACACAACCTCTTAAGCCAAATATCTTCTTTGGAACCATGAGCAGTTGTCATGTACTCTACTTCTGTAGTAGACAAA
This sequence comes from Sequoia sempervirens, assembly GCA_007258455.2. Classification (NCBI taxonomy): domain Eukaryota; kingdom Viridiplantae; phylum Streptophyta; class Pinopsida; order Cupressales; family Cupressaceae; genus Sequoia; species Sequoia sempervirens. Next base: position 277,127,502 of record VDFB02193867.1, on the reverse strand, counting down.
GTGACTATAACCTACCACTTACTCATCCAACTTATACCACCACCAAATATTATGAAAACATGTCCACTAATGGATCTTCTAATGTTAATGCCACCTAACCAATCGGAATCCACATATCCACGAATGCTCATTGAATATTGAGATCTAATAGGATAACCATGAAAACATTGGGCATACTTGGAAGTACCCCACTAATATTTGAACACTCTCTTCATTGCATCCCAATGCACCCGTCCAGGATTAGCCATAAACCAACTAAGGATCCTATTGCTTGGGAAATTTCTAACCTCATACAGACCATAGTATACATCAAGTTGCCAACAAAACTTGCATATGGTACTTTGGTCATGTCCTCCATCTCGGTAGAAGATTTTGGACAATCCTCAATAGAAATATTTGTCCCCTATACAACTGGAACAACCATCAATCTACAAGTTGTCATGTTGAATCTCTCTGACATAGAGTTCACATACTTACTTGGGGTAATCCAAAAATTTCTATTAGCTCTATCTCTTTTGATCTCCATCCCTAGAATATGCCTCATTGCACCTAGGTCCTTTGTCTTGAACTGTGCTGACAACTAAGACTTAAAATCTCAAATCATACTCTTACCATTCCCAATAAACAACATATCATCCATATACATGACTATGATTATAATGTGACTATTATTAGTCTTGTAATAGACACAATTACAAGACTAAATTTAGGAGATTGCTTCAAACCATACAAATATTTATTCAACTTGCATACAAGGTTCTCTTTACATTTCTCAATGAAATGCTATGGCTATGACATAAATTTATTCCTTCAAATCACCATGAAGGAATGATGTCTTCGCATCCATCTGGTCTACTTTTAGATCATAAGTAGTTGTAAGTGATTATAGGAACCTAATAGATGTTAGCTTTGCTATAGAAGAGAATACATCAACATAATCAATTCCCTCCACCTAAGAATACCCCTTCATGACCAATCGTGCTTTATGCTTCTCAACATCGCCATATAGACCAATTTTCTTTTTGAACACCTATTTGCATCCAACGTGATGTAGAGCAGGGAGGAAAACCTTCTCACAATCACAATTTGATCAAACTCAAACAAATTTTCTTCCCTTACAACCATATCTTATCAACTTTTCACAATTTCATCCAATTCTCCTTGTAGCCATCCAAATAGAGAAATTTATTCATATCATTTTAAAGAAAATTCAAACCCACAAACTAAATATTATTCCAGATACCCTTTATCCTCTTACAAAAGATATCTCAAAAGTACATAAGGTCACTTTGGACCATCACCTCCAAATCACTACTGCTACAATGCCCCAAGGCCAAATTAGGCCACTTTAACAAAGCAACTTAGTGAAGTTCTTCATCAAAACTCCCAAACTCAATTCCATCACTCTCATTAAATGGAATGAAACAAAAAATTTTGGCCAAAGAAACACTCATTCATGCATCAAACCCCAAAACCCTTGCTTTAGGCTTATTTCATGCTTAAAACATGAGGGTTTATTGAAAATCAATACCCCAGGCCCGATCTCGCCTTACCATAGCCTCAAACACATCAAAATATGTCTACATATGCTTAATAAAACATCTTCCAACCTTATTCAATGCAATTTCATCAAATTACATCTTCTAGCCATCCATTTTGAACTAAGAACTCATGAAAATCAATTAGGGAAGCAATCCAAACTCCTTCAAACTCTACACCCTACTCCTAAATCCTACTGTAACATTGAAACCTACCCTAACCCACCCATTCCACCAAGTTCCAAGTAAATCTACTAGTGAAATGGGTGTTTATTGCATTTTTCTCACTCTCAACCCTTCAAACTGGGTTTTCAACTCGCCTACAACAAAATGTCTCTAAAATGCTTCAATTTGGATGAAATTCAATAATAAAAAAAATCCAAAGTGATTTTAACTCATATTTCCATTGAATACAATACAATTTGGATCAAAAGAAAACTATACAGGGCCATACAATGGCCTGGAGCAACAAATTTCACTGGAAAACACAAAAAAATGGAGTTTCTATTTGCTTCTTTCAATCAAATCTTCAACAACAACCTTCCCTCGAGTTTCTTTAGCATATTTAAACTTTTCCAAGCAAAAAATAACTCATTCAACCCACTCAAACCAACTTTTGAACCTCCATGACCGTTGGTCTTCCCTATTTTGCATTTTTGCACTTTTACATATGACAACTTTTGGCAATGTTGCAAAATATGACCATATGAACTAAAATGATTCCAATTACATTGTAAATGGTCTATTATGACCTTATTGAATGATTAAAAGACTTGACACACCAAAAACCAACCTATCGAATGACCTTATTAGACTATATTTACATGACTTGACAATAAATGACATGGTGCCCTTGCACCATACACCCAACGATAAAAAAGATCTCAAGTCCCTTTGAGGACTGAGTTGCAGTAAACCATGATTTATCTCGTCACCTCTTTGGTCTTTAAATGATCCTCCATCTGGTAAGCCTTTCCACCGAGTCAAAAGTTGAAAACTTGCATTGTGTTTTGCATTTGTAGACTTCTTGTCACTTAGAATTTGCTCCATCCTCACCAACTGACCCGTTGAATGTTCCCTCATCTTTCCCTTATCGTAAACTGATGTAGAACTTTCGTTCACATTTGCAAACATTCCTTTACCATCTTTTTCTTCTACTACTCTCTACTTTACTCTTATTGCACTCTTGAGATCATTCACTTGCTTTTTCCTTTCACCTTGATTCATCTCACCTTTTGCTTTCATTTATTTTCTCAAGTTCTCTACCCCAAGTATCATTGTCTTATCAAACCTACAAACCATGATTCTAATAGTATTTGACTTCCCTCTAATCTCTTTTCCAATCAAAGGACAAAGCACTATCCCTACCATGATCTCATCATGCTTTTCTAAGCAATCTTGTTGTAGACACCTAAAAATGGTCTGGAGAATCTAATTAATTAAATACGACTTATTTGATTAATTAATCTTAAATTCATCTACTTAGTAAATAAATAGAAATATTTATTTATATTAAGTTCATTATTAATTCTTCTATTTTATCATATTATTTCCCTCTTAATTAAATAAACAAAATTAAATACTTTGTTTTATTTAATTATTATCATTATTAATTCTTCTATTTTATCATATTATTTCCTCTTAATTAAATAAACAAAATTAAATACTTTGTTTTATTTAATTATTATCATTATTATTCTTCTATCTATTATTTCCCTCTTAATTAAATAAACTTTAATTATTATCCTTCTATTCCAATTCTATCTTAAATTAAATACACAGCTTTAATAATTTGTGTTATTTAATTACCTCATCACATTTCTTCTTAATTAAATAAAGATATCCTAGAATCTTTAATTTAATTATCATATTCCTTTTATTTTTAATTTAATAAACAACTTCTATAATTTGTTTTATTAAATTATTTATTCCTCTTTTGCTGAATTTAAATAAACCAAAAATATATTTAAATAAATGCATAAATCATATCCCTCTATTCACTCACTAATAAAATTAGATTTTTTAAATCTAATTAATTCAACTGTCATTCACGGGAAGAGCCTCGGGGACAAACCTGCAGGAAATCCTCTCAATCTTCTGCCTCAAATCTTTCCTCTCATCTTGCCTAGTGTTTTCATGGGGAGGAACAATCCTCCATGATCAGCTCCACCTTCTCATCTCATACCATTCAATTCTCCAGATTGAATCTCAACCTCTGTTGTGTTACCCCTTCACAAATGTGTGTCGTGAAATCTATAAATATAGGTTTCTGGCTATAGGAAAAGGATCCTAATTTGTGCAATCTTACTCTGCAGGTTTTCCAAGCATTCAAGCAATCAAGCAAATAGAAGTAATCATCAAGCAATCAAGCATTTTAGTTCATCAATTATAGCTGTTTACAGTAGTTTCTTTCTCATAAGTTTTACCGTAGAATCATCTTAGTTGCATTTAGGAATCATAATAGCTTAATTCTCATTCTTTAAGTGTCATTTCAACAATCTATTAGCTTATTTAAATCTAAGAGCAAAGTAGATTAGAGAAATCTTTAAAGTTAGAGAGCAATAGGACAGATTTCTGAAGGTTCCTATGTTTAAAATAGTTTAAAATTCTTGAATCTTAGATACAATGTCTTATTTAGAAGTGTAGATGCATACGTAATTTGTTTATCTCATTCTTACACTTTCACTTGTAATTCATCCTTGACCTTCTCTATTTTTTCCTTTGTCACCAAATCACCATCTTTTCTTTCTAACACTAAATCATCATTCAAACTTATTGTCCTAGCATCTTCAAGCCTTGAAGAGGTTACAATCTCCTTATGTTTTTTTTCCTCAAGTTTCACAAACTCCTTTTTTCCTATCATGATCACTTTTGTTGTCGTACCTTGATCTTTATCATCTTCCTACAATGGTGTTAGAGTAAAAGTATTTCCATCCTTTTCAATCTGATATGTATTGTTTCTCCCATCATAAATGGCATGTCTATCAAACTGCCATGGTCTTCCAAGCAATAAATGACAACAATCCATAGGCAACACATCACAGAGAATGTTATCCTTGTATCCACCAATGTTAAACTCAACTAAAGCTTGTTCATTCACCAAAATAGACTGATCGTCATTCACCCAATATACTTTATAAGGTGTTTCATGAGGAATTTTCTCTAACTTCAGTTTATCTACCATTTCATTTGACACCATGTTATCAGTACTCCCTAAATCTATCACTACCTTACATACCTTTCCTTTGCATTTGCAAATGGTCTTGAATAGGGTTCTTCTTTGAGTCATCTCCTTCTCCTTGGATGCTTTTAGTAGTGTTCTTCTCACCATCAAATATTCTCCAACTTCAGGAGCAACATATTACATTGGAGAGTTTACACTCTCATCCTCATCTTCTTGTACCAATTGAACTCTCTTTTCACCTCTCTTTTCACCACCATATGAACTAGAAGCTTGTTCTTCCTTGCACTACCATGCTTGATGACCAAATTGATTGCAATGATAACACTTTCATGTGAATCCACTAGAGCCTCTTCCTTGACTTCCAAATCTGCCTCTAAAGTTTGATCTACCACCTCTAAAGCCACCTCTTTGATCAGCAACTCGTTCGTGTCCTTTGTTTGCATCTTCTTGGCTTTCATTTTATTGTCTTGAAGTAGAAAATGAACATCTTCCTCTTGAAGTGTTTCCTCCACCCCTGGTTTGTTTGTCTTACCTTCTCCTGACCTTTTCTTCAACCCTTATTGCCATTTGATAGCACTCCTCAACTGTTCTTGGATTTTCCAAGGTTATCTCATCTCGAATGTTGAATCATAATACACTCAAGTATCTAGAAACCTTCTCCACTTCACCCTCCATGTGACCAACCCTTATGCTCAACTTGTAAAATTCTTCAGTATATGCTTTAACATCCATTTCTTTTTGTTTCAAACCTTGAAGCTTCTTAAACATTTGAATAGCATAATCAGAAGGAAAAAACTTACCTTTCATTTTAGCCACCATTCTGTCCCAAGAAACAATATTTGACTTAACTTTCTTTCTTCTCTCAGATTTCTCATAATCCCACCACAATAGTGCATGAACCTTCAACTTTGTTTTTGCAATCTTCACCCTTTCCTCTTCAGGAACATCTTCACACTCAAAGTCATTGTCCAGTGCTGCAATCTAATCCAACAATTCTTCATCATTCAGATTACCTATATACTTAGGAACATCAATCTTCACCTTGTTTCTGTCATCCTTGATTGCTCTTAGCAACTTGGCCATCCTCTGGTCATCAAGATCCAACTCTTCTTCCTCTTCTTCTTCAGTCTCCTCTTCTTCTTCCTCAAAATCACTCTCATCACCCATGTCTATACCTCTTTTCTGCCTTGTTTCCAGAGCAACAAGCCTTTCCTTCAATTCTCTCATCTCCCTAGAATGTTTTTCTTTCAATTCACTCATTTCTCCAGCAATGGTTTTCCCTTTTGAAGGCATCTTGTCTCTTCAACTTCTCACTTTTCCTTCTTCAATTTGTAACTTTTCACTTTTAAAAGATCTTATACCTATGCTCTGATACCAATTGATGTAGAGCAGGGACGAAAAACTTCTCAAAATAACAATTTGATCAAACTCAAACAATTTTTTTGCCCTTACAACCCTATCTTATCAACTTTTCATAATTTCATCCAATTCTCCTTGTAGCCATCCAAACAGAGAAATTTTTTCATATCTTTTCAAAGACAATTCAAACACAAACCAAATAGCATTCCAAATACCCTTTATCCTCTTATAAAACATATCTCAAAAGTATATAAGGTCACTTTAGACCATCACCTCCAAATCACTGCTGCTACGCTACCCCAAGGCTAAATTAGGCCACTTTAACAAAACAACTTAGTGAAGTTCTTCATCAAAACTCCCAAACTCAATTCCATCACTCTCAATAGGTCTCAAATGGATTTAAACAATAATTTTTGGCCAAATAAACACTCATTCATGAACCAAATCCCAAAACCTTGGCTTTAGGCTTATTTCATGCTTGAAACATGAGGGTTTATTGAAAATCAATACCCCAGGCCCAATATCGCCTTACCACTGCATCAAACACATCAAAATATGTCTACATATGCTTAATAAAACATCTCCCAACCTTATTCAATGTAATTTCATCAAACTACATCTTCTAGCCATCCATTTTGAACTAAGAACTCATGAAAATCAATTAGGGCACTAATCCAAACTCCTTCAAAATCTACACCCTGCTCCTAAATCCTACTCTAACATTGAAACCTACCCTAACCCACACATTCCACCAATTTCCAAGTAAATCTACTAGTGGAATGGGTGTTTATTGTATTTTTCTCACTCTTAACCCTTCAAATTGGGTTTTCAATCCGCCTACAACAAAATGTCTCTAAAATGCTTCAATTTGGATGAAATTTAATCAAAAAAAATCTAAAGTTATGTTAACTCATATTTCCATCAAATACAATGCAATTTGGATCAAAATCAAACTGTACGGGGCCGTACAATGGCCTGGAGCAACAAATTTCACTGGAAAACATAGAAAAATGGAGTTTCTATTTGCTTCTTTCAATCAAATCTTCAACAACCACCTTCCCTTGAGTTTCTTCAGCATATTTAAACTTTTAAAAGAAAAAAATAACTCATTCAACTGACTCAAACCAACTTTTGAACCTCCATGACCATTGGTCTTCCCTATTTTGCATTTTTGCACTTTTACATATGACAACTTTTGACAATGTTGCAAAATATGACCATATGAACTAAAATGACTCCAGTTACATTGTAAATGGTCTATTATGACCTTATTGAATTATTAAAAGGCTTGAAACACCAAAAATCAACCTATCCAATGACCTTATTAGACTATATTTACATGAATTGACAAGAAATGACACGGTTCCCCTACACCACAATGGGTTTTTGTCCTTTAGGAAAAGGTACTAGATCCCATGTAGCATTATTCTTCAATCCAACCATCTCTTCATTCATGGATTCCATACAAGAATATACATCATTCATACCCATAACCTCTCTAAGAGTCCTAGAATCATCAGTGTTAGCAATCAAAGAAAATATGCAACTAGAATCTAACATAGAATATCAAAATCTTTTCAATTGTCACCTAACATGTGTAGACCTCCTCAATTTTTGAGGTAGATGTTCTTTCTATTCTTCAAAGATTTCAGAGCTTCTTGAGCTCTCCTCATCATCAAGTCCAAGAGGAGTGCATATTTCATCTTTATCCAGAGTAGGCAGGATCTGAAGTACCTCCTTTTTTTTGTCTCTTTTTGTCTTTGGTTGCAAATAAATAGTGGAAGGTTTCAACTCTCAAAATATCACACTTCTACTATAGATAACCTTTTCTATGTAACTAGATCCCAAAGCTTGTGCCCCTTCACACCTACACCATAACCGATTAAGATACACTTAATCGCATTGTTCTCCAATATAGATTTTTTCTCACTAGGAACATGAGAATATACCTCACAACCTTGGAAAGACTCTGAGATGTATCATTGAGGGCTTCTTAATAGAACATTCCTACATTGGTGTCTTTTCAATAAGCACTAAAATAGGAGATCTATTAATTAAATAGCATGTAGTAGCTACAACTTCTTCCTAAAACTTTTGTTCAAGACCAACACCACTCAACATAATCCTAGCCCTCTCCATTAGAATTTTGTTCATCCTATCCACAAATATATTTTGTTGTGGGGTGTATGGAGTTGTCTTGTTCCTCTCAATCATATGGTCTGTATAGAACCTGTCAAATTTTGATGAATAAAAATCACCACCATTATCTGTCCTTAAACACTTAATTTTTCTACCAGACTGATTTTCAACCAAGGATTTAAAATCCTTAAACTGGCAAAGCCTTTAGAATTACTTCTGAGGAGATATACAAATGTCCTTCCACTATAACAATTTATGAATGAGACAAAATACATAGATTTAGATAATAAAGGAACATTAATAAGACCAAACACATTTGCATGAATATAATCCAATACCCCAAAAGACTTATGAGATCTAGAATAAAAAGAAAAATGATGTTGGTTTCCATATATACAATGTTCAAAAAAATTGAACTCTAGATTACAATCATCAAGACCTTCAACAAGGCTCTAAGACCCTTCTCACTAATATGTCCAAGCCTTTGGTGCCATAACATTGTCTTCTATGTTAGGAGCTTCATCTCCAAAGAATTAGCACCCTTATGAATCAAATAAATACATACACATCCACCCTAAATCACACAAGTTAGTACACGTCATACCCTCATAATATACATACATCCACATCTTGCATCACCAATAATCAATATGTAATCAATAGGAAAATCATATAGCATCATCATAACATTGTATCAATACACAATCATGGCATCACATCACATATGTCATCCATAAATCACATAAATGCATACCATGTCCATATAATCAATATACACCATCATCAAATAAATCAATGTCCAATATATATATATATAAGAAATATCCATAAATCATCAATATCATAAATAAATAAATCATCTTGCCACCACCTATACATATGGCTCATCATAAATAATTAGAACTTGTGTATCAACCAAAAATGCCAACTCATCACTCTTCCTCTCTACACACTACTATTTTCATTTGAATGTGTGGGGAAAGGTGGAACCCCCCCTGATGTTTCTGGCCTTGACCCTCCTCCTTCACCTCCTCTAGGTGGCCCCATAAACCCACTCCTACCTAACCTTGACCATAGTGATTGGGATGCACTCCTCATCAATTCCTCTACTTGAGAAAAGCTTAGTGCTCTCTGATCTACTAGCATGACCCCAAAATAGAGGTCCTTATAGTACTATGCCTCCCAACTGAACTCCACAAATTGAAATGCTACCTCAATCATCCTTATGCCTCTACCTTGTGACATGACATTGTCCCAATATCTATCTGAGTCCCATTATAGTCTAACCTCTCCACTCCCTAGATATCTCAAGCTAATAAGAGGCTATCCCTCTGTAATATCATTGTTTACATCTCACCTTGTAAGGTGCTCAACTATTCTTGTAGATCATCCCTCTCCTCTTGTAGACCTTCCCACTTGGTTGTGATCGATACTAGGCCATCTTGGGCCTACTGTAATTGACCTTGTAATATTGAAACTTGACTTTGCAACCACTAATCAAGCCTCAAGGTCCTCATTCCCTCCACTTTTCCTTAGTATCACATCCTCTAGCAGTGACATGTTGGGGGATCTCTCTACCTCCACCTTTGGATCCACCTCCATCTACTCCCCCTCTCCCTCCCTCTTCTCCTCTCAACCCCACTATCCTCTCTGCTCACTATTTTAAGCAGTCACCTTCTCCTCTACTACCTCGTTATTAATTATATCCTCTCTCTCCCATCATTGGGCATGGCTAATACATCATCATCTAGTCCTCTTGGCCTCCTCCATGGCCACCTACATCCTCCCAATTGTCACTAATCCTTGTGTTGGAACCATGGGTGTGGGTCTTTATGTCTCCCACTAGGATGTGTACCTCTATGTGGTCTCGGTGTCATCAACTACCCCATGCATATCCCATATCATCTCCTCCACTCTCCATGAGTGTGCAACCATCCAGGGGGCTATCTTTGGCCCCAACTCCCCTATCTCCCTAGATGGCCAAAAAAACTTGTGGGGTACCTTAGGTATATCCTACACTACTATGAACTATCGAGTAACTCAATCCGATTGATATCACTCTATCAAATATGGGTATCTCCCTATGATGTTATAAGGGTTGAACATAAATCAGGCTACTTCCAACCATCTTCTTGCAAATCTACTCCTTTGGGACACATCTTCCCATCCACTAGCAAATCCACCTATTTAAGGTGCATCCACCACTCTATATATCTACCTCAATTCCAACACATTTTCCTAAACGGAGGCACATCTGCCCGATTAGGTTGGGTTGATCCACTCCCCCATACATGTTTAAGTTGTAATAAATTCCAAATTACAAGTATGAATAAAGTTTGAGTGGGCGTACCTAACTGCCTCAAACCTCCTTATCATGCTACTACCCTCACTTAGTCCTCATGGTGAACTATACTTCCTACACATCATATTCTCTCTCGTCTACTTCTCACTTCTTCACTCAATCTCTTAGGTGATTAGGTTAAAATGAATAGTAATTATCCCCTAATCCCTATTTATGCCTACCCTAATCACTATTTTTTCTCCTATTTCTTCCCTACATCTCTATTTTCCTCCATTCTTCCTTATTTTCCCCCCCAAATCCTTTTTTAGGCTTCTTTTTCATCTTTTGAGAAAACACCTGGGTCCCTTTTTCTCGACCATCCTCTCAAGGGCCCATCAATCCCTCTATATTTTTCTTGAACCACTTCTTCTCTCTTTTTCATTGAGGCAGCTTTTCATCTATTCCTTCCTTTGAGTCAACTATATTTTTTTTTCAAAACATCGTTATTTTTTTTTGGTAACCTAGGGGTGTCCCTGTGACTCAGCCCAACGCGTTCCCTTTATGGGAAAAGCTGAGGCAAGACTAGTCCCCTAGGGATGCACACAATAGCCAGCAAACCACATGCATCAGGTAAGCCTGGGTCTTGGAGTCAAACCCGAAACCAATGGGGAGCACAAAACATCGTTATTTTAACACTATTTTAAATAGGGAAAAAATGTAGACACCTAAAATTGACCACTTGAATTTGATCAATTTTATCCTTTATTTCATCTAATTCCCCATCATCTACGTTAATTAAATAATTTTTTATTATTTAATTAATATTATCTATTTATCTCCTACTTCTTTATAAATACCTAAAACTATATAATAAATTTAGTTACTTACCATATAGTCACCATACGTTACCCTTTGTTCCTCTAAATTAAATAAATATTTTTATTTTACTTACCCATCACATCTCTCCACATGGATTAAATAAAATTATTTAATTCCCCATATTTCTCTCTCCAAATGTCACATCCTCCATATTTTTGCACTTGCCTCTAATCATCTAGCCTTAATCCTGATCCCCACAAAACCTACCCTTAATCATTTGCACATTCCTTAATCTATGATTAAGGAAAATGTCAACTCCCTTTTCCTTAAATGCCTACCCACTTAGTACCCTCTTTCATCAAATATTTCCCATTTTGTAAAGGAACCCTGTATGGTTTTTCCTTCCAAAGTATTCCAACTTACTTCAAAGGAATTAAAAAACTCCTTTATTCTCCCTCATCCCCATACCTTGGAGTGTGGGAATTTTTTTTGTCTTTATGAAAAAATCTCCTCTCCACACTCCAAGGGTACAATCTCCCTCTAATTCACCTCCATTTAACACTTGGCATCATCACATGCCTTGAGGTGACTCATCCATTTCCAATCCTTGATCTTCTAAGATCTAATCTTATCCATCTGTAGCATCAAAAATTATCACCCTTGATAATTTCACACTAGGTTTTGCTCCCCCTATTTTCTTGGACTTAATTATGCATTTAAATACCCATTTTATAAATATCTTCAAAAAATCAAACATGGGAAATGAAATTATGCATTTAATATTTTCCCCTGACTCTTTTGGCCTCGAAAAGGATGGGCCTAGTTTAGGGTATTCCATGCCCTAGACCAACACTTTTGGCTTCAAATTTGAATATGTCAGTATTGGTAATTGATTATTTGAATTTCCAATTTCATTTTTCAGCCATCAGTATTTGATTTTTAGGTAATTAGAATAATTGCATATAAATACTAGTCATTTTATCATTTGAAATCCTAATGAGAACTCGAAGCACACTTAGCAATTTTTGAGACAAAATTGAAGATCCTAAAATTAGTAATGGGAAAAATTAGCAAATTTATTACAACACTTTCATCAATCAAGTTCAATCTTGCAAGACATCAAGAAGAATGAAGCAATTTATGTGCAAGGAGCTACCATGATCAATCATGTCAAAACATGAAGATGTCTTGAGTTATCCTCTACATGCTAACTTCAACAGTCTATTGTGTATGTGAGATAACCTTTTGTAGGCCTATCAAGCATTCAAGGAATCCATCAATCAACTTGTGTGTGGTATGTCTTCTTCAGGGCTTTTCACATCAAGGTAACATCATTTGTCATCTATCAATTTTAATCAATTATTGTTGTTTTGGCCTCTACCCAGCCTAGGGCATGCCCTCTTGATCATCATCAATCATTGTATGTGGAGGTAGAAATACCAACACATGGTTTTCCTTAGGAAATTCCCTATATAGCATAACCTTTTCCCCTATTTTCATGTGTGCAGGTCAGGTCTGGAGGTTTTGACAAGTGATAGTCTCAAAAACTAGAGTGTAGAACTTAATCCACATCTTGGAACTTTCAAATCCAAAAAAGAAATAGTCCAGTCTAGGGTGCATCATGCCCTAAGCCATCCAATTTAGGGTCAAATTCATAGTGCATGTTCCTCACTTTTGTCATTTCTCAAATTTGGGTTAGCTATTTAACTTTTCATTTTCATATGCTCGCTAAATTAGATTTTCAAATCTAGGGTTACATATCAAATAGGATTGTAAAATCACAAATCAAATTTATCATCCTCATAACCAAACACAACATAAACCATAGGAGGTTGGCTCTCCCTTGTGGCAATAAGATAATCATCAAACCCTAGTTGGTTTATGTTGAAATGTTTAGTCAAGTGAAAAGTAGATAATCCTAGTTAGCCTAATTGGATCTAGGATCACTTTTCCTACTCAACACCATCCAATCCATCTCTCCTCTTCTCATATACTAAAAAATTAGCCATTTTCAAGCATCATGGAATCTTGAGAAATTTAACATCATTATGCTACCAAAATTACTTGAGAACACACAAAAATCAATGATTTAGGGCCAATATACACAATGAGAGCTTCAATATACCAGGATTTCATCAAATTCCATAGAGGTTTGAGCGCTCTTTCAGCACTATCTGATGGTTGTTTTGAATGGTTTTTATTATTTAAATCATTCACTTTGGACACAATTTTTATTACATACAAATAGTATTAAAATATTTATTTAGTTGAGAGTTAGTTTCTGATTGATAGTTTGGAGTAGTTTGGAGAAGTTACCAATATTAAAATATTTATTTGGTTGAGAGTTAGTTTTTAGAAGGTAGTTTGGAGATGTTATAGGAATGCAATGCTTATATATAAGCATTTTCCAAATAATCTATTTTTACCAAATGATTAATAAAAAATTATTTATTTTTGTTATGCATATTATGGGTTACATTCCTAACAATATATGTGTTGTCATTTTTAAACATGGTATGAGAGAAATGTATATGTTAAGCCTATAAAAATAAAAGAGACATGAAAACAAAATAATGTTGAAATTTTGTAGGCACGTATAGTACAAGAAATATAAACTATAATGTGCACAACAAAAATAGATAAGGTATTTTCTATTAATTATTTGGTGAAACTAAAATATTATGTATATACTTATATATAAGCATTGCATTCTTGTAACTTTTTAAAAAGACCCTAAACTACTCTAAATTGCCTATGAGAAACTAACTTCCAACTAAATAAATATTTTACTACTAACATAGGCAACTAAGGTGACTCTGTTAAAAATTTAAACCTTATATTTGGTATCATATTGTAGTTTACAAAACTAGGAGGAATCTTATAAATCAATTATTTGATAGACCTAGAATTTATGTAAAATTTCCTTCACATATAGTAGGGAATGCTACTACTGATATTGATGTAAAATAGAGATAGATAATTAAAATTATACTCACCAATTTTAGTGGGAATGGATGCACAAAATTGATTTTATGACAAGTCCAACAAAACTACTAAAGCATGAGGAAGTGGAAGTCTAACTTGTAAGTCATTGTGATGCAAGCATAAAACCTTCAATCTTTTGCACCCCATTATTTTAGAAAGCAAAGAATATGGAAATTTTCTCTAAGATAGGTAAGGTTGTATAAGAGTAGGATACTTCTATACACATGTATGAATATTTCTCAATAATTTATTGTTAGACAAATCCAAATAGTAAATATTAGTTTGAGCTTTTAATAAGGCTAATAACTTTTAGAGTTAACGTATTATAGTGTAGGAAAAAGTATCCCTTTTTCACACTTAATTTGGGAATAATTAATAAATAAAATGAACTAAATTATGCCTTAATTTAGTGTTGTAATATGTATTTTACATATTCACGTTAAGTTTAGGACCCTATTACATAAAATGGACTTAATTGTGCCTTATTTTTGGTGTTGTAAGGTGTACCTTTACACTTTAACACTCATCTAGGGTTTTATTAATTAATTGAGGTTAATTTTCCTTAATTGGCCCCTTTAATTCAAATTCAAGCCTAATTAATTACAATTTCTGAAGAGGAAAACTTAAAATTCATTAATGCCATAACATAACACTTATCATTGGAGAATGTGTGTCCTGGGTAAGTGACCTAGGACCCATTCGCCCAAGGGTGAATGGGTCCTCACTTAGGCCTAGGACCTAAATTTTTACTATGTTTTTGGAAGTATTTCAATGATTTCAAATGTATATTCACATGTCGGCTTGTGCTATTTGAATTTTGGGAATTAATGTTAACATATGTATAAATAAGAGGTTATTTCACTATGTTTCACCAAGAAGATTTCAAGCAAGCTAAGGATATTCAAGAGCACTTCAAGTAAGCATTTCAAGTAAGCATTATCAAGAGCATTTCAAGGAATTCAAGAGCATATTTATTGAAGAATTATTGTAGCAATCAACATCCATTATCATGTCAAAGTTTTCTTGCATCATGCATGTTATTTGAGCTAATATGTTGATGTAGTGTTTAAGATCCATTCAAGCATTCAAAGGCATTGTTTCAAATCAAGTTTCAAGATCAAGATCCACATCCATTGAAGCCATTTCATGCAAGTTTTAGATCTACATTCCAAGGTTCAAACAAGGGTTTGGTGAGTTGTGGCATAGGCTTGTTCATTCATCATTCCTTCATGCTATTTCAGTTTAATTCAAGGTTTAATTACAAAAATATGGTGTGACCAAGGAAAACCCCCATTCAACAACAAAAAAACATTTTCCCCTCTTGATATGTGTTTGCAGATTTTAGGTGGAAGATCTCTTGAAGAGAAAAATTGCAAAGTTGTCAAAGTTGCATTTGTTGTCATCATTCTTGTAATTTCACAGAAACTCACCTACATGATTTATTTTTAGCTATCTGAACATAAAAATTGGGAATCTAGGAGTGCAGACACAATAGAAGTGAACCCAACAATAATTTTTTGTAGAGCCCTAGCCAAGACCTATTTTCCATAGGGCGAATGAGTCCTTAGTAAGCTTTGAAAAAACACTTTTGGTGACTGGTACACATCATTTTCCCTTTCTTAGATTTGCATTTTAATTTTTGTTTCCATCAGAATTGAGCTTAATCTATTAGATGCACTTTGTAGATTGCATTTTGGAGTTTGTTTGCTATTTTTAATCTTTATCCGCAAAGTGTTGTTTAATTAGGACCCATGTCCTTGCAAAAAGAGGAAATTAGTAGATTCACACCTTGACTTGACTCACCTTTTGGTTGACAGTCCTTTCATTGTGGGGTTCTCATTTCCTAATGTAATAGTGAAATATAGGTTCATCATAACCCCATTTCCCCCCTTTCCCATTAATAAACCTATTTTTCATCATTTCATTTTGGTGAACCTGAAATTTGATCATTGCATTTTTTCTGATTTTGGGGTCCACTTTCACCCTAGATTTAGATCTTGCATACATTTACATTTCATTGCATTGAATTGAGTCTCATTTAGGGTTGTTTAGCTTGTATTATTTTGCATTTCATTTAAGGGTTTTAGGATTGCATTTTTGCATTCTTTAAATCTGAAAAATATAAAAAAAATCCATCATTTTGCATATCATTTACATAGCATTGCATCATAATCATTTGCACTTGAAAATTGAAACAAAATTGCACATCAAATTAGGTCTCTTAGTTTGTCATTTTATCATATTTTTCACTTGCATTCAACATTAGTTTCATAGAAAATTCAAACTGTAACTTGTTTCTAATCAAAATTTGGAAACCACTGGAATCATCCTAGAAATATGCAAAAACATTTTTAAAAACCCTAACCAATGACCCATTCACCCCTAGGTGAATGAGTCCCTGATCAAGGTCATTTCTTGATTTTTTGGGCATTAAAACATTTGTTTTTACATTCTATTTTTCTATTTCTAGTTTATTGTATTAGTTTGCAGAATTTTTGGTAAGTGAAATTCATCATATTTAGCTGAATTTTATAAATTTAGTGCATTGTGTGATTTCAAAATTACATTTAGATGACATCATCTCAATTTTTTTCATAGTGTAATAAAAAAATTACCTTGTTTAGAAACTGAAAATCTGAAAATCCCCTTGCATTTCAAACAATGGACATGTGCATTGGTAATTTATGGAAATCTTTAACATCTTTAGTTGATGTTTCAAGTTGTGTTTTTGGAAATGATCCTAATGCAATTGAATCTAATCTTACTCAAAAACTCCTAATGAATGTCCTCATGAAGTTGACATCATTGAAGAAGATGTTGATAGCATGAACAACTTCATAAACGATTGCCTTAACAATCTTGAAAACAATTCATCCTTTTACCCATCCATGCAACAACCAACACCCCCTACCATCCAAACACTTGAGATGTTTGGTCTTTTAATGTATCCTGAAATTTAGTCACAAACTAAGCCTAAAATTCCAACAATAAGTAAACCTAGCTCCTCTAATCAAGTGGATACCTATCCATCTTATGTTAACAAAGTCACCAACACACCCATCAACCTATATGAGACTTATGGCCAAGGCTTTAAGATTTTAACTAAACAAGGATGTGACATAACTAATGAGCATGAAATTCACAAACTTCTAGAGAATCTACCTATTGAAGACACTAAGGGATTAGGATATCAAAATCATTATCCCTCCACATCTTCTAAGGATACAAATGTCCTCCTTCATAACAATGAAGGAATCTCTCACAAGGATGATAGGATCATCTTAGGTCCTCCTCCTTCCACAAGAAAACAACAAAGGCCTTACAAACTCAACAAGCTAAAATTACCTTGTCCCATGTGTCACTAAAATGAACTTACACATACTTCTTAATAAAGGACTTCTAGCATTACCACCCATAAGAGAAAATAAAAATCCAAAGCATAAGCACACAAACACGTCTCATTGTTTGCTAGACTTTGATTAATCTTATAAATGGTTTGTGTACCATTTTGTGGATTAATATGGGGATTTTGTTTTTGATTGTGTTGTTAATGGTTATGTGGTTTCAATTTTGGGTACTTTTCCTATGAGCCATTTTGGGCTCAGTTTTTTTTGTTTGCTACTACTTTTTGGTGGTGGTTGGTGCTATTTTTCTTGGCCTATTTCTCAGTTTGTTGTTCTAGATTTGTAACCACAAGATTAGGGACCTTTCCTTGCTTAATCAAAAACATGTCTCATTGTAAATATCATAGAGTTCTTGGGCATAGTATTGATGAGTTTCGTGCTTAAAGAAGGATCGTTGAGCAATTTGATATGATAAAAATAATCCCTTAAAGCATGCACTTTGCTCCTTGGCATGTAATAGTTGTAGGATCATAGCATGATCACTATTACATGTTTAACATTAATTGAAAATCATTGTATTTATTACAAGGAGCTCATTCTCATCACTTATCTTGACTCATCCTTGTCCTACACTTAGTGGGGAAAAGGGGTTAGATAGCCTTGTCCTAGTTTTGACACTTGATGTTGTCCCTTTGGCTAGTTGTCCTCCTTCCGCATATACTAAACAATATTGGGATGCGAACGACCTACTATAGGTTGAATCACATGTGCCTTACTAGAATCTAGCTTTGTTTTCTTTGTATGTTCTTTGTGTGATTGCATGTGTGTAATGTTATCCCCCGTACTATTTTGTTTGATGTATCTCTCTCTTCATGTGCATTCCTCTATTTGTATCTACATTCTTCTATATGCCGTAAACATTTATCTTTTAATTTGTCTTATGTTTTCCTTTTGGGGATGGTACAAGGCATTGAGACATTTAGGTCTCTTCCATGTGGACCCAAAAGCTTTTTCTTTGTTTTCACTCTCTATGTGTCATTCTTCATGTTTTGTGAGTATTTGGGGAATTATGATGTTTCCAAGCTCTATAGTCACATTGTAGCAAATATATACTGACCCTGAATCCATGGATCCCTTATGTGCTTTGGGGCCAACCCCTTCCCCTTACATGATGTAGTTTCATTCAGTAACATATGACTTGGCATAGGGCTTTCTGAATAGGCTCTCATGTCTTCCTTATGGTTAGCATTGAATATTTGCTACTTTAAAGCCATTTCTCACAACAATGGTGTTAGCAATTGCTTTAAAGTGGGGGCATACATCGAAACTCATGTTTCTCTATGTGATTTTATTTCTTGTGATGCATCCTTTTCTTGGTGGTGTCATTGGGTTTGATGTCCTCCGAGAGCATGATATTTCTTAGTGTATGACTTTCCTCTTAGTGGTGATGCTATGTGTTGCATTCCCTAAGTTGTGATTCTATTATTATAGACTTGTCCTCTCTTGGAGACATTAGGCACGATGATCCATAAGAAGAGACCTTACATGAACTTAGCAAAGTCACTTTGAACAAACCTATATAAATATAATGTTCAAATTGTTTAGCATAATACAACTTGTTAACCTTGTGAAGCTCAAACCCCTAAATTCAAGGCCACCAATCATAACACACCTTGCTTGCCAGTAGATCCTTGCCCATGTTCATGAGTTCTTTGCATAACACAACTTGTTAGGCCTTGTGAAGCTCAAAGTTTTGTATTGTGTTGCCTTATTGAAGTTTTTAGGAGGATAGCTTTGATATGGTATGGGAGCCTAATAAGATTCTCTCATTTACCACCAGTTGGGGGCTCACCTAGTGGATGGCCTAAGGTTCCATTAGCCCGTGTGAGCGTATGTGTTATTTTCATAGTGGAAATAAAGTTCTACTTATGAACATATTGAACAAACAACCTAGACTTGATCCACATTGAGTTGGACAAATAGTCAAAGCTTGATCTGCCTCCCTCTCTTCTAGACTTTGATGTTGTATAATTGAGTATCTTTATCATTGTTGCATACATATGTGTCTTGAATGTCTACTTTACTGTGAGTCTGACATGGGTCATCCTCTCACTAATGTGGGGGCTAAATGTAGTGTAGGAAAAAGTATCCCTTTTTCACACTTAATTTAGGAATAATTATTAAATAAAATGAACTAAATTATGCCTTAATTTAGTGTTGTAGTATGTATTTTACATATTCACATTAAGTTTCGGGCCCTATTAAATAAAATGGACTTAATTGTGCCTTATTTTTGGTGTTGTAAGGTGTACCTTTACACTTTCTCACGCATCTAGGGCTTTATTAATTAATTGAGGTTACTTTTCCTTAATTGGCTTCTTTAATTCAAATCCAAGCCTAATTAATTGAAATTTTTGAAGAGGAAAACCCAACATTCATTAATGCCATAACATAACACTTATCATTGGAGAATGTATGTCCTAGGTAAGTGACCTAGGACCCATTTTCCCAAGGGAAAATGGGTCCTCACTTACGCCTAGGGCCTAAATTTTTACCATGTTTTTGGTGGTATTTCAATGATTTAAAATTTATATTCACATGTTGACTTGTTTTATTTGAATTTTGGGACTTAATGTTAACATATGTATAAATAAGAGGTTATTTCATTATGTTTCACCGAGAAGATTTCAAGAAAGCTAAGGATATTTAAGAGAATTTCAAGTGAGTAATATCAAGAGCATTTCAAGGCATTCAAGAGCATATTTATTGAAGAATTATTGCAGCAATTAACATCCATTATCATATCAAAGTCTTCTTGCATCATGCATGTTATTTGAGCTAATATGTTGATGTAGTGTTCAAGATCCATTCAAGCATTCAAAGGCATCATTTCAAATCAAGTTTCAAGATCAAGATCCACATACATTGAAGCCATTTCATGCAAGTTGTAGATCTACATTCCAAGGTTCAAACAAGGGTTTGGTGAGTTGTGACATAGGCTTGTTCATTCATCATTCATTCATGCTATTTCATTTCAATTCAAGGTTTAATTACCAAAACAAGGTTTGACCAAGGAAAACCCCTATTCACCAACAACAAAACATATTTCCCTCTTGATGTGTGTTTGCAGATTTAGGTGGAAGATCTCTTGAAGAGAAAAATTGCAAAGTATTCAAAGTTATGTTTTTTGTCATCATTCTTGCAATTTCACGGAAACTCGCCTATAGGATTTATTTTTGATTGTTCAACTATGAAAGTTGGGGATCTAGGAGTGCAGAAACAACAAAAGAGAACCCATAAACCATTTTTGCATAGCCCTAGCCAAGATCCATTTTCCATAGGGCGAATGAGTCCTTAGTTAGCTCTAAAAAAGCACTTTTGGTGATTGGTAGACATCATTTTCCCTTTCTCAGATCTACATTTTAATTTCTACTTCCATCAGAATTGAGCTTAATCTATTAGATGCACTTTGTAGATTGCATTTTGGAGTTTGTATGTTATTTTTAATCTTTCTCCCCAAAGTGTTGTTTAATCAGGACCCCCATCCTTGCAAAAAAAGGAAATTAGTAGATTCACACCTTGACTTGACTCACCTTTTGGTTGACAGTCCTTTCATTGTGGGGATCTCATTTCCTAATGTAATAGCGAAAGATAGGTCCATCATAACTCCATTTTCCCCTTTTCCCATTGATGAACCTATTGTTCATCATTTCATGTATTATTCAAAATGTCTAGATATATCAATCTAGAGAATTCGTGAATGTGGGACTATGAAAGGATCTCATTTAACTGATTGGAGAATAGGGAAAGAACCATAAATTGAGATATATTTGAAATGTTGTGAGGTATGAAATTTGTTAACATGTTACTTAGATCAAGCATACATTGAGGGAAATAAGTTAAACTATAGAAGCTATCTATAATTTTTCTACTCAAGAGGTTATTGCTTAGATCAAGTAGAATAGGGAACTTTATGTTGGCCAAAGAAGGAATTATGTCATTCAATTCATTGTAGCTCATATAAAGCTATGTTAAGTAGGTAAGATTTCCAACAAGGGATGGAATGACACTAGTCAATGGGTCCTTGGGCGGGTGCAGAAAGATGGGGGGCCAAAAAGTGCCCAACCATCTTTAACTTTTTTTAAAAGTCATAATGCAATCATGTTATATCTTGTTATAAGAAAAACAAATAAACTTTTGAACATTCTCATTTATGCATTTCCCTACAAACCAACAACCATCAAACCATCAAGATCGTGCTCGCATTATTGGAGATCAATTACTTCATCGAATCATTATCGAATTTTTGCCAAAATGTCGCCACGACGTCGAGGAGGTCAAAGGAGTAAGTTTTGATTTTTTTTTTGTGATTTTGTTTCTAAATAGGTAGATTTAATAAGTTTTTTGATGTAAATTTATTTAATTTACAAGAAATGATAATCAACATCCTAATCCTCAAAATCCTCCTTCACAACCCAAAATACGTGTTGAAGAACAATCCCAACAACAAACACCTCCAAAAATTCCTCAATATGCTCCAAGAACTTAAGAAAATATAATGGGGCAAATTGAAAATAAGAAAAAACAATTTGAGGATATAATTGCAAGGTTGAAATATCCTGTAAGCTCAATCTCACATATAGCCACACTTGCTCAATCACTTGAATTGATGTTATCAAATGTAGATTCAATTAGCAAGCAAATAACTAGTTGGTTGGAAAAGAGAAGAGAGTATAGACAATTTTATGTTGATAAATTACCCTATAAACAAGTGAAAGATGAGAAAATTATAAAATTTGACTTGTGTTCTCTATTCATAAACCCTTAAAAAATCAACCTTTACAACCTTCAAGAAAGAGGTTCCCTATCCATTGGTGACCCACTAAGGGATAAAGAACCATTTTTGGTAGAGGTATGCAACAACAATGAGATGCCACAATATTTTTTGAGGAAACTCTACTGTGAGTTTATCCTCAATAAAATCCCAACTATTTTGATATGTGAGAGTTCTAGGGTAGAGGTGGAGGCTTCGCATAAGATAGAGCGGGGACACATCTTTACCCACAGTGGCTAGTGAGATGAGCACTCTCTACAACAACATACAATCATGTGGCTATCCCTTCCATTGCGAAGGAGAGTGTTGAGGTTGATACACTATAGCCAATTAGTTCCCTGACCCAAAGCATCATACATCATGCTAGTCCTATGGCACAAGGTGAGAGGGGTGAGTCTTCGGGCAGTAGAGTTCCACCTCCTATTTTTCAGGCTTATGAGACACCTTTTGGTTATGACCCCACACATAGTTAGGACATAGGCGCATAGGGACCTCTATATTTGATCAAATGGTGATGATAGATGCCCTCCTTAATGAGGCATTCAACCTTGATAGCTAGGTAAATTTTAGCGAGTTCATTGAATTTAGTTAATTTATTTATTTTCAAATACAAGATTAACTAAATTAGTTTAATGATTATAATGAAATTTTAGGGTCATAGCGTTCATTCAGTTTTCAGCATTCCTTCACCTTCTTATTATGTGACGACATGTTCTGCCGAGGTATGTAACTAGTAAATAATTATAAATATTACATGTGAATAACATTGTTATATGATTTGGGTTGGGGCCCTAGCTCGGTTGGCTAAATCTTTCCTATTGCAGGAGATTGGTCATGAGGTCTAGTCTCCCCCACCCTCGTGGTACCGGAGGGCGTGTCGCGCTAGCTCCGCCGGTCATGTTAAAAAGTTTACTAGGTGCACTGCAGTTTATAGGGGGTCATGCTACCCGATTCCTGCAGTCTAATATAAAAAAAAACATTGTTATATGATTTGTATTCTTATATCCGATTTTGGATGTTCAATAGGCTAATCTTGGAGATTTGACAACAACACCTCCTAGTGGAGGTAGACATCAAAGCTTCACTTAGGTAGTAAAATAAAGAGTTTAACTAATAAATTGTAGAAAATAGATTTTTGTAGTTTATATTCATATCGTTAATTACATTGCATTACACATCTTTCAAACTCAAAGCATTACTTCACATTGCATAACTAATAACTAGATGTTGATAGGTGACAAAATTTCAATTACAATATAGTTTTTTAAAAAGTCAACATAAGTAGTTATGCAATTACTCCACATTAAATAACTAATAGCTGGGAGTAGCTACCAACTACATTTGCTTGTCATGGCATTTCACAAGACCACATTTCTTTGAGGTATTTTTTAAACAACTCACTACCTTTTCTATGATACCACATTTTCCATGAATGTCTACCAAAGCATTTCATTAAATAGTTCAATTCCTTGCTGCTATAGCTAAAAGCTTAAAATGGGTGCTTTCAAACAAACTATAGATGCTTGGAAAAAAATCTATCAAAGAATAATAGTAAGCAATAACATAGACAAGGCAGTTAATTGTTTGAAAAAATACATGTTATCTCTTAAGTTGCACCCTAGCTAAGTTGCAAAACTTAGCACTTTAGAGAAACATGGAATCATTCCTAGGCTGTGGGTCACCTAAAACTTGGATTGAATCTCCAGATAAAGCTAGCTCTTAGCTAGTTATCACCTAAAGCTACTCTACTCTATTGACTTGGCAAGGAAAAGGGTAGAAAGAAATATATAACTTAAAACTAAAAATTTGAAATAAGAGTAATACACCAAACTGAAAAGGACCATAAAACTCGGAATTTCATACACTTTCCTGCAATAACATAAAATAAAGATGCACAACCTATTATTGTATGTCTTTGCATAAATATTTCACAAAAAAGTCCTAGAACTCAAACTTCTAGTATGAAGATATCTTTATAGCTAAAAGTTATTTTTCACTTCAGGACACAAGTTGCAACCTACATTCACACACTTTTTGCATAAAGGTATCAAGAACATGAGGCAAAGTTAAAAGGAAATAATCAATACCTCATAGAGAACTTGATCAATCACTTAGGAACACACAATAATGTAGATAATAAGTAGGAAAGATCTCATATCAATTGCATCCAAGGCTCTCATTGTATTTCATATCCAAAAGGAGTTACAGAGATATGCTCCAATCTACCAAAGGACTGAAAAAGTCACTAAGTCCAAAAAATGCATAGTAGGAACAAACTCCAAATGAGTCAAAAAAGTGACTATAACTCACAACTCCCTCCAAAAACCCACCAAAATAGGATCAAAAACTGAATTGGATTGGATGCCTCCAAAAAGCCAAAAATGTAGCAACTAGATCCTCTCCAAAAAGGCTCCAAAGTGTGGAAAAAGCTAAATTTGACTATGCAAAGTATTTAGGCATGCACAACCACCCCCTATATTCTCTCATAACCTCCAACAAGTTAAGAAAAATTCTCTATATACTCTCCATATGTTTGCAAACTTTCCTCAACTCCCTTATATGATTGCAAAAGCATCAAAGCTCATAATGGAACACATAAGAGCATTACAACACATGACACTCTATTTTTGCATTTTAAATAGCAATATGACTTAATGATTTATAACATCATTGAAGTCAAATGCTTTACATTTTTTAAATCAATGCAAAAATAAGCACAAGGGTTCACCCCATTTAAGAAAACAAAAGCAAATATAAGTCTTAAAAGACTTAGTGAAGAAGCATATTCAAGGGGCTAATAAGATCATAACCCACAACCTTCATTAGTTTGATAAATTTTTTAAAATAAAGTGATAAATACCACTTCATACCATTGGCCAAAGGATAGGATTTGCAAACCCTAAGCACAAAATCAATGAAAGAAGCAAAAGGTTATTTCATTTTCACCCTTTTGAACTCTAGAAACTTCCTCCCAGACACCATAGGGTTTTATTGAGCATTTCTGTAGACACCTCCATGGTGAATATCTATAGTTTGAAAGGCATTTCTTGTGCAAAATCTTGTCGATTTTCTCAAAGAAAACTGGTAAGTTGTTTTCAAGATAAAATAGAATGAAAACTCCATTTTTTTGTGCCAATTTGGGTCTTTTAGGTCGCGACCATCTATAGTTTTCCTTACTCATCTCATATGCTTTACTTTTCTGTTGTTTGTTTTCCTCCACTTAGCTGTCATGGAGACTATAATCTTGAGCTTTCAAAAGCATTTCACACATAAATTTTGGAGAACAAAATCAAAAAACAATTGGGTAAGCCTCAAGCCCTATAGTTTTCTGAATGTTTCAAGCATTTTACATAGAAAATTATAACTTCTAGCCATGGCCATATAATTTTTGTAGAGGATTCACTTTTTTTTGAGCTATCCATCTTATGCTTCATTGTATGACCATGCATATCCTGTTGTTTTCATGTATATTTTGCTTCTTTTGCAAAGAAAACAAAAGATCTTTTACTTCAATGCCCACAACCATACCATTGCAAACACTAAAATATTTCTTCATTCTGAAAAGATGGCTTGTTTTGGGCTCGATCCATAATAGAAAAGTGAAGGAAGCATGTAGAAAGAAAACTCTTTTCACTTTACTTACTATTTCCTGGGTTTGAAACTCAAAAACCCCAAGTGGGTTTCAATGTATGTGAAGAAAACTCTCTTGTATATTCATTTTCATTTCCTCTTGAGATGGCCGCGGTCATATGTTGTTGTATAGGTACCAAGATTGTTGTTGGGTTATAAAATTTGATCCTTCCATTGCTTTCTTGACCCATCCTGAATGGGTTTCAAAACTACAACCCCATTTTCCCACATTCTGGGTCTGAGATTTTGTAAGACAAAAACCGTACTGCAATGGCCACAGGTCTATGTATGCTCATTATTTTTTTTATGGCTTGACCTTAAAACAACTATTCATAGATTACTCCTATAAAGAAAACCCTACATGCTTAGCCCTTTGTCATGCATAGCTTGTTTCTCATTGTTATATTTAGAAAATTGACATATTTAGTTCCACAATCTTCAGACTAATTTGTGAAACACTAGAATGTTAATAATGATGTCTTCTTGGCTGATCATTGATCACCATGCTTTTGACTTCTTCATTGTCATTTCTCTTCCCTACCATCATGAAACCAAACTATCATTGTGATTTGCACCTGAGGGTTTTGTACTCATTTTACAATCACAACAATCATGAGATGACATTCCTTTATGTCAACCATGCTATTAACAAACCCTTTGCTTTGAATGAGGCCATACATAGAGTTCTCTATTCATATTAGATTAGTGCTATCATGATCTCTTGTCTTTTGATGAGAAATATTGTACCAAAACAAATTCACTATTCTTCCTGAGGAGTATACCATTCAGAAACATAGATTTTTGGGACCCTATGGACTACTCTTGCACTTCTAGGGTTTTTCACCTAAAAGGAGAGAGATAGGGCCAAAAATGCTAATGATTCACTCAAATGAGGATGCATACAATGTTGTTTAATGTAAATGAACTTAACTAAATGCAATTGACTAATCTAAATGACTGAAAATGAATGTAAAAGTGCAATTACAATTATGTTTGAAAACACATTGTCATATGCAAACAATGAAGAAAATGAATGAAATGTGCATAACAGAAAGAGATGGGTCAAATCAAAGTGCACCTGGGAAAAGTATGATAAACCTGGAATGTCTTGGATGCTGGCTGCGATCACTAATTTTTCATAGTGGGACTCATTCACCCAGGGTGGCGAATCAGTCCTCCTCCTGGTGAAAAAGTGTCAGGAGCTAGTTTTTGTCTCTTGGGATCTAGAATCTGAAAAAATTTAGATTTTTCAGTCCTAAGGTGGGACTCATTTTTCATAGGTGGTGAATCAATCCTCTCCCAAATTTCTTAAAAATCAGGAGACAACTCTGTAATGCCAGATCTGGAAATGTCTGCTTGTTGGGTTGCTGAAGTCAGTTTTGCAAAAAACGGACAAATAACCCTCTCCAAGCTTGAAATTGACTTAAGTTAACTTGAAGCACCTATTTGACTTGTAAATCAATCTTCAACACCTAATAACCTGTCAAATCTACATACAAAGAGTTGTAAACAAACATGCAATAGGGGGAAAATGATTTAAGGTTAGTGAATAGGGGTTTGATTTGGTCAACCCCTATTTTAGGTAATTAAACCCTTGAAAAGATAATGAAATGAGAGAGAAAGATAAACTAATAACATGCAAGTTCTATCAAATCACCTAACCCTTGATGATGCAATTCTGAAGTAATGTCAATGGCTACTTCAATGTGCTTGAATTGTTGATGTAAAATGCTTGAATGCTTGAATATGATATGTGAATGTTGGAGGATAAGTGAACTTGATGAATTGGGGGTTAGAATGAGATGAAAATAACTTCTTGTGCCTTAGTATCCATTCATACCTCATCACAGGCCGACATCAAGTGATTTTGAATAAAATCCCAGAAGGAAATTTAAAATATTTTGAATTTGGGGCCAAGGGGGACTCATTCGCCACCCATGGCGAATGGGTCCCACCTAGGACCTAAAAACATGTGTCAAGAAAAATGTTGTATTTAATGTTATTTGTCAGGATAACATTCAAAAATACACTTAATTACAAATTATGAGAGTATAAAGAGACCAAATAAAGCATGAGAAGGGTGTAGATAGTGAAAATATTCCTAGAAGAGCGTGAAAGCTTGTTACAAGACTTTACAACACTTCAAAATAGGACTTGTTTAGTGATGAAAAGGTGATTTTTAGGTAAATTATATTAAATAGAGTCTAGAAGAATGTAGAAATTTCTTACAACACTTCACAACACCTTCACAAGGCATCATTCATTGAATTTTAGTACCTAAATAAGCATGTTCAAGCCATGTTACAACATAAAATCAAAGCAACATAGTTCAAACACCATGAAACAAGACCTAAAATGCCATGAAAATGACAAGGGGTCATTTTTCTATGCCACATTTAGCCCCCACTTTAGTGAGAGGATGAACCTATTTCAAACTCACACTAAAGTAGCCATGAACATCAAGGGGAGGGTTCAAATGCACTTACATTAGCAAGATGGGATGACAGTGATCAAGAGGGGTGATCAAGCCCTCAGGATGAAGATCCCATGGAAAACTAAACATAGAACAAAGAACACTTACAAATGTTGA
>VDFB02193867.1:277007859-277098699 GCA_007258455.2 Sequoia sempervirens | reverse complement strand
AAGTCAACCATCTAACAGATCATCCACCTCCCAATCATGTTTAGTGTAATGTGAGAGCGGTTGACTGTCTAAAGGAATAATTGTAAGTTTCGAACCAAGGGTTGTACCAAGTTCTTCACTTGGTGGAGAGGATGTATCATTTAAGCTCATTGTAGATGAAAATAAGATGCAATATGTAAATGCAAGCAAAAAAGTCTAGTTAGGTGAATGCAAATGGAAACTAAAATGCAATATGTGAATGCAATAAAAAATCCAAAGTGTTCAAAAGTCGGGTTCACCAAAATGAAACATAGATTTTTGGGACCCTATGACTACTCTTGCACTTCTAGGGTTTTTCACCTAAGAGGAGAGAGATAGGGCCAAAAATGCTAATGATTCACTCAAATCAGGATGTATACAATGTTGTTTAATGTAAATGAACTTAACTAAATGCAATTGACTAATCTAAATGACTAAAAATGAATGTAAAAGTGCAATTACAATTATGTTTGAAAACACATTGTCATATGCAAACAATGAAGAAAATGAATGAAATGTGTGTAACAAAAAGAGATGGGTCAAATCAGAGTGCACCTAAGAAAAGTATGATGATATTGGAATGTCTTGGATGCTAGCTGCAATCACTAATTTTTCATAGTGGGACTCATTCGCCCAGGGTGGTGAATCAGTCCTCCTCCTAGTGAAAAAGTGTCGGGAGCTAGTTTCTATTTGTCGAGATCCAGAATCTAACAAAATTCAGATTTTTAGTCCTAAGGTGGGACTCATTCACCACAGGTGGTGAATCATTCCTTTCTCAAATTTATGAAAAATCAGGAGACAACTCTGCAACACCAGATCTGGAAATGTCTACTTGTTGGGTTGCCGAAGTCAGTTATGTAGAAAACAGACAAATAACCCTCTCCAAGCTTGAAATTGACTAAGTTGACTTGAAGCACCTAGTTGACTTGTAAATCAATCTTCAACACCTAATAACCTATCAAATTTACATACAAAGAGCTGCAAACAAACATGCAATAGGGGAAAAATGATTTAAGGTTAGTGAATAGGGGTTTGCCTTGGTCAAACCCCATTTTTGGTAATTAAACCCTTGAAAAGATAATGAAATGAAAGAGAGAGATAAACTAATAACATGCAAGTGCTATCAACTCACCTAACCCTTGATGATGCAAGTCTGAAGTAATGTCAATGGCTACTTCAATGTGCTTGAATTGTTGATGTGAAATGCTCGAATGCTTGAATATGATATGTGAATGTTGGAGGATAAGTGAACTTGATGAATTGGGGGTTAGAATGAGATGAAAATAACTTCTTGTGCCTTAGTATCCATTCATACCTCATCACAGGCCGACATCAAGTGATTTTGAATAAAATGCCAGAAGGAAATTTAAAATATTTTGAATTTGGGGCCAAGGGGGACTCATTCGCCACCCATGGCGAATGGGTCCCACCTAGGACCTATAAACATGTGTTAGGAAAAATGTTGTATTTAATGTTATTTGTCATGATAACATTCAAAAAATACACTTAATTACAACTTATGAGAGCATAAAGAGACCAAATAAAGCATGAGAAGGGTGTAAATAGTGAAAATATGCCTAGAAGAGCGTGAAAGCTTGTTACAAGACTTTACAACACTTAAAAATAGGACTTGTTTAGTGATGAAAAGGTGGTTTTTAGGTAAATTGTATTAAATAGAGTCTAGAAGAATGTAGAAATGTCTTACAACACTTCACAACACCTTCACAAGACGTCATTCTTTGAATTTTAGTACCTAAATAAGCATGTTCAAGCCATGTTACAACATAAAATCATAGCAACATAGTTAGAACACCATGAAACAAAACCTAAAATACCATGAAAATGACAAGGGGCCATTTTTCTATGGCACACATTCATTCTATGTTTAGTTTAATGACTGCCATGAAATCTTCTTGTATTTTTGGGACTATATTTAGTATTTGTATTGCATCTTCTGGTTGTGTTCACCATCATAACAAGATGTACCTTCATGTTCACTGCCCCTTTAATGATTGATACCATCAAGGCATGCATCCTTTGCTAATGAAACTGACTATTCCTTTCTCCCAAAACTGATATGCTGATGAAGTGTCTTCATTGCTTAGACCAAAACCCTAGACTATTGTATATGCCTTATCACTCTTCCTTAGACTGCAGTGATCATTATATGGACTGTCACTATCATTTGTCATGCTCATTCTACTATTCATGGACTGAAGACTCTATTCATTTATAGCCTCTTTTGTGTTGATATCTA
Organism: Sequoia sempervirens; assembly: GCA_007258455.2. Classification (NCBI taxonomy): domain Eukaryota; kingdom Viridiplantae; phylum Streptophyta; class Pinopsida; order Cupressales; family Cupressaceae; genus Sequoia; species Sequoia sempervirens. Next base: position 277,096,424 of record VDFB02193867.1, on the reverse strand, counting down.
TGGTGAGATTAAACAATGAACAAGTTGTCCCTTTATTATCTCTTTGTCATAGTAGTGAGATGTGTCTTTAATGTGACTGCTCTCATATTCCTTCCATTCACATGACTGTTAAATTGTAATTAACATTACTATCACTTTATTTATTCCTCCATGTGGCATGATTAAGAGCCAGTTTTCCTTCATGTTTTACATGTTTTAGCATGTCTTCCCACTATTATGCTAGTTTTGAATGACTATCACAAAGACCAACCATACCTTGCTGTCATTAATCTTCCTAACTATCACTATTAATGTCATTTCACTAAGCATTGGAATGCTTTGATTGTCATACTACACCATTGTATTTGTCACTGTACCTCATGAGTACCATTGTTTAGTCTTTTATGAAACTGTGGTTCCTTTGAGCATCAATTTATTATTCATATCAATGAATTTGTCAACTTCACTACTGTGAATGATGAGTTCATCCTTGATTGCATCACAATGTCATGGAAGGCTTAACAAGCTTATCCTGTCAAAAAACAAAATGATAGCATGCTAGGCTGAGCCCTTGTAAGAGCCACTTTTATCCCACATGTTGTAATCAGATGAAACAAAATAGATGTGTGTGTGTGTGAAATGTGCAAAGTTAGTATCAACACAAACCTTAATGAAACAATTTATATTGAAAGATTCAAAGCAAAGTAAACTATTCTAAGTTGCAATAAAGATAAATCTTCCAAGAATGTCTCATTGTCCTCTATTCTTAAATGATTCTTTTAAACATTTTTAGCTCTCATATTTCTATGTGCATAAAGGCTATTAGAATGACACTTAATAAATGAGATTAGTATTCAACATGCAAGCTAATATAATGCCTACATGAAACTATATGCAAACAATGATGATGAAGGCTATGATGAGTGAAGGATGATGTTGATGATAAATGAACAAGTGGAGGTGGATACTGTGGTAGTGATCTAGAATGATCTATGCATGATACTCCATATGCTTAAATGCAAACTTAAAATGAACTAATCTAAAATGCAACTATGATGCAAGATGGGACATAAAATGCAACTATGATGCAATATGTTAATCTAAGATGTAAATGCAAAGTAAAACATGATATGAAAACTAGCTATAAGACTCCAAGAATTCTCCAAGCTCCAATGATAAACTTGCATAATAACTCTACTTCAAATGTGGATGAAAAATACAAGGCCCAAGGGTTGTATTTATAGCATTTTCCAAGCATATGGTGAGGTGGCAATAATCAATGATCCAGATCAAATAAGAAGAATGGATGGTGAAGATGAAGAGAATCAGTATGTTGTCCCCTTGACCAAAGACAACATGCCATGTGTGTGGAAGAATCTCTTGACTAGTGGGAAACATGCCATTTGGATGGAAGATTCAAGAATGTGAAGAGAAGACCATGTGCTTCCAAAATTGGTGGAAGTGTGGGAGGAATAAATCATGTGCTCCAAAAATGGGTGGAAGCGTGGGAAGAATAAGTCATGTGTTAAAAAATTAGTGGAAGTGTGGGAAGAAATGAGCCATGTGCTTTTTGAAATGAGTTGAAGATAATTTTAATTAAAAATTAGAGTTATTTATTTTCATGTGACCTTGATGAGGTGGCACTTGAAAAGTTGTAGAAATGTGCTCTAATTCTTAATTGGATTTAGTGAAGATTAATTAAATAAAACAAGTTTAGGGAACCTTGTTTATTTAATTAATTTAGAAGAATATGTTTTAGATTTGGAGAATTTAGAAGATGAACAATATAAATAAATTGAGCATTTATTTATATGTAGTTGAAATATTAATTAAATAGCTAGTTTTTAATTAATTAAAGATGATGACCGTTTTTAGGTGTATACATTTTTTCCCATCTTTGAAGTAATGTGTTTACACGTGGCTTTGAAGAAAAATTTGATACCGATGCTCAGAAAAGTTTTTTGATGCCTCAGACGTTGATTTTATAGTACTAACGGATATATGCCCCCTCAAGAGATAAATCGGTGAAGTTTGGAATTTTGAGGATTTTTTGAAATTTTTGAAATTTTTAATGATTTGATGATGATCTCAAAATTTTGTTATTCAAAAATGATTTATCTCCTGAAAAAGAAGATTGAGCTTGCCAGATTGATTAATTGATGCCTTATGCTGCCTCCTTGTGTTTGATGTTTGATGATCACGTTCAACTGATTGATTTGATGATGTTGATATGATAGTTGATGATTGACCTCATGATAGGTGAGGATCAATGATAGGATGATGATGATTGACCTCATGATAGGTGAGGATCAATGATAGATTGATGATTGAACTCATGATAGGCGAGGATCAATGATAGATTGATGATTGACCTCATGATAGGCAAGGTTGGATCGATTGATGAACCTCATGATAGGCGAGGTTGGATTGATTAATGAACCTCGTGATAGGCAAGGTTGGATTGATTGATGAACCTCATGATAGGCAAGGTGCATTGATTGATGAGCCTCATGATAGGTGAGGTGCATTGATTGATGAACCTCATGATAGGAGAGGTTGAATTGATTGATGAACCCCATGATAGGTGAGGTGCATTGATTGATGAACCTCATGATAGGCGAGGTTAAATTTATTGATGAACCTCATGATAGGCGAGGTTGGATTGATGGATGAACCTCATGATAGGCAAGGTGCATTGATTGATGAACCTCATGATAGGCGAGGTTGAATTGATTGATGAACCTCATGATAGGCGAGGTTGAATTGATTGACGAAACTCATGATAAGAGAGTTTGGATTGATAGATGAACCTCATGATAGGCAAGGTGCATTGATTGATGAACCTCATGATAGGAAAGGTTGAATTGATTGATAAGATTTCTGATTTATGATATGTTATGATCATAGGAGGATTTTCGCATCTAGTGTAGGTGGATTCAGATTTGATTGGGCGATGTGGTTTGACTTCTCTAATTGATTGATATTCCCCAGAATAGGATTGATTAATGTACTAATACTTGATGATGTACTGAGACCTGATGTACATAGTGATTCAGTTGAGACATTGATGATGTACCTCTTGATTTGAGACATTATGATACATTGCCAGTTTTTATATTGATGTATCTCTTTATGCTTTTGGATATCCTTGTACACTTTGACATCATTTTGAGTTATATGATATGTGGCGATGATTATGATCTATGTGTCTATATGATGTTTATATGTGATGATGATCATGATGATTATGATGGATGCATTTTATTTCTATTTTATGATGCTATGTGATGTTCAATATGATGATGATATGATATGTTATGAATGCAAATGATGATGTAATTGATGTGTTATGATTTTATGATGCTTTACAAATGATTATGTATGTAATGTAGGCAATGATGATATGATAATGCATGGTAGATGATTCTATATGCTTTATGGATGATGGATTTGATTATGCAAATAACACATGATGTTTATGTGGTGATTATGATTATACAAGTGAGATGGAATGCACTTCTTTTTGTGTTTTCTGATGCAAATATAATGATGTGATGTATGGATGGATGAATGATGTGATAATGTTTTCCAATGTATGAAAATAATGATGCAATGATATGCAACTAAATGAGAATGTTGTCTAATTGATGATAATACAAGTGGTGTGTAATTATATGAAAATGATGTGTTTTTGGCAATGTCAAGTGTACTCAATCCCTTAATTTAAGAGATAACATCATTGTTGCAACTTTGTAAATCCCATAAATACATATGCAAACTAATATGGATGCAATCTACTCTAACCATGTAGATCTCGTATGCAAAATTTGTCATTCGTATCAGCCAATTTTTTGTGCTTTTTATCATCATTGGGCCTTTACAATGTTGAAAGTGAGTACAAGCATCAATGGTATATTTTAGACCATAATGACCTGAGTACTACTTCCATGATATTTGATAGTGCAAGTTAACACAAGCATCTAAGTATAATTAAACCAAGATGACCTAAGTATTGCTTGTGTAAATAGACAAGAGTTAACCATTTTCCTATGCAAATTCAAAATGTCATTAGTGATACTTTGTAGAGCACGTTCTGCGACAATTTGCACAGTAATGATGATCAACTCACAAACAACAGACAAAGAAAAATCATCCTCCTTCCTGGCTCCTCTTGTTCAATACATCATCGAGGGGCTCAAGAGATATGATAGCAAATATCAAAGTACAACAATTGAACATTTTTGTTTAACGTGATAAGCCCATGATTCAGAAGAACATCATCCTTTCGATTTTCTGATGTTTTTGGAATTTTTTTATTTTCCAATTTTTAGGTGTTTTCTGAGATTTTTACCAAGAACCTAACCTAAAGACCTATCCTAGGGGCCTCGGGGGCTGATCAAAGATTAGCCTTGCCTACGTTATACATGCAGAGACCACATAGTTCGACTGACCCAACCAATTTACAAGACCAAGATATGAATAGATGAGACACCAACTAATTACAAGGGACCACTAAAGGACTTGACCATAGGGTGTCTTGGGGGCTGATCAAAGATTAGTCTTCCCTATGTTTAAGCTCAGAGACAACATAGTTCAACAAGACGACTTTGTTTTTGACTTTTTTTGACTAACTTTTGACCTATTTTTGGATTTTGATATGATATGGATATTTGATCCATTTCTAATGGTGATTGATGTTCAATGTTGGCTTGCATTATGATCATTATTTTTTCTGTTCCTACTATTTGTTTGTTGGTTCAAGCTCAAAGTTTGTTGCCCCCAATGAGTTCATGATTTTTCCCCTAGTCTATGGTGAGACATGACTGTGATGCTAGGATATGTACATGATGCTTTTCAAAGGATAAGCAGATGGATTGGTGAAAGCAAATGGCAAAAGCAAATGGTCAACATACTCAAATAGATGGAAAAGCTAACCTATCACAAATAGTTCCTATTGCCAGGTTTTCATCTACTTGTTTTTATTGCACCTTTTTAGATTTTATGATTTTTTTTAATCTTTTTTTTATTTTTTATCTTTTTTTGTATTTTTCTCTTTTTTTTAATTTTTTTTGTTGTTACCAAGATGCTTGTTTGCCAGGTTTTCATTAAGGCAACCATTTTTTTAGGACATTTTCTGATGTTTTTGGTATTTTTCAAGACCTTTTTCCAATGCATTGGATGATTCAAGTGTAGAAATTTTTGAGATGCAGGCTATTGAGGGGTTCATGAAACAAATCCCCTTCTAGTGTAGACAACTGATATGCTTCTGATCCGAAGGTTGAGACAATGACAAAGGGACTTAGCTAGTTTGGTTTGAACTTCCCCTTCTCTCGATCTTGTTGATTGTGAGGGTTCTCTTTCAAGACTAAATCACCAACCTAAAATGTTCGAGGCTTGACTCTATGGTTTTAGCTTCTGGATATCCTTTGTTGGTATGCCTTCAAGTGATCCACTGCATGTTGACGATGGTCATCCAAGAGTTCCAATTCTTGTAACCTAGACACCCTGTGATCCTCATCTAAAATGATCCCTTTTAGTGACACTCGGAGTGATGGCAACTCAACCTCAATGGGAAAAATGGCTTCTGAGCCATAGACCAAAGAATAGGGTGTTGCTCCTGTTGGGGTACATATACTGGTTCTGTAAGCCCATAGAGCAGGATTCAGTTGTACATGCTAGTAATGTCCAACATTGTTGATTATTTTCTTTAAGATCTTTAGGATAGTCTTGTTGGAGGCCTCTGCTTGGTCATTGCCTTGATGATAATAGGGTGTAGAAAATCAATTGTGGATATGAAATTTCTCACAAAGTTATTCAACGTCTTGATTTTGAAAGATCATCCCTTGTCAGTGATAATGGACTGAGTGATGCCATACCGACAAATGATGTAGTTCAAGATGAAAGATGATATTTGTTTTCCTGTGATGGTGGTTAGGGGAACTGCTTCAATCCACTTTGTAAAGTACTCTATGGTTGTGATGATAAACTTGTGTCCATTGGATGAAGATGGGTGTATTTTTCCTATGATATCTAATTCTCATTGACAAAAGGACCATGTTGATGCAAAAGGATGAAGTTCTTGCACTGGTGCATGGATGAGATTGCCATGAATCTAGTATTTTTGGAATTTCTTGACAAATTGGAAAGAATCCTTCTCCATAGTAGGCCAGTAATATACCAAACGAAGGAGTTTCTTAGCTAGGGTTAAACCACTTGAATGAGTGTCACAAACACCTTCATGTACTTCCCATAAATTCATTTCATACTCATCACATTCTAGAAATTGGAGGAGAGTTCCATCAAGACCTCGTCAATAAAGGACATCCGCTATAAGGGTGTGTTGGGTGGTTTGGAGAATGAAGTTTCATTTTTTATTATGAGATACATCAAGAGGAAGGGTGTTATCTTTTAGGTACGTATAGATTTTCCCATAGAGGGAAGTGTCTGCCTCAGCTAGATGGTAGATAACTTGGGACTCAGGGTTTTCATAATATGGGTTGAATAGTTGTTCCACCATGAACTCGTAACGGGCTCGTTTCTCCAAAATCTGCAAGAGAGAAGCAATGGTCGCCATGGCATCAGTGGCTTTGTTGTCGGTTTGAGGAATTTGCTCAAATATTATTTCCACAAAGTACTTTTTGAAGTAATCAACCATTCTTTTGTAGGGCATCAACTTGCCATCCTTTTTTTGATAGTCACTATTTACCTGGTTAATGAATAGTTGTGAATCCCCATAGACATGCAACTTTGTAATCTTCCACTCAACTACTACTTTGATTCCAATGATCAAGGCTTCATATTCAGCTATGTTGTTAGTGCAAGGGAACATCATTCTATAGGACTTAGGAATGGTGTCTCCTTGTGGCGAGATAAACAAAATTTTGGCCCCTGATCCATGTTCTGTATTAGAACCATCAAAGTACAAGACCCATTGTTGTGTGGATATTGTCAAGACATCAGCATCTGGAAACTCAATGTTCATGGGATGATTGTCCTGTAATGGGCTTCAGCTAACTAATCTGCAATTGCTTATCCTTTGATTGCCTTCCTATCAATATATTGGATGTCAAATTCACTCAGCATCATGACCCACTTGGCTAGTCTTCCAGTTAGATTAGCTTTGCTTAGAAGGTATTTCAGTGGATCTATCTTGGCTATCAACTTGATGGTATGGGTGAGCATATAATGTCGCAATTGTTGGGTAGCAAACACTACTGCCAGACAAGCCTTTTCAATGAAGGTGTAATTGATCTCATAGCCATATAAGGTTCTGTTGATGTAATATATTTCCCTTTCTTTTCCTGTTGAATCCTCTTGTGCTAGCAAGGCTCCCAATGATATTTCAGTTGTTGCTATGTACAATAAAAGTTGCTTTCCTTCTACTGGTGGTATCAAGAAAGGTGGGCTCATAAGATATTGTTTTAATTGATTGAAGGATCCTTCACATTTCTCATCCCATCAGAAAGATACATTATTGTGGAGCAAGTGGTTGAAAGGATGGGTCATTCTTGTGGAGCAAGTGGTTGAAAGGATGGGTCTTGTCTGCCAATTGTGCAATAAATCTTCTGATAGATTGAAATCTTCCTTGCAAGGATCTGAGTTGGTTGATGTTTTTAGGAGGCATCTCCATGATAGCTTTGACCTTTGCAGGGTCCACCTGAATTCCTTTAGCCGACACAATGTACCCCAAAATTTTAGCCAATGTTACACTAAAAACACATTTATTGGGATTTAGTCTCACATTGAACTTCTCTAGCTTGGTGAAGATTTTATCTAAGATCTCTCAGTGTCCTCTAGTTTAGGGTTTTTCCAATGGATCATCTACATAGTCTTCCATAAAAGTGTGCATCATGTCATGAAAGATGGTGGTCATTGCTCTTTGATATGTGGCTCAAGCATTCTTCAACTTGAATGGCATGACATTCCAACAAAAAGTGCCCCAAGGGCATGTGAAGGCAATTTTATCTTGACCTTTAGGAGAAATTTTGATTTGATTATATCTTGAAAAACCATCCATGAGTGAGAGAATTTCATGTCCAACAGTCAAGTCCATGATGATGTCAATGTTGGGTAGAGGAAAATCATCTTTTGGGCAAGCTTTATTGAGATCTCTAAAATATGTGCAGATTCTGATGCTTTTTCCTGGTTTGGAAATAGGTACGATGTTAGAAATCCACTATGCATAGTCAATAAGTTTGATAAATCCAACATCCAATAACTTCTTCAATTATTCTTTTACCAAAATGGCAATGTGGGGATGCATTTTCCTTAATTTTTGTTTGACCAGTTTTACTCCTACTGGTAGAGATAGGTGATGCATGATGAGTTCTAGATCAATCCCTGGCATGTCAGCATAAGACCAAGCAAAGTTGGTTTGCTTTTCTATGAAGAATTTGATGAAGTCTGGTTTTTCTTGATTTGTCAAGGATTCTGGTAGATGGACAGTCTTCACTGGTTCTTCATTGCCAATATTGATAGAATGGGTGGGTCCAACCAATATTTTAGATCATTCCTGAAAGTGTTCAGGGAGTGTGTCAAATCTTCCATCCTTCAGCGCCTCAGAGAGGTTTTCATTGTTGGATACGCTCTTTGTTTTTACTTTCTCTAGATCTGATAATGCCATTGAATGGTTTTCACCATTAGATATATTCCCTGTATTATTCATTTTGCAACTAGAAAATTTGAGACTCTTGATTAGAAGCTTCGTTACGATGTTCAATGGTGGGATCTGTTTTGGGATTGGTGGAACATAGGAATTTGACAATGGCTTCGTCATTTGAAAAGAGGGGGATATCAGATGGCTTAGTTTGATCCCAATCTATTAGTTCAAGATGTATCAAGTGTAAGGAGTTGTTGGATTGGATAAAGTCAGATGTAGTGAGAGTCTTGATGGTATTGTCTTCAAATTGTCCAATAGAGAAATCGATGTCTATAAGGTAACTCTCCTCCGAATTATTTGTTTTACTCTGAGACTGATCGTCTTTGCTGGAATCTCAATGTGTAGTGATCCTATTTCAAGCAGTCTATATCTTGAACTCTGACCCTCCTCATGCATGGGTGTATACTTTTGGACTACATCAATTTCATTATCATGAAAAGACTCTTCAGATAATGAATCCCACTCATACTCATTTGAATCAGTCTCATGAGTGTCACTAGCTTGTAGTTGTAGGATTCTTTCAACAACATGCTGTCTGGTTTCTTCTTTGGATTCTTCTATATACCCCAATCCTATTTTATCCTTGGCTTGCATGGTGACAGGTTGTATTGGTTCTATGATGCCTTCTTTCCTTTTACCGATAAGAGCTTTTCCATACTATTTTTTTTGTACACTTGAAGTAGATGCTTGTGATGATTCTTCATCTTTGTACAACCAGTTTAAAACCTCTTTGTCATCTAACTCATCCACTAATGTGCCCGCTCTTACAAAGGTTCCATCTGTATACCTTGGAATTTATACTATTCTATTGTGCAAAATAACTCAAAATACGAATGATACAAAACCAAGGACACCTCAAGATTAGCCAAAAGAGTGATATAACGAAAAGGAAAATGAATAAAATGAAATACAAATAGTTTCGCCTTCCTTGCTGTTGATATCTCTTTGATTGGCCCTTGCTTGGAATGATTTGTGTGCTCCTTAGATGATTGTTTGAGTGACTAAATGCAAGATTAGATGTGCAAAGTGATTAAAAGAGATGACTAAAGGATAGCAAAGGATTGAGAATGCAAATTGGCAGCATGTAGTTATGAAAATCCAAAGTGTTCTCCAAATTCCCTTGAGGAGGTGGTATTTATAGGAGAATTTGAATTCTCTAGAGAATTCAACGGTCAAGATTTCTCCAACAAGGCCAAGATGAAGGGCTATGGTGGGTTGAGAACCCACAAGCCCTCACATCTTGACAGGTGGATGGTGAAGTGGCCAAGAGAAGATGAGGTGTAAGTGAGGTGTCAAAAAGGTACATGAGGTGGAGGAAGGACAAGTACCTTCCAAGTACATTGGGAGATGGGAAGAATCTTGGGTGAATAGAAGTGAATTTTAAATTCACAATGATTGGAAGAGTCTAGAGGATAAAAGGTGGGCTCCAAAAAGGTGGGACTTGGTCACATGTGGAGATTGTGACAAGTCCAAGGTTCTAGAAGTCTTGGAAGGATAGAATGTGAATTAAAAATTCACATATAAAAGAGGGGGATCTAGGATAAATAAAAAGGAATTAAAAATTCCTTGGGGGGGGAAGAGTTGACCAAGGTACTAATTAGGTTTGACTAATCAGTAATTAGAGGATAATTAGGGGTTAATTAGGATTAAAGGCCAACTTGCAAAAGTTGGAGGATGTGACACATCCTAATCAAGGATTAGGCATGTGCACATCCTTAATGAAGAGATTAGGAAATGGATTAGGATTAGATGAAAATGACATGCGAGGAATTAAATAAATGTAATATTTATTTAATTTATTTGATGAAAAGAGGATTTAAGGAGGGTAAGATATTTAATTATTAATTAAATATCTTAGGGATTTGGCAGAATTAAAGATATTAATTAAATAATAGTAATATTACTTAATTAACTCGGATAGGAGGATGTTTAGATGAAAAGTGATAAATTTGGATAAATTAAGTGTCCAAATTTGGATGTCTAGACCATCAAACAGTGTGATGGGTTGTGATGATTGTTGTTTTGATGTCGATGGCTGTCCATATGACTTTGGAGAAGATGAAATTTGTGATAAACATTAGGATTTTTGAAATGAGTATTCCCCCATGCCTTTGTCTTTCAATTGATTCTTGGTGACTTTTTTTGATAAGGATTCAAGTTGACTTTCCTGACTTTGTGGGATGGGGTTTGATGTACTTTCTTTTCTTGAGGGATTGACATCGTCGATATCCTTATCCTTTGATTGGTCCTTTTTCTCAACCCACTTTGACAAGGAATTTAGTTTTTTCCCATCATTTGATAAACCCTGAGTTGGAGCTTCCTTGTGTGGTACAAAAGCATATTGGGTTTTCTTGAGGGTGTTACAATATTGGAGGTTGTTTGAATTAGCTGCAATAGTGATTTCCTACCCATTGAATGAGAACTTCAAATACTGGTGATATGTGAATGGTACTACTTGCATGTCATGTATCCAAGGTCTTCCCAAGAGTATGTTGTAGGTTAACTCTTTGTCTAACACTTGGAATACTATATCTCTAACAAATGGTCCTACTTGAACAGGTAGCACTATCAATTCTTGTGAAGATCTCTCCTCATTGTCATATGATTTCATTGTGATTTTCCTCCTAGGATCAATAGAATTTTCTAAATATCCTAGTGCATGGACAAGTTTCAAAGTAAAAGTATTCAAGCCAACTCCTCCATCTATTAGGACATGTTTAATGCAGTGCTTCTTGATTATGACCTCAATGTGTAGGGAAGTGTTGTGGGGATGATTAATAGATACATCATCATGTTCAGAAAAGGATAAGCAATGTGGTGTAGTCAAATGTCCCATAATAGTCTAGAATTGGAAAACCTCTAGATTGTTGGGTACTGTGGTGGTGATTAGAGCTTGATCCAATATTTCCTTATGAGCAGGTGAAATCTTGAGAAGTTCTAATATGGATATTTGTGCGGGTATCTTCTGTAACTAATCAATGATGTTATAGTGGGTTGCAGGGAAAATAGTAGTTGATTTGGACATGGAAGGGGTAGATCCTTTCAATGTTACCCTGGCTTGTCCTCATGTGATTGCATTGACAGGTGTGTTGTCTTGTGGTTCTCTGATTTTGATAACATTGATTTGGTGTGAGGTAGTGTCAACATTATGGTGATGATTTTCAATTGCAATCATGTCTTGTTCATGTTCAATGGTGTCATTTTTGGTTGAGTTATCATTTGCAATAAGATCTTATGTGTCATGAGTTGGATCATCAACTACCTCAATATGCAAAATGTTGGTGTTATAGACATAGTTTATGTTCTTGCCTTTGTTGTTTGATGACGAGGACTCTCCCTTCTCATAGTTTGGTAGGGGGTTCTTGAACACCCCATGATCATTGTTCATTTGAGGTCCCTCTACAAATATTATCTTGTTGTTGATTAGATCTTGTATCAAGTGTTTCAACTGCATGTAGTCATTGGTTTTATGTCCCTTGTTGTGGTGAAACTCATAGAAATGGGTCTCGTTCCACCATGGGGGTTTAACTTTTGGTTCCGAATTTCTTGCTTCTGGTAAAGTTATGACCTTAGCTTAGAGAATTTCTTTTAATGCTAATTCTAGTGATTTCCCAAAAGGTGTGAACTTCCTTCAATTTGAGTATGCTCTATACGATGTTGTCCTAGGTCCAACATTACCTTGATTGTTGCTTTGGTTGGAATTTTGGTTATTGCCTTGGTTGTTGCCTTGATTGTTGCCTTGTTTGTTACTTTGGTTGTTGCCTTGGTTGTCAAGGAGACTATTATTCTGAGTAGTTTTGGTGGTGGCTACGGTCAAGTTGAATGTAGGTTTTACATTAGGGATTTCAACTACACCATCGTTATTTCCAACATTCTTGTTTCGTTGCCAAAACTTGGGTTTGTCACCATTATTGTAATTGTTGGAGGGCTTTGATGAGTTGTTTCCATTGTATATCTTAATGAATCCTCTTTTGACTAAGCATCCTCGATTTTAATCCCATTCTCAATCAATTTTTTGAAGGTTGAGGGACATTGTAATTCCAATCTATAACTCATCTCGTCATTAAGGTTGTCAATAAAGATTTCTATCTTTTTCCTTTTTTGTAACGAGATGAGAGTATCATGCAAATAAACTTCTCCATTTTTGCAAGAACACAAGGAATGATTCACCCTTCTTTTGTTTTAGGTTACAAAGATCTTTCATGGTGATGTCATGTTGGATGTTGTATGAATATCGGGTGATGAACTTGTTAACTAACTCCTCAAAATTGTTAATCGGTGGGGTGATTTTGGAGAACCATTCAAGACAATGTCCACCTAAGCTTCTTGGGAATAATCTCATCAAATAAGTTTTCTCATAGGAAAATTTGAGACTCATGGTTCTAAATTCCCTTACATGATCAATCAAATTGGTTTTGCCATTGTATTTGTCGTACTTTGGGAACTCACAATGTTTGGGAAAGGGTATCATGTGAATACTTTGATCGAAGGGATAAGGAAAAATGTCTTCGATCAAGTATCACTTTGAAGTTCCCTTTTGCATGTCAAACATTTGTTGTTGGAGGGTCTTTACTAGATGAGTTAAGGAAACTACTTGTTTAGGATCATTTTTAGGATTTTTGGGCGGTGCTTTCAATTGATTTACATCAAAGTCATCTGGTAATTTAGCACCTTGTTTATCCAACATAAGGAGGTATGTTTCCCCATTTATTTTGAAAATATTTTCTAAACACTTGTGGAAATTGAGGTCTTGTTCAACATGTTGGACATCTTCTTCAGTTACTTCTTCCTTGTCATTGTTGTTGAGTCCCTGAAAAGGATTCTCTTTAGCCTCAACTACCATGGTGTTTTGTGTTTCACTATTTTTAGTTTCAGTTTTTTGAGTCTCAATGATTAGAGTTTCAATGGTTTCAATATTTGGAGTCTCAATGGTTGGATTTTCAATGTTTTTCTCTTCAATGTTGTGATTTTCAAGTCCTTTTTCCTTGAGCTTTCATTTTTGCAACCTTGTTTGAACGGGCATACAAGTGTTATAGTTTAGACTAAACTTTGATCTAAGTTTTGGAAAAGTACCAAGGATTACAACTAAGTCAAATAGAATGACAAATTCTAATGAGAATAAGTCAAATTTGACTACGTAGCTTTGTTTCATGATGAGAGGATGATAAATCCTGATGATGAAACTAGGCCTAATAATCAAAGGTATGATAAATTTGATGATGTTGGTACTTTGTGATGTTAGATCTTGGTTTAGGTTGAAAAATTCCACTTGTAGAGGTCAATTTGAATTTTTTTAGACTTCTAAGGTACCTAAGGAATGATCTTGGACTTGAGAAAATTTTGATGTTTTGGTTCAAACTATGAAACCGGCGGTAAATGTTCTTCCTAAACGAGGTACTCAAATCTTTGGAAAAGTTGAGGATTTTGACAATAGTAATACATGTATAATTCAGGATTGTTCTTTCAAGCTCTTTTGTAGAAATTAAAGGTCAATCTCTCTCTAAATTCATAAAGTGTTGATAATTGTCTTTGATGTTCTTTTGGACTAAGAGGTATGGACTTTGGTTTCCGAATCTTAATCTTTCATGAAATCATTTGGTAACATGCATGTTTAGACTCTATTTTTCCTAAGGAATGGTTGAACATTGTTGAGGATTCCCAAGATCAGACTGATTGTCAGACAAAAGGTGAACCTAGTCACTATTTTGTGTTCTGCAAAAGGTGCCAAAACAAAGACAAAAGGTGCCAAAAAAGAGACAATGGGAGACTTGGTTGTTTCACTAAATGCAATTATGAATTGGGGTTTTCACTTTCAATATGTGACATTTTGTTTGTTTTGAAAACACTTGGATAAAGACATATCAAGCACATGTACACTCCTAAGGTTGTAAAAGACTGTATTCTTTTTTATTCCACGCGAGTTTTACCCCAACCACACTTTTTCTTAGCGGATGAATAGATGTTTGACCCCACTGGCTCCCCTTGATGACACTCACTTCTCAGGGCAACCAAGCACCAATACCCATGAATCTCCCACGACATACTTTTCATCTCTTCTATGACTTGTGAGAATGTGGATGCCTTCACAATGATCGTTGTTGCACCAAAGAATAGATAAAGGATTTGGCCAAACTACAACAAGGGTTTTAGTAAGGAATTTTTGTTCGTAGGGATTGAACCATGCGATGAGAGACCATTGCTTTCCTTCTCGTCGGGACCAACTGCGTGATACTGGCCTTTCTTTTAGTATCCACTCTTATATACTGGCTAGAAATACACTTGGATTTAGTGTGTTATCGATTGGTTCATTCCTTGGGTGAGTACTTTTTCCCACAAGGTAGGCCCTCTAAGATAAACAAAAGCAAGCAAGTATACCCGTAGTTCAATCAATATTTATTCCACACGAATAAAGAGAGAACACATGCCATATACTCCACTCACACTCGCACACAAAAAGTGAATGGGTCTAGCTTTTTGATCACCCAGTTAAGGGGAGAGCATATGCCTACCATCTGTCACACACGAAGAACATGGTGTTCATTAACCCGTTAATTAAGCTATGTTCCTAACTTAACCAAAAGGAAACATGGTGTTCATTAACCTTTTAATCAAGTTATGTTCCTAACTTAACCAAAAGGAAATATGTAAATCACTTCCAGCCCCTTTAATATGTTAGTAGTTTGATAAGAGTGTCTTTGACAAGAATTTTTGGGAAACCTACAAGTCAACAACACAAAGTATTAGCCCTTGGAAACTGCAAAAGGTGCCAAAATAGAGACAAAAGGCGCCAAAATAGAGACAAAAGGTGCCAAAACAAAGATAGAGCAAACCAAAATTGTGCAAAGGTGCCAGAACAGAGACCAAAGGTGCCGGAACAAAGATAGAACAACCCAAAATGGTGCAAAAGGCGCCAACAGAGAGACCAAAAGCACCAGAATAGGTGTAAGAGGTTCCAAGAAGCTCCAAAATAGTGCAAAAGGCTTCCAAGACACTCTAAGAGGCTCCAAAACTGGTGCAAGAGGCTCCAAGAGGATCACGCTTGAACCTATGAACATAAATTTTCAAGTATGTTAATGTAATAAATGAGGCAAGGCCCCATGATGGGCGCCATTTTGTGTGTGTGTGAAATGTGCAAAGTTAGTATCAACACAAACCTTAATGAAACAATTTATATTGAAAGATTCAAAGCAAGGTAAACTATTCTAAGTTGCAATAAAGATAAATCTTGCAAGAATGTCTCATTGTCCTCTATTCTTAAATGATTCTTTTTAACCTTTTTGGCCCTCAGATTTCAATGTGCACAAAGGCTATTAGAATGACACTTAAGAAATGAGATTAGTATTCAACATGCAAGCTAATCTAATGCTTACATGAAACTATATGCAAACAATGATGATGAAGGCTATGATGAGTGAAGGATGATGTTGATGATAAATGAACAAGTGGAGGTGGATACTGTGGTAGTGATCTAGAATGATCTATGCATGATACTCCATATGCTTAAATGGAAACTTAAAATGAACTAATCTAAAATGCAACTATGATGCAATATGTTAATCTAAGATGTAAATTCAAAGTAAAAAATGATATGAAAACTATCTATAAGACTTCAAGAATTCTCCAAGCTCCAATGATAAACTTGCATAATAACTCTACTTCAAATGTGGATGAAAAATACAAGGATATGGTGAGGTGGCAATAATCAACAGTCCATATTGAATAAGAAGAATGGATGGTGAAGATGAAGAGAATCAGTATGCTGTCCCCTTGACCAAAGACAACATGCCATGTGTGTGGAAGAATCTCTTGACCAATGGGCAACATGCCATTTGGATGGAAGATTCAAGTGTGTGAAGAGAAGACCATGTGCTTCCAAAATTGGTGGAAGTGTGAGATGAATAAATCACGTGCTCCAAAAATGGGTGGAAGTGTGGGAAGAATAAGTCATGTGCTAAAAAATTAGTGGAAGTGTGTGAGGAAATGAGCCATGTGCTTTTTGAAATGAGTTGAAGTTAATTCTAATTAAAAATTAGAGTTATTTATTTTCATGTGACCTTGATGAGGTGGCACAAAAAGTTGTAAAAATGTGCTCTAATTCTTAATTGGATTTAGTGAAGATTAATTAAATAAAACAAGTTTAGGGAACCTTTTTTATTTAATTAATTTAGAAGAATATGTTTTAGATTTGGAGAATTTAGAAAATGAACAATATAAATAAATTGAGCATTTATTTATATGTAGTTGGAATATTAATTAAATAGCTAGTATTTAATTAATTAAAGGTGATGACCATTTTTAGGTGTATACAATAGAAATAAGGATTTCACCTATACCTACATAGGATGCAAAAATGTTAGATAAAAACAAGCATATGATAGATGTGTTTGATTACACTCTTGTGTTTTCCTAGAAATTTTTGGTATGCTTATGTATTTGAATGCATATGAGGATCAGATTATATGCTTATAGATGTATGCACATATTTTGACTGGTGATCCCTCATTGCTCTAACAACATTTTCATTTCAAATTCAGGAAACCTAGGAGCACCAAGGAGAGCAAGCAAGACAATCAAGAGTGAACGAAGATGGAGTAGAACAAAGCAACCATGATTCGTCATTTAGGAAATGACAGGTCCTCTTTCACTTTATGTGCATTCTTTTCTTTATGTATCTATAAATGCATAATTTTTTCCATGATATGCATTCATACAGTCAATCTCACGACTTGTGTGGGACATCTTGTTTTTATATTATCAATAAAGACTACAATTTTGAATAATGTCCTGGGACATTTATACAGTCAATCTTCTATGTTATATGCATCTGCATAATGCAATGTAGTATTGTAGTATTTATCATTTTTATTTACGCACATATGGTGAAATCTGATATATGTTTTCTTGAAGCTTATCCATTGGGCACCGAGTCACTTAAAAGTTGACACAACTTGAAAATAGTCTAGAACAATACTATAACTCACTAGATCAATGCATGAAACCTTGGAAACTTATTCAAAAACCAAAACTTTGGAAGGAAAACTACCTAACTATGTTGAACAACACTTAGGGGAATTGAAAACTTGCATCTAAACTATGGTGTAGCAACAATTATTGAAAACAAAACTCCTAATCTAGCATGTAAAATGCAAATCAGACCTCAAAACACCATTTGAGGTGTATCCCATTAACTAGGATAGGAAAAATTTCTCCATCCATATTTGATAACTGGAATGCATTGTCCTCCTTGCATTCTATAATAACAAATGAGCCACTCCACATGCTATCAAACTTGGAGCGCTTGCCTGGCCTATTTTTTAATTCATTCCATTTGAGCACAACATCACCCTCTCTGAATACTCTGGGTTTTTCTTTCTTATCAAATACTCTTTTTGTTTGGAGCTGATGATATTCCAAGGACTTCATTGCCTTATCTCTTATCTCTTCTAGCTCCATGACCTAAGCATATCTAACTTCCATTGGGTCCTCTTCCTCAAACATCTCTAGCTGGTGCATAATATCAAGAGTTGGAAGCTCCTCAGATAAAGGAAATTTTGCCTCCTTACCATAAACAAACATATATGGGGAGTTTCCAATGGACCTTTTGGGAGTTATTCTATCTTCCCATAATGAAAATTTCAACTTGGTGTGCCAAGTTCTTTATTATCCTCCACGATTCTTTTAATAATTCTTATTAGGTTCTTGTTTGTTGATTCTTCCAAACCATTACCTTGTGGGTAATAATTTAATGATGTATTAAGATAAATGTCATTTCTAACAACCCAATCACTTACTCTCAACCCAAAAAATGCTAAATCATTATTTGAAATGATGGATTCAGGTACTCCAAACTTGGTTACTAAATCATCATAAAAAATTTAAAGAACACTTTCATTGGCTTCTTTTAAAGCCACTGCTTCAGTCCATCTTGTAAAATAATCAGTTGTTGCAAGTACCCACCTATGTCCTGCACTAGAAGGTGGGTTGATAGAACCTATGAAATTAGTGCCCCATCTCATGAAGGGTTGTTCCACTTGAATTGGTTGAAAGGGTAAAGATGGAATCCTCTCTTTTCCTAAAAAAATGGCACATTTCACACATTTTCTTGCCCAAGCATGGGCATCCTTAAACAAGCTTGGCCAATAATAGCCAACTCTCATTATCTTCCATGCAGTAGTTCTTGGGGAAAAATGACCCCCAACAGTTCCATCATGGAACTCATGAAGCACTTTATCCACTTGATCATAATCAATACACCTTAACAACACACCATTAAGGTCTTTTCTGGAAAGAACATTATCAACTAGAAAATAGGGAATAGACTATAATATGAAATATCTCCTTTTGTCCTTATCTAAACCTGGTGGAAACTCATCAGTTTGCAATAAATGAGTCATATCACATACCCAACTTGCACTCAATGCTGGTGCAGCATTCTGAGGCTCATCATTAGTGACCAAAACAGTCTTTGTTTCTGTCTTTTCTTCACTTTCAAACCTTGTAGCTAGCTGTTCACATAGCCCTTTTCTCCTCACAAACTTGGTTATCTTTATGTCAATATCATACTCCATTACCTTTGTAATCCACCCAACCCTCTTTCCATTCAAGTCCTTGCTTAACAGAAACTCCTTCACACTAGGGTGAGCAACCATTAGATGTATCTTACTATTGGAAATTAGAGGCTTAAACTTTTTCAAACTTATAATAAAAAGTACATGCTTCTCCACAAAAGTATAGCTTTATTCATAGTCCTCTAAACCTTGACTGAAAAAGGTAATGGGTTTTTCTAAACCATCATCATTTTGTTGTACCAACATTACAAAAATGGTATCTATGCTACCAAAAACATATAGAATAAAGTCTTTTGAAAAGTTTGGATTTACTAGAGTAGGAGTTGCTGATAAGGCCTCCTTAATAGCTTTGAAAATGTGCTTTCCCTCTCTGCTCTAGCTAAAACTTGCATTTTTCTTCAACATAGCAGTTAATGGCTTCAAAAAAATTGCAACATCTGGAATAAACCTTCTCAAAAAATTAATTATGCCCAAAAACATTTGCAGTCCCTTTTTATGATTGGGTAAAGACAGCTCTAAAATGGCTTTCACTCTTTCAAGATCAATGGTGATCCCTTGTTTTGACACTATGTGTCCTAAAATCCTACCTTCGTGAACAACAAAAATGCACTTTTTTGGGTTAAGGGATATACCAAACTCCCTACACCTCTCAAACACTTGTCTTAGATGGGAAAAATGCTCATCTACATTTTTAGAAAAGACCGTTATGTCATCAAGATATATAAGCACTAATTTATGAATCAGCCTCTAAAATGCCATGTCCATGGCCCTCTGAAAGGTGGCACCAACATTAGACAAACCAAATGGAATTCTTTTGTAGGCCATAGTACCCCACTTTGTGGTGAAATCAGTCTTGTATTGGTCCTCCTCTTTAACTAATGCCTAGTTATAACCAAAATAACCATCAAGTAAGGAAAATATTTCTGATACTCTTAGATACTCTTTTGTGTTGGTTTGTACTTGGTTTGTAATGGTGATTAGTTCACCGGATTGGTTGTGTGTGGATTCATAGTTTGGTTGGTTTGTTGCACTTGACATTACTTATGATGTTTGATGATACATTATGTGGTGATTATATTATTTAGCTATGCTATGGTTTTCTTTAATAATATATGTGGTGATGTTATGATTCTATGTTGCTATGGTTTCTGATGTGGACAAAGTGGCATCACTCACTCGCAAGTGCCCTGCTACCCCATGATTACCTTTCACAGTGTGTCTTGTAATGGAGATTTACATGCTGCTTGACGTTTGTTTCTATGCAAGATGCAGGTACATGATACCAACTCCACCTTCTTGATAGGCCTGAGCATGTCCCATAAACCAAACAGGTATGATTTTGAAAAGGGAGTTGATAAGGAAGTGTCCCCATCCCAAGTCCGTCACCTCGCTGTGAGTCTTATGGTGTCATGGTCTTGACCTTGTCTTTGTTTCAGTATTGGTTGTTGTTGATTATTTATTTATTTTTGGATAGTTGTTATTTAATTAATCTTTATTTTATTTGTGATTAATTAATGTTATTTAGTTGATATAATTATTTGCAGGTAATTGTAGTTAAGTTAATTGATTAAATTTTCTTGATTGAGTGAATAGTTTAAATATAAATTTTAGATGTTATTATGTGAATTGAAATTTTAAATTTGCATAAAGTAAATGATATTAATTTTTGAATTTTAAATTTAATCAATAGCATAAATTCTTTATTATTATCAAAAGAAAATAACTAAAAGTTAGTTAAAAGATATTTAGAATAGTTACGAGAGTGAGTGGAAATTGAATGCAAAACTCTTGTTAAAAAAATATTCTCGAAGAGAATATTGGCCATAACTGTGAAAGGAAAGAAGTCACTTCATGGAGGAAATTGGTTGGAGAATTGTTTTTTTTGGTTTTTGGTTAAGAATTAGGAGAGGTTTTTAGGAATATATTTTTGGGCTCATATTTTGCATCTTTCTGGAAGTAGAGATTTTGGAAAGGGCTTTGGAAATTGAACTCTGAAGGCGAAGCTTTGCTCCAACCATCATTTCTTCAAGCTTCAAGAAAATAGGTTCCTTTACTGTTTATTTAGTTATTCTATTGTTTTGAAAAGATTGCCTGTACAAATTTTATTTAATAGAAATTTTGTTAATTTTGTAAAAGTTGAGAAATTGTTTGTACAAGAGGAAATGCTTATTTTGTAGAAGCTTTGTTTTTAAAATTGGAAAGATTGTTGGAAATTGTCGTGAATTTGTTAAAAGCTTCTTTGTAGAAAATTTGTTGACGGCTTCTGTGTATGAAGTTTTGTCGTGATTATTTTACTGCCTCTGTAGAAAACTTTATAGTGAAATAAGAGAACCTCATAAAAGATTATTTTTAAAACAATAGAAAAACACAGAGGAAAAACAATAGAGATATTTTGAAATCTCTTAGGTATTGGATTCAAAAACCTTCCTATAAAAATTAGGAAAAACCCATATCCAAATTGCCTGTAGAAGAATATGATTTAAATTTGTTTATCTGGAAAAATTAAAAAAAAAAAAAAACTCTGTGAAAAATTTTCCTAACAATTTTTGTGGAAAAACTTCTCTGTAAATTTTCCAGAGGATTTTAAATTTTTGAATTTTTTTAAAAAATAATAATTAAAATAAAATAAATAAAATAAAAATATATTGTAGGGGAGGTCATGTTGGTTGTTTTTTCTTGCAAACCAGGTTGGTCTCCTATTCTACCTATGGAGTAGCCAACTCCAATCAAGGGCAGCTCAAAGGACCTAGACCAACTGACAAGATCAAGAGATCTTCTGCACTTTAGGCTCTGTAGAACCAGGGCGGGTATACCCACACAATTCCCTAAAGAAGACCAAACATTGCTTTTTATAGCAGATGACTCCTTATGCCAAGAATTGAGGACCTCAAATGGGGCTAGATTCTCAGTAGCTCAACCTTGAAACAACTAGGAGGCAGGACACAAACTAAACAAAAGATATTCAATGATTTATAGATTAAAAGGTTTCTGAGAGGAATCAGGCTACAAGACAGATTAGTGCCTAATCCAGGGTCATGGAGTCACACAAAAAAGATGGAATTCATCTGCAAACAGAGCTCAATCAGTGGATCTTGTTTTTTCAATGCCTTGCATCAATTGTCAATGCCTTACACTGACAATCCAAACTCTTGTATCAACTAGACTCTACTTACCAAATCCAACCTGCAAACAAGTAATCACTGCTATCTATTCAAAGGATTTAACTACCTCCTTGAAGCAGACCTATCAACAAATAACACAATCCCATGAAGTATGAGAAGATGAACAAAAACACCTTATGCATTTATTCAAATGATTAAAAGCCTACAAATGTGGATACAATCTGATGATGTGCATGAAAGATAAGCATCTTCATGTGTTCTTTGCTCAAACTGATTGCATTTACAGAGGAAATCAAAGTTACAGACCAAAGACTCAAAATCATGACTCAAGACTAAACCCTAATCTATCTCAGACTAATCCCAAACTCAGAAAATGGAACTGAACCAAAGGAACCAAACCCAAGGGATTGAACTAAAAGCCCAAAAACGGGGAAGAGAAAAGCTAGGAAAAACACTAACACAGGCTGCCCCATCGGAGAGATGAAAACTAGCACATTGGGCTCAACTCTTGTGGGAGCCCATTTAACCCACGTGCTAAAATGAAAGATAAAACTCACAAGCCAAGGATTTGCAATGAAAAATAAGGGCACACAACCAGAACCTGAAAGACAACCAAAAAAGGCTCTAACATAGGCTCCAGTTGGGGATGTATGCCCCCCGTGGGCATAGCAAGAATTCAAATCACTGGGAGAGCAGACCAGAACAAAAGGAAACCAAAAATAGCGAGGAGCTAACCAGACAGGGTTAGCAGACACAGCAAAACAAAACTGACCAGAAAAGAAAAAACCTAACCTAATGTTCATGAAAAAAGAAATACTTCAAATAAAGCACCACTTCGAGAATTTTCCATGAACAAGCAATTCAAGAGTCACATTGTTGATTCTTTATTTCATTTGATGACACTAGGCCACCAAATGAAAATGTGAAGCCACAGTTTTCCTCTGTCAAACACAATTCTGTAGAATGAGCTGGCCTCCCCTAACTCATGCTTGCCTCTACCAAACACAAGTACCTGATTGCCTCTGTACAAGTGAAAACTTACTCTCTGTTTAGTTTTATCTTCAACTGGCAACCAGATCCAATAAACTTTATCATTGCCACCTTCTTGATTCTTTAATTCATTCAACATATCTTGCAACTGCTTTATATCATTTTCAGTAGGAGGAGGCACATCATTAGTGCAATGATGGTTTAAACTACTACTCCCACTTCCTCTTTTCACTTGGCTCTGTTCTTCATCATGGTGGTAATGAGAGTCATCAAAGGACTCCAACTCATCCTCATGGGCTATCCAACTGTCATCATCATCCCAATCTTGCTCAACATTGAGAAACTCTGGTTCAGAAGCACAATCTAAAATCAGACTAAAATCAGTGTCATCATGATCTGTAAGATCACCATTAGAAGGGGCATCAGAATCACTTGCATCATACCTTGCATCCTGCAAGTCATCATCGTCAAGACCGATATGAGTTGCCCACAACAACCCAGATTTGTTGTGTGCAAACCTTTGATATTCTATGGTTAGAAAATATGATATTTGCTTACAACTTAGTAGGTTACTACTCTTTCCTACCCTCAACCATTTCTTCCTCTCCTTGACCTCCACTAGGACTAAATGCAATACCAAACAGAAAATCAGGATATCCCAAGGTATCAACAAAAAGATTACCTTCATGAGAGTGAAACTCCACATCCTCACAGTCCAACCTGATATCCTCTAGAGTACTCCCTGCATCAGCAACTTCATTTGTCTTCTCATGAAGACTTGTGTCAAGACTGCACCCATTTGTGCATTTGAACTGCTTAACTATCTCATCACATTGCTGATTACACTTCCCTTCTTCAAAGAGCCAGTCCAACTGATATTCCTCTTCGGGTTCTTGGCTTGGGAGACTCAACCTCTGATCTCCTGCTTGGGGCACCACTTCTGCAAGTTGTTCAAACACAACTTCTTCATCATCTGTTGAAGCATCATCAAAGGTGTTAAGGAACAAATTCATGAGCTGATACCATGAATCAATGGAATGCAACGGTAAGCAAGTAAACCGATCATCGGCCACACTTCTAAAGATCTGACAAATAGCTTCATGACCACATCCTCTTTTTCAACCCGACAGTCTCCAATGAAATCAATAAAAAGCTGCATATGTCTTGATGTTGATTCCTTAACACCACCTTTAAACTTGGGTAAATATTTATTGATTCCCCTAGGGGCAGCATGTGGGTAACCCTAGATTTTATCAAAATCCAAAGGGATGTATCTTTCACTATCATATGCCCTCTTATGAACACAAGACTGTGCCTTAATCATGGTATCATAGCTTGTAGAGGGAAAATAAGGACACCAATGCATTTTGAAAATGAAACCTATCCCTCTACAACTATCCAGTTGCAATATTCAAACTTCCCTTGATGCTAGTGCTTGATCTCACCAAATAAGGGAACTAAAGTCTTTCAATGTTCAAAAGCACAAAGAATACCTGAGAACGTTGCAGCCATGGAACTATTCTTTGAACATTCAACAAGTTCACCTTGACAGAGTCGCCACCTCTTTACAGAGGACTGAGCTTCAAATGGTATGAAGCTCACTTACATGTAAATATTTCTCTAAGTTCCATCCAACAGAGCACCATAAATCTTCTAGCTTTCAGGTTCACTACAACAAAACTTTCTCCAGGCCATAGATTCTTCAACCTTTGAACAAAACCAACATGGCAAACGAATATGACTCTTTTGATATGGCACTTTATAACCGGATTTGTGACTAATTCCCTAGCAGAGTCGCCATCTTGTTGGTTGTTTTTTCTTGCAAACCAGGTTGGTCTCCTATTCTACCTATCGAGTAGCCAACTCCAATCAAGGGCAGCTCGGAGGACCTGGACCAACTGACAAGATCAAGAGATCTTCTGCACTTTAGGCTCTACAGAACTAGGGTGGGTATACCCACACAATGCCCTAAAGAAGACCAGACATTGCTTTTTATAGCAGATGACTCCTTATGCCAAGCATTGAGGACCTCAAATGGGGCTAGATTCTCAGTAGCTCAACCTTGAAACAACTAGGAGGCAGGACACAAACTAAACAAAAGATATTCAATGATTTATAGATTAAAAGGTTTCTAAGAGGAATCAGGCCGCAAGACAGATTAGTACCTAATCCAGGGTCATGGAGTCACACACAAAAGATGGAATTCATCTACAAATAGAGCTCAATCAGTGGATCTTGTTTTGTCAATGTCTTGCATCAACTGTCAATGCCTTACACTAACAATCCAAACTCTTGTATCAACTAGACTCTACTTACCAAATCCAACTTGCAAACAAGTAATCACTGCTATCTATTCAAAGGATTTAACTGCCTCCTAGAAGCAGACCTATCAACAAATAACACAGTCCCATGAAGTATGAGAAGATGAAAAAAAACACCTTATGCATTTATTCAAATGATTAAAAGCCTACAAATGTGGAGACAATCTGATGATGTGCATGAAAGATAAGCATCTTCATGTGTTCTTTTCTCAAACCAATTGCATTTATAGAGGAAATCAAAGTTACAAACCAAAGACTCAAAATCATGACTCAAGACTAAACCCTAATCTGTCTCAGACTAATCCTAGACTCAGAAAATGGAACTGAACCAAAGGAACCAAACCCAAGGGACTGAACTAGAAGCCCAAAAATGGGGAAGAGAAAAGCCAGGAAAAACCCTAACATAGGCCGCCCCATCGAAGAGATGAAAACTAGCATGTTGGGCTCATCCCTTGTGGGAGCCCATTTAACCCATGTGCTAAAATGAAAGATAAAACTCACAAGCCAAGGATTTGCAATGAAAAACAAGGGCACACAACCAGAACCTGAAAGACAACCAAAAAAGGCTCTAACAGGTCAGCTGTCACCGTACCTTCCCACTCCCCCCCATGGGGGCTGCTCATAGCCTTGGTGAGGCTGCGACCTCCCCACATGGAGGTTCGTAGTCCCATATGGGTTGCGGCCGGTATTAAAGTTTTAATTTTTTTTAATTAAAATTCAATTAATTTTTGTTTTATTATATATATATTATATATATAAATATATGTATATATATAATTTAATATATATGTATATATAGACATGTGTATATGGGTGTGAAATATATAGTGAGTATATGATTAATTTTATCATGTTAATTATAATGTATGATTTTATTAATATATATATATATATATAATATATATATACATATATATACGCATAATAGCGTGTATAAACACACACACACACACACATATATATATGTGTGTGTGTGTGTGTATATATATAAATATGAAAATATATTTTTATATATGTTTATGTTGTGAAAAGTTGGATGATGGATTAAATAGCAAGTTGATTTTATGAGGTGATTAGTTTAATTGAAAATAAGCATTATTTATTAAATTAAGTTGAATGATTTTGGGTGAATCAATTATTTATTTTCTTTGACAAATTGTGTTGTCGAATTATTGTTGAGTCAAGTATGATTTTCGCTTGATTAGGTTATGGTTTTGTGGGAAACCCTTATATTAGCATATTCTCCTATAAGAGCTTAAATTGCTTGTTAGGGATTTCCACAGGCATGGGGAATGATGTTGTAATTATGATCTTTTAATTTGATCCTTGTCCCTATTTTGACTATAGTTGCAATTTTGAGTTTACATTTGGGTTGTACTTTTTTATGGGAGTTGATTCATATGACTTTTGGCAGGATGGTTTTGCCTTGCAGTTGTTCTATTTTGTGGTTCAATGTTCTTGTTGGTACAACCCCTTGGAATTTTATGATATGTTTTGGGTTTCTAGGGAGAGTGGCTCTACGTGGGCGCTGATGCACAAAGGGGCTGTCAGGATAACCCACGTTAGAGTTAGAGTAATAAGTGATAACCTAATTAATTAATTAGGGGTGGGTAGTAAAACATTAGCAAGATAAATATGGATGCCTCATCCATATGTTAGATCTTTCATAGAATAAAGGTGGGTTGAGAAGGCCATGGTTGGAAAGATCGTTGCCTCATCTCCATAAGAGGTTAATGGTTCCGCATGAGTCACCCTATGGGGCCGGCGCCTAGAGAGGTTGTTAGGATAACCATAGATGGGAGTCGGTGCCTAGAGAAAGGCATTTAGGATAACCCATGTAGGATTGTGCGATGATACTCTCCTCTAGCATTCCCTTGAGTTGTTATTGTTGCTAACCTCTGGAAGTGGTCTTTTGATGTTATGTTCCCTTTATGTGTGCTCTAGCTTTTCATGTTTTGTAGTTTAGTCTTGTGTATTTGTTTGGATGTTCTTGGTCAGGATCCTTCCATATTTACTCCTAGCACGGGGGTGGTCAGGTGGAACATGCTACGCACCCCATTGGGTTCCTATCTTGCAATTGTACCTTTCAGTGTAGAGTTTTGCAGAGATAGTTTGATCCAGAGTTTATATGTTTCTAGATCTATATACTTGTACCTCAATTATACTTTGTGTATTGATGTGTTACTTCCCCATGTGTTGGGAAGACTTATGATGTAATCTTGAGTAATTTCTCAATGAGATGTACTTGTAGACTGATGTAATGTATAATCACACTATGTAATTCATTCTTGAACTATAATTGTAAATATTATTAAGTTGTGTTATATCTGAGAAAATATGTTCTTTATATTTCCAAGTACAATTTATTATGAATACATGTATGGTTTCTATATGGTTTATTCTTGTCACATTGTTCATCCTTAATAAATATTTAAATGAAGATATGTGAATGAATGGGTTACGTTAGTAGAATTGATAATTACTTTTATCAAATCTGTTATGGGATAGATAGTGTAATGTCACCTCATGCACCCCAAGGGAATTAGGTGTTTAACTTGTAATCATTAGCTATGTTAATTGCATTAGTAAACTTAGTGTTTATTCTCTATGTTTTCAAAAAAAAATTGTTGCATTTTTAGTTGTCCTTTGGGGTTTGCGTGAGGGGGCGTTATAGTCTTGTATTGGTCCCCCTCTTTGACTAATGCCTAGTTATAACTAGAATAACCATCAAGTTGGAAAAATATTTCTAAACCAACAACTACTTGAAGGATCAGCTCCATAGAGGGCAGCAGATAATGATCTTTCAATGAGGCTCTATTAAGGTCTCTAGAGTCTTTGAACAGAGCCTAATTTCTCTATTTTTCTTTCTAACTGGTACAAGGTTAGAGACCCACAAGGTATTCTTGATTGGGAAAATAATGTCTCCTTCAATCAACTTGGTCAATTCCTTTATCATAAGGGGCTCAAGTTTTGGGTTTAGAGGCCTTTGTTTGTGCCTAACAAGCTTTGTATTTGACTCTAATTCTATGGTATGTTGGAAAATTTGGGGATCAAATCCCTTTAAATATGATTATTCCCATGCAAATAGATCTTGAAATTCTTGAAAAAGAGCAAAAAAAGCTTTCCTATCTGCTTGTGAACAAATTTTTCCAATTTTAAGGAGCTTAACTTTAAATATCTCAAGCTCTTCATAATGTTCCTCTTTTTTTTTTTTTAGACTGCAGGAATCGGGTAGCACGACCCCCTATAAACTGCAGTGTGCCTGGTAAACTTTTTAACGTGACCGGCGGCGCTGGCGCGACACGCCCTCCGGTACCACGGGACGGGGGAGACTAGAACTCGTGACCAGCAGAGCCGCAACGGAATTACTTAGCCAACCGAGCTAGGGCCCCCGCCCTTCATAATGTTCCTCTTTGACCTGTATGCTGGTTTTTCATTTTTTGAGCTGATCATTAGTGATAAAGATGGACTCTAAAGTAACTAGACCCCTGGGCAGCTTGTTAGTTCTCAACTGAATGATTTGACCATCATATTGTTGCTTAAGTTTCTCCTAGTTTGCCATTGAAAACTCATCTTCTTCAAGTAGAAAACTCAACACTTGCTCATCACTCTCGAATACTTGCCAATGAATATTATTATCAGGAATAGAAGGCCTTACAACAACCTTAACATATTGTTGCACTTTTCCTTTTTTAATATCATTAGGTATATCAAACTAAGCACCTATTGCAACTAACCTATCTGCGTGTTTATTCTGATTCTTAGGGATATAAATCAAATTAAAAGCATTGAATTCCTCTATCATATCCCAAACCCTATGCTTGTAAGACTTAAGCACATCATTTTTAGTCACATTCAAGCCTCCTACCTGATTGACTGTCAACTCACTGTCTCAAAATACCTGAAGGAAACTTATCTTTCTTTTCCTTGCCCATTCCAAGCCCTGAATCAAACCTTCATATTCAACAGTATTGTTAGAACAAGAGAAATAAAATATGAAAGCAGAATAATATTTGTCACCTTGTGGGGACACAAGCATTGCACCCCCACTAGCTCCATTCCTGCTTCTAGAGCCATCAAAGTACATCTTCCACACCTCATCATGTTGTCCTAGTTGTTGGCATGCCTTCTTTTCAAGTTTTGGCATGAATTTTTTAGGTTCATGTAACACATATACCCCTGAACTAGCTTCTTTAATATTACCATTTGGATTATCCTCAATATTGTATGTTTCCCATTCATTTAAAAGTGTTTCTGGTACACTTTCAACCTACAATTCTTGAGTAGCAACAAGCTCTTTATCATAAAAAACAACACAATTGGCATTGAAAGGGCTTAGTATATAAGGCTCAATGTGGTTATTGGCTAGTAACTTAGACTTTATAGTCACTTTTGTCCCATATCTAGTCCTAAACAACATGTGGGACCAATCTAAAGACAAATAACCCCTATCTTGGTAGTGAAATCCCTCGACAAACACAAGGAAAAATATGGTGGCAAATCAATAACAAATATATCTTGGGGAATGGAAAAGTTTGGGAAAGTATGAAGTGTGAGACTTAAATCCTTAATGACACCTAAGGTGTTAATGGTTGATGCATCAAGCTGGACTACAACCTTTTCAAGAGGTTGATATTTTAGATTCAACTTATCAACAATCTGTTTGGGCATGACAAAATTGCTTTCCCCATTATCTACCATGCAGTTATGGACTAATTTATCCACTATTATCAAAGTCAAATAAAATAGGCGGGGTTGAAATCTTTACGTAATTGTTTATTATTGTCCTCAGGTGCATTTGTGAAAACAATCTTAGCTTGACCTACTGGTGCATCACTTGAAACATTTAAATCAGTCAAAGTAGATCATAACAAGTCTTTTTGGCCTGGGATAGACAAGGAATCCCACATTGACATAGCCACGTTCACTTTCTTCATGTGCTCAACAATGTTAAAGGAAAAATTTACCTTTTGATGAGTCCTTGCAACAACAGGGTCTGCTTGCAAGTGAGGTTGCTCCTTTGTAGCAACTTGTGTGTTCCTTTGCAGTATGCATGGCACTTGAGAGGTGGATGGTCCAACAACTTCCTTTTCTTTGTTTGTTGATTGTTCAATCTCAAAAGCCCTCTTTTTGGCTCTTGTATTAGCTACAACTGGAGAATCATCCCTATGCACTCCATAGAATTCCTCTCTTTACCAATTCAGGAGAGTTGTATCACTTGGAGGGAGATTATGTTGTTGTGGAGACTCCTCATTAGGCACACTTTGTATATTTGAGGCATTTTGCACCATAAATGCTTGATTGATAACCCCATTTGAACATGTAGCTTGATTGTGGGGTTGATTGCACAAAATACACCACTCATACTCAACTGCAAGGTTATTCTGGATTGGAGCAAGATCTCTAGTTGAATTGATTAGAGATTGATTATATGCTTGAAATGGCCTTGGATTAACATTTTCCTTGCACCTTGGTTGTTTCCCTGAAAATGCTATATGTTAGATTGGTACAACTGATTCTGTCCTTGATTCTGAGGCTGATATGGCTATCTATTTTGGAACTGTTGCCTTTTTATGGTTACTAACTAATTTCCAAAGGACTAAAGTAAGCCTTCAATCTTTTGCTAACTATTTTTGATCTCTTGCAATTCTTGAGATTGGGTTGGGATAGCCTTATCTTGATTAACAATAGTTCGTAAAGTTGGAACAATAGGTATAGGAGAAAAAGGTGGCATCTACAGAGGCATAGAAGGATGAATTTATGGGAAAATAGGCATTGGCGGTCTAGGTGCAATCTTACCAACCTGGATAAGACTATTTTCTACCCTAACTGTTATGTCATAAGTCTGTGGCAAAGTATTCCCACCCATGGATTGTATCATTACTGAAATGTCACTGTTAAGAGCCTTTAAATAATAGAGAAATGCATATTCTAGGGAAGATCCTACTGTGGCAAGAATCCTATCCCATGTTTTCTAAAAATGGAAGTTAAAATCCATCATTTTCTCCTGAGGAGCTCTCTTAATTGTTGTCATCTACTCAACTAATGAAAAGTGAGACTTTTCTTCAAACTGCTTGTTCAAAGTTGCTCCCAACTCATCCCAGGTTGTTATAGAACCAAATGTTAAGCCCCTAAACCACTGAAGGGCCTTCTCCTTCAATGAAGTAGCCAACAATGTCACTGCAACATTCTCCTGAGTGATGTGATGGACTCCACATAATGAAGCCACATCCCTGATATGTTCAATGTGAGTAGTTTGACCCTCCCCTATGAAAAAAGGTAAACTTTTTAATGCAACCATAAGAATATTATCATGTTGCTGCAAGTTTAATGGACCACCTCCATTAAATGGAACAAAAGGTTGATTCCTTTGTGTTGCCATTGTATTGACCTGAATTGGTTTAACAAGTACAACAACTAAAGGAACAAAGACACTTGCTACAACTACTGCAACTATTGGTTTGAAACTAGGAGGTGTAGAGTGAACTATTTTTGATGAAAAAGGAGTTCATTTTGTTGTTTTGCCTTGTCTTCTAGGAGAGGATAGGGGTATTTGCAAGATCATCATGGAAAAAACAAGCCCTTAAGTGACAAAAAATTTAGAAAAATCAGAGTAAGGCAACTTGACATAAAAATTTGAAGAAGTTATCTATATTATTTTAAAAATATGTAAGAATAGAATCTGTAGCAAATTGAATTTAGTTTCTAAACTACTAGGTTTTTTTGTTTTTTTTAAAATCTATTTGGTGAAAATTTGAAATTTCAATGCAGTAGTACTTAAATTTCAGGGAAAAAATAAGAAGTAGGTGTATACCACCTAACCACAATAAAATGATAATATTTTTTTTATAAAATTTTAGACATAAGTAGAGGACTCATGTCAGGATGTGATGATATTTTTTGTAATTTTTTTCCAAGTAAATAATTAATTATGAATTTTTATTACAACCTTTAAAAAATATAAAAAAACTTGTATGTCGACCAACTTAACTTGGTCAAAACTTCATGAAATTCAAATTTTCTTTCCTTAATCCTATAGTGTGTAAAGCATAGAATGTGATACATGTTTTGGATTCCAAAAATGTGATACCGTTTGAAAGTTATAGATGTTTTCAATCAACCTATCAATCAGGACTTTAGTCACAATTCAAATAGAAAATGAATAATAATTATTTATTAAATTCAAAGTAAAGCATAATTTATATTGGTGGAAAGTTGAGAATCTCCTTTAAAACCTCTTTTTCATTTCATCAATTTTGGGTAAAAAAAAATTCGTCAGCCACATACCCTACAAATACCCATCATATTGCCACTTTTTGGCCCATCATGATCCTGCACATACCCATAGCTATAAATATTCAAAAGGGATATCACTACTCCTAGTTTGTATCTTTTTCATATGTTGTTTTATACTAGTTTTTGCTAATCTACCCACTCAAAGTCACCAGATATGCTTCACCAACATCTAAAAAGGTTTTAAATATGCTAGTTACATATCAAAACCAATAGAATATTGAAATTTGAAGATTGTCTTGATTTGATAGTCCCACTGGGCATGCCAAAATTGTTATCTCTTAAAGTTGCACCCTAGCTAAGTTGCAAAACATAGCACTTTAGAGAAACATGAAATCACTCCTAGGTTGTGGGTCACCTAGAACTTGGAGTGAATCTCCAGATAAGGTTGGCTCCTAGCTGGTTATTACCTAAAGCTACTCTACTCTATTGACTTGGCAAGGAAAAAGGTAGAAATAAATATATAACTTAAAATTGAAAATTGGAAATAAGAGTGATACACCAAACTAAAAAGGACCACGAAACTCAAAATTTCATGCACTTTCCTACAATAACATAAACTAAAGATGTACAACCTATTATTGTATGTCTTTGCATAAATATTTCACAAAAAGGTCCTAGAACTCAAACTTCTAGTAGGAAGATATCTTCACAGCTAAAAGTTATTTTTCACTTCAAGACACAAGTTGCAACTTGCATTGACACACTTTCTGCATAAAGGTATCAAGAACATGAGATAAAGTTAAAAGGAAATAATCAATACCTCATAGAGAACTTGATCAATCACTTAGGAACACACAATAATGCAGAGAATAAGTAGGCAAGATCTCATATCAATTGCATCCAAGGCTTTCACTATATTTCATATCCAAAAAGAGTTACAAAAATATGCTCCAATCTGCCAAAGGACTGATAAGTCACTAATTCCAGAAAATGCATAATAGGAACTAACTCCAAATGAGTCAAAAAAGTGACTATAACTCACAACTCCCTCCAAAAACCTACCAAAATAGGATAAAAAACTAAATTGGGTCGGATGCCTCCAAAAAGCCAAAAATCTAGCCACTAGATCCTCTCCAAAAGGGCTGCATAGTGTGGAAAAAGCCAAATT
The DNA here is from genome assembly GCA_007258455.2 of Sequoia sempervirens. Classification (NCBI taxonomy): domain Eukaryota; kingdom Viridiplantae; phylum Streptophyta; class Pinopsida; order Cupressales; family Cupressaceae; genus Sequoia; species Sequoia sempervirens. Next base: position 277,062,381 of record VDFB02193867.1, on the reverse strand, counting down.
TGACTATGCCAAGTATTTAGGCATGCAAAACCACCCCCTATATTCTCTCATAACCTCCAACAAGGTGAGAAAACATCCCTATATACTCTCCATATGTTTGCAAACTTTCCTCAACTCCCCTATATGCTTGGAAAAGCGTCAAAGCTCATAATGAAATACGTAAGAGCATTACAACACATAACACTCTATTTTTGCATTTTAAATAGCAATATGACATAATTATTTATAACATCATTGAAGTCAAATGCTTTACATTTTTTAAATCAATGCAAAAATAAGCACAAGGGTTCGGCCCATTTAAGAAAACAAAAGAAAATATAAGTGTTAAAAGACTTAGTGAAGAAGCATATTCAAGGGGCTAATAAGATCATAACCCACAACCTTCATTAGTTTGATAATTTTTTTAAAATAAAGTGATAAAATAACACTTGATACCATCGGCCAAAGGATAGGGTTTGCAAACCCTAAGCATAAAATTGATGAAAGAAGCAAAAATTCATTTCACTTTCACCCTTTTGAACTCTGGAAACTTCCTCCCAACTACCATAGGATTTCATTGAGCATTTTTGTAGACACCTCCATGGTGAATCTCTACAGTTTCAGAGGTATTTCTTGTGCAAAATCTTGTTGATTTTCTCAAAGAAAACTGATAAGTTGTTTTCAAGATAAAATAAAATGAAAACTCCATTTTTTTGTGCCAATCTAGGTCTTCTAGGCCGCGACCATCTATAGTTTTCCTTACTCATCTCATATGCTTTAATTTTTTGTTGTTTGTTTTCCTCAAATTGGCCACCATGGAGACTGTGATCTTGAGCTTTGGAAAGCATTTCACACATAAATTTAAAATAGTTGGGTAAGCCTCGAGCCCTATAGTTTTCTAAATGTTTCAAGAATTTTACATAGAAAATTATAACTTTTGGCCGCAACCATATACTTTTTGTAGTGGTTTCACTTGTTTTTGAGCTATCCATCTTATGCTTCATTGTATGACCATGTGTATCATGTTCTTTCCATGTATATTTTTCTTCTTTTACAAAGAAAACAAAAGGTCTTTTACTTCAATGCCCGTGGGCATACCACTACAAACACTAAAAGATTTATTCATTCTAAAAAGATGGCTTGTTTTGGGCTTGACCCATAATAGAAAAATGAAGGAAGTGTGTAGAAAGAAAAGTCTTTCCACTTTACTTACTAGTTCCTGGGTTTGAAACTCGAATTCCCCAAGTGGGTTTCAATGTATGTGAAGAAAAATCTCATGTATATTCATTTTCATTACCTCTTAAAATGGCCGCAACCATATGTTGTTGTACACGCACGAAGATTGTTATTGGGTTATAAAACCTTAGCCTTCCATTGTTTTCTTGACCCAACCTGAATGGGTCTAAAAATTACAACCCCATTTTCCCATGTTCTGGGTATGAGATTTTGTAAGACAAAAACCCTACTACCATGGTCGCGGGTCTATGTATGCTCATTATTTTTTTATGGCTCGATCTTAAAACCCCTATTCGTAGCTTACTCCTACAGAGAAAACCCTGCATGCTTGGCCCTCTGTCATGCATAGCTTGTTTCTCATTGTTATATTAAAAAAAATGACATATTTAGCTCCACAATCTTTAGACTAATCTGAGAAACACTAGAATGTTAATAATGATGTCTTCTTGGTTGATCACTGATCACCATGATTTTGACTTCTTCATTGTCATTTCTCTTCCCTACTGTCATGAAACCAAATGATCATTGTGATCTTCACTTGAGAGTTTTGCACTCATTTTAGAATCACAACAATCATGAGATGACATTCATTTATCTCAACCATGCCATTAACAAACCCTATGCTTTGAATGAGGCCATACATGGAGTTCTCTATTCATATCAGATTAGTACTATCACAATCTCTTGTCTTTTGACGAGAAAGCTTGTACCAAAACAACTTTACTGTTCTTCATGAGGAGTATACCATTCATTTTGTGTTTAGTTTAATGACTTCCATGAAATCTTCTTATATTTTTGGGATTGTATTCAACATTTGTATTGCATTTTCTGGTTGCATTCACCATCATAACAAGATGTACCTTCATGTTAACTGCCCCTTTAATGATTGATACCATTAGGGCATGCATCCTTTTCTAATGAACTGACTATTCCTTTCTCCCAAAACTGATATGTTGATGAAGTGTCTTCATTGCTTAGACCAAAACCCTAGACTATTGTATATGCCTTATCACTCTTCCTTAGACTGCAATGATCATTATATGGATTGTCACTGTCATTTTCCATGCTCATTCTACTATTCATGGGCTGTAAACTTTGTTCATTTATAGCTTCTTTTGTGTTGATATATGTGGTGAGATTAAACAATGAATGATTTGTCCCTTTATTATCTATTTGTCATAGTAGTGAGATGTGGCTTTAATGTGACTGCTCTCATATTCCTTCCATCATGGAACTATCTTGGTGCTCACATGACTGTTAAATTGTAATTAACATTACTGTCACTTTATTTATTCCTCCATGTGACATGATTAAGAGCTATTTTTCCTTCATGTTTTACATGTTGTTTTAGCATGTCTTCCCACTATTATGCTAGTTTTAAATGACTATCACACAAACCAGGCATACCTTGCTTTCATTAATCTTCTTGACTACCAATATTAATGTTAGATCATTAAGCATTGGAATGCTTTGATTGTCATACTACATCAATATTTTTTTTCATTGTACCTGATGAGTACCATTGTTTAGTCTTTTATGACACTGTGGTTTAATTGAGCGTCAATTTATTATTTATAGTAATGAATTCCTCAACTTCACTGCTATGAATGATGAGTTCATCCTTGATTACATTGATGAGTCTAGTTTATGGTTTAATTTTGGTAGAATTTATGATCTATTTGTTGAAATTGTCATGAACCTTGATGTTTGAATGTTGATATTTCCTCAAAACCATAGGCATTGGGCCTAATTTTATCTTTGCAAATCTTCAATGACATTGACATGTTATATGGACTATCTATGTTAATTCTGCATGTGGATTAATGAATGTTCTTTAAGATAGTTATAGATATGCGATTATTGTTCATACTAATATTTCCATGCAGATATGATTCAAGGCCACTAAGTTGAGAAGATTCTACCAGTTGGACATTCACCATAATGACTAAAAAAGTGGTCATGCAAAGTTCAATGGAGGGAATCATTCAAAGAGGTCGACAACATGAGATTCCTCATGCAAACTGAGTTGTAACTACCTTGTAAATGATCTTTATTGATGTTGAGCGAATATGGGCATTAGTGCTATGCTAAATCTGTGTTGAGGCAGGCACGTCTAACCAAATTCCATGCACGTGTAACTATCTCTCCACTTTCTCTGCTTTCCATAAAGTGGCATCCTCCCAGTTCATGGAGTTGACCACCTTAGTTAGTAACTTCTTTTCCTATAAATAAGATTCAAATTCTCCTTCTCAGGACGTTGCATGATTTGATGATGTACTTGCATTCTTAGTTTCCAGCAATACAGTTACTTTGCTCTATTGTACTCATGTTTACCAATGAATAAGATGAAGTTATCAATTCATGCATACGAGTTTACATTATTTTTAGAGGATACTCATTTAAGGAGACCCACTTGCTGAGAATTATGTCCTTAGTTTAGTTTAGTTTAGTTATTACTTTTTGTTTAGTAATTAGTTAAGAATCTAGCACCAATTGTTCTTGTAGCCACTAGAATTCCATTATGTGACTATTCCTACAGCCAAAGCAGACAGAGTAGTTTCTTGTTTGTTTGCTCAGTTTTTCATTTTTGTCATGTGTTTCAACTTAGCATAGTTGTTGGTTGATTTTTAATACTTATGTTATTTCCTTCTAAGAAATTTACCTCCAACATTATTTTTTTCTTAGTTGTAGAATAAATATGGCTGCTTGGGATCCTTAGTGCACATACTGTGCTAACCCATTTCAAATTCATGTCCCTGGGTTGACAAGTTTAATGTACCTTCATGATGATTGAATGGCTATTTAGTTTAGATGTCCAATCTCTGAATCATAGCTATAAGGGCTTAGTTGTTAAATCATTGTAGGAGGCCAAAAATTTTGGTGTCGTTGTCGGGGATGGTGTCAAACTAGGGAGTTCTTTGGAGTCATTGGTAGTTTTTCTTGCGGTAGTATTTCTAAAAGTTGTTCTTAGTATACCCCTCAATTAGGAAGTAATGACCCCCCTTTATTCTTTACCAATTCTTTGTGTGAGCCGGTTGATAGTGAGTTGATACTGCATGCATAGAGGAAGGAGAAGAGATGCTTATAGTGGATTCCTTCCTAACAATCCTGATCCATTCCAGCTAGTTGAATATTAGAACCTGCCAAGAGAAGAAGAAGAAGATCCACACCACTTTGTTGATGCAATTCTTGATCTGACTAGCTCTAAAGACCAAAATCAGCTTGAGAATCCCTTTGCTTTGGAACTACATCAACTAGGCATGGATGATGCAAATAGAAATAGACCTAACCAACTAGATTTTTCTTTCCCCATTTCTCATTAGAATGAAGTAGAAAACCTCAAAAATATCCCTACTCTAGTCCTTCCCAAGTTTTATGGACTTTTCACAGAAGATCTTGATACCTTCTTGTTCAATTTTGATATACTCTGAAGGAGTTATGACTATACCACCGATGCCCATAGGATTAAGCTATTTCATACCACTCTGAAAGAAGTTGCATTAAGATGGTTCATGAGCCTAGGAAGAGATACTATGGACACATGGGATGACATGAAGACAAAATTCCTTGAGAAATACAAGGAGTATTGTAGGGGCAGTGACATGAGAGGAGGTGACATTTTTAGGATGCAAAAAAAGGAAGATGAGATCCTGGAGGATTGCATTGCAAGGTTTATGTTTTTCTTGCAAAAATCTCCACACCATACACTTAATGAAAAATCACAAAAGCTACTTTTCCCGAGAGGAATCAATGACAACTGCACTAATGCCTTGGATCTGATGGGAGGAGGAGATATATCCCAAGTTCCTTGAGAGGATATCAAGAAGATATGTCGTAACTACTCTAGGGAAACTTCAAAGAAAGGGAGAGCTTACCAATCTTCCATGGGTAAGTCATCTACCAATGGAGTTTCAAGAATTGAAATTACTTATTTGTTGGTAGACTTCAAGCAAGACATTATAAACAATCTAGCTACTCAATTGGATGCACTTTAGGCCAAGAAGAAACAAGAGGAGGAAAAGGCAACATTGGCAGAGTATTGCCCCCATTGTAGACAAAAGAAAAAAGAATGTAGATGCAAGATGGTAGCTAATATTGAAAGCAAGCATACTGCACCCGAGTTCAAGCCAATTCAAATTAAAGAAGATCAAGTCTACTATGTTGCATAAAGGAGGCCTTGGGCTCTAAGATAAGGTATGCCACCAGATCCACTCTCTTTTGCTAGGCCATATTTTAATTCTTATTCATCTGGTAACCAATGGAAGCCCTTATATCCATCCATCTATGGAGGATATCCACCACAACCTTGGAGTAACCCTCCAAATACCTAGCCTAATCATCAAAACTCTCCACCCCAATGGCAGCAACCTTAGGGAAATTGGTAGCCACCCTAAGGAAATTAGTAGCAAACAAATCAATGGAGGGGAGGACAACAATGGCCAAACCAGCCAAATAGCTACATGCAAGCACCTTCTCAGCCCCAACAGCCTATTATAATGCCTCCACCAGCTAATTCAAGCTATAATCCACCTAAACCTACTCAGCCCACACCCAATCCAAATAACAAACCACAACAACAGCTTGTATAATCTACTGATTAAAATTAATTCCCTGCATATGTTGTGAGTGTGAGTAACATCCACTTGCGTTCAGGAACTACTATACCAGCTCCTTCCACACCCATTATCACTGAGCTTCCTATGGAAGAAGAGGAGCCTCTGAATACCCCCATTTAGCCCAGTGCACCTAAGAATCCTAAACCAGTCCCAATCAAGCAAACTGAACAAGAACCACCATTTCCTCAGAGATTAAAAGTTTCCAAGAAGGAAGAAAAGGAGGACACAAAATTTGACATTATAGATCAGTTGAAGATAATATGTGTCTAGATATCCCTATTTTAGGCCATAAAAGATGTTCCAATCTATGACAAGGCAATCAAAGAAGCATGCCTCAAGAAATTGGGTAGAAAGAAGGAAGACCTCACTATGGTTCATGTGGTGGGACAACTAGCTGACATCATGCTTGGGAAAGTGATTATCCCTAAGTACAATGACCTAGGTAGTCCTATGGTAGGAGTTGTTATAAATGGGATCCAAATAAAGAATACTTTGATTGACTTGGGAGCAACAATAAATGTAATGACTAAGGATATCCTGTAGCAACTAAATGTTACAAGCATGAGACCTACTCCTACTATCTTGTAGCTTGCTGATAGTTCTACTGTTAAGCTTGATGGTATAGTAGAGGATCTTGTGGTGATTCTAGACTCATGGGAGTACCCAACAGATTTCATGATTCTCTCTCCTAAAGCCACACTAGGCGGGTATCCCATTATTCTTGGAAGACCATGGTTAGCAAAAAAAGATGCATATATTAGATACAAGACAAGAGACATGACCATTTTTTATGGGAAGAGCACAAAAAAGCTTTCTCTTTATCCTCATGCTCAGCCATCCCACGATGAAGATAATCTCGTATAGCCACATATTGGTGAAGAGGCCGAGCAAGTTAACTATGTGGTGCAGCTTATGATGTTAGGAAGAAGCTCTTTTATGCAGCTTCAAGATGAAGATGAAGTATTGGCTAACATCATTCAGAATCATTGTGAAGTGGAGGAAGCATCATCTTCTCATTCTGTTGTTCCAGTCAAGACACTTCTGCCTACTCTTCCTGCAGACACACTTCATATAGCCACTCTTCCTGCAACCACTCTTCCTACAACCAGAATTCCTGTAGCAATAGGTATGTCCCATACATTGCTGCCATATGAACTCAAGGTACCATGTGTTAATGAAGTAGCTATGATAGAGTTAACTACACAAGTACAGGTGTTAGAAGGAAAATATCTGAATATTAACAACAAATTGAATGAACAACATCAATTGTTGTTGGCAAACCTATTGAGGACCCACCAACATGCATTTGTGTGGGATTATCATGAGATGAAGGGATTGGAACCTAAGCTTTGCACTCATAGAATTTATATCAGAGATGATTGCACCCCAGTTAGACAACCACAAAGAAGAATTTACCCTACACTAAGAGAAATTGTAAAAGGAGAACTGCAGAAATTGATAGATGCAGGATTTATCTACCCCATTTTAGATAGCCAGTGGGTGTCTCCATTGGTGGTTGTGCCCAAGAAAGGAGGGAAATGGAAAGTTTGTGTTGATTACAGGGAACTTAATGCTGCCACAAAAAATGACCATTTTCCTTTACCCTTCATAGATCAAGTTTCAGACTCACTTGCATAAAAGCAATACTTTTCTTTTCTAGATGGCTCCAGCGGCTATAACCAGATCCAAATTGCACCTAAAGATTATGAGAAGACCACCTTTACCTATCCACAGGGAACATATTCCTACTTAGTACTCCCATTTTGCTTATGCAATGCACCTGAAACTTTTTAGATGGAAGTCATTAACATATTCTCAGACATCTCTCATGATTGCATGGAAATTTATATGGATGATTTCACCACCTATGGTGCTGATTTCAATGAAGCATTAGAGAATCTCAGGAAATTCCTATAGAAATGTGAAGATCACAATCTCTCTCTAAATAATGAAAAGTGTTTCATGATGATGTAGGAAGGTGTAGTTCTTGGACACTACATCTCTCACAAAGGAATTCAATTATACCATGCAAAGATTGAGGTAATCAAAAATCTTCCCACACCTGCAAAAAAAAAAAGATGTTAGGAGTTTCTAGGGACATGTAGGCTATTATAGGCAGTTCATCAAGGATTTCAACAAAATAGCAGCATCATTGTATACTCTTCTCACCAAAGATGTTGAATTTCAATGGACAAAAGACTGTGACAAAGCATTTTCTGATTTGAAGATAGCTTTAACTCATGCTCCTATACTCAGAGGACCTAATTGGGAGCTTCCTTTTCACATCCATATAGATGCATCAAACTATGCCATAGGAGCAATTTTAGGATAAAAAGAAGGAGCTATTGAAAATGCCATTTATTTTGTCTGCAAAAACTTGCAAGGAGCTGAATTCAACTATCCAATGATAGAAAAAGAAATGTTGGTAGTGATCTATGCCCTAAAAAAATTCAGACACTACATAACAAGATATCAAATCTTTGTGCACACCAATCATGCAGCCATTAGATATCTCATGAATAAACCCCTAATCACCGGTAGGTTAGCAAGATGGTTGTTGTTGATGTAGGATTTTTACATAACCATTGTGGATAAACCAGGGAAGGCCAATGTTGTTGCATATTTTCTTTCAAGGCTGACTACATTAGAAGAAAATCAAGCCATAGATGACTCATTTCCTGACAAGCATCTATTCTCCATCAACGTGCAAAGTCCCTTGTATGCTGACATAGCTCATTATCTGGTCATAGGGAGAGTTCCTCCTCACTTCTCTCCAAAAGAAAGAAGGGTGCTCATTGGAAAATATTTTCCTTTTTCATGGATTGTTGGATGTTTGTTTTACACTGGACCAGACCATGTCATGAGGAGATGTGTGAGAGACGATGAGACATATGATATTTTGCATACATGGGACAATGAACCATGTGGAGGACATTTTGCAGCCAAGAGGACAACAATGAAGATCTTGAACACAAGATATTACTAGCCAACACTCCACAAGGATGGAGGAAAGTATACAAGAAAATGTGATCGATGCCAGAGGATGGGAAGACCAACCAAATTTGATGAGATGCCACTTTTCTCTTAGGTAGTAATCACACCATTTGACAAATGGGGACTAGATTTTGTAGGACCCATTAATCCTCCATCAAATCGTAAGTCTTATATCTTAGTTTGCACTAATTATGCAACTAAGTGGGTAGAAGTTAAGGCCATGAAGCATGCAATAGATAATTATAAGGAAATCTAGGAGCGCATCTAGTGAAAACTCCATAGAGTAGTGCCTTTGGTAACTTTCATTTCGATTAGGTTGCCTCAAAGACACGTACAACTATGTCCAAATGCGGAAAAGATAGAGTTCATTTCCCACATTGATCCTTCTAAGAAAAACACATTTAAATTCAATAGTAAGCATTAACAGATTCTACTACACTAACCAACAGACATGAAAGATGAAACAAAAAACTAGAACACAAAGATTTACGTGGGGAAAATCCTTTCAAATAAAAAACCCCACACTCAAAAGATCGAGCCATTGTATTATTCAGCAACAGACGGTTACAATACAATTTCAGGCTCTTAGCCTTTTCAGAGATTACATCTTGTTCATTTGGATACAACTAGTAGCAAACTCTCCCAGATAGATCAACCATAGCATTCATGATCAAGAGAGATTCTAGCACAACTCTACCTTTCTCTTCTTTTGCTTTGACCTCATGGCCTCGGCCTTTTGGCCAGCCACTCGGTCCTAATTATCTCTCTCACTGGCTCTTGGCTCTTCAGCTCCTTAGCTTATTAGCCTATTAGCTTTTTTCAACAGAACGTTCAATGCATAATTATATGCATTCATTCTCAATAGGCTCACTAAGAATCAATTCAAGATCACACAACAATCTCCAACTCAACAACCTTATCATCATAGATGTTTCCACTCCTGTGTAGATTTTTCCTTGTAGAGCATTCAACTTCATCGTAACTGCTGCAAAAAGTCCAACTACAAACCGTTTGAATTTTGCTTCCTCTGATTGGTCCATGAGCCAAGTCAAATAGTCAAGAAAACAATCCACTGAGTTCGCATGTCGGTGAGACACGAGAAGTGTCTCCTCGATGCTCAAGGGATTCACAGACAATATCAGCATAGGTTCCAACAGTCGACAAGAGGTTAGTCATACCGAATCTACCGATATCCTTTGCACTTCTATTGGCAACCGTCAAATAGTCGGCAAGACCTACCGCTCTCGCCAAGACATCATGTCGAAGCTCACAAGGTATTCTAAAGAGTTCATCAGTCGGCAAGACTATCGCTCTTCGCCCAGACATTACACTGACGACTCCAAGTCATATCGACCTCAACATTCTCATCAGCGAGACAATCACCATTCAATGAGAAATCATACCAAAGCCTTTTGTGTTTCTCTGATGACTCCATTCGCTGAGAGTCTCACCGAAAACACCCGATCACATGTTGCTTTGTCATCCAGACATACCGTTGTCACCAAGAGGTTACACCGGGCCTCTTATGTTACACTGAAGTCACATAGCCATCGGCGAGACCAACACCTATTGCCAAGACTTCACGCCAAAGTCTTCAGGTTACCCTGAGCCCACCTTTCGCCAGGAGTCATGCTGAATGCATCCCACACCATCGGTGAGACAAACACCCGTCGCCAAGACTTCATAGCGAAGCCTTCAAGTCATACCGATGTGTTCCATTGTCGGCAAGAGAATCAACCTTTAGCAAGACTTCTGACTGAGGTTTCCATCCTGAAACCATTGTTCACCAAGAGTCACACCGAATCGATGAACCCATGTGCTATCAGTGATACTTTCGATATTCGATGAGACATCATATCGAAACAAGCCTTTCAGCCAAGGGTCTCCCTGATGTCTTTGAGTGTTACATTGTTGCCAAGATAATCCTTCATTGCTGAGACTTCATATCGAGACCCTTAAGCTAATTCGAGTGTATACAGTCATCCAGACATCTCCCAGTCACTAGGACCACATATCGACACTCTTGAATTATCCTGACGGCTCCAGGAGAAAACATATCGGTGAGACAACCCTCCATCGCTAAGACTTCATATCGAAGCAAACGAGTTACACTAATGATCTAGTCACCATAGGTCAAACCAACATACGCTAGGCACCTGATAACAAACCCTTATGTTGCTGAGACTTTCCCACTCGGCAAAGGGTTACAATGAATGCACCAAGTCATAGCGATAGGCTCCTTTGGCAAGACAGAAGAAAAGTCACAACGACATGAGCAAAACATAAGATTACTAAACTGTTAGTTGGTCAGACACCATTAATGTCACAGCGACCATGCTTTCTTAGAGGTTTCAGCCTGTGAGATTGAGGTACATTTTCCAACAACCTCTCACTTGATGAAGATCACATAGGCACCTCCAATGCAACCAGGAACTATGATCATACTAGCTCCACCAATTCAAACCCTACAATATTCAAGACACCCAATCAACATGATTCAATAGATAATAGTCCACCAGACAATTTGCAACCAAGACTAAGCATCCTACGGCAACTCACTGTCAACAAGACAACCAATCATAGCCTTCTAGGAAACCACATAGACCTCAAACATGCTCTCATGATCCAAAATGTCCACCATTCAGGAAACAATCCTATCATCTTCCAACATACCACCTATGGAAGAAGGATACAAAGCCAAGGTGTATAAGCACCATTCCAATGAACACAAGCAAAAGATCCCAGTGATATTACCAACAAGATACTACTACCACTTCACTGTGCTCAAATGCTATATAGAAGCAATATCAACTTCAAAGCCTCAAACAGAACACAACCATGAAGTCATCCTCCAGAAACAAGATAAAAAACACCAATTAGAACAACAATCAGAATGACTGCTTCCATCCAACTGATAAACCCACGCGATTGAAAATAGCACCCACAGCTCATGCTATTCCATCCAATTTTACATACCTCAACAGGTATCAACATTAGTAAACTTATGCCAAATTAGAACCAACTCATCAATAGCAAATACAAGCTCCAAGTGCCAACTAGTCTAAGATGACAAGACACAGACAAAAAATCCCACTACCTAAGTAATCCAGATCTGAAAGATCAAAAAACATCAACAAGTCTACCAATAATAGCACATAGAAAATCTAACCCTGTAGTACCAAGGAAAAATCCATAATGATATGCACAACTTGCAACAACCTACCACAAGAAACATTTCTCTCACCACAAACCTTCATTCCCATAGAGAGAAACTTTGCACATCATCTTCCTATAGAACATCCTCCTACATACACTTCTAATAGCCAGTTGTGCCAAGAATGATCTTCTTCATATCCCAAAAGAAAGCCTTAACAACATCCATCCGTTCAATCAAACCAACATGGATGTAAGCACATCAAAGAAGATCAAACTAGTTCATTTCCCATTTCAGGAAATCATCCCATACATCATCTCCTACCAATTCTCATTAGCAACAAGGAGATAGAAGAAATTGTACAACTTCCACTATGAATCTTCTAGAATCATTAAACAGTAATTCAAGATCCATATCATGAAAGTAAACTTAATAAAACACATCTAAAAAATATAATGGGCCAAATACCTTTCAAATAAACTACAGAGTAGACCAAGAGTGGGAATAAGAATACTCCTTTCAAGATATACAAGTCATCATGACTAATCCAAGAGCAATCTCCTCATAGGTCTCTTATTGAACTCACGTTCAACCAAGGTGTAGGCTTCTCAGACTTTCTGCTGAAAAAACTTTAACAAGAGTAACAAGCAGCAACACTTCTCTCACAAGAGAAAGATAGCCTCACCTTATTCTTCATGTATCCATGAGTACTACTAACCGATCATCCCATGCTAAACTTCAACTGCATTACTGCACTATCACAAAGTATCAAGCAAATAATCAAAGCACTCAATACACAAAGAAATACCAGACCACTGTCAAAGCTCCAATCATCTGAATCAGGAACTTATCATGACACCATGATCTACACATCTCCTTAGGAGATACCATGCTTCAAGTTACTTCTCCATTGTCTCAATTACAATGCACAATGCCAAAAATCTAGTGTACAAGCAAGAGTATACCATGACATGAAGCAAATAGACTCAAAAACAACATCACCTATCAAGCACCACCAACACCTTTGCCAAATACTCCAAGCATCCTCCATGGTTCCAAGATGTTGCACATCTTCAAATAATGTCCATGCAAAAGCGCAAGAACCCTTCTGCAACACTAAAGAAGACCATTCACCACCATGTGATGAATCCACAGTCACTGCTAGAGCTCCCACTGAAACATGACACCTGAGCTCTCCAAGCATCATGACCATCTGCTACAAGTTGCCATAATTGACTATACAGGTACTCCACAGTATCTATCCTCTCATCTCAAAACACCACACCAATGTACAAGTGACCATGGACAAGGCCAGCTAACAAGTTTGTACCAATAATGAATCAACCTCGTGGATATAGACAGTCCACTTTCGAGTTGTCTCATAGCAAACATGTAGGTAAAGACAACCCACAACATTGTACAACCCGTAGATCCATTCAACAAAAATGTGCAAACCCATCATTGCATTGGAAACTGCAACATTGAGATATCAAAGAGAATAACCATGTAGACAACATGACTCAAACGCCAGATCACACCAGATCTAAATTGCCAACATGTCCACTACAAGCACCATAATCAAGGAACCCACAAGCACCACCACAAGAATGTTGAGTGAAAAATCACGTACCAACACTCCCATGTAGAGAAGAAAACATACCTCCTCAAGCCATGCACCAAGCATGCATGCAGACCTAGAACTATCTCATCTAGTAACACCCCAAAAGGCCAATATCTAGACAATAGCTTAACAACAACTCCACATGATCACAAGTTTTTCTTAACTATGTAAAACCTGCAAAACCACAGAGCCATGCAAGTACAAATCATCCTTAGAAAGGAAAACAACAGTTCAGGAGAATCCAGGTCCCTTTCAGACCAACTCTAAAACCACCAACATGTACATGCATTCGAGAAAGAGAGAAAGGCTATTTCAGAAGCTTGCAAATCATCTAATGATTAACTTCATAGCCTTCAAGCATTTGAGGTTAATAGGAAATAGTGCCTTCCAACACTAGGAACCACCACCTAGCATAAGCACTCTAAAAAATCCACCTCATACTTCAAGGTTAAACCTCTACCAGCCAGGAGACACAGATCACAACATGATCAACTCCATTTTCCATCTTGACCATACTTCAAGCTGCATGCTGTCTCAGAATACCACAAGGCTTCCACTCATCAAAGGATCAATACATCAGTCCATTTCTCCAAATTTCTTCTAGCGCATCAAGCTAAGAAATCTTTATAGGAGAAATATATAGAACCATCAACCAGAAGAAGGCTCTGATACCACTTGTAAGGAAATCTAGGAGCACATCTAGTGAAAAATCCATAGAGCAGTGCCTTTGGTAACTTTCATTTTGATTAGGTTGCCTCAAAGACATGTACAACTATGTTCAAATGCAGAACAGATAGAGTTCATTTCCCACATTGATCCTTCTGAGAAAAACACATTTAAATTCAACAACAAGCATTAACAGATTCTACTACACGAACCAATAGACATGAAAGATGAAACAAAAAACTAGAACACAAAGATTTACATGGGGAAAATCCTTTTGGATAAAAAACCCCACACTCCAAAGATCGAGCCATTGTATTATTCAGCAATAGATGGTTACAATACAATTTCAGGCTCTTAGCCTTTTCAGAGATTACATCTTGTTCATCTGGATACAACTGGTAGCAAACTCTCCCAGAGAGATCAACCATAGCATTCATGATCAAGAGAGATTCCAGAATAACTCTACCTTTCTCTTCTTCTGCTTTGACCTCATGGCCTCGGCCTTTCAGCCAACCACTCAGTCCTAATTATCTCTCTCTCACTGGCTCTCGGCTCTTCAGCTCCTTGGCTTATTAGCCTATCAGCTTTTTTCTACAGAACATCCAATGCATACATATATGCATTCGTTCTTAATAGGCTCACTGAGAATTGGTTCAAGATCACACAACAACAATCTCCAACTCAACAACCTTATCATCGTAGATGTTTCCACTCCCGTGTAGATTTTTCCTTGCAGACCGTTCAGCTTCATCGCAACTACTGCAAAAAATCCAACCGCAAACGGTTTAAATTTCGCTTCCTCTGATTGGTCCACGAGCCAAGTCCAATGGTCAAGAAAACAATCCACTGAGTTTTCATTTTAGTGAGACACAAGAAGTGTCTCCCCAATGCTCAAGGGATTCATAGATGATATTGGCATAGGTTCCAACAGTCAGCAAGAGGTTAGTCATACTGAATCTACCAATATCCTTTGCACTTCTATCGACAACCATCAAATAGTCAGCAAGACCAACTGCTCTCGCCAAGACATCATGCCGAAGCTCACAAGGTATTCTAAAGAGTTCATTAGTCGGCAAGACTATCACTCTTCAGCCATACATTACACTGACAACTCCAAGTAATATCGACCTCAACATTCTCATCGGTGAGACAATCGCCATTCGATGAGACATCATACCAAAGCCTTTTGTGTTTCTCCGATGACTCCATTCGCTAAGAGTCTCACCGAAAACAACCAATCACATGTTGCTTTGTTGGCAAGACATACCACTATCGCTAAGAGGTTACACCGGGCCTCTTATGTTACACCAAAGTCACACAGCCATCAGTGAGACCAACACCTGTTGCCAAGACTTCACGTTGAAGTCTTCAGGTTACCCCAAGCCCACCTTTTGCCAAGAGTCATGCCAAACACATCCCACACCGTCGGTGAGACAAATTCCCGTCGCCAAGACTTCATAGCGAAGCCTTCAAGTTATACCGATGTGTTCCATTGTCGGTGAGAGAATCAACCTTTGGCAAGACTTCTTACCAAGGTTTCCATCCCAAAACCATTGTTCGCCAAGAGTCACACTAAACCGATGACCCCACATGCTGTTGGTGAGACTTCTGATATTTGATGAGACATCATATCGAAACAAGCCTTTCGGCCAAGGGTCTCCTCGATGTCTTCGAGTGTTACATTGTCACCAAGACAATCCTTCATCGTTGAGACTTCATATCAAGACCCTTAAGCTACTCTAAGTGTATACAGTCGGCCAGACATCTCCCAATCGCTACAACCACATACCAACACACTTGAGTTACCCCGATGGCTCCAGGAGAAAACATATCAGTGAGACAACCCTCCATCGCTAAGACTTCATATCATAGAAAATGGGTTACACTGATGATCTAGTTGCCATTGGTCACACCAACATACGCTAGGCACCCGATAACAAACCCTTCTGTCGCAGAGACTTTCCCAGTCGACAAATTGTTACAACGAATGTACCAAGTCATAGCAATAGGCTCCTTTGGCAAGATAGAAGCAAAGTCACAGCGACATGAGCAAAACATAAGATTACTAAACTGTCAGTCGGCCAAACACCATTAATGTCATAGCGACCATGCTTTCTCAGAGGTTTCAACTTGTGAGATTGAGGCACATTTTCCAACAATAATAAGGTTGTTGAATTTCTATATGAGGAGATTTTCACAAGGTATGGAGTCCCAAGAGAGATAGTGACTGATCAATGGGCTCAATTCACATCAACCCTTGTTGCAGCACTAGTCAATGAGTACAACATAAGACACAGGAAGTCTACTCCTTATCACCCCTAGGCCAATGGCCAAGTTGAGGTGACTAACTGGGAGATTGAAGCCATCCTAACCAAAACAGTGGTTGTTCATAAAAAGGATTGGGAAAATAGGCTGCCAGAAGCTGTCTAGGCCTATAGGACAACTTGGAAGACAACTATAGGCTTCACTCCTTTTGATTTGTTGTATGGAAAAATAGCCATGATGCCCATTGAATTTGAACATAAGACTCTTAGGACTGCAATAGACTTGGGGATGGATATCTCTGAGGCACAAAGAGAAAGAATCCTGTAGCTGAATGCCTTGGAAAAGATGAGGAGAGCAACCTTGCATCACATAGAGGTAGTGTAGAATCAAAGAATCAGGTGGCATGATAAATTCATCAAGGACAAGAAATTCCAACCAGGAGATTGGGCCTTGCTCTATGATTCAATCTATCAGGATAATGCAGGAAAATTGCAAACAAGGTGGCTAGGACCATATGAGGTTGTTGAGGTATACCCCAATGGTGTTGTACAACTTACTACTATTGACTCAGTTAGATTTAAGCTACTTATCAATGGCCATCGCCTTAGATTGTATCACAAGCCAACTTCCAAAGAGGAGTTCCTGCAGCAATTCACTCAACATGCAACACCCGAGCTTCTTGCATCTGAGGGAAGTGGACCTAGTGTCCCTCCTTCTAGCTAATTAAGGTATGTACTTGTCATAATAAAGACTTCCACTTCTATGGGAGTCCACTTCTTCACCCATCCACCCATCTTCCCATCCATCTCCACCTTTCTCTCTCTTCCATCACTTCACTTCATTCCACTCCACCTCATTCCACCTCATTTTCATTAATTGCTCAACTTATTTCTAAAAAGGCAACCGGTACTTTTTCTACAATCTTTGCAATGAATCTTCCACAAATCCAAGTATGTGTACATTAATTGCTATCTATTAATTGTGTTTAGTGCATTCATTTAATTGTTGTGAATTAATATGGACGTTCACCATAGCATGTCATTATTCCTTGTCAAATCATCCTTACCACCTCGCATGTGAGGACACATGCTCAAATTGAGGTTGGGGGGGAATATGTGAGTACTTTTCCACGTGTCATTCCATACTAGTCTACGCCAGCAAAATTTTAATCGAGCCAATTTGAATTCTGAGTAAGATGATGGCTCGTACATGTGAGTTGACACCAACTGTCACCACCATTTTTCTCAATCATAACCTTCCTTTATTATTCATTTACTGCCATTATTAATATTTTCATAATCTTAAGTTTCCAAAAGGTAAAATAGAAAGAAAGAAAAGGTAAAACAAAAAAGGAAAATTCAGGCAACATTGGCATTGGAAATTTGGCAGTATTGAAGGAAGGAAAATTTGCAAAGTGATTGTTGATTGTGGGCAATGGGAGGTGGGTTAATCAGGAATGAACCCACAGTTCATGGCGTATTACTGCACGATGTACCTTCATAAGTTGAATTCAGAAACTGTGGCTGGTTAGACTATTTCATGAAGCTGAATGGTTTTAATGAAGACATTGCATTAGAATTTTCCTAGAAATTGTCTAAACGAAAAGCCACGGTAAAAGGGTTGGAAGTATTGGCTATTGAAGAAAGAATTGCAGAGGTTACAGGGTTGCCAACTGATGGTAAAAATTACCCTACTTCCAGAGACACCAGGTCAGCTAGGGCCGAATTTACAGAACTTGATGACCCTCCATTGAGCGTGGACAAACAAGGTGCAAAAAGAACCTCTCTACCTGAGCCATGGAAGCAAGTAGTTGTTCATGTCATAAAATATATCATTTGTGAAGGATGCCAATCAAATATACATTTTGTGCACTTTAAACTCTTGAATCACATTAGGCATGGGAGGAGGATGAATGTGTCGAACGTTATTTACCACCTTCTTTCAATCATGGCAGTCGAGACTCAAAAAGGTAGGGACAATTTTGTTTCCCACCATTGTTTGATTAAATTGTTAGTTGAGAAGTCTCTGCATGAGGTATCTGAGATGACTTGGGAAGAATTCATAAATATTGATCAAATTAGACCTGAGCATTTGTGACCTAGATTTTTACCTCAACCCTGTAGGTCTAGCAGGAGATTGAGCATGACTGAAGCCGCCCCTGGTGCTTCAACCTCTGGCGCAGGCCCTAGTGCAAACCCTCTTGCAACAAAACAGACCATAGAGATTAGCTCTTCTAAGACAAAGCACTCAAACAAAGAAATTTCCTCCCCAGATTCTGATGATGATGTTCCACTTGATATCCTAATGAAAACTAGGGCACAAAAGAGAGAAGCAGAATTAAAAAAAGGAAAAGATAATAAGCAGCCGAGAAAAAAAGAAGTACCAAGCTTTAGGAAGCAGAAGGCCGACACTGCTCATCCTACAACCAAAGAAAAACATGAAAGCCCTCCCAGGAAATCAAGACCAACCAGGTCAGGCTTTGATATGCCTCTGTAGGCAAGCCCTAAGTCTAGAGAAATATCACAGGGGACATAGAAGCTCCAATGGGGTAGGTGAATGTCGAGGAAGAGGATATATTTGAGAAAGTAGGAAACATAACACTGGTAGATCTTGTTGATATTGCAGAACAAGTTGAGAATCAAGGGTATGAGGAAAATCAGGATTTCCTGTAGCAAGAGATCCTACAACATGAGAAAAAATAAGAACAAGAGGCCATGCAGTTGAAATTGACTGAACAACTTGAATCCCTGCAATTGGTATTATATGAAGAGAAAGCATCAATGCCAAGAAAAATGCTGGTAGGAATACATAACCCCCCTTCTTTTTCAATGCACATGGTAGCTATGCATTTATGGAAAGAGGTGCAGAGAAGAGAAGAGGAATGTAAAGAAGAGAAATGTAGGTTGAAGAAGGAAATTTAAAAGAAAGATGAGGAGATTGCAGACAAGGATGTGGAATTTGCTACTTTAAAGGTGGATGATATGATAGCCTTGGTACCCCAAATAGTAGAATGTAGGGCCCCTCTAAGATTCTATGTGTTGCATCTTAAGGAGAAATATATTTCTTTCAAGCTAGCAAGGATTGTCTCAAGTTTGAAACCTTCTATTGAGACTCCTATTGAATTTTTAAATGCTTATTAGATTGCTTCCCATGAGATGAATTTGTTGAGTGAATTTTACTTGCAAAATTATGTTGTGACTCAATACCATGATTGGAATCCACTGTTATATGTTGGGGATGTCCAATTAAGGGCATTTATGTCCTGAGTACAAAATGAGATCAATTGGGGACAACAATATGGGGCTTATAAGCAATTGGAATCCAACATTCCTCTATCGATCAGGGCTGAATCAGGAAATCCAGGGGACATTTACTAGGAGTGGTGCAAAATGCTTCTTAGACCTAGCTATGGTAATTTTATTATGCCTTGGATAGAAGCAGTTTACAGTAAATATGAGGTGGTGGAAAAAGAAAAAAAGGAAACTATGAAGAGATACCTATCACAAAGATGGAACAACCTAACTGATGAGCTAAAGCAATTTGAGCCCCACTCTATACAAAACTATGCTGCAGGAATTAAAAGAATTGACATATATATACAGATTGGGAGGACAAAAGGATGATTCTGGCTTCCACTGAATTTTCAGCCGCCCATCTTGATGTGGCCCATGCCAAATTACAAGTTTTACAACTATGATATTATTGCAGAGAGACAAAGATGGAACCAATTGGACATACAACAAGGGTTCTATTGGGATCTTGATTCACGCACAACAACCACTAATATAGGACAATTGGCGGTTGTAAATTTTAGAGCTTTGACTAAGCAGAAGAAAAACCCTTCCCCTGCTAGAGGACCAGCAAAACCTTAGGTTGGGGGGATGATGAGTCTAGTTTATGGTTTAATTTTGGTAGAATTTATTATCTATTTGCTGAAATTGTCATGAACCTTGATGTTTGAATGTTGATATTTCCTCAAAACCATAGACATTGGGCCTAATTTTATCTCTGCAAATCTTTAATGACATTGGCATGTTATATGGACTATCTGTGTTAATTCTACATGTGGATTAATGAATGTTCTTTATGATAGTTATAGATATGTGATTATTGTGTGTACTAATATTTCCATGTAGATATGATTCGAGGCCACTCAATTGAGAAGATTCTGCTAGTTGGACATTCACCATAACGGCTAACAAAGTGTTCATGCAAAGGTCAATGAAGGGAATCATTCAAAGAGGTCGATGACGGGAGATTCATCATGCAAGCTGAGTTGTAACCACCTTGTAAATGATCTTTATTAATGTTGAGTGAATATAGGCATTACTATTGTGCTAAATCTGCATTGAGGTAGGCACGTCTAACCAAATTCCATGCACGTGTAACCGCCTCTCCACTTTCTCTACTTTCCATAAAGTGGCATCCTCCCAGTTCGTGGAGTTGACTTCCTTGCTTAGCTAGTCGATTATTTTCCTATAAATAAGATTCAGATGCTCCTTCTCAGGAGGTTGCACAATCTGATGATGTACTTGCATTCTTAGTTTTCAATAATACAGTTACACTACTCTATTGTACTCATTTTTTCCAATGAATAAGATGAAGTTATAAGTTCGTGCATCTAATTTTACATTAGTTTTAGAGGATACTCATCCAAGGGGGCCCACTTGGTGAGCATTATTTCCTTAGTTTAGTTTAGTTTAGTTATTACTTTTTGTTCATTAATTAGTTAAGAATCTAGCACTGGTTGTTCCTGCAACCACTAGAATTCCATTATGTGACTGTTCCTATAGTCAAAGCAGACAAAGTAGTTTCTTGTTTGTTTGCTCATATTTTCATTCCTGTCATGTGTTTTAGCTTAGCATAGTTGTTGGTTGATGTTCAATACTTATGTTATTTCCTTCTAAGAAATTTACCTCCAACATTATGTTTTTCTTAGTTGTAGAATGAATATGGCTACTTGGGATCCTTAGTGTACATACTGTGCTAACCCATTTCAAGTTCACATCCCTAGGTTGACAAGTTAAATGCACCTTCATGGTGATTGAATGGATATTCAATTTAGATGTCCAATCTCTGAATCATAGCTGTAAGGGCTTAGTTGTTAAATCATTGTAGGAGGCCAACATGCATCACAATTTCATGGAAGGATCAACAAGTTTATCCTGTCAAAACACAAAATGATAGCACTTTGGGTTCAACCCTTGTGGGAGCCACATTTATCCCATGTGTTGCAATTAGATGAAACAAAATAGTGACAAGGATTTGACCTATACCTGCACAGGAAGAGAACATGTTAGATAAAAACAAGCATATGATAGATGTGTTTGATTACGCTCTCATGTTTTCTTGGAAATTTATGGTATGCTTAGGTATTTGAATGCACATGAGGATCAGATTATATGTTTATAGATGTATGCACATATTTTGACTGGTAATCTGTCATTTCTCTAACAATATTTTCATTTCAGATGCAAGGAACCTAGGAGCAGCAAGGAGAGCAAGTAGGAAAAGTGAGAGTGAACGAAGATGGAGCAGAACAAAGCAACTAGGATTCGTGATTCAGGCCATGGCAGGTCCTCTTTCACTTTATGTGCATTATTATCTTTCTGTATCTATAAATGTATAATGTTTTCCATGATATGCATTCATACAGTCAGTCTCATGGCTTGTGTGGGACATCCTTCTTTTATATTATCAATAAAGACTATAATTTTGAAAAGATTATGCATTCTCTTCTATGTTAAATGCATCTGCATAATGCAATGTAGTATTGTAGTCTTTCTGATTTTCATTTATGCACATGAATGTGACATAGTAGATTTAAAATGTAATCTCTTTTCACTTGTAAAATATAAATAGCACTACCTATTTGGGCTAGTAGCAAAAATAGGTAACAATACCTCAAATAAATGTGGTCTCATGGTGATTTCCATCACCGTGAGACCACATTTCTGAGATATTTTTTAAAATAGCTCATTGCCTTGTCTATGCCACCATATTTTCCATACATTTCTACCAAATCATTTTATCAAACAATCCACTTCCTTGATGGTATGGCTAAAAGTATAAAATAGGTTCTTTCGAAAAAACTATGGATGCTTGGAAAAAATATATCAAAGAATAATAGTAAGCAATAGTGTAGACAAGGTAATGAGATGTTTGAAAAAATTCCTCAAAGAAATGTGGTCTGATGGTGATGTCAGTCACCATGAGACCAAATTTCTTTGAGGCATTTTTTCAAACTAATTATTGTCTTGTCTATGTGACCACATTTTCCATACATGTCTACCAAAACATTTTACCAAATAGTTCACTTCCTTATTGCTATGGCTAAAAGACTAAAACAGGTTCTTTTGAACAAACTATGGATGCTTGTAAAAAATCTATGAAAGCATAATAGTAAGCAATAGCATAGACAAGGCAATGTGTTGTTTGAAAAAATGCATCAAAGAAATGTGGTCTCATGCTGATGTACATCGCCATGAGACCACATTTCTTTGAGGAATTTTTTGAAACATCTCATTGGCTTGTATATGCTACCACATTTTCCATACATGTCTTCCAAAGCATTTTATCAAACATTTCACGACCTTGCTGCTATGGCTAAAAGTCTAAAACACTTGCTTTCGAACAAACTATGGATGCTTGGAATTTTTTTATCAAAGCATCCATAGTTTGTTCAAAAGCACCTATTTTAGGATTTAGCCATCATAGCAAGGAATTCAAATGTTTGACAAAATGCTTTGGTAGACATGTATGGAAAATGTGTTAGCATAGACAAGGTAGTGAACTATTTGAAAAAATTCCTCAAATAAATTCTCTCTCCCTCTCTTTGCCTACCACCCTCCCCCCCTCTCTCTGCCTTCCTCCCTCCCCGCCCTCTCTCTCTCTCTCTCTCCTTAAACCCTCAACCCTTAAACCCTCAACCCTAATCCATCAACCCTAATACCTCAAACTTCAACCCTTAAAGCCTAAACCCTCAACCCCTCAACCATCAACCCTCATCCCTCAACCCTTAAACCTTTAATCCATCAACCTTCTAAACTATACACTAAACCCTCTACCCTCTACCCTATACATTGTACCCTCAACCCTTTACCCTCAACCCTTTACCCTCAATCCAATACCCTAAATCCTCAACCCTATACCCTCAATTCTCAACCCTCTACCCTATACATTGGATCCTCAACCCTAATCTCTCTCTCTCTCTCTCTCACTTCTCCCTCCATATCTCCCTCCTTCCATCCCTACCTATCTACCCTAATCCCTCAACCCTATACCCTCAACCCTTAAATTGTTAAACCATAAACCATCAACCCTCAACCCTCTACTCTCAACCTAATACCCTAAATCCTCAACCCTTAAACCCTCAAGCCTAAAACCTCAACCTTCAACAATTAATCCCTCAACCCTAATGCCTTAAACCTTAACCCTTAAACCCTAAACCCTCAACCCTAATCCCTCAACTCTCAACCCTTAAATTGTAAACCCTCAACCCTCAACCCTCATCCCTCATCCCTCAACCATTAATCCCTGAAACCCTCAACCCTTAATCCCTCAACCCTCTACCCTATACATTTTACCCTCAACCCTAATCCCTCAACCCTCTATCTTCAACCCTATACCCTCAACTCTATACCCTCAATTATCAACCCTCTACCCTATACATTGGGTCATCAACCCTCATATATCTCTCTCCTTCCCTCCTCTTATCTCATGTATATCTCACTTCTCCCTCCCTCCCTCTCTAGCCTAATCACTCAACCCTTAAACCCTAAACCCTAAACCCTCAACCCTTAAACTCTTAAACTGTTAACCCTAAACCGTCAACCCTCAACCCTTAAACCCTAAACCCTCTGTAGACACCCAAATTTGATCACTCCCATATGATCAAATTTACCTCTTTATTCATCAATTCTATCAATATTAATTAATATTACACTTCCCACACAAGACACTTAAAGTATTTAATTTAATAATTAAACACTTTATCTGGTGCCTTTATCCTCTCTAAATTAAATAAATACACCAATTTATTTAATTTAGTCATTCTAATCTTTTGAATTAAAATCAATTTAAAATTCTTCTTTTCTCCCTCCTTGTCACATCCTCCATAATCCATCACTAATTTGAATTAATTTAATTAATTCATATTTAGGGTGTGCATCTTCTTAATCAAGGATTAATGCCATATCCTCCTACATTTTCCATTTGTCTCTAATCTCCCATTAATTATCATAGTCAAGTATTTGCACAACTTTAATCAAAGTCATTAACCACTTTTAGCACCACTTTTTAGTCAATCTTTCCATTTTTCCTTTTTGGGCATTGACCCTCTTTCCCATGAGAATTTTTAATTCTCATTTATTCATCCTATGTCTCTTTCCTCCCCATGTGAATTTTTAATTCACATTTTGTCTTTCCAAGGCTTCTAGAATGTTTGACATGTCACCTCATGCACATGTGACTAATTCTCAGCTTTTTGGAAACCCTCTCTTATCCATTAGATTCTCCTATGAATGTGAATTTTTAATACACATTTATTTCTCCAATGTCTTTCTCTTTTCCCATGGAGATTTTTGAGAAATTCCAAAATTCTTCAAGTGTCATTTTCACTCCCACTTGGGGATAAGAAGTTCCTTTTTAAAGAAATCTTATCACTCCCCAAGGTACTTGGAAGGTACTTGTCCTTCCTCCACATCATGTACCTCTCTTCCACATCACCTACACATCATCATACCTTTATCCACTTCACAATCCACATGTCAAGATGTGAGGGCTTGTGAGTCCTCAACTCACCTTAGCCCTTCATCTTGGCCTTGTTGGATAAATCTCAACCATTGAATTCTCTAGAGAATTCAAGTTTCTCTATAAATACCCCTTCCTCTAAGGCATTTAAAAGACTTAGCCATTTTGCAACTAAATGCTACCATTTTGTGCACTCATCTAGCCATCAACTTTCATCCATTTGCATCTACATGCAAGCGTATAGTCAAGACTTGCATTTAGCCATATCAAGAGCCATCAAGGAGCATACAAATCAATCCAAATCAAGGGCTAACCAAGGAGTTTCAGCTGCAAGAACGAAGGTATATCCATTTGTCATCATTTTACACTTTCCTCTTTGCACTTACAAATTTCTTAGGCTAATCTTGAGGTGTTTCATTATGTTTTCCATTGCATTTTAATTGCTTAGAATAGGTTAAACATTTTTGATATCACATTTCTGGCACGCTCGGTGGGACCCACAAGCAGGTTCCTATATTTCACATTTGTTGTTGTTAAGATTTTTGTAGGAATATGTCACAGTGGGGTGACTAAACCCCTGATTTTTCCACAGTGGGGCGATTACACCCCTAATTTTCCGCAGTGGGGCGACTACGCCCCTAATTTTCTGCAGTGGGGTGACTACGCCCCTGATTTTCCACAGTGAGGCAACTATGCCCCCTGGGCTGAAAATTATTTTTGGCTAACACTTTTTTAGTAGTGAGGCGACTACGCCCCCTGGGCTGAAAATTATTTTTGGCTAACACTTTTTCTGTAGTGAGGCGACTACGCCCCCTGGGCTGAAAATTATTTTTGGCTAACAGTTTTTCTATAGTGAGGTGACTACACCCCCTGTGCTGAAAATTATTTTTGGCTAACAGTTTTTTAGTAGTGAGGCGACTATGCCCCTTGGGCTGAAAATTATTTTTGTGCTAACACTTTTCTACAGAAGGGCAACTACGCCCCCTAGGCTGAAAATTATTTTTGCCTAATACTTTTCCGTAGTGGGGTGACTACACCCCTAATTTTCTACAGTGAGGCGATTACGCCCCTAATTTTCTGCAGTGGGGCAATTATGCCGCTGATTTTCCGCAGTGAGGTGATTACACCCCTAATTTTCTACAGTGAGGTGACTGTGCCCCTGATTTACTACAGAAGGGCGACTGTGCCCCCTTGTCACCGTGAAGCAACATATTTTGAAAGGTAAAACTATCATTTTGGCTTCAGTTTTTTGCTATTTTCAAGTATTAACCCCCTAACACTATTCTTGCAAGGATATTGGTATTTTTTGCTAACTTTTTGCAACATATTTTTGTGAAGTTGATGAAAAAAGTGGGATAAAACATCTAACATTTGTTTGTAGGGCTATCTGTTCGCTCAAACTTTTTAAAATATCCTTGCCGTTTGGCTTAATCTAAGAACATAGTTTAATTAGGGGAAGTAATATTCATTGCTTGTTGTGTCTATCTTTTCTGTTACCCAAAGGGAGCATTAGCTTGTTTTCGCTTTCCCCTTGCACTTCGTGTGAGCCTAAGGAGTAGTTGGAAATAGTTAGTGCTTTCTTTCTAGTGGGACCTACTTGGGGATTTCCTCACCCCAAGGGATGATTCCAACCACGTGTACTGGTAGGGTATATAAAAGGGGGAGAGCGAAAGTTATACCCCAATCCAGTAATGTCGTAATTGGCGGAGCGTCAAAGCTAGGGTGATACCTAAATAGATGTGAAGAGATGGTCTGAGCCCTTCAATATCTCGCTAGGGTTTCTGACTCACGCTTGTGATGGGCTGGTGTTCATGGTTGTGCCTCACGTACCGAGAGTATATCAAGGACTCCCTAGACACCTTGTGCATCCTAGATTAGGATCTCTTTGGCCATACCCTTAACACTAATCATAGGATTGTGTTTGCTTGAGAGTGTTTTCTTGTGAGAAACTAGTGAAATTTTTGACAAATTGGCCTTATCATTGTCATTTTAAAAGTCCTTGCCATAGTCATCAAGCCAAGCCCCTGATTTTCAGCAGGGAGGCAATTACACCCTTGATTTTTTGTAGTGGGGCAATTACACCACTGATTTTCTGCAGTGAGGCGATTATGCCCTTGATTTTCTATAGTGAGGCGATTACGCCCCTAATTTTTCTACAGTGAGGCGATTATGCCCCCGATTTACTATAGAGGAGCGAATTTTCCCTCCTGAACACCCGAAATCGCCCCATTTGGATCCGTTTAGCCTCTAAACCATCATTTAATCATTCCCAACCATTATCTCATCATCCCAAGCCTCCGTTTCGTCACTCTAAGTCTCCCAAAACTTCCATTTGATCAGTTTAAACTGCCATCTTATCATTCCAAACCTCTGTTTAACCATTCTAAATCCCCATTCATTCTCCACAATCATCTTCAATCCACCCGTTCATTTTAATTTCCCCATATTCCATTCAAAAGTCCATACCATCACCTAGCAAACATCATAATTTTACCATTTACATCACCAAACACCACCCATAACCAAACCGCCTTAACCTTGTATTACAAAGTGGTTACCCAAATTGACCATAGCACTTGAACTTGATTATTAGTCTTTAACTTTGACCCAAATCAATTTGCTTCCATCTTGAGGTGAATTCGGTGTCATAAGTTATCATCCTTGGCCAAAATTAATCCATTTATATCTTAAGGTGGATTTGGTGCCATGATCATCTTCTTAATCAATCAAAGCTCTAGGTCACTAAGGGTAACTTTCTTTGATTAAACTCAGGGTCTCTCTCACATCTTTCATCATCCAATCATACCCATTCAATCATCCAAATCTATCAAAACCAATCATTTGATACAATTACCCAATCAATCAAATCACATCCATTCAACCAATGCAATCCTATTGATCTTAATAATCCAATCCAACTCAATGAAAATCCAATCTAGCCAATCAAAATCCGATCCCATCAAAATCTGATCCAATCCAATATATCCAAACAAAATCTAATCCAAATCCAAATCCCATTAAAATCAGATATCATCCAATCACAATCAAATCATTCATCAAAAACATCTTTATAATCCACCCATAGCACATTTGCATGCCTATTCAAACTAGGTCACAAGTTAAGAGACAAATGGAACAACAACAAGGTCAAAATTCCCAAGCGAACATGTCACAAGACCTTAATAACAATACAAATCACACCAATGGTGCAATATTGCTCAAGATCCTAACAACATCCCCCAAAATCCTCATAATGGTACTTCATCACACTCCAACACCGAAAATTAGAACAACTCACCACACGATGAAGAGAGTATGGCTAATCAACTTGAACTCACACTTGAGGAACATTTTAGTAATCTCGCCAATGTGCAAATGACTGACCATCTATTTGAAAAGCATGGGGATGAAATTTTGGCCCACCTAATTGAGAAGGTTTTCAAACCCCCCTCAGGTGTTGACTTGTCCAAATATAGGAGTACCCCATCTAACGTACTCCAAGGTTCACAAAATGCACCAGAAGGTTCGTACTTCCCCAATGTTCCTCCAATTGAGGGTTGGCATCAACCTGAATTTGGTAATGATGTTCTCTATCATGTTAACCATCCCCCACATGCTCCAACCTCAGTTATGGGAGGTCCTCAAGTGCTTGATCCCAATAATCCTTTTTCCTATGGTATGCCACAAAATGATCCACAACCTACGCCATTAACGTTAACAGCACCCCCTCTTTCGAATCAACCTACATTCAACACTGGGGGCACTCCCTTTACCACATTGCCTCCACCTTCTGGGGCCACACATTTACCATCATCTTCATATACATCTCAACAGCTTCACCAACCCAACATTTTGTCTCAATTACCTCCACAAGGCACATCTTAGCTGAACGTTCTGGGTGGTACCCAACAACCCCCTTTACAAAACTCTTCTACGCTACCTCAGCCATCTCATCAGCAACAACCTCTACATAATGCTTTGGTCTCTTCACAACAACCACCCTACCAACCACAAGGCAATCCATCTCAACCTATTGCTCAGACCATATCCCCCTTTCTTGCATCCATTTTGCATCCACAGGCTCAACCGCAACACAACATCCCATCTCGACCCATACAACAGTCGAGATCACAACAAAAACCCCCTCAACACTACTACTATCACAATCAGCAGCAATTTCACCAACAACCACTTTATGCGATCCCCCAACAATCACAACAGTACCTTCAACACCAACGAACCAATACGCAACATCCCATCCAAGCTCCTCAATAGCCCACCCCACACTTTTATCAAACAAATTTGTACTATACCCCAGAACAATAGCCCCCATATCAACAAAATCCCCCATCTTACCAACAAGGCATGTCATCATCCAACTATCCAAATCCGTATTTCAATAATCCAACGCTCTCTCAACAAGATCCTTTTTCATCCTATCATCAATATCCCCCCAACCTGCCACTGGCCAACTCGGATCTGTTGGAAATCAAAGCCACTCTGAAAGACCTTCAAGCCAGGGCTGCCAAACAATCATTCAAATTTGAAGACATATGCCCATATCCATTTGATGCCTCCATCTCATTAATCCTGTTTCCTAAACATTTTGAAATACCAAAATTTGACAAATACAAGGGAAACAAAGACCCTAAGGCTCACTTGCAGGAATTTTACTCCCAACGTCAAGAGGTCATGCACAATGACAACTACCTCTTGCACCTATTCCCACAAATCCTGACAAGCCACGCCCTGGATTGGTTCATGACCCTCGAAAAAGGGTCCATAAAAACTTTTGCAGACCTATCAGAAAAACTCATATCCTACTTCTCTTTCAATTTGGAGGACACGGACACCTTAGATCTCCTCAAAGAGAAACAACGTGAGGGGGAAACCTTCACTAGCTACCTACAAAGATGGCATGCATTAGCAAGCCGAATGAAGACCCCTCTGAAAGAAAAAGACATGGTCACTCTTTTCATGGAAAACTCTCATCCCGACATGGCCCATAATTTTAGGTTACATTGTGTCACCACTTTCACAGAGATAGTGGAAAAGGGACCCATCCTTGAACGTGCCCTTATTGCCAAGGGACACATCAAAATACATAGTCATGATAAAGAGAGGTCATTTGGCAATAAACCACTATTTTGGAACAAGAACAAGAATGCAGTGAATGATGGTGCGACAGACACTAAACATGTCCAAGTGGCTAATACATCCCAAAAAAAAAAACTGTCTATACCTAATGCCATCTCTGTACCACAGGGGATACCTCGCCCTCCTCAACAGTTGAACCAGAACAATCAGGGGAACACCAAACGTCAGTACTCTCAATTAGGAGAACCTCTAAGTGTTGTCTTTAATAAGTTGTTACAAATCAACTATCCCATCACGTACCCTATCACCAAGCCATCTGATGAGTCCAAACCCAATCCCGCATGGTTTAAGGAAAATGAGTATTGTGAGTTCCATAAAATCAAAGGACACTCTTTAAACAAGTGTCAAGGTCTGAAAAACTATGTCCAAGATCTCATTGATCGAGGTGATATCAAGGTTGACCCCAGTCAAGCTTTATTGTCCAATGCTCAATTACAGATATATCAGAATGCCTTTCTGAACCATAATCAAGGCCCAAGCACATCTAGCAGTAATCCCCAAGAAAACAACACAAATAATGTGAGCTACAAGAATGTACCCTTCAATTACGAGGGTGTTATTCATTACATTGAGCAGGTGGAACCCTGTGTAGCCATGATACATGTTAAAGCTAAAGACCCTTAGTGTGTTGTTACTACACGATGAGCCCGCATCACTGTCCCTGTAGCCTCTGCACCTACCCAATCAAATCCTGTAAGCTCTCAGTACAACATCCTTGATCGCTTAGGAAAGACCCCTGCTCATATATCCATTTTGGATTTTCCTAAGTCTTCCCCTATACATCAAGAAATCCTCAACAGAGCCCTGCAGGAAACCCGTGTGCCAAATGACATCGACCCCGCGCAATTCCAAGCTTTGGTGGGACACTTGGCTTTATCTCATCAACTGCACTTTAGCCAAAATGATATGCCAAACATCGATGTCAATCATAATCGCCCCTTACATATTGAAGTCATGGTTGCTCGCCATAAAATAAAAAGAGTCTTGGTAGATAATGGCTCTGCCCTCAATTTGTGTACTCTAAAATTCATAAAATAGGTGGGGTATACTCAAGCAGATTTAAGTAATTAGATCATCACAATCAAGCCTATGATAATGCAGAAAGAAATTCAGAGGGAATTATCAGTCTTCCTATCCAAGTGGGACCTGTGCTTCAATACACTACCTGTCATGTCCTTGATCTAGACTTTCCATATAATCTCCTCCTTGGCCACCCATGGCTCCATGCTATGCAAGTTGTCCCCTCCACATACCATTAATGCCTAAAATTCCTCATCAACAGACAGGAAGTCACCATCTACACTGACCCCCAACCATTTGAATATTGTTGTGCTTTAGAAGCATCATTTCCCCATTTACATTATTGTCCCAAGGTTGAAATGGGGGCATCCCAGTCATCATCCGCTAGCCCACCCTCCATCGCGATAACCACTCCATCTTCCACCAATGATCCTACAGTCACCAAAGTCCAAATCATTGAAAAAGGGTGTGATGAATACAAAATGCATACTGCTCTCAATGTAGCAACCATGCCACTGTAACCACGAGTACGGTCAACCTTCGCATGCTACTCCAAAGGAAGACAAGATTGTCACCTTCAGTGGTAAAAACATCCCTACCACCACTTTCAGATCCCCAAGTGTCAAGATAGATGCACCAAAAGAGGAAATAAGCCAATGGGTCTACCACGAAGAACCCTGACCAAATCCTCCTCTAAAGAAATATTTTCAAGAAGCATATCCATGGTCAGCTAAGTTTGCAGAAAAGTATAACTACCAAGGCAAGGGCCTAGGAAAAGAAGAATAAGGGCAGTTGCAACCTATTGATACATCAAAGCTACCAAAGAACATAGGCATCAGATACGATAAACAATAGAAAAGCCCTGCAACATCGTCTAATACCTCCAATAATGTCACCGTGGACAAAGGCTCATTGGAAGATGTACCTGAGGAGGAATCCATCATACATGCGTACGATGACGTCGATCACACCGACTTATCATCCATGTTCGAATGCCTATCTACCTGCACCATTAGCCTATCCCTTTGTCACCCTGAGCTTATTGATTAGGACCTACGTAATAGCACACCTGTCAATATGTCTGCGGATACATATGTCAACCTTATGGGATTGGGGGAGGATGAACACTCCAGTCGCAAAAATAAGAATAAGAAAAGTAAAAAGCGGTCATCTAGTGAAAGCCACCTTGAAGTGCTTCCTGACCTTGAAAAAGTAAAAATAAAGGACGCATCCGATGGTGAAAACCTCGAAGAGGTGCTGGAAGATGGAGATGTTCATCTTCCCTTTGTAGGAACTCAGTTATCTATCCAATCATCCATTCTAATTGAAGAGACTCAAGAAGTTAATCTGGGTACTGCTGAAAATCCTAAAATCACCTATGTGGCTAAGTCACTCTCAGAGCAAGAGTATCTAGTCATTGTGCAGCTACTCCAAGAGGGAATCATTAACTTTTCTTGGTCATATTCAGACATGCCAGGTTTAGACCCCGCCTTAGTGGTTCATCATCTAGATGTTCACCCAGATGCCAAGCCTGTCAAACAAAAGCTCCGCAAGATGCACCCGCAGATAGTAGTGTTAGTCAAAAAGGAATTGGTAAAGTTCCTAGAGGCGGGTTTTATTAGACCAATTGACTACTCCAATATAGTACCGGTTGCCAAACCAAATGGAGATATTCAGATCTACATAGACTTCAGGGACCTTAACAAGGCCTGCCCAAAAGATGACTTCCCTCTGCCTAACATTAACATGTTGGTCGACCTCACAATAGGACATGAGATGCTCTCTCTTATGGATGGCTTCTCTGGTTATAATTAGATTTGAATTGCACCTGAGGACCAACATAAGACTGCCTTCACAACACCTTGGGGCACTTTCTGTTACAATGTTATGCCCTTTGGTCTCAAAAATGTAGGGGCAACATATCAGAGGGCAATGATGGTCATCTTCCATGACCTTATCCATATCATCATGGAGGATTATGTTGATGACTTATTAGGGAAATATACAACACAAGAAAAACATCCTACTTTCCTGAAGCAGATCTTTGAATGGTTAGAACATTACAAGTTGCGGCTAAATCCAAAAAAGTGCATCTTTGGGGTTACATCAGGAAAATTGTTGGGTTTTATAGTCTCCCAAAGGGGTATTGAAGTTCATCCTGCCAAGGTAAAGGCTATTCTGGACATACTACCTCTACGCAATCTAAAACAGTTAAGAAGCCTCCAGGGGAAGATGCAGTCCATCCATCGGTTCATAGCCTAGCTAGCAGATAAGTGTCAACCATTCACTCATCTTCTGAAGAAAGATTCCACCTTCCGATGGAACCAGCAATGTCAAATGGGTTTCGATAAAATTAAGGAATATTTAGCTCATCCACCGATCTTGATGCCACCTATTCCAGGAAAACCCCTCCTGCTTTACATCTCTGCTACTTCAGTTGTGCTAGGGGCATTGTTGGCACAACATGATGAGTCGTTCAAAGAGAGGGTGATCTACTACATCAGTCGAACATTAGTCGGATATGAGTTAAATTACTCCCCCATGGAAAAAGATTTCCTTGTGCTAGTCTTCAGCACATAGAAACTCCGTCATTACATGCTTAGCCATCCAGTCAAATTAGTCGCTAAAATTGATCCCCTGAAGTATTTGTTATCTAGAACCACTCTGATTGGCCGCATGGCCAAATGGGTCATGCTCCTAAGCGAATTTGACATAGAGTATGTAGAGCGAAAATCCATAAAAGGATAGGTCATAGCTGATCAATTGGCTAAGGCACCATTAGTAGATGCCTACCCACTAGACACTGAATTCCCAGACAAAGAAGTCTGCACAATTACAGAAGCACCAGCTTGGACACTATATTTTGATGGCTCATACACTCATAGTGGATCTGGAGTAGGAATTTTATTAATTACCCCTCAAGGTGACTACATCCCAAAATCATTTAGGATAGCATTCCCATGTACCAACAACATCGCGGAGTATGAAGCCCTCCTCACTGGCCTTCGAATTGCAAAGCAGTGGCATATAACTCACCTAAAGGTCTTTGGTGATTCATTATTAGTCGTTAATCAAGTTAATGATGAATTCCTCACGAAAGAGGATAAATTGTTACCCTATAAGCATACGGTGGATGATTTCAAGAAATATTTCACTTTCATACAATTTGACCAAATCCCTCAGGTACAGAATAAAGCGGCAGATGCAATGGCCACTATTGGTTCCTTGATTGTCATGCCTAAAGATTGAATAGAATGTGAGTTTCTTGTTGAACAACTTTTAATCCCTGCATATGATGTTTGTGATACTAATATGGTGTGTGATATTGTAGGTCTCGCCTCCCCTTGGTATCAGGACATATACACTTATCTCCGTGATAATATCATACCCCCAGAACTTACATGCAACCAACGCAAATCCTTTATTCATCACTCTTCCCGATACATCATTGTCGGTGATACGCTTTATCGTCGTGGGTATGATGGAATCCTCCTCAGATGTCTGAATGATACTGAAGCATGCACGACACTAACAAAAGTACATGGTGGTGTTTGTGGAGCTCACTCAAATGGTATGGCTCTGGCCAAAAGGATCCTACGAGCTAGATATTATTGGCCTACATTGGAACATGATGCTTGTGAATTTGTGAAGAAGTTTCTTCCATGCCAACAACATGTAGATTTGATTCATGCCCCAGCACAAGATCTTCAACCCCTCCTAGCACCATGGCCCTTTTCTCAATGGAGTTTCAACTTGATTGGCAAGATTTACCCACCATCATCCGATGGCCATACATTCATAATTACCACCACTAAATACTTCACTAAGTGGGTGGAAGTAATACCACTCTCACAAATCACTGGTATCCAAATCTCAAAATTTATCCTTTACCATATTCTCTATAGATATGGTATCCCATCCACCATACTCTCTGATAACAGAAAACCCTTCAAAAACCAAGCCATGAAACACCTCTGCAACACCTTTCATATCCAACATCATTGGTCAACGCCTTATTACTCCCAAGGCAATGGTCAGGCAGAAGCAACCAACAAGACCCTTATCCGCATCCTCAAAAAGGTTGTCAATAACACTGGACAAGATTGGCACCTCCATATTCATCCTGCCCTCTGGGCATATCGCACATCCATCTGCACCCCGACGGGCGCCACCCCTATTCTTTAGTATACGGTGCTAACGTCGTCTTGCCAATTGAAGTTGAGCTTCCATCACTGAGGATTTCTCTGAAGAATATTATCAGTGAAGAAGATGCTCGTGTTGCACGGCTTGCATAGCTAGAATTACTAGATGAACGAAGAATAAAAGCCTATGATCACGTGTAAGCATACCAAAATCGTCTCAAACATAATTACAATAATAAGGTCCATCCTTGACAATTCCAGGTTGGTGAGCTTATTCTTAAAGAAAACCAGTGCACTCAACAGGATCATGATAAAAAGGGAAAATTTGAGGAAAACTGGTTAGGGCCTTATATCATAGCCGCCAAATATAGATCTAGGGCCTACAGGTTGACTACCCTTGAAGGAGAACCCCTTGATGAACCCATCAACATAATACATCTCAAGAAGTTCTATGCCTAAGTCCACTTGGTAACCCCACCTAATCAAGAGAAAATAAAAAAAAATTAAAAATTAAAAAAAAATCAAAAAATAAAATTAAAAAAATCAAAAATCAAAAAAAATCAAAAAAATAGTAAAGAAAAATAAATCTGTCCTATGATGAAAACCACCTCTTGGTGGCACCTTGGATAAGTATGGATGGTGAAAACTTGGTAACAGGCGTCATCCGTAGAGGGCTCAATCATTATCTACCTGACATCCTAGTTATTTTATGCTTTCATCTACACTATCGTCCTCACTCACCTCAGCCTAGGCCGCTTGGTATATATTAATTGAGCATTGGATGACCCATCTAGCCTATCCCTCATCCTGAGCTTTTCAGTATCCCACTTTGAGCTTATGTCATTCATTCCCTTTGTCAGTCAGTCTGTGTCATCATATAGGATCATCCATCGTGTTGGTCTCCATCTAGATCTCATCCTTCTACATCACTAGTCGAACTATGTTGCCCTTGCACTTTCACGTAGGCAAGGCTAATCATTTGATCTGCCCCCAGGGTATTCTGACCATCGCATCTTGAACATCTATCATTCACCTCCATCATCCTCTTTCTGCTTTATCCATGGTCTTTTCATGAACTACGAGGGCTCTACGCTTTCATGTAGGCAAGGCTAATCTCTGATCGGCCCCCGAGCCCCTAGGTTTGTAGGATGTGTCAGTCTATGTCCCCATTTGGCCCATTATTCTCAAATAAAATCCTAATATTATCAAAATATTTAGTTAATGAAAAGCATATGGCGTCAAACTAGGTCATTCTAGTTTAGTATCCATCATCGGTCTCAACAGAATGCATCCTTCCTAGCAGACCTCATCGATCCTATCCATCACCCTGATCCTATGGCAAAGGATGTTTTGATTTTAATTGTGATCTTTTGATGTTTTGGAATTTATTTGTCATACACTATCAACACTTGTCATGGTCACCTTGATCCATCATATCATGGTGTGCTTTGACTAGTTGACATATGGGTTCATCTTGGTCTTTTCTTTGTTGTTGCCTTTTTGGTTGTCCCACGTAGTACCCACCAGGATCCATGAGGTCTTGTGTTACGCTGGGGCATCCTTGTGTGTTTGTGGTTATCCCAATTCCTGGCCCGACCAAGGTCATTGTGACCTTAGGGTGTTGGGGTAGCCCCCTTTTTCTTGTCATGTTTGTTTCATGCATTGGATGCCTCCTAGCCCTGGTCTTGTATATCAAAGTATCCGGTATCTTATGCTATAGCAAATATCAATGCTCCAAAGATGGCAACTCATATTAGGATTGCATTCACCCTATGATTTTGATTGTGAAAATACTTTATCCACTCTTTCCCATTCTTCTCAGGATACTAATAATTTTTGACAGATGCCAAATGAAACCCATTCTCACAATCACTACATACCCACCTTCCATTATCATATCAGTTCTTATTGGCACTTATGGCCATGTGTTATTTCCTCTAAAATAAAAAGCATTATTGCATATCAGAGTCATTCTATTAACCACACATACATCGCCACCTGCATCACTGCATGTTAGATCCATGCATACATCACCACCTGCATCACCACATGTTAGATCCATGCATACCTCACCACCTGCATCACCACATGTTAGATCCATGCATACATCACCACCTATATCACAACATGTTAGATCCATACATACATGGCCACCTGCATATATAAAATGTTCATACATAATCCACCATCCACATATACATACATGACAATAACTTAACTAGGCATCCATACATATAAATCATCATAGATACAACATGTGTGCACATCATATCACCATGCGAATATCTGTATTAATAAAATCATCCATATTCCACAAATACATACACCCAATCATCCACATAAGCATCTAATATCATACACATATGCATAAATAACCCAAAATATCCATCCACATAAGCAGGAAATATCATATACACATGCATACAATCACTCATCACAAAAGGAAACATACTACATAATGCCAATAAGAACTATTCATAATGTGTGTCACATGTCCATCCTACATCAAAATCTATCATATATCCATCACATAATAAACTATAAAATCTAGAGATATAGAACCTCTTTGATCTTTGTCGATAAATCCTACATGCTCCACCCTACATCTGTCAAAAACTCAGTAACCTGTCACCTCCCGAATGAGCTACCCACATCTGATCTCTGTGGAGAATTCGGTACTGATCTCCTGCCTGGTGTAACACCCGGTGAATCACTGTAGCCTCGAGTCCGTGTCCCTAGCGACTGATATGGCGTTGGCATCTGGGGTGCCTGTCGGGTATACTGAAATATCCGCTGGGTCAGGTCTGGAACTACATGGTAGTATGCAGCCATCCAAAATCCTGCCTCTCTCGCCATTCTCCTCTTGCTCTGCAACCTAAACCCGAGTGGAATTCTGCTCTTGATGATACCTATCCTGATCCCTCGTAATCACTCTCCTTTCCTGCTCCCAGGCCTCCTGGATAGGCATAACTGCGCCATCTCCACCTGCATCCGATCTCTCATCTCCTCAGCAGCCACTGCCCTAGCTATTGTTGTATCTCTCTCCCCCTGTAATCCATGCATATCTCTCCCCATCACATCACTAACCTGCATAGACTGCCACTGTGCCACTGCTACATCTCGCTCCCCCTGCAGTGTCTGCATCTATATTGCTGCAGCATCTCTCTCCCTCTGAGCGGCCTGCCACTGAACCACTGCTGCATCCCACTCCCCCTGCAGCATTTGCATCTGTATCTCTGCAACATCTCTCTCTCCCTGTGCTGCCTATGACCGAACCACTACTCCATCCCTCTCCCCCTACAGCTCCTAGACTCTCAACACCGCTGCATCTCGCTCTCCCTGCAGCACTAATACCTCTGAGGCTACCTTCTCTCTCCTCCTCTGAAGAGAATGAATCTGTGCCTCTGCCAACTCTCTCTCATCCTGCAGCACCTGAACTCGCACCTGCGCTATGTCCCTCTCTACCTCCACTGCCTATACCTGTGCCTGTGCTACATCCCTCTCCGCCTACATAATACGAACCTGCTCCCTCGCCTGTCTCTCTCTCTCCTACATCACCCTCATCTCTCCCACTGTCTACTCTAAACAATACACTCTATCTTGTAGCTCATCTCGCGCCTACTGGAGATCATCCACCTGCTGATACATGATCGGTCATCCCTACTAACTCCCCTTTGGCCTTCAATATAATGGTCTCCGCCTGTAGTTTGTCATGGTCCCAACTGACAACAACTAACTCATCTCGTAGCCCCTGTATGTCAGCCTGCAGTACCTCCCTCTCCCTCCCCATCACCTCTACCATAAATCTATAATCCCTCTGACCTGTTATTGGTGCTCTCGATAGCTCAACTTTGAGTTTGATCACCTCTGCCTCTGCTACCCTCAACTTCTGATCTATACTCTGAAGACTCTCCATAGTGTCTCTCGGCTGAACAATAGAATATCCTGAGGTAATGACAGGAACCACCACCAATGGCTCTGCATCCCCAATATCCATATCTGGCACATCTCTATCTATCTCCATAGCATCATCACCCTCCTGCTGTCCTCCCCCTCGCACCCCTTCCTACTCCTGCTGATCCTCCAAGTCCTCCATGGAAGGACAGAATCACACTCTCCGTGGCTGACCATGCCTCCCCACTCTCATCAATCTCCTCAACTCTCCTATCTCCGACTGCTCCTCATCCTCACTCTCCCCTATCTCTACAACGGGAGGCTCCTGCCCAGATACCATATGCCCCCCTCTGTTGTCCCCTACTCCTCATCCTCTATGACTAACTCCTAGCCTCAATCTCCTCTCAGGCCCCCTCCTCCTGACCACCCCCACCCATCCCCTCCTGCTCTATCATAGTCGGTATCCTCATCAGTCTCCTCTTGCCGGCTATCCTCTCTGGCTGACTCTTGGCCTCAGTCTCCTCTTAAGCTCCCTCCTGCTGTCCTCCCCCTCCCAACCCCTCCTACTCTATCATGGTTTGTACCCTCATCAGTCGCCTCCTACCTGCTATCATCTCTGGCTGACTCCTGGCCTCCCTCTCCTCCTGACCTCCATCCTACTATCTCTCCCCTCCCTACTCAGCCCGTACCAACACTCTCCTTTGTCATACCCTACCCCCTATACCAGTCTCCTAGCCTGCTCTACCCTCCACTGAGTGTATCATCTCCACCTCTGACTCCTCTTGTCCTCCCACATCTGGCTCAGGATCTCTCCCACCCTCCTGTCGTACCACCTCTCTAACCCTCCTCCGCTGCCCCCTAATCCTCCTCCTCCTCGCTGCCTATCCCACTACCTCCATCCTCTCTCTTCCCACCTCCTGCTCGAGACCTCTACCACCCTCATGTCGTACTCTCTCTAGCCCCATGGTGCTCATCCTCTGATCCAAATCCTACGGCTCCTACAATCGGCACCAATGGTGTAATCCTCTCCCATAGGTGGTTGCGAAACCACCGGTCATATCATTCTGTCACCCCTGCATCCTCTACTCCTACATATTTCCTAAGATAGGCTACTTGCACTGTCACCACCCATGATGCTTTGGCCTCCCTCGGGCTAATCGCATGCCCCCATGGTCTCTCTCTAGTGAGCCATCGAAACATCACTAGCACCCCAGGAATATCCTGTGTCAACCCAAACTGTCTCATCACCCTATCTGGTCAGTGCATCTCCACTATTTGTGGAAGAATCCCAATCATGACACACTGAGCCATAAAATACCCACTCTATCTCTCAGTCTGCTCTCTCCATCCCCTGAAGCGTCGATGCATATAAGGTTGCCACACTATGTCTCCCTC
The DNA here is from genome assembly GCA_007258455.2 of Sequoia sempervirens. NCBI lineage: Eukaryota > Viridiplantae > Streptophyta > Pinopsida > Cupressales > Cupressaceae > Sequoia > Sequoia sempervirens. The sequence continues at coordinate 277,021,491 of VDFB02193867.1, read as the reverse complement.
CAAATCATCCACCATCCTTCTCCATCCCTCCACATCTCCCAACCCCCTATGACGCACAACCTATCCCCTTGCCTCTCCATACCCCCATGCCAGCGGCTCTCTATCATCCACATCTCCCTCCCTAACAACAAACAGTCTCGTCAGCATAATATGCTCCCATGCCCACACCTATAGTAGGGTCATGTGTGTCAAACTCACTATCTTCCGATAACAAATCAGATGCATATCCCTATACAACTGGGCTAGGACATAAGCACCCCATGTAATCTGTCCCTCACGCCACTCAACAATGTGTCAAATCTCATCCATAAACCTCAGACTGCAATACCACCTGCTACGATCTGGCAGCAATATCCCACTGATCAACCTAGCTAGGAATAAAGGTAAAGGTGGTACTCCCACTGTCAGACATTTATCTAGATCCAACTGTGGACCCTGAAGAGGCAGGGCAACATGTCCAAATAGCACTATCATGGTCTACTCTAACTCGGCCCTGCTCAACACCACATCACTCAACAATATCCCCATTATCAACAGCTTCAGGATTTTCCATACATCCTCCAGTCACCGTCATCTCCCCCGTCGGCAGACAAAATGTCGATGTCTCTGAACTCCATCTCTCTATTAGAGCCATCAGCATCGGTCGATGCGCCCTCATCATTGGCACCTCTAAAAAATGCAATAAGGCCGCATGATCCACGCCCGTCATCGCTGCTATGGTCGCTATCAGTACCTCCGACCGTCGCTCATGTGTCCGTATCTGGCCCAAACCCTGCATCCACACTAACCATTTATCAGTACACAATCTTCCCGGCCACGGGACATCTTTACTTTTATTTTCTCTCTTCATTCTCATCTTGCCCCCAACTCGGGGTGGTCTCTTCTTTCTGACCTACATCGTCAAATCCCTCTCCCCCTTTTTTTGTGGCGAATCTGCCCCCTCTCAGGGCATCTCTGCCCCTCGTTGCAGCGACTCCACCCCCCTCAGGGTGTGTTTGCCCCTCCCCGGGGTGGCTCTGCCCCCTTCGGGGCGTGTCTGCCCTGCTGTCGGGGCGTGTCCACCCCGCTGCCGGGTGGCTCTACCCCTATCGGGGTGTGTCTGCCCTGGGCTACCACTACCGGGGTGTCCACGCGCCAACTAGGGGTGGCTCTGCCCCAGCCGAGGTGTGTCCGCCCCCAGCTGCTGGGGCGGCTCTGCCCCTGCCGGGGCGTGTTCGCCCCAGCTCGAGGCGGCTCTGCCCCAACTCGGGGCATGTCTGCCCCAAGCTGGTGGGGCGACCCCACCCCAACTAGAGGTGGCCCCGCCCTAGCTCGAGGCATGTCCACCTCGAGCTGTCGAGGCAAGCCAATCCCAGCTCAGGGCGGCTCCACCCTAGCCAGGGCATGTCTGCCACGTTGCCAGGGCGAGCCCGCCCTAGCTCAGGGTGGCTCTGCCCCTGCCGGGGTGTGTCCACCCCAGCTCAGGGTGGCGCTGCCCCTGCCGGGGTGTGTCCACCCCAACTCAGGGTGGCTCCGCCCTCCTTTCGGGGCGTCTCCGCCCCAGTTGGGGGTGCATCCGCTCCTCTGTGTGGCGACGCGCTTTCTTTCCCTCACCCCCCTAATCTGTTATTTTCCCTCTTTTTCAATTCCCAACCTATCCATTTTCCTATTCCCCCTCGCCCACCAAACCCATATTTTACTTTTTATTTACCTATCTTAAAAACATGTTAAATATTTAAAGTACATAGCACGGGTTTTCGTGCTCACCTTGCGAGGCACCGCAAAGTGGGTCCAACGTCTCCATAGGTCATCTGGTTGGTGAATGCTCTCTGTGTCATAATCCCATGGCATTGTTGCTCCATCTCCTCTCCCTCTTCTTTACCCTTTCCTCAATTGCTACAGTAACAATGAGGCAAGGTAATTCTTCAAATTACCTTATAACCACTCTTTTCCCCCCTTTTCAAATAAAAGGTATTTTTTACCTTTTATTTACCTTTTTTTCTTCCAACTAATCCCCTTCTTTCCCGGAGCCACCATTTGCAAACTGTACGTCCAATCAACTCCGTTCAAAAGTCAAAATTGCTTAATTTTTTGTCCTCTATCCAACGGTCTCCTCCATTTCTTTCTATCGATAAGTCGTCTGGGGCCCCCTTGTTTCTTCCCCAACCGCCCTCTCGAGGGGGCATACCCTATCACTTTCTTCCATCCATTCAAGGTAGGCACTGGGGCATCCCTCTTCTTTCCCCCCCTCTTTTAGGGTGGGGCATCAATCCCTATCACTTTCTTCATCCCCGACATTTTATTTTTCTTTGAAACATTGTTATTTTAACAATATTTCGAAGAGGGGTAAAAGGTAGACACCCAAATTTTATCACTCCCATATGATCAAATTTACCTCTTTATTCATCAATTCTATCAACATTAATTAATATTACACTTCCTACATAAGACTCTTAAAGTATTTAATTTAATAATTAAACAATTTATCTATTGCCTTTATCCTCTCTAAATTAAATAAATACACCAATTTATTTAATTTAGTCATTCTAATCTTTTGAATTAAAATCAATTTAAAATTCTTCTTTTCTCTCTCCTTGAAACATCCTCCACAATCCATCACTAATTTGAATTAATTTAATTAATTCATATTTAGGGTGTGCATCCTCTTAATCAAGGATTAATGTCACATCCTCCTACATTTGCCATTTGTCTCTAATCTCCCATTAATTATCATAATCAAGTATTTGCACAACTTTAATCAAAGTCATTAACCAATTTTAGCACCACTTTTTAGTCAATCTTTCCATTTTTCCTTTTTGGGCATTGACCCTCTTTCCCATGATAATTTTTAATTCTCATTTATTCATCCTATGTCTCTCTCCTCCCCATGTGAATTTTTAATTCACATTTTGTCTTTCCAAGGCTTCTAGAATATTTGACATGTCACCTCATGCACATGTGATTAATTCCCACCTTTTTGGAAACCCTCTCTTATCCATTAGATTTTCCTATGAATGTGAATTTTTAATACACATTTATTTCTCCAACCTCTTTCTCCTTTTCCATGGAGATTTTTGAGAAATTCCAAAATTCTTCAAGTGTCATTTTCACTCCCACTTGGGGATAAGAAGTTCCTTTTTAAAGAAATTTTCTCACTCCCCAAGGTACTTGGAAGGTACTTGTCCTTCCTCCACATCATGTACCTCTCTTCCACATTACCTACACATCATCCTACCTTTATCCACTTCACAATCCACATGTCAAGATGTGAGGGCTTGTGAGTCCTCAACTCACCTTAGCCCTTCATCTTGGCCTTGTTGGATAAATCTCAACCATTGAATTCTCTAAAGAATTCAAGTTTCTCTATAAATACCCCTTCCTCTAAGGAATTTAAAAGACTTAGCCATTTTGCAACTAAATGCTGACATTTTGTGCACTCATCTAGCCATCAATTTTCATCCATTTGTATCTACATTCAAGCATATAGTCAAGACTTTCATTTAGCCATATCAAGAGCCATCAAGGAGCATACAAATCAATCCAAATCAAGGGCCAACCAAGGATTTTCAGTTGCAAGAAGGAAGGTATATCCATTTGTTATCATTTTATACTTTCCTCTTTGCACTTACAAATTTATTAGGCTAATCTTGAGGTGTTTTATTATGTTTTCCATTGCATTTTAATTGCTTAGAATAGGTTAAACATTTTTAATATCACACCCTCAACCCTCAATCCCTAAACCCTCAACCCTTAATCCCTCAACCCTAATCCATCAACCCTAATCCCTCAACCCTTAAAACCTAATCTCTCAACCCTCAACCCTTAAACATTAATCCCCCAAACCTTAAACCCTTAAAGCATCAACCATTTACCCTCTACCCTATACATTAAACCCTCAACCCTCAATTCTCAACCCTATACCCTATACATTAGATTCTCAAACCTAATCCCTCAACCCTATACCCTAAAACCTATACACTCAAACCTCAACCCTAATCCCTCAATTCCGAATCCCGAACTTTAATCCCCGGACTTTTAACTGAATCCCGGACGATTAATCTTTTATCGAGGAGATGAATCCTTTTATTTTTATTTTTAACTTTATTTGAGATGACTTCATTCCGGATCTTTTAACGGAGACCGCAGATCTAATTTCGACGACGATTTTATTTTCTTTAGACGATTTTTCTTTTTCTGGAGGATGGATTTCCTTCTTTTTCTTGAGGCTATTTCGACTATTTTTTTCGAATTTTGAATCCTTTAATCCTGATCTTTAACCTGAATTTGAATCCTTGACCCTGATCGAAATCCTGAACCCTTAAACCCTAAATCCTTAAACTTTCAACCCAATACCCTAAACCATCAACCCTAATCCCTCAACTCTATACCCTCAACCCTCAAACCCTTAAGCCCTCAATCTTTAAACTCTAAACCCTTAAACCCTCAACCCTAAACTATCAACCGTTAACCATCAACCATCAATCGTCAATCCTTAACCCTCAACCCTCAACTCTTAACCACTCAAACATAATCCATCAATCCTAAACCCTTAATCCTTCAACCCTAATCCCTCAACCCTCAAACCTTAAACCTTGATCCCTCAACCCTTAAACCCTCTACCCTCTACCCTCTACCCTCTACCCTATACATTAAACCCTCAACCCTCATCCCTCAACCCTTAAACCCTCAACCCTTAAACCCTTAATCTCTCAACCCTCAACCCTTAATTCTCAACCCTCTACCCTATACATTGGACCTTCAACCCTAATCTCTCAACCCTTAAACCCTCAAATCTCTACCATCTACATTAAACCCTCAACCCTAATCCCTTTGTTCCTATACTTTAAACCCTTAATACATTAATCCCTCAACCCTCTACCCTATAAACTAAACCCTATTCATTGAACCCTCAACCCTTAAACCCTAAACCCTAAACCATTAGACCCTCTACCCTATACATTAGACACTAAACCCTATATGTTAAACCCTCAACTCTCAACCCTTAAACACTCAACCCTCACCCCTCTACCCTATACATTAAACCCTTAAACCTAATACATAAACCCTACACCTTAAACCCTAATCTATTAATCCTCAACCATTAAAACTTAATCACTTAAACCCTCAACCCTTAATCCCTCAACCATTAAACCCTAATTCATTAACCTTAAACCATAAACCCTATCCCTAAAGCCTCAATCCTCAACCTTTAAACCCTAATCCCTCTACCTTTAAACCCTAATCCCTCAACCCTTAAACCCTTAAATCCTAAACTCTTAACCCCTAATCCCTCAACCCTTAAACCTTAAACCCTCAACCCTTAAACCCTCCTCAAACCTTAAATCCTTATCCCTTAAACCATTAACTGTAAACCCTCAACCCTCAACCCTCAACCCTCAACCCTCAAACCTAATGCCTAAACCCTCAAACCTTAAACCCTAAACCCTACAACCTACAACCACAACCCTCAAAACCTATACTTAAGCCCTAATCCATCAACCCAATATCTTAAACCCTAATGGACCTATACCCTATACACTTAACCTTGGACACTCAACCTTGAACATTATCCCTCAGCCCTCAATCCTCTACCCTATACCCTATACCCTCAACCCTATACTTATGCCCTAAACCCCCAACCCTCATTAAAAATAGTATCAAAATAGGTTATTAAAGGATATATGTTGTCAAGAAAAGGTGTTGATTTGCAATGGAAAATGTGAATAACAATGTCACACAACCATCACTTCTACATTTTAATAATAATTATTATGAATATTGGATTATATAGATGAATATTCTATATGTATCATGAAATATTTGGAACTTGGTATAAAATAGGTATCCATAACCCCAATACTAAGTAGCATATAATGTTCCCATTCAAGCACAAAAATATTAATTGAAGGATAATTATAATAAAAAGTTCCTATTCTTCATAAAAAACAATAATCAATGGCTTTATATAGCTAAGAATTATAGTGGCAACAAATTCAAAGAAAGAATGGAAGATCCTAAAAAATTCTTTCAATGTATTAGCAAAGTAAAATTAGTGAGATTGTAAACGTTAATAAGGAAGTTTGAAACTCTATAAATAAAAGACTTAAAATCCATGAATTTTTTCTTTACCCATACAATGAGTGTTGCCAATCCAATTATAATGAAATGAGAAGTTACTCTCAATCATAAAAGAATAGTGACGAAGTTATTGAAAATTCTACTAGCAAGGTTTGACCCCATTATTTCCATTGAAGAATCAAAGGATTTGTCACAATTATTTCAAGATAGGTTTTTATTCTTTGAAAATAAAATAAAGAAGCATTCCTATTGGAAAGTCATAAAGAGAAATAGATCCTATTGAAATCATACATTCAAACTTATGTGGCCTAATGTGAAATCCCTCCTTTGGGAATAGTAGGTGTTTCTTAACCTTAATTGATGGCTTTAAGAGAAAAAACATGAGCATTCTTCTTAAAATTATAATCCTTTGTGATATTTCAAAAATTTAAAGCTTTGTTTGAGAAATAGAGTGGGTACTGCATACAACACTTGATAACAAATAGTGGAGGAGATTATGTGTCAAATATTTTTAAATTTTTTTATAAGTCACATAGAATCAAGAAACCATTCACTACAAGATATACTCCATAAAAAAGGAGTTGATATTAAAATGAAGAATAGAAAAATCATGGAAATCGCTAGAAGCATTTTGAAGGCCAAACATTTACCAAATAAGTTTTAGGATAATGTTGTAGTTTGTGTAATGTATACATTTTTAATAATTTTCATACAAAGAGTATAAAAAATAAATTACCACAAGAAGCATCCATAATAATAAGGAAAGAAAGTGTCTCTCATTTGAGAGTATTTGTGTGCATTGCATATGCAAATGTTCCTAATGAAAATATAAAGAAGGTAGATGGTAAAGGAGAAACATGTATTTTTATGAGACATAGTGCGTAATCAAAAGAATTTAAATTATATAACCCAATCACAAAACAAGTCATCATTAGAAGAGAATTCAATTTTCTTGAAGATAAATATTTAGAGTGGAGATTTACAACAACATTTTGAGATAAAAAAATAATACAAATATTACAAGTTAAAAGAAACCACTTGTAACAAGTAGTAACTCAAATCAAACTTCAACTTCTAGTAATTTAGTCATGTCTACTCCACCAAGTATAATATGGCATGCCACTTCAACACTAAAGAAGTTGAGAAGTTAAAGGGAAATATATAAGGTAGACCAAAGTGCTCATGATGATGCTTTGATACATTATTTATTGAAGTTGATCCAATATATTCTGAGAAAGCAATTAAGGATGAAAACTAGTTGATAACCATGGATGAAAAAAGTGATGCCATAGAGAAAATTAATATTTGGAATCTTGTGAATCTACTAGTAGGAAAAGATGCAATTGGTGTGTAGTGGGTCTATAAAACCAAATTCAATGTAGATGGAAATATTGAAAAGCTTAAAGCGAGGTTCAATTACAATAAAAAAAAATTCTCCAATGGCTAGACAAGATACAATCAGAGTTATCTTAGGAATAACAACTCAATATAAATGGAAATTATATCAAATAAATGCTAAATATGCATTTTTGAATACTATATTAGAAGAATAATTTTATGTATCTAGCAAGCACTAGTATATAAAATTATGGGTCAAGAACACAAAGTTTGTAGATTGAGAAAATCCTTGTATGGAATCTAACAAGCTCCAAAAGTTTGGTATAGTAGAATTTATTTTATTTTATGAGCAATCACTTCAACAAAAGAAAAAATGATCCAACATTATACATCGAAAAAATTGATCAAAGAAAAATTATGATTGTATGGTTATATGTAATTATTTAATATTTACAAGAGATTTGTTGATTGAAATTTTCAAAAAATAATGTAAACAAAGTTTGAGATGACTAATTTGGGATTGATGAAATACTTTCTAGGAATTTAAGTGAGTCAAATAAATGATAGAATTTTGTCACAAAATATATCAATGATATTTTGAAGAATTTCATAATGATAGATTACAAGGTAGCAACAACATCGATTGCCACATGATTGAAATTGAGTAGAGAATATAAAACCATCAATATAGACCCGATTTTATCTAGAACACTTATTGGTAGTTTAATGTACTTGATAGCCACAAAACCTAATATCCTCTATGGAGTAAGCTTAATTTTAAGGATCATGGATTCACCAAAAGATACTCATTAACAAGTTAGGAAAAGAAGACGTATTAATGGCAATAAAAAGTATAGTATTTTATATTGTGCATCTAATAAATTTGAGTTGATTAGTTGCATAGACAGTGATTGGATAAGGAGCATTGATGATAAAGGAAATATCTCAAAATATATCTTTGACCTTGGTTTATGAGCATATTCATGGGCTTCCAAAAAATAACTCATTGTATTTTGTCGACAATAGAAACAAATATGTAACAATTACATTATTTGCATATCAAGTAGTGTGGATAATAAGAATACTAATAGATTTGAAGCAAGAATAGGCGGCTCTAGAAAAATTCACCGCCAACAATTCACCGACGGAAAATTCATCGTCAACAATTCACCATGGGAAAATTCACTGCCACCAGCGATTCACCGCCACGAAAAATTAATTGCCAAAAATTCATGCAATCAATTTTTCGTGCGGTGAATTGTCATGACAGTGAATTTTCCCACGGTGAATTATTGACGCTGAATTTTCCATCGGTAAATTATTCGCGATGAATTTGTTGTATGCCAAAATAGACATTACCAAGAAAAATAGTTTATGATAATAATTTAGCAAAATTTTTATCAAAATTTAATATGTTTCATAAAATAAACAAGCACAGTGATACTCTATATCACTTCATTAGAAAATTAGTTAATAATAATGAAATATAAATAGACTTTTGTAAGTCAACAAATTAATTTGCAAACGTATGTACAAAAACTTTATCAAAAGAAAATTTCAAGAAAATTAATTTGCATAAGAGTGCTTTAGTCAAGTTAAGGGGGTTGTTGAAAAATATCATCTTCCGTGTTAAGATATGATTGTACAAATGTATTAAAGTCTTAAGTATAAGTCATGCCAAGTCAAGATAGGGGAGAGGGCCCAATAGTTGTGCGGGGTCCAATAGTCGTGCACCCAATCGTACATATAATACCCAATAGTCGTTTATATAATGTCCAATAGTTGTGATTTGACTACCCATAATTAAACAAAATGTATGATTTTGATCTAAAAAGCAACCAATCATGTGATACCACATCAGCGCTCAACTACTCATGATGTAATGCACGAGAATTGGTCTCACTATTTTTTGGGGCCTTTTTCGACACCTTGACAAAAATGCATGCTGATGTGGCATCATATTTGATGATGTGGCCCTAAAACCTTAGTTATAAGTAGAGAACTTGCCAAGTAAGCCACTATAAAAAATTGGGAGTGATTTGAAATTTTGACGTAGGATAATTAGAAGCGCGAAGTTAGGGTGCATGACTACTGGGCCCTCTCCCCTAATGTTGTGACGTGGAAATCAAGTTAAATACTTACTACACAGGTCATGTCAAATCAAAGCTCAAAACTTGGTAAACGTGGCTAATTCTTAGACAACTTTGTTTGCATGTTAAACTGTGGATCGACGTTGACATAATCAATCGAGATTTAACATATTTAGAATACGTGTGATAATATTTTCATCTTTTGTGTAGGGTATTCTTTATGGGATTTAACAGATTTACAATACATGTGATTATATCTTTATATGTCTATGTTGGTCTTAACTTGTGTATGGTTCAATATGTTCATCATTTATCATGTAATTCCAATTCAATTGATTTATCTATCTAATTTTAATTATTAATCCATTTCGGATCTATAATCCATTCTTTTTAAATACTAACCAATTTAATTCAAGTTTTTTCCATAGTCGTGAGGTCATCCTTGTAACCATGATATTGATTCCCATATTGTAAAATTAAAACAACATTTTAGTCAACTAGCCTTCTTTACACTTTGGTCCCAAGTTGATGATGCTCAAATCTTTGTAATTTAGTTAAGTAGCCCATTTTTACAAATGTGAAACAAAAGGTTTCTTACCTATCCAAATAAGATTTTTTTTTTAAATTGTCAATCAACGCCCAATGTAATGGCAAGGCCATTGTTGTGGGGATCTAAAAGGGCCTGAGTTCAAGCATCCACAATATAAAAAAATAAGTTTTTTAGTTAACAATAGCCAAACATAGAAATTAGTTAATCAAGTAACAAGCAATACTCATAGCCTTTGCCCATTTCTATTCTCTTGGAGCCAACTTAGATCAATTTTCCTTAGGTATATGAACACATCACTCATAATCAAATAGCCTTAAATCTAAAGAAAAATACTTTTTTACCTAGATCCACAGTTCATAAGGATTTTTTTCAACACAGTTGAGCATGGGGATCAATTACTCAAGTAACAAGTAGTATTCATAGCCTTTCTCAAAAGTATTAATTCTATTGTGTATCAGTCAACATAATTTTAGCTATTTTCATTAAGATTTAGTTTGTTCTCTTGACAACCCCATTTTGATGTAGTAAATAAAGGGGAGTCTTCTATTGAAAATAATTGCATGTCTACAAAAATCATCAAATTCCTTATAACAATATTCACCATCATTATCAAATCTCAACACCTTTACTTTCCTAACTAATTATTTCTCAATCAAAGTCTCAAATCCCTTGAAGACAAAGAAATTTTCAATTTTAGAATGGAGGAAATAAAACTAAGTGTATCTAAAAAATAATCAATGGACGTAATATAATATTAAGATGTATCTATAGAATAAGCATCCACTAGACCAAGCACATTTGAATGAAATATTTTTAATAATATCTTTGCTTTATAATTGTAGTGTCATAAATTGTCATCCTTGACAAAATTTCACACTATGTTTTGGTCTAGGCCCTAAATTATTGAGCCTAATTGAGCACCTAATTTTCTAAATTATACATTCTATAGCCCATTTGTACCATTCTATGAGAAATTACAAGTATTGAAAAATGCATCCAACTAATATTTTTCACCCGACACTTAATGTCTTGGAAAATAGGGTCAAGACCCATTTTCCCTAGGGCATATGGGTCCCCCTATTTTGTTGGGGACCAATTTTGGATATGTCGAAGTAGGCATTTTAACATTCAAAATTTAAATTACAAATATTGGATATCAGGATTTTATTCTCGAGAAATTAGAGAAATTCCTATAAATACCTTGTCATTTCACCATTTGAAATCTAAGTGAAAGAATCTAGCAACAAGTGAACATTAAGAGCAAGAATTATTGTCAAGAGAAATTTTTTAGAGATTTATTGTAGCAATTCAAGATCCTAAAATCATGTCAAATCCTATGTGAGTTCATGTTATCATTGTTTTATGAAGGCTAACACTTTTTTAGGTCTCCAAAGCAATCCAAGCAATCAAGCAAAAAGGATTCAAGACCTTGAGGTGATGTGCATGACTCCAATCCTTCAAGGAAGCCATTGAAGGGTGGTGATTTTCAACACTTTGTGATTTCATCATTCCTTCCTATCCATTATCATTTTTTCATTGACATTTCCATTGTGGTTCAAGTGGAAACACAAAAGCGGGGTTTGGTCGAGGTAAGCCCCTAAGTGGCATAACATTTCCTCTCTTTGTGAATGTGTAGATTTCAGGTTTGGAGAGGATTGAAGGAATCTTAAAGATAAATTATTCATTGTTGCAATTAGAGCCCTACATCTTGTCAAATCATAACAAGTCGCCTATAGAATTATCTGACAATGTTTCAACAACTCTGCAACTGGGAATCAAAAGCTCATATCTATCATCAAAGGACCTCAAAAATAGAGAAAAAAGGGTGTATATGAACTCATACACCCTAGGGAAAATCTATCCTCATTACCCTACTCGCAAGTACATAGTCCTCTGCACTTACCAGATTTGTCTGTAAATTACTATTTCGGTCTGTTAATTGTCAAATTATTGCATTTCTCATATTAGGTCATATAGTCTAATTAGGTTAATTATAGCAAATCAATTCTAGTCCATCATAAGACTCAATAAGATGTTGATCTAGGTCTGATTAGATCACCTTCATGGTTGAAATTCAATACACACACCTTCTTGATCTCCATCTCAATGAAACATAAGAAAAACCTAACAAACAACAAAACAAAAGTTTGAATCCTAGGTTTACACATTAGACCTAGGGTTCTCATTTTTCTTTGTTTCATTTTGGTGATCTTAACCTGTTAACATTACATACCTTATGAAATTCATTCTAGATCTAAGTTTTTTTATTGCATTATTTTGTATCTCTCACTTTTGCATCATAAAAGACATAAAAATTTAAAAAAAAACATATCATTTTGCATTATGGGTTGCATTAGGGATTATTTTAGTCACTTAGATCATACCTACATTGAAAATGCATCCATTATTACCATTTGCATTGTTACACACTTTGTTGTTGTATGGTTTTCATTGATGTCAAAAGTGCAAGTATAGTAATTGTTTCTGGTTGTCATTAATGTTAGAAGTACCTGTGAGGTTGTTGCAGTTTGGTTGCTCATGTCAAAAGTGAGTTGCAATTTGGTTGTTTGGTTGCTAGAGTCTTTGTGAGATGAACTGCATCTCTCCACTATTGATTTTGTGCTTCTATGGTTTGGAAGATAGATTCATGATGTGGGAAAGCATGTGTGATCCAAGTCTCATGTTGTTTGGATTACCAAAAAAGTGTTTTTGTAGTGACAATATGTTGATAGTGTTGGTTTTGTGAGGTTGCTCACCGAGGTGCAAAGATTGGCTTTGCATTCCTCTTCATTTGTAGATGTTGTTACATGGTTTATAATTTAAGTTTGGCATGTTAGGAATGTGTTATATCAAAAGTTTCATGTCATAAATCCTTCTGTAGAGAAAGTAGTAAATGACATAGTGTAGGATTGTATTGTTCGGTGGCTAGTTTCAATGTTTGTTCGCTTGCACCAAAATTGTTGCTATATGAAGTGATGTAATGGATGGTGGAGAGTGTTCTTGAAGATCTTGTGATGTTTTTTGTTTCTTTGCAAGATTTTTTTTGTTTTCTTTGGAATGATTTGTGGTCCGGAATGAAGATTTTGTTGGGTTATGATTTTGCTTGGTCGACTAGTGTATGTTGAAGGTGTGTGCCACAAGTTCTATGTTACTTGAAGTCTGATAAGTGTTTGAAGGTGTTGTATGGGTCATGCTGAATCATCTGGGAGAAGCACTTGTAATGTTTAACCTTCCATGAGATCCACCAAGTTGTAATGGCCGACATGCTACAAATTTCATGTTTTCTTGCTTTTAAGGCCAACCTATTTTAAATTTGTGAACTGTGTAGATGTTGTTCATTAAAAGCCATTATTGTGAAGAGTGTTTAGGACTAGGTTAAGCATGGGTTGGAATTTTCAAGGTGTGTTCCCCTTTCTAGTGTTGTGTGTAGTTCTTCTTAGGGCTTTCCCTCTACATGCTTCATGTTGTTCATCTGTGGGCAACTTGTAATTGTAATATTCTTATTGTTTTGGCCAACACATAATGTAATCAATGTAATATCATGTACATATTGTAAACCTATTTGATCTAGGTGATGTGTGATTGTGATTGTGAGTA
>VDFB02193867.1:276992331-277007759 GCA_007258455.2 Sequoia sempervirens | reverse complement strand
GAGGGGCCAGGGTGTACAGTATACCATGGGCTATACAGTATAGCATGATCAGTCGCCACATACCAACACCATACACCCTAGGGAAAATGGGTCTTGACCCTATTTTCCAAGGCATTAAGTGTCGGGGGAAAAATAGCAATGGGATGCATTTTTCAATGCTTACAATTTCTTAGAAAATGGTACCAATGGGCTATAGAATGCAAGATTTTAAAAAATAGGGACTTAGTTAGGCTCAATAATTTAGGGGGAGAAAAACATAGTGTGAAATTTTGTCAAAGACAACAATTTACGACACTACAATTATAAAGCAAAGAGATGATTAAAAATCATTCATTCAAATGTGTTTGGTCTAGTGGATGCTTATTCTATAGATAAATCTTAATATTAAATTACATACATTAATTATTTTTTAGACACACCTAGTTTTATTTCCTTCATTCTAAATTTGAAAATTTCTTTGTCTTTAAGGGATTTGAGACGTTCGTTGAGAAATAATTAGTTATGAAATTAAAGGTGTTGAGATTTGATAATGATGCTGAATATTTTTATAAGGAATTTGATGGTTTTTGTAGACATGCAAGTATTTTCAATAGAAGACTCCCCTTTATTTACTACATAAAAATTGGGTTGTAGAAAGAACAAACTAAATCTTAACGAAAATAGCCAAAATTATGTTGACTAATACACAATAAAGTTAATACTTTTGAGAAAAGGCTATGAATACTACTTGTTACTTGAGTAATTGATCCCCATGCTCAACTGGGTTGGAAAAAAATCCTTATGAACTATGGATCTAGCTAAAAATGTATTTTTCTTTAGATTTAAGGCTATTTGATTATGAGTGATGTGTTCATATGCCTAAGGAAAAGTGATCTAAGTTGGCTCCAAAAGAATATAAATGGGCAAAGGCTATGAATATTGCTTGTTACTTGATTAACTAATATCCATGTTTGGCTATTGTTAACTAAAAAACTTATTTTTTTATATTGTGGATGCTTGAACTCGAGACCTTTTAGATCCCTACAACAATGGCCTTGTCGTTACACTGAGCATCGACTGACAATTAAAAAAAAAACTTATGAAGTGTGGGTAGGTAATTAGTGATTAATTTATGTTTTTTTTGCATTCTTTGTAGTTTTGTTGAATTTTTTCATTTCTATCTAAACTTACAAAAAAATTTGAAACCCTAGTTATTGGAAAACAAAAAAAACATCAAACAAAAAAATTGAACTTTCATTACTAGAAAAAAAACATAAAATTGAACCTAGCATACAAAACAAACATAAAATTGAACCTTCATTACCCCCTTTCTGCATTTTTTAAACTATTTTACATTCTTGTCTATTTTTCCTTCTTCTTTATCACGTATTCTCATGTTTCTTAAATTTTTGCTTTGTTTCTTATTCTTAAGTTAGTATTTCTTTGCTAAATAATTTGTTTTTTTAATTTTTTAATTGTTTTGACTCTCCCCAACTCTCAAAATAGTTGGAAGTGCTCTAAATTTCCAATACTTGGTGAATCTGGATCCATTGTTAGTACTGACTAGACAAAACTTGTCCCTACAACCATAAGGAAATGGGAGAAGTTAATGGGTAATAATCGATGGGCTATGTAGGACCCATCGATTATTACCCATTAACTTTGTCCATTTCCTATGGTTGCAGAGACAATTTTTGTTTAACCATTTCTAACTATGTATATAGATTCATTAAGTATTTGCAATTTGGAGCTTAACACTTCCACATTGCAATGAGATAAAAATTTAATGTATTTTTAAATGAGATTTCACATCACTTTAACAATTATTTGTTTTTCATTTACATGCCTTAGACATAAATGAGATTTACACATTTTTTCATTTGTATTCAATTAAGTCATTTATATTGAATGGTTTAAGACGATTTTTAAACATGTATCTTACATTTTGAAATTACAAATTTAATGCAAGTTCACTTATATCTAAATCATGGATCCACGTCCTTTAGCTCCACCCACTCCACCTCATAACCCCCCACCTCTACCCCCTACATCTAATGGTGCTTTCTTTTGAGAACAAGTCGATGTGAATGTTAGAACCATTCAGGATCAAGTTAACGCTATTCAAAATGAAGAATGTGTTCACCCATTGTTGAGGCGTTTTGCATAAAAAATGCAAATTGTTGTTGATGAGGTTAGGTCCATGGAAGTGGACTTAGACAAGCATCAACAATGGCTAGAGGAAAACACAAAGAAATGAAGAGATGCAACTAAGAGCCGCACAACTTAATTAAGACAATCATCTTAGTTTTATAAAAAAATTGATCTTGGATGGATATTTTTAATGTTGAATTTATGAATATAATAGTATAATGATGACATAAAAAAATTAGTAATAAATATTAAATAATCTATTAATTTAGTGTTTTTTCATATATAGCATGCATATATAGTGTTTATTCATGCATCATGGTTGACTGATGTCTTATTTGTTGATCATAATTATTGTATAGATTTCACATGAACAATCTAATGAGCATGTATCTGTATGTCTTCTACGGATTTTTTTTGAAAGTTGCATCAAACCCCTTTGGTGTACATAATGTTCTTGTTTATGTATCATGATTGAAAGATAATGATTCTTATTCATGATGATTTTATACCTTTTACATGAATGATCTAATGACATGTTAGTAAGCTTGAAGGTTTTAATGGCATGAATGTTGAATTGAGTTGTAATGGTTGTATCACTTCTAATTCTAGAGGGTCCCAACACGGGAAAACAATCTTCCTCTCAACTCTCTCTCTCTCCCTCTCTCTCAACTCTCTCTCTCCCTCTCCCTCTCCCTCCCTCTCCCTCTCTCTCCCTCTATCTCTCTCTCCTTCCCCCCCTCTCTCTCTCTCCCTCTCAAGTTTCTCTCTCTCCTGCTCTCTCCCTCTCAAGTCTCTCTCTCTCTCTCTCTCCCTCTTTGCCTCCCGCTCTCCCTCTCAACTCTCTATATCTCTCCTTCTTAGGTCTTTCTCTCTTTCTCTCTCTCCTTCTCACACTTAGACCCCCCCTCTCTCTCAAGTATCTCTCTCTTTGACTCTCTCCCTCCCTCTCTCCCATTTAAGTCTCTTTATCTCTCTACATCTCAAGTCTCTCTCTCTCTCTCCCTCCCTCCCTCCCTCTCAACTATATATATATCTCCTTCCCTCTATCCCTCCCTCTCTCCCTCTCAACTATCTCTCTCTCTCCCTTTGAGCTCTCTCTCCCCATCCCTCTCAGGTCTCTCACTCCCTCTTAGGTCTTTCTCTCTCCCTCTCTCTCAAGTCCCTCCCACTCACTCTCTCTCTCTTTCTTGTACTTAGGGTGGTTAGACATACACCTGCTTCTTATCTTTTTCTTGAAAATTTAGTACCACTGCATTGAAATTTCAAATTGTCTCAAATTTTTTTTACTTTTTTCCAAAAAAGGACTAGTAGCCTAAAAACTACATTCAATTTGATACAACTTTTGTTCTTAATTATTTTTCAAATTATGTTAATATTGTATTCAATTTTTTATGTCAAGTTGCCTAACTCTCATTTTTTGAATTTTCGTCACCACTTAGAGGCCTAGTTTGGACCCCCCTGATCCTGCACTGACCCATTTCCAAAAATTAGAATTTTCATTATAACTCCTAGAGATTTGAAACCACTCTCAAACATTCTTATACTATATACATAAAATATAATTCAAAGTATAAGAAAGTAAATTTCCATATGTAAATTTCAACTTATACTTAAATGTTTATTTCATGTATATAGTTTCCCTGAAAAGATGACAAGAAGAAAGAGAAAAAAAAAAGAGAACAAATTTTGTTTAATACAGACCAAAATGTGAGTGTGTTATACCACGCGTGTGTTTTGTCAATGCAATCAAATAACACGAGCTTGTTATAACACGCTCACGTTTTGTCTTGCTTTGGGAATCCCCAAGCCTTTGGCTTGGATTTGCAACCCAAATGCTTGGATTGCCTTTCCAACGTCTAAAAACATGTTTTTTGCATATTCTACAAAATTTCACATAATCTCATTCATGCTAACAATCAACTTTGCATGTGTTTCAAGGTTGAGTAAAACAAACACCTAGGTAATGTTAAGCTATCTCTTAGATATTTAACGATGTAATTTTTTCACATTTTGACTATGTTAAGGCTTTCATCTTTAATTTCTATTGTTGTTGTATTTGTTTTTTGTCAAAAAACAATGTTTTTTTATTTTTTACTTTGTTTTGACCGTTCATTGAAATTTCAAATAAATTACATTTTTATAAATTAGATTCCATTCTACACATATTCAAAAAAATTATTTTCTATTAATTTTCAAAAATTATATTGGTAGCATGGCCAAATTTTTTTTTCAAGATGTATCTACTTTTGAAAATTAGTAGAAAATCATATATTCATTAAAAAATTATCAAAAAAATGAGGCCTAAACTACATGTTGTTAGCTAATTTCTCATTGAAGTGATTTTAAAATACTAAAAAAAAGTTAACATTTTGAGCAAGCCACAACAGACCCTATTTTATGTTTTTTTGACAAAAACATGACTTGTTTTTGTGGCTCCCTTTTTTGAACCCCTTAATCTCTACCATTTTCAAATAAAATTAGTAGTTTAGAAAGTAGATTTGGAGCACTACGACCCTTATTTTTATTGCATCTTAAAATTGTGAGTGTAACTATCCTTAATTTCTCATCCAAGGTCAATATTTCCTAATTTCAAAAAAAGTGGTCACTTAGACCCCTTTTTGGCCCCTCATATTTGTCCACTTACCCTAGGATTAGCTTGAAATATTGCAACTAAACATATTGCATGGATGATATCAGGTCTTGAAGCAGTTAAATACAATAGGCTTCCAATCATAGATCTGTATAGCTTTTGATCAACCAAGGGAGACTCATCATCTTTTCTCAAATGACAACTAGTAACCATGAGAGTACTAATTGGTTTACTATCTTCCATGCCAAATTTTTTTGGCATTTCCTTGACATACTTTGCTTGAGAAATAAAAATACCATCATTCAACTAAGCAATTTGAAGACCAAGAAAAAAAGATAACTCACCAATCATAGACATTTCAAATTCTTTTTGCATCTCCTCAACAAGCATCTTGCACATCTCATCATTTCTACCAAATATTATATCATCAACATACACAACAACTATAAAAATCCTTTCATCCTCAATATTTAAGTAAAGATTGATATTTGTGGTACCTTTCTTGAATCCTTGTTGAAGCAAGTACTTATCCAACCTTGCATACTAAGCCCTAGGAGCTTGTTTCAAACCATACAATTCCTTTTTCAACCTACACACCATATTTGGTTCTTATTATAATAGAAATACATTAGGTTGCTCTATGTAATCTTCTTCCAAATCTCCATTCAAGAAGGTTGGCTTGACATCCATCTAATACACTTTGAAGTCCTTGCAGGAAAAAAAAGTAAGAAACATTCTAATATCTTCCATTCTTGCTAACAGATCAAAAGTATCCTCAAAATCAATTCCTTCTACCTGTGAATAGCCTTTACAAACCAATCTTACCTTGTTTTCTACAACTCCTTGCTCATTTAATTTATTCCTGAAAAACCACCTTGTACCTAGCACATTTTTGTCTACAAGTCTTGGAACCAATTTTGAAGTCTGATTCTTCTCAATTTGATTCAAATCTTCTTCCATTGCTTGCATCCATCCTTCATCCCTGATAGCATCAACATTTTTAGTTCTACCTTTGCTAAAAAAAATAAAATTACTTGTTCACTTGCCTTTGCAAGGCTTCTTCTAGTCAACACTCCTTCATTCTTGTCACCAATGATTTGATCTTCCGAATGGTTTCTTTGAACATACTTTGTAGGGGTCTTACTGAGCTTTTCTGGTGTTTCTTCTTTATCTTCAACTTTTTATTTTTCTTCTTCATCTGAGTAGGGAGGTGTATCTAATCCACATTCCTCAAACTCATTCATATTTTGATGTAGATCTTTATCAACCTTAACATTAGTGCTTTCAACTATTCCTAGCATTTTATTGAAACATCTATATGCTTTAATTTGAGATGAATATCCCAAAAAGATACCTTCATCATCCCTTGACTCAAACTTCCTTAACACATCTTCATCTCTGCTGATATAGTGTTTTCTTCCAAAACCTCTAAAATACATGACAATTGCAGGTCTTCCTTATCATAACTCATAAGTATTCTTAGTGTTGTTCAATCTCAACAATCCTTTGTTCTAAACATATATTGTAATATGAATTGATTCTCTCTAATAGAAATTAGGAATATTTTCTTCCATCACCATGGTCCTTTCCATCTATTAAACAGTCCTATTTTTCCTTTCCACAACTTTATTCTGTTGAGGAGTTCTTGTACTTGATAAATATCTCTTTATACTAGATGTTTTTCACAAAAATCATTGAACTCATTTGAAGTGAACTCACATCCTCTGTCAGACCTCAAACATTTAATTCTTGCATTCATTTCATTCTCAGCCATTGATTTGAAAATCTTGAATTTACTAAAAGCATTATATTTATCTTCCAAGAAAGTTACCCATGTCATCCTAGAGAAGTAATCAATAAAATGCATGAAATACCTTTCTCCTTTTAGACTTTTTGTTTTGGTCAGACCACACAAATCAATATACACCAACTCCAATGGTCTATAAGAAGAATATTCTTTAGACTTGAAACTTATCCTTGTTTTCTTACCAAAATTACATTCCTTACAAATTGTGCTTGAGGCTTGATTATTTTAGTCATATCTCTTATCGCATGCAAAGAGTTGATCTTCAAAATATTATCAGAGTTAATGTGACCCATTCTTCTATGCTACAAAAAACATTCACTTTCTTTTCCCATAATACAAGTTCTCTTGTTGACATCTCTTATACTATTTATGTCACCACTTGTCTTAGAACCTTCATCAACCAATTGTCCAAAATTTTCCTTTTTTGATTTCACATCCAATCTTATTAAACAAGAGATTGTAACCATTTTTGCATATTTGGCATACACTTAGAAGATTATTTAAGAGGCCTTTGACATAAAGAGCATCTTATGTTCTGCTCTTTCCATCAATATTGATTGAACCTTTTCCACAAAACTGCAATTAAGTACCATCTCCAAGTTTGACTATGCCACCATTCCACTTTACAAGTTTGATAAACTTGTTCTTATCTCCTGTCATGTGGTTAGAACAACCACTATTAATCACCCATGAATTTGGTTCATTTTTTGCATGAAAAGTAGTACACACCATACTTGGATCTTTAGCTTTATCTTCAGTCTTCTTAGCAGCAAAAAAAAATACTTCATCTTCATTATTCAAACCACTGGAATCATCATATTTTGCAGAGCAAGAATCTTCCATGGAGTAAAGACTCTTCTCAACCTTATTCCTTCTAGACTCTTTACTTCTCTTATCAGAATCTTTCAAAGGACATTTTGCAGTAAAATGACCAATCTCTCCACCCTTGAAACATTTGAAAGGTAGCTTACCTTTGTACTTTTCAGTACCTCTTTTTAACCTTCTTACCAAATTTGCTTCTTCCTCACCAGTGTCACTATCTGGATCAGATTCTGCATATGTTTCTTTCTTACTAGATTTGAATGCAACTTCCATCTTAGTACCTTCTTTGTCAAACTCTCTCATGTTAAATGCAATAAGGGCACCATAAAATTGATCCATTAAATGTTTATCCAAATCTTTAGCTTCCTCATTAGAAGATTCTTTAGAACTATAAGATTTTGGAAGAGATCTTAGTATCTTTTTGACCACTACAGATTCTTCTAGATCTTCACCAAATCATCTGATTGTATTGCCCACTTCATCTATGTAGAGTACATAACCAACAATATCTTTATCCTCTAACATCTTTAAGTTCTCAAAATTTCCCTTGTAGATCTGCAAAAAAATTTGCTTCACTTTGGCATCTCCTTCGTATATGCTACCAATATTTTCTTAGACATCCTTTATTGACTTGTAGTGTATCACCTTTACTAGGTTAGAATCTAATAGCCCACTCAAGATAGCATGCTTTTCCTTTCCATTTTTTTCATGGGATCTTCTCTTACTCAGATCAATTGGAAGAGTAGTACAAAAAACATAACCATCTTTGACAAATTACCAAACACCAAAACCTACATAGGTCAGATGATTTTCCATATGGTATCTCCAGAAAGAGAAATTTGTTCCATCAAATATAGGCACCTTTTGAGATCCTTCTTTTTCCATCCCAGATCTTCCTCAAGCAATTAAACTCCTTCTAAGGAACAAGGATTTGATACCAATTGTTGAACACATACTAGATTACTAAGAGGGGGCTGAATCAGTAATGAATCAAATCTCAAAACCCTTTGGAGCAAACTGAAACTTAATTTTTACAACACAAAAAAAAACATGAAAGATCAACACAATGCACAACTCCAAACAACACTAGATGTATGTGGAAAACCCCAAAGGGGAAAAACCATAGTGAGAAAGTCTACTAGGAGCTATTGTCCCAAGGAATCTACTCCTCATTGTAAAGGTTTTAGGGTCACTCCCAAGGAAGCTACAACTCCTTGTAGACTTTGTTTTAGGGCTTCAACCCATGGAAGCGACTATTCCTTGAACTAAGAAAAAACTCAAAAAAATTATAGTATGATAGTCCTTCTACTCTTTGAATCTAATAATGAAGCTCAATCCTTTTGATGATTATAATTCTTCTTTTTCCCTTCTCTTTTGATGATTGCATTTTTTATTTGACAACTTTTATAACTTCTTTAAATGTCTTCTTTGTAGCTTATTGAATCACTAGTTATCCTTCAAGAAGGTTTTCATTTGGCTCACTACCTCCAGAAATTAGTTAGGCACACTCTTCACTTCTCTTCTATCACAAAAATGTATTCAAGATGAATCTGGATATAATATATGACTTATACTCTTTCTCCTTTAGTTTCTTACATGAACAGAATAATGCATAACACATCATCGACTTAACCACTTACTCACAATCACAATCACACATCACCTAGATCAAATAGGTTTACAATATGTACATGATATTACATTGATTACATTATGTGTTGGCCAAAACAATAAGAATATTACAATTACAAGTTGCCCACAGATGAACAACATGAAGCATGTAGAGGGAAAGCCCTAAGAAGAACTACACACAACACTAGAAAGGGGAACACACCTTGAAAATTCCAACCCATGCTTAACCTAGTCCTAAACACTCTTCACAATAATGGCTTTTAATGAACAACATCTACACAGTTCACAAATTTAAAATAGGTTGGCCTTAAAAGCAAGAAAACATGAAATTTGTAGCATGTCGGCCATTACAACTTGGTGGATCTCATGGAAGGTTAAACATTACAAGTGCTTCTCCCAGATGATTCAGCATGACCCATACAACACCTTCAAACACTTATCAGACTTCAAGTAACATAGAACTTGTGGCACACACCTTCAACATACACTAGTCGACCAAGCAAAATCATAACCCAACAAAATCTTCATTCCGGACCACAAATCATTCCAAAGAAAACAAAAAAAATCTTGCAAAGAAACAAAAAACATCACAAGATCTTCAAGAACACTCTCCACCATCCATTACATCACTTCATATAGCAACAATTTTGGTGCAAGCGAACAAACATTGAAACTAGCCACCGAACAATACAATCCTACACTATGTCATTTACTACTTTCTCTACAGAAGGATTTATGACATGAAACTTTTGATATAACACATTCCTAACATGCCAAACTTAAATTATAAACCATGTAACAACATCTACAAATGAAGAGGAATGCAAAGCCAATCTTTGCACCTCGGTGAGCAACCTCACAAAACCAACACTATCAACATATTGTCACTACAAAAACACTTTTTTGGTAATCCAAACAACATGAGACTTGGATCACACATGCTTTCCCACATCATGAATCTATCTTCCAAACCATAGAAGCACAAAATCAATAGTGGAGAGATGCAGTTCATCTCACAAAGACTCTAGCAACCAAACAACCAAATTGCAACTCACTTTTGACATGAGCAACCAAACTGCAACAACCTCACAGGTACTTCTAACATTAATGACAACCAGAAACAATTACTATACTTGCACTTTTGACATCAATGAAAACCATACAACAACAAAGTGTGTAACAATGCAAATGGTAATAATGGATGCATTTTCAATGTAGGTATGATCTAAGTGACTAAAATAATCCCTAATGCAACCCATAATGCAAAATGATATGTTTTTTTTTAAATTTTTATGTCTTTTATGATGCAAAAGTGAGAGATACAAAATAATGCAATAAAAAAACTTAGATCTAGAATGAATTTCATAAGGTATGTAATGTTAACAGGTTAAGATCACCAAAATGAAACAAAGAAAAATGAGAACCCTAGGTCTAATGTGTAAACCTAGGATTCAAACTTTTGTTTTGTTGTTTGTTAGGTTTTTCTTATGTTTCATTGAGATGGAGATCAAGAAGGTGTGTGTATTGAATTTCAACCATGAAGGTGATCTAATCAGACCTAGATCAACATCTTATTGAGTCTTATGATGGACTAGAATTGATTTGCTATAATTAACCTAATTAGACTATATGACCTAATATGAGAAATGCAATAATTTGACAATTAACAGACCGAAATAGTAATTTACAGACAAATCTGGTAAGTGCAGAGGACTATGTACTTGCGAGTAGGGTAATGAGGATAGATTTTCCCTAGGGTGTATGAGTTCATATACACCCTTTTTTCTCTATTTTTGAGGTCCTTTGATGATAGATATGAGCTTTTGATTCCCAGTTGCAGAGTTGTTGAAACATTGTCAGATAATTCTATAGGCGACTTGTTATGATTTGACAAGATGTAGGGCTCTAATTGCAACAATGAATAATTTATCTTTAAGATTCCTTCAATCCTCTCCAAACCTGAAATCTACACATTCACAAAGAGAGGAAATGTTATGCCACTTAGGGGCTTACCTCGACCAAACCCCGCTTTTGTGTTTCCACTTGAACCACAATGGAAATGTCAATGAAAAAATGATAATGGATAGGAAGGAATGATGAAATCACAAAGTGTTGAAAATCACCACCCTTCAATGGCTTCCTTGAAGGATTGGAGTCATGCACATCACCTCAAGGTCTTGAATCCTTTTTGCTTGATTGCTTGGATTGCTTTGGAGACCTAAAAAAGTGTTAGCCTTCATAAAACAATGATAACATGAACTCACATAGGATTTGACATGATTTTAGGATCTTGAATTGCTACAATAAATCTCTAAAAAATTTCTCTTGACAATAATTCTTGCTCTTAATGTTCACTTGTTGCTAGATTCTTTCACTTAGATTTCAAATGGTGAAATGACAAGGTATTTATAGGAATTTCTCTAATTTCTCGAGAATAAAATCCTGATATCCAATATTTGTAATTTAAATTTTGAATGTTAAAATGCCTACTTCGACATATCCAAAATTGGTCCCCAACAAAATAGGGGGACCCATATGCCCTAGGGAAAATGGGTCTTGACCCTATTTTCCAAGACATTAAGTGTCGGGTGAAAAATATTAGTTGGATGCATTTTTCAATACTTGTAATTTCTCATAGAATGGTACAAATGGGCTATAGAATGTATAATTTAGAAAATTAGGTGCTCAATTAGGCTCAATAATTTAGGGCCTAGACCAAAACATAGTGTGAAATTTTGTCAAGGATGACAATTTATGACACTACAATTATAAAGCAAAGATATTATTAAAAATATTTCATTCAAATGTGCTTGGTCTAGTGGATGCTTATTCTATAGATACATCTTAATATTATATTACGTCCATTGATTATTTTTTAGATACACTTAGTTTTATTTCCTCCATTCTAAAATTGAAAATTTCTTTGTCTTCAAGGGATTTGAGACTTTGATTGAGAAATAATTAGTTAGGAAAGTAAAGGTGTTGAGATTTGATAATGATGGTGAATATTGTTATAAGGAATTTGATGATTTTTGTAGACATGCAATTATTTTCAATAGAAGACTCCCCTTTATTTACTACATCAAAATGGGGTTGTCAAGAGAACAAACTAAATCTTAATGAAAATAGCTAAAATTATGTTGACTGATACACAATAGAATTAATACTTTTGAGAAAGGCTATGAATACTACTTGTTACTTGAGTAATTGATCCCCATGCTCAACTGTGTTGAAAAAAATCCTTATGAACTGTGGATCTAGGTAAAAAAGTATTTTTCTTTAGATTTAAGGCTATTTGATTATGAGTGATGTGTTCATATACCTAAGGAAAATTGATCTAAGTTGGCTCCAAGAGAATAGAAATGGGCAAAGGCTATGAGTATTGCTTGTTACTTGATTAACTAATTTCTATGTTTGGCTATTGTTAACTAAAAAACTTATTTTTTTATATTGTGGATGCTTGAACTCAGGCCCTTTTAGATCCCCACAACAATGGCCTTGCCATTACATTGGGCGTTGATTGACAATTTAAAAAAAAAATCTTATTTGGATAGGTAAGAAACCTTTTGTTTCACATTTGTAAAAATGGGCTACTTAACTAAATTACAAAGATTTGAGCATCATCAACTTGGGACCAAAGTGTAAAGAAGGCTAGTTGACTAAAATGTTGTTTTAATTTTACAATATGGGAATCAATATCATGGTTACAAGGATGACCTCACGACTATGGAAAAAACTTGAATTAAATTGGTTAGTATTTAAAAAGAATGGATTATAGATCCGAAATGGATTAATAATTAAAATTAGATAGATAAATCAATTGAATTGGAATTACATGATAAATGATGAACATATTGAACCATACACAAGTTAAGACCAACATAGACATATAAAGATATAATCACATGTATTGTAAATCTGTTAAATCCCATAAAGAATACCCTACACAAAAGATGAAAATATTATCACACGTATTCTAAATATGTTAAATCTCGATTGATTATGTCAACGTCGATCCACAGTTTAACATGCAAACAAAGTTGTCTAAGAATTAGCCACGTTTACCAAGTTTTGAGCTTTGATTTGACATGACCTGTGTAGTAAGTATTTAACTTGATTTCCACGTCACAACATTAGGGGAGAGGGCCCAGTAGTCATGCACCCTAACTTCGCGCTTCTAATTATCCTACGTCAAAATTTCAAATCACTCCCAATTTTTTATAGTGGCTTACTTGGCAAGTTCTCTACTTATAACTAAGGTTTTAGGGCCACATCATCAAATATGATGCCACATCAGCATGCATTTTTGTCAAGGTGTCGAAAAAGGCCCCAAAAAATAGTGAGACCAATTCTCGTGCATTACATCATGAGTAGTTGAGCGCTGATGTGGTATCACATGATTGGTTGCTTTTTAGATCAAAATCATACATTTTGTTTAATTATGGGTAGTCAAATCACAACTATTGGACATTATATAAACAACTATTGGATATTATATGTACGATTGGGTGCACGACTATTGGACCCCGCGACAACTATTGGCCCTCTCCCCTATCTTGACTTGGCATGACTTGTACTTTAGACTTTAATACATTTGTACAATCATATCTTAATCTTGACTCAAGCACTCCTATGCATTTGATTTTGAATTGGTGACTATGATTTGTTGTCAATCTTTTATCAAATTTTCTTTTGATAAAGTTTTTGTAAATATGGTTGCAAATTAATTTTTTGATTTATAATAGTCTATTTATATTTCATTATTATTAACTAATTTTCAAATGAAGTGATATAGTGTATCACTGTACCTGTTTATTTTATGAAACATATTAAATTTTGATAAAAATCTTAAGCAAATTATTATCATAAACTATTTTTCTTGGTAATGTCTATTTTGGTGATACAACAAATTCATCAAGGACATTCTATCGATGGAATTAGCGCTAATACTTATCATGGAAAATTCATCACTATGAGTTTGACCGCATCTAAAAATTGATTGCATGAATTTTGGCAATTAATTTTTCGTGGCGGTGAATCGCTGGTATGCTGAATTTTCCCATGGTGAATTGTTGACTATGAATTTTCCTGCCTAAGTGAATTATTGTTACGTGAATTTTCTAGAGCCACCATTCTGCTTCCAAATCTATTAGTATTATGATTATTCACATTGTTTGACATGCTATTAATGCAATTATCATATTTGCTTCTATTGTCAAGGAAATACTACTTGATGAGTTATTTTTTGGAAGCCTATGAATTTGCTCATAAACCAAGGCATCAAAGCTCCTTATCCAATCATCATCTATGAAACTGATTAACTCAAATTTATTAGATGCACAATATAAAATACTATACTTTTTATTACCATTAATACATCTTAAGATTATTTTCCTAACTCATCAATGAGCATCTTTTGGTGAATCTATGATCCTTAAAATTAAGCTTACTCCATAGAAGATATTAGGTTTTGTGGCTATCAAGTACATCAAACTACCAATGAGTGTTCTAGATAAAATTGAGTCTATATTGATGATTTTATCTTCTTTATTCAATTTCAATCATGTGTCAATCAATGTTATTGCTAACTTGCAACCTATCATTATGAAATTCTTTAAAATATCGTTGATGTATTTTGTGACAAAATTCTATTATTTATTTGACCCACTTAAATTCTTAGAAAGTATGTCACCAATCCCAAATTAATCATCTCAAACTCTATTTACATTATTTTTTGAAATTTTCAATCGACAAATCTCTTGTAAATATTAGATCATTACATATAACCATATAATCATAATTTTTCCTTGATCATTTATTTTGATGTATATTGTTGGTTCATTTTTTCTTTTGCTAAAGTCATTGCTCATAAAATAATGTCAATTCTACTATACCAAGCTTTTGGAGCTTGTTTGATTCCATACAAGGCTTTCCTCAATCTACAAACTTTGTGTTCTTGACCCATAATTTTATATCTTGGTACTTGCTATACATAAAGTTATTCATCTAACATAGTATTCAAAAACACATATTTAACATTTATTTGATGTATTTTCTATTTATATTGAATTGTTATTGCTAAGATAACTCTGATTGTATCTAGTCTAGCCACTAGAGAAATTTTTTTATTGTAATTGATTCCAAGCTATAAATAACCTTTTCCAATAATCTTGCTTTATGCTTTTCAATATTTCCATCTACATTGAATTTGGTTTTATAGACCCACTACACACCAATTGCATCTTTTCCTACTAGTAGATTCACAAGATTCCAAATATGAATTTTCTCTATGGCATCACTTTTTTCATCCATGTTTGTCGACCAATTTTCATCCTCAATTTCTTTCTCAAAATATAATGGATCAACTTCAATAAATATTTGTATCACAACATCTTCATGAGCACTTTGGTCTACCACATATGTTCACCTTTAATTTCTCAACTTCTT